>OX638297.1:29457075-30057075 GCA_951812265.1 Taphrorychus bicolor
TCATGGCGAAACAATGTTGGGTGCCATTATTATGAGAGTGCTTGTTTTGAAGCTCGATGGCGCGAGTAGATCGAGCTATAATTGCGCGGTGTATGCTCCTTGGCACGCGAACAAAATTGAGCGCCGGAGCATCAGTGTCAACGACAAATCTAAAAGAATAAACGGCAAAATTTAAATTTCAGCGCGTTTTTGTCCAACTTATCATTTTTTTGTTAACGCGATGGATATTAATTCATCACCAATACTTATTTCAATACTAGATATACTCATGAGCGACGAGGAAGAAGATGACGAAACCAGCTCAGGGTCGCGACTCAAAAAAGATGAAGATTAGGCGGAGAAAATTGTCCCCAGTTAAACTGGAAGGCAAATTTACATTCATTTTAGGATGTCTCCTCAAATATTTGAGAGATTTCTAAAAAAAAATAGAAAAAGAGTAAGAAATAGAGCCACAAACCCGTCATCGCGGCGGCAATGAACCAACACCCATAAGAAAACATCTACTTATAACAATCTGGTATATGGTAAATTTGGAATGTTTCAGGTACTCACCTATAGTCTATTAAATTCCAAGCCGGGCTCAAAGTAAAGAAAAACTACGAGGCGTTCATTATAAAACTTCATCTAGTTGGCTGTGAAATGTCAAAAGAAAAGGATGGAGAAACAAAAGTCCATTTATTTTGATTATGTCATCCTTTTCTGTCAAAATTGCATAGCCTGTTAGATGAAGTTTTATAATGAACACCCCGAACATAAGAAAAGCTCGGGACAGTCATCCGGAGAATTATAAACTTATAAACAATGGTTCTCGGACACGGATTTATGTCCGAGGTGACTACTGAAAGTATTAATGACTATCCAGAGCTTTTTTTGTCTATACTTTTTGTATCAATATAATATAATAAAACTATAGTATGTACCTGCAATCTGCAGTACTAATACTAAGTACTTAAATACGCTATAAAACAGGATATTGAAAAAACTCATTTTCTGCAACGATAATAGAATCTTAATATTTTTTTTTCTATTCTGCTTCGATGGTTGTATAAAACTGTGTACAGGCAGTCATCATATACAGGCTGACCACGGTAACTTAGTAACTTTGGTCAAAATTGTGGGGGTGGGTAGGGGCGCTATATAAACATATATCTTTTGAGCAAATATGAACAAACCATGTTCTAATTAAGAAGTTCCCGTTTTATTTGTGGGACGTGTACTTTCGGTTGCCTTGTTGTCTACCCATATTTCACATGAAGAATCCAATTCTAATAATAAAAGCCGCATCTCCGAGTAGGGGCTTTTTCGGACATGATTTCATCAGTAAACACAAAGGAAATCATCAAATTGAATCGATTGATCTTGTGACTTAATCGCGGCACTTCGACAATTTTAAAAAACGTCAACAGTGACAGTTACATGGCAGCTATTCCTGTAATAATGCTAGCCATTATTGTTTCGACATGGCCAACTTATCAAAATGTTAATAAAACCGTATTGAGAAAATGCATATCGGTACAACAGCATTTTTTTTACATTGTATGACAGATATTCAAAAACAAAAAAGTATTCTAAACTGTATTTCTAGTGTCACAAGTTTTTCTATCATTACGAGCAAGTTATACAGCCGCCTTAAAAAAAGGTAAAAGAACATTGAAGAAGTAAATGAACTGCAGGCATCTAACTAGAAGCAAAAAACTAAGTGAAAATACTTCATTCTCTAGAGAAAAGAATGGTCAGTAAACACACAAAAATTCATTAAAATGTATCAGATGGTATAAAAGTTTTGGCGGTTTAAAGTCGATTATTAATTAGAGCGATTCACTTCAAATGAACCCGAGTGTAGCTATTACATTTACACAGTTGCAAATTTTTAACTTTCCACTGAAGGTACGTCTAAGCGTAGGATAACGTCTCTTGCGCAGGTCACTTGTTGTGGTTGTTGTATGTCTTCTTTGTAGTCTTTAGAAAAATTAAAAGAAAATATGTATCACGAGGCAAACTAGAACCCCAGTGTTTTTGTGGAAAAACAAATAAATAACTCTCGGATCAAATAATAGCGAATCTGTAAAACATAGTACTATGTATTTAACCTTATAAAGCAGTGCACAGATGGACCTACAACAAATGGTAATGCTCGGAGAAATTGGTTTAGTAGCTTTCAGAGTCGGGTGCTTCTAAAATTTATCTAAAAAAGAAACACAAAATTCTTCTAAAATTAAGTTTATACCGTTGCAATTCTCATTAATGCTTAGTTTAGTTACAACTAGTTCAAATGTTTTAAAGAAATTTAAGTTATTTGAAAATGGGATTAGGTGCCTAACCTGACAATACCATTAGATTTTGAATAAAGAAATTCACTATAAAAGGAATCCACTTATCCATCTATAATTTTTTTAACCGAATTAAAGCCGAAAGCCGATTTTTAACATCCTTTACCGCTTACAGTTCTTTTACAGAATGTATAGTAGTAAACCAACCACATGCAATCTTCCATTTTGGTATTAACAAATGGAAATTTCATAAATTTGAAGCCACTTTGAAATAGTCTCAAAGAATGGGAGGAGAATCTATGGTGATCTATGAAGAAGAAATCCTACAAAGAAAATAAATTTCGGACACCCTGTACAATCTAAAATATACAGATCGCAAGATAACATCATAGTATTTTACATTTCATCCGCACTATAGATATATCTTATCATATAAAATAGCTATGGTACGTGACAACCTTGAATTAAGGTTGAACAAGACAGTTGTGAGGCAAAAATAAAAATCAAGATTACAAAGGGTAATGTTTCATTCAAAGATACTAATTTGACTTACAGAACAAACAAGTGACGCAAAAGCTACAACTTTAGTTACAATAGTAAAGTTTACAAATAATGAACAATAATAAATTTTAATTTACTTAACACAGTACTTGCTTGCTTTTATAAATGAAAAAATCGTGTATGAACACTAACTGCGATTGAGAAACAAAAGTTTATGAAATGTTTAGTGTGTGTAGTTGGCTACTTCATTCTCTATTCACTTTATTTTGACCTATTTACGAAAAAAACTCAGTGTATAAACCAATTTAATGTAATGTTTGTAATAACAATCAATCAGTTCAGTCGAGACAATTTTAGGTGATAAAGTAGATTCGCTTTTTTAAGGGACTCTAGCTTAGTACAAAAAAAGATTACAACACAGAAGCGTAAATGCAGGCATACAATCTTTAATAACCTGAGTATGCCCGCAACGATGTTGTATACCCCACACAACAGACCATAATTAGAAATTTTTTTTTTGATAAGTATATTAATGTAACCTGACTTGTTGCCAGATCTGTCTATTTTATCTATTTTTTTTTAAATAAACTAACCCACAAAATGTTTTTATGATTTAAAAATTAAGAGGCAGAGAACAAGAAAACGCAAATTTGATCTAAGATTTTTCATAAATCATAAAATTAAAATTAAAAACATTAGGTACTCTGCTTTTTAAAAACTTAGTCAAAAGAATCAATCTTTCATGAATAAAACAGAAATGTTCGAGTTTTACCTGAGCCCAACTAATACCTAGCTTTCATATAAATACAGGAGCAGTCGTGGTCGTCGTAACCAAGTTTCCTTGAGTGTTTGAACACCTCGTTGGCAGCTGAGGCTAACATTAGAGGCTGCATGAGATCGTCGGACAGACCCAAGGCCAGGCGGATGTCCTTTTGCATATTTTTGATCGATTGTTCCACCTGAAAAGGATTAATTTGAATATACTTCTTCCGATAGAAATTGTTGTAAAAAAGTCGGTACGCTAGTCGATCTATCTGAAGACCCCCTCCTGTCTTACAGATTTGGCCCCCCCTTTTAACAGTGGAAACCTTTGAAGTTATGATGACTTCCGGCGGAAGTGACGGTCTCGGTGACGTCGTGACAAGAACAGTTGTCACTGTCATTATTTTTATTATTTCTAACTTCCAATCCATTCGAATATCGAACTTATATCTATCTCCTATCTACAGCGCTAGAGCTCCTTAGCTGACCTAGCTCCAATGTTTTCTAAAACTCAACTTCTAACCTAACAAAAACCAACACCAATCGACAATCAATTTCCGGTCCGGCTTTAACTTGCTGTGACGCTTGTATGACGTATGCTGACGATAAAATTACCTCAGGGGAACCATTGAAGCGACGGACTTCCCGCCAAAAAAGGGGGTTATTTTTAGGAAAATATCGGCATTTGCTGGCTCTGTCTATATCTGCTAAGTCATTGGGTGCGCTACACATACTAATTTTGCAAAAGTTGATTACTTCATAATAACAGAGTACGTCGCTTATATTGAGAATAATAAAGGTATATACCATTGGGAAAGAAATTCTCACAATTTTTACACTCCTAACTACACTAAGAGTGCGAGTAACATATATCTCGCATCATAATGAATAGAGCAGAAAATTTGTCTGTGAAAAGGAGTTAAAAGATAAAAATGCCTTCCATTTGAGACGCCATTTAAAAGTCTTAAGGCAGTTGCTACGACGCGCATAAGAGTGAAGTTTGGGGGGTTGTTTTTTTTTTTATTAAAATTCCACAACACACAAAATATTTATTTTTGGCATATTTGGGAAACTTTACGAAAAAATACGTTTTGCGTTCTTTAATCCGGGAGGAAGACTTCAATAAAGGTCGAAACGTTGGCTCTTTCACAAATGTGAAGTAGTTATTTCTGTCCTACACCCGCTATTTTCACTTCTATTTACGAAAAAACTTTACTTCTCAAGATCAAGATGGCGAGGCTTAAGTTTTGGTTAGAAGATTCTGTATAATTAATGTTCATGCCTTATTTATATTGTGATAAAGTATATTGTAACAATAATAATAAAACCGTAAATGGTAGTCAAGTTCGCCAGACTACTTTGAGGATTAACGCCTCCAAATTGAGTTGGAATTGACTACCCACGAAACTGAATTGAGCAGGAGTAAATGGTGACATATACTGGTTTGCTAGGGTCTTAAACTTTCTGGTTAGACTTGTCGTTTGATCTTTGAAGAGTAGCCCGTCTACAAGATGGTGCACCAGCTCTGTCAAGCCCCATCAATTATTCTCAGAACAACTTACTATTGAAACAACATTAGTATTGCTTAATACGGGGTGTTCATTATAAAACTTCATCTAGTTGGCTGTGAAATGTCAAAAGAAAAGGATGAAGAAACCAAAGTCCATTTATTTTGATTATGTCATCCTTTTCTGTCAAAATTTCATAGCCTGTTAGATGAAGTTTTATAATGAACACCCCGTATATTGATTACAAATACCCGATACTTGTGGTTTGTTCCGGGTAATTACCCGAAACAAACCACCAGAAGAAACCATGGATATCGGAGGGAATCCTTAATCTAATGGAAAAAAGACGAACACTCAACAACAAGAAACAAAAAGGTTTCGGTTGTGGCACACCGTTGCTACAGCTTTACGGTATTAAGTAGATACAAAGTGGTTTAAAAGTAAATATTGAAGTTTAATAATAATAACTCTCTCTCTCTCTCTCTAAGTAGGTATTTGTAGTCAAAATTAGAAAAAATCTTGTATGAAACACATGACGAAAAGCCTTTTTTGTGTATCTCATTCAAACTGCGGGAACTCTGCTATTCTGATACCGGACTATGAAGAATAATGTAACACCTCGGGACCTGCCTAGTTCGACAAATCTACCATATTTTCAAAAAAGTCCCAAAATACAGTTTTTTATTTAATGCTCCATGCAATATCGTAATTTTTAATCTGATATAATCGACATCTATGATCCATATTCTTCATGAAGGTTTTTATTGCTTCTCAAATGGTTTTGCAATATTTCTGAGTAATTTCCTAATTATCTATTGCTAAATAGAGAATATTTGGAGGACTTGAACGTGATACATTTAGTACATCATGCAGAAGGTACAAGTACAAGGAAGAAGTGCATTTCAAATGTCATTGTTGTAAAATGGACTTATTTAGAAAAATAGTTACACTTCTCAGGTATAACAAGATAACGGTGAAAACAAAAAAAGGACCCGAGAAAAAACTGGGTTTAACAACATTCTAACAGCCAATTTCAACAACGATAAAAATATGTGTAAATAATGTCGATCATCTGTGTATATTTTATCAGATTAGAAAATGTGTAAATTCGCTTCGATCAAAGAAATCCATTATTCCATTTTAGAGTTATGCTCTCTCAAACTTGGTGCAAAAATCGAGTGTTGCAAAGCAATTGGCCAGCAGTTTAGTTTCGGAACAATTCGGAATTGTTCCTGAACCCAAACAAAGCTAATCTTAGACATGAATTAAATAGTCATTGAAAATAATATAATTATACAGTAACATGACAAGATTATAGCAAACTCACATTACCGCATTACCTTATAAAATGTACGACCTGTTAATGTTAAACTATTAAAACTTTAAAAAGTTAAGACTGAAATTTAAAACAGTAAAAACAATGTTGGTGAGCCCACAAGTCGCAGCATTCTATAAGCTTTTATATATAGCCATATAGAAGGCTTTCATAAAACTCTGATCTGTGCCGAAAGCAAACGTAGGTACTGAAATTACATCCAAGAAAACTCAAAATAAAAATCTGGTTGTATTGCAAATGACGTGTTTGCCACTAGTTTACTTGGGCTCTAAAAAGTTATTTCTTGGATTTAGCCTCGACAAACGCCGAGGTCTTATTTCACCAAAGCCTTTTCATAAAGTAATTGTTTATTTAAATTATTTGAAAATTGTACAGTGACATGGATCACTCGACGACAAAATTCAGTTGCCACGTCATCAACTGAAGCTGAATACATGGCTGTATTTGAAGCAGTAAAAGAAGCCTTATGGCTTAAATCATTATTAGTTAGTATTGATGTCAATATGGCAGAACCAATAACATTGTTTGAAGACAATCAAAGTTGTATAGCAATGGCCAATAATCCAATTAATCACAAACGGTCTAAGCATATTGACATTAGATATCATTTTACACGAGAGCAAGTAGCGAACAACACTGTCTGTTTGAAATATTTGCCTACAGGTCATCAGGAAGCCGACTTACTGACCAAGTCTCTACCACCTCATCAGTTCAGGGAACTACGGAAAAAGATGGGACTGGAAGAGCCTTAGAAGAGCTATTATAGTAAACTCTAGTTATAAGTTCTTTGTTGAAATGTTACAACTTGCAAAGTTAATACCACAAATTAATGCAAGTTAAAAGTTCATTGTTCGTGGTTTGGTTAGGTTTTCCTGGGGTTTTCCTTTAACCCATGCACCAAATGGTGGACCATTAGTTCGTTAAGTACCCAGTAAATGACAAGTATAAGCTCATAAATTTTTGAGGGGGTGTGTTGGTTTTCTTTTAGTACGTAGTTGTGGAACAAAAATGTTATTCACTCTTTTAGATAAGCTACAGTCTAAATAAACACAGGACAATTTATGTGCAGACAGGCTCCGCTCTGTATTGGCGGCAGTTCTGATTCTTTGTGACTTCGCTGAATATTGTTTATAATAATAATAAGAATGAAAACTCTGTGTCAGCAAAAGCTATACCAACATCACCCCCGCCTTATTGAGTTAAAAGTTAGTTAGTCACTTTGAGAGCTTTGAACCTGAACTAATTTGTGGTTTTATTTAAAACCCGAACCCATACACCTTTCCTTTAGTAATAAATAAAACATAAAATTAGGCAAACATTGGCAAAATTATGAAAATTCCTATAAATGTTTCGTCACATTTATAACAGAAACCGCACGTAACAGCCGCCCACGTTTTGGTTGCAGATTTCCTGGAAAAATTACTTTCATAACCAAGCTCAAAATAGTGATAATGTAAACGATGGTAAAGCTTAATGACTAATAAAAATACATAAATTGCAGCCACTTAAAGAATTTAAAAAATAGAAAATAGAAGTAAAAAAATATAATTTAGTTACCGTACGTTATCGAAATTGGAAAAAGAATCCTTTTTTTATTAGAAAATAATATGTATGATGTTTTATTGTACGGTTTTTTTTTAATAATACAAATTCAAAAGAAACATTTACATTTGGAGGTAATTACACAAGTGCTCCAAAATTGCCGATATTTTTGCATAAAATCGTGTTGTCTAAAAACCGCATGACTTTATTTTCATATTGTGACAAAAGAGGTGTTGGGAAAATGGTTTAGTTCAGAAAGCATACAAAATATGAAAATTCCTGGATAATAAATTGACAATTACGTATAAGATTATTAGCAGTGTTCTGGCTCAATTCAATGGAATATCGAGTTACCGAAACTCAAATCAGTTTCGGCGGTGCGAAGCTATGACCAATATATTAATCCAATTACCTGCTTGAAGTCCTTGCCGATGATCTTGTTAGCCTTCTTGATCAAGTAAGGCGACGCCATGTTAGTCATTTTGAAAATATTCACCATATCTTTTCCCGAGATCCCGCAACGATCGGCCAAGACCAGTCCTTCTGCGAGGCCCACTAAGGATATTCCTGTCAAATTAAAAACAATTTTATTGTAAATCAATGGTTCCTTAAAGAAAGTTTGTTGATTCCTTTACGTACCTTGCATAAGTTGCAAGATGAGGTAAACCTTGCAAGCCACCCCGACTTCTCCCAAATAAAGCGACGATTTGCCTATGGCCTGAAAGCAGCTCTGGCAGTCCATAAATAGACTATTGTCACCAGCGGTCAGGACCACTAAGGTTCCTTCAGCAGCTTCGTCTCGGCTTCCCTGCAACTGCGCTTCCAGATATCTGAAAATATATATATTTCAGAAAATTTTGAAGCAATCACTCAAAACTGATGGAAAATTATATTACCTTCCCCCCTTAGAATGAATTCCCTCACTAATTTTCATAGACGTTTGAGGATCGATTCCAGTCAGTTCAACAAAGCCTTTTCCGTCTAAAGTCACGTTTCCATAGATGACTCCACAGTTTTCAAAAACGTTCTAAAATTGGGCAGATTGACCATGAAAGTAAATTAAATTCCTATACATAATTTTTCTATAGTAAAAAAATTTGTCCACTGTTGAATATGCCATGGCCATCATTTGTCGGGTGTATGGTGTGTTATAACCCTTGGACTGAAACAGCGTGAATAATATTCAATATTCACACGGCGCCTTTTGTTTGTCCATTATACACGCCATAAGAATTGCGTGCCGACACTGCCATATTGGAAATTACAAACAAAACAAATGAAGGACGACCTGATTGCCGCCATAATGGTTTTAACGTCACTTTGACTTTGACAATCAAAACAAAACGCGTGTTGACGACCGAGTTATCCAATTGCTATCTAAACAGGCATCAGGTGAAATGCGTCACTCGCGTAACGACACCATGGGGTTAATGATGGCCTATATTATATGCTGTATGTATTATATGTGTTGGATAATATAGTATTAATTCTGATTTAGAATTCATTAACACGGCATTTATTAGAGTGAAAATGTTGTTATATAGAGTGAGTTTGCGCCCTGGAATTAAGGCTCCCATAATTATTTCTACATAGAGCGCCCTGTCTACCAGGAGTTTTATGTTACCTGTGACATGAATTGGTATTCGAATTCGTTTACCTCGCAAACGATACCAAAGTTTGCGAGTAAATACATCAGGGCAAATATGAATATTAAAAACGGTTTTTTTGGCACAAGTGCTTACTTTTTTTGCCGACTCTGGATCCGATGAGCAGTTGAAAACGATATCCGAGTCCTTCATGACATCACAAGGGGCCACGCAAACGTTGACTCTACCTTCTTCCACTTCATCGGCTTTCTCTTTCAGTTTGTGGCACTACAAAAAGGGAGAGTGTAAGAAAATTGTACAACAAAAACTCAAGGAAAGGAAAACTGAAAAAAAAAAGAATTACATCTTAGAGTTAAACACTCTTTCAATTCTTAAAGAGCATTCGAAAAATATATTTTGGACTCTTTGACTGAATGAGTTAGTTTTAGCAAGATCCGCTTCACCTTAATTGGGTTCTCGGTTGAGGTTGAACATAAAACATAAAAAAAACAAGTTATTTAAAAAAGCTATTTTGTTAGTTTTAAATTGATGCCAAATTTAAATTTGCAGCCTCGAATAAGGGGCAAATAAGGGACAAATAAGGAATCAACAAAAGATACTAGAGAGGCAGCAGTCAGATCAATTGATGCTCAGAGCTACCAAGACACGAGCCAATGGTGAAAGGTTGCTGATTACACTGCTATTACTATAATCTGCGAAATTGTTTAATCAGATGTGGTTTTGATTTTTGGGTTGTGGGATTACGGGTGTTATTCACAGATCCCACCAACCCAAAAATCAAAACCACATCTTAACAAATTGGATCAAAAATCAATAACATTATTTAAACACTCTTCAATGAAAAATACCACGTGGCAAAGCCTGTAAGCACTAGACTAGACAAAGACTAGACCGGATAAGTAACCGGGTGAGGCAAAAAATTTGCCAATTTGGGTTTACTTTTCTACATTTCACTCTGTATTGTTACGATTCGCAGCAACGCTGCATGGGAGGCGGGGCAACGCATGGGAGGGTGTTGGTTGGTGGAGCTTCGCGACCTATCCGCGCTGCGTCATGGCTGACACGAGTGATTTATTGCTCGTCTGGCTTAATCTAGAAGGCAGTTGTTTACAACCGTTTTTTTTATGTGAGATTATTCAAGAATTCTTATAAAGAACTTTCTAGGTTTTTCTGTAATTTTAGGGTTGTATATAAAAAGGCGCATAGACCGGCGGTTAAGTAGTAGTCTTATTTTAAGCGAGCGATAAGTAAGCTAAAGTTACGAAGCGATAATAGAAGGCTATAAAGTGTTAAGTAGTGAGTTATTTAGTAGTCGAGTGTATTTGTGGAATAAATAAATAGTGTTTTCGTGTTAAATCGTTGCACTGGAATTATCGAACCCTAGTTCGCAACAATTGGTGTCAGAAGTGCGATTCCAGTGGGAATTTGAGGACTAATATTGCTGAACTGTAAGTGAGTGCTTTATTGCCGGACATTACGTGTTTATGCCAGTGACTAGAAGCCAGCATCAAGCGATGGAGGATCAATTTGCCACCCTGCTCTCGCTTATGCAAAAACAGAAGGAAGAGCAGAAAAAACATTATCTTGAACAGGAAAGACGTTATAAGGAACAAAAAGAGGAACAAGAAAAACTTGATCAAGTACAGGAGCGACGTTATCAACAACAGAAGGAAGAACAGGAACGGTTCAAAGAAGAATTAGTGACCCATCTCGCAGCTAGGGAGCAACAGTTGGAAGAAAGAATAATGCAATCCGTTAACGAATCCGTTAACGGCGTTAACGAAGGACTAGAAGCTGTCAACCAGAGGGTTCTCGAGCTAGAAAAGAAATTCCGGGAACAACTTGAGGACGACAACGTGTCTACAGAGAGTTTTAGCACAGCCAACGCTAAAATTAAGCCTCCCGATTATGACGGTACTACGGCCTGGGAAATTTATAAAACCCAATTTGAGGCAGCTGCGAAAGCTAATGGCTGGTCCGAGCCCCAAAAAGCTACATCACTAGTGGTAGCACTTCGTGGAAAAGCAGCTGAATTACTCCAATCTCTGTCGGCAGCTGATCAAAGTAATTATGCAGCTTTAGTACACACTCTGCAACTACGATTTGGAAATGAGCACAAAGAAACCGTGTTCCAGGCCCAGCTGAGGATGAGACAGCAAAAGTCAGGTGAATCCTTACAAGAATTTGAGGCGGACATAGACAGACTCATTCACCTGGCATATCCATCGGCCCCTGAATCTTTTCAAATGCAATTTGCCGCCGAAAGGTTCATTGAGGGAGTTCGCGATAGTGACATGAGATACCACTTACGTCTAGTAAGGCCCAAGGATATCAGCGAGGCACTAGTTCGGGCCCTGGAATTCGAGGCGTCACGAGTATCATCTAATTCATCGCCACGCGTACGAATGGCAACTTGCGGTTAAGAGGAGAATACGTCTATGGCTGAATCCATGGCCAGTTTACATAAAGCGATGAAAGATATGGCAGTCAGTATGCAAGCCCTGTTAGAAAGAACTCCTCGATCAACAGACAATCGGGGCATAAAATGTTTTAACTGCGGCAGACTGGGTCACATCAAGAGTAACTGCCGTAATAGGGCAAGAAGTCCGTCGCCGTCGTTTAGAAGACCAAGCGGCGACCAAGACCGCCCTAGGTCCCAGGAAAACTAATTCCGGTCAATGCAAGGGGGCAATTGACCGGGGCCGCTAAGACCCCCAGGATCTTTAAAGTCAATAATTTGGGTGGCAAAACTCACAGTGGCCGGACGCATTAAAGGACAGAAGATCCAGATTACCATCGATACAGGAGCAGATGTGACCATTGTAAGGCCAGATAAACTTTTCGGATATACCATACAACCATTGCCCAACCCTATTATGTTAAAATCAGTCACTGGAGAATCTTGCCCTATAGACGGAGAAGCCGATGTCACCATCATTATTGGAGAAAAACTTGAAGTTCGGCATAAAGTGTTGGTTGCCAGGATCAAAGACGAGTTTATTTTGGGAATGGATCTCATCAGGAAACATGGATTCTCCTATGATCATAAACAGAATATTCTCACGTTTGGAGATGAGGAGTTTGCATTAACCAATGTAAATGTGGAAACTAGTATCCGTCTACTGGTGGTGGAAGATGTAAAAATTCCTCCAAATTCAGAACAAATTATCACAGTGACTTCTGAAAATGATCCTGGGTGGTCCATAGGACTTATAGAACCTAACCTGGATTTGACGACTGAAATCATGGTAGCCCGAACTTTGACCGACACGAAGAAGACTATGCCAGTACGAGTTGCCAATATTGGAGAAAGGACCATCAAGCTAAAAGAAGGAACAGTTCTTGCCAATTATGAGCCTGTACAATGGGTATGCAATTGTGTCGAAGCAGAGACATCCAAAATTAAATCTTCTAACCAAGCTTCCCCAGAAGTTATTGATGCTTTTAAGCGACAGTGGAGTCACCTATCAAAGGAACAACTTCAGTCTGCTATAAAATTTGCTATGGATGAATCTGATATGTTTAACTTCAAGAGCAACGACAGTCAAACCGATTTAGTTGTCCATAAGATCAACACAGGAGATGCCCAGCCAATACGACAACATCCACGAAGGGTCCCTCTGGCTAAACAACAGGAAGTTAATAGTTTGCTGAATGAAATGTTAAAGGAGGGCGTCATAGAAGAATCATCTAGTCCATGGTCGTCGCCTGTGGTTCTTGTTAAGAAGAAAGATGGTTCAACGCGGTTCTGTGTTGACTACAGGAAACTTAATGATGTAACCAAGAAAGACAGCTACCCATTGCCACGTATAGACGACACCTTAGCAACTTTATCGGGATCAAAGTGGTTTTCCACTCTAGATTTAAAAAGTGGGTACTGGCAAGTAAAGATTGCTCCCGAAGACAAAGAAAAGACTGCATTTTCTACTGGTTCTGGACTATACCAATTCACTGTTATGCCTTTTGGATTGTGCAATGCTCCATCAACTTTCGAGCGACTAATGGAACTTGTCTTGAGGGGGCTGACTTGGAAAACTTGCCTGGTATACTTAGATGACATAATTGTCATGGGACGTGATTTCGACGAGCACTTGAAGAATTTAAGAGAAATCTTCAACAAGTTACGGAATGCTCACCTGAAGTTAAACTACAAGAAATGCAGCCTGTTCCAGAAGCAAGTCGAGTACTTGGGGCATACTATCTCAGAACAAGGCATTAAAACTAGCCATAGTAAAATATCTGCCATTAAAGATTGGCCAGTTCCCCGAGACAAACACGAAGTAAGGAGCTTTTTGGGACTATGTACTTACTACAGGAGATTTGTAGAGGGATTTGCCGACATCGCAAAACCGCTGCACAAATTAACGGAAAAGAAAACACCGTTCTTGTGGAACCACGATTGCAGTCAGGCGTTTGCAAGGCTTAAAGCTGCCCTCTGTTCTAGTCCGATCTTGGCTTACCCTATAAAGGACGGACTCTTTATTTTGGACACGGATGCAAGTAACTGTGGTCTAGGTGCAGTACTCTCTCAAAGACAAAACGGGCAAGAGAAGGTCATTGAATACTACAGTAAGACTTTAAATAAGCCAGAAAGAAACTATTGCGTCACTAGAAAGGAGCGGTTGGCCATCGTTAAAGCAGTCGAACATTACCATCGCTACTTATATGGAAAAAGGTTCCTGATTAGGACTGACCATGGAGCCTTGAAATGGTTATTACAGATGAAGAACTCTGAAGGTCAAATAGCCAGATGGATAGAGCGCCTGCAGCAGTACGATTTCCAAATTGAACATCGACCAGGAAGGTCTCACGGAAATGCCGATGCATTGTCTAGACGGCCTTGTAAAGAAGATTGTCGGCATTGTCAAAGAACTGAGCAGCGTGAGGGACTTCCTTTGGTAAGGAGAACGTCGGTAGAAATAAACGATGGCTGGACCACACAGACCCTTCGAGAAGAACAAATGAATGATCCAGATATAGGACCCATCCTCTCTGCAAAGACTGACGACAAGAGACCAGAATGGCAAGAAATTGCTGGTAAAAGTCCAAACCTGAAGGCGCTATGGGCCCAGTGGCACTCTCTTAAAATAGAAAATGGACTACTGAAGAGAGCGTGGGAGAGTCCGGATGGCAAGTCCGTAGTCAGTCAGTTGGTTGTTCCTGATAGCAGAAAATCGGACGTACTACAGGAAATGCACGACGGAACCAGTGGAGGTCATTTTGGGGTCAATAAAACCTTGGCCAAAATTAAAGAGCGGTTCTACTGGGTGAATTATCATGAAGACGTCGAATCTTGGTGCCGCAAGTGCGAAGTTTGTTGTGCCACAAAAGGACCTCGAACAAGATCACGCGGCCGGATGGTGCAGTACACTGTAGGTGCTCCATTCGAGAGGGTAGCAATTGATGTCGCGGGACCGTTTCCTCAGACTGAGTCGGGCCATAAATACATCTTGGTCGCCATGGATTACTTCACTAAATGGCCTGAAGCATACGCCCTGCCTAATCAAGAAGCAACGACTGTGGCAACGGTGCTAGTAAATGAAATGTTCTGCAGGTTTGGAGTCCCTCTCGAACTTCATTCTGATCAGGGTCGAAATTTTGAATCGGCTGTTTTCCAGAAGGTCATGGAACTTCTCGGAATTCGCAAGACCAGGACAACTCCTTTGCATCCACAGTCGGATGGGATGGTAGAGAGATTTAATCGGACCATGGAACATTACCTGTCTAAAATGGTGGCAGATCATCAGCGTGATTGGGACCAACATCTACCTCTCATGTTGATGGCATATCGAGGCGCTACGCATGAAGCCACTGGTTATACTCCGGCGAAAGTGATGTTCGGAAGGGAAATGAGGCTTCCTGCAGATTTGATGTATGGAACACCAGAAAAAGACTCACTCAACTCTGAGAATTTTGTGGAGGAACTTAAGGAGAGGCTGGACAATGTTCATGAACAAGTCAGGAATAAACTGCGGATATCCAGTGATCGAGCCAAAGCAAGATATGACTTACTAGCTAACTCCCGCGGCTTCCAGGATGGTGATTTGGTGTGGTTATACAATCCGAGGCGAAAGGTGGGGAAGTCCCCAAACTTAGCCAAAATTGGGAAGGACCTTATACAATTATAAAGAAGATTAATGATGTGGTGTATAGGATCCAGCGGACCCCTAGGTCAAAGATGAAGGTCGATCATTTGGATCGATTAGCACGATACCATGGAACTCTATCTGTTCGGGACGAACAGACTTAGGAGGAGGGCAATGTTACGATCGCAGCAACGCCGCATGGGAGGCGGGGCAACGCATGGGAGCGTGTTGGTTGGTGGAGCTTCGCGACCTATCCGCGCTGCGTCATGGCTGACACGAGTGATTTATTGCTCGTCTGGCTTAATCTAGAAGGCAGTTGTTTACAACCGTTTTTTTTATATGAGATTATTCAAGAATTCTTATAAAGAACTTTCTAAGTTTTTCTGTAATTTTAGGATTGTATATAAAAGGCGCATAGAGCGCCCGAGTAGAATAGTCTTATTTTAAGCGAGCTATAAGTAAGCTAAAGTACGAAGCGATAATAGAAGGCTATAAAGTGTTAAGTAGTGAGTTATTTAGTATACGAATTGTACCTGTGTATATTTGTGGAATAAATAAATAGTGTTTTCGTGTTAAATCGTTACACTGGAATTATCGAACCCCGAGTTCGCGACAATACTCTATTACCAAAGTGAATAAACAGTGATAACTTTGAAACGATTAAAGTTAGAGCGAGCTAAAATTTGGTCTGTAGAGAACTTACAGGATTGGCTGGAAGCAGCGATACGACGTTTTAACAGTTCGTCCACTATACGCCATCATCAGACTTTTACGTGTATGTCTTCCATAAGAAAACAGTTGGCCAATGCATTTTAAATGCAAGGAATATAATACATAAGTGTCATATTTAGGGTATTATTGAGGGTATATGGTTCAAATTTGAATGGTACGTACCTAAGGCAGTATCATGATTTGTGAAATAGGTAACGTAGCTGTCATAGCTACGATACTTAAGATACGTTATAATTTAGAGATTTGTTTATAGCAAGTGTTTCAAATTTTGGTAATAGGGGCCTACGAACGGGTGCTACGAATTGGGAAGTACCTAACAGAGCCGCAATATTTACGGTAGCTACGTTATAGCTTGTCTTATGAACCATTCAGGTCATGTCGGGTTGAAAATCGAATGGTTTGAACTGCGACGCTTTTTCTCAGATTTACCGATACTTCAAATCTTCATTTTTCAACGAATCTCGGGCGCCACCCTTTGGGATTTATATAGCGGCAAAGGGACCGCTGTCGCTTTCAAGGTAGCTTTCAAACAGGGGAGATTATATCCAGGGAATCGTGCGAATCAAATAACAAATACTGCAACCGGTTTTTATTTACAATGATGAACAAGACAAATGCGCAAGGCAAATCGGATATAGGGACCTCTTAGGAATACTAAGAACTACCGCTTCTTATTTACAAGACCTTTTATGAGGGAGAGGGGATGTTGATTTGGTTCAAGAAATTTAGGGTTACGGGTTCGGGTTCGGTGATCGGTAGTTGGACGTCTGGAAAAAGAAACGGGAACGATGTCGGAGCGGTATCAGGACTGAACGGGGTCGGATTCGGAAACCTAGCCTGTCGTTATGGCACGTGACGCGGTTAGGAACACGGCTAACATCAACCCCATCTATCTTGGAGGAGGAATCAACACTCCTTCAGATAGAGAGATAAGAAACCTTGGGAAACCGGGACCGGTGCCTTATGGCTTAATGGTGGAACTTACACCAGTTTCCGTAATTCGACGATTCCGATTTAGTCCAAAGACTTTCCAGGGTTTATGGGAATTTGAAATCCTCGATTGAGAATTGGAAGCGGCAGGTCAAATTAGTATATTACGTAATAAGGGTTGTAAGAAACTTATTACGTACGAATGGAAAGTTTGCGCACGACGCCGCGCGGCGCGTGCGTATTTCCATGAGTACGTAAATGCTTTACAACCCGCATTTCGTACTATACTTTATCTACGACGTTCACACTAGTATACCAGTTAAGACAGATAGAAACTATTGCAAATAAACGTTAACAAATCAGAAAATTGATGAAAGTTGAATTTGACAACTAGCCATTAAAATTACGAATTGGTGGCGAGTGGATTGTTGCTAGGCGACGCGTGAATGAGGCCACCCGTCTGAGGGCCTTGCACGTACGCTTGGTTCAGCGTGCGTAAGGAGCTCCACTAGCGAAGTAGAGCGTGTGTTATATGCTATTTACTTAGTAGTCGTAGATAATAGTTATTTACGTTATAAGTCCGGTAAATATAGTTTTACAGTAGGAGTAAGATGTTTCTGGACGAGGCGATAGCCGAGTCTGGAATTTCGAAACCACTACTGTAACACGTTACCGGACGTATGATTTACAAGATTTTACTTCATACTTATTAAAAACAGGGAAAAATTAATTTTATGCGCGGCGAATATATTTTTGAGAAATCCGGTATAGTTTCATTACGGTATCCTGTACCGGTAATGGATTTATTGAATACCGGCACAGGATGTACCGGTACAGGATACTGTATTGAATACCGGCACGTCATGTGCTATAATGAAACTATACCGGATTTCTCAAAAATATAATCGCGCGCATAAAATTATGTTTTTCCTGTTTTTAATAAGTATGAAGTAAAATGTTGTACATCATACGTCCGGTAACGTTACAGTAGTCGTTTCGAAATTCGAGACTCGGCTAGCGACTCGTCCGGAAACATCTTACTCCTACTGTAAAACTATATTTAGCGGACTTATAACGTAAATAACTATTACGTTACCCAGTCCTGTAAAAAGCTATTTACCGGATTAAAATCAAGTACGTAAAAGTGTCCTAAATGATACAGTATGAAGTAAAATAATTTACCGAACTTATGGAAGAATGATGCGCGTGTCACCATCTATATATAGACCCTTGACTTATTGGTCATCTGACAATTAACTATCTGACATTGATAAGTAAAGTCGGGTTCAGACATTGATAACTAAAGGGGTGTTTAGACAAGATGTTACGAAAGTAACAAGGTATCAATGGTAAAGGTGGAGAAATTAGCAATAAAGGTTAATTAATGCGGTGTTAATTTTTAAACTTCGTTACAGAACTAGGACGCTGGAATTTGGTATGTCGCTTTCTCAAGGGATTAGCTAAAAGTCGCAATGGGCTGGAATCTTTCCGAGGGCACCAAAGGTTTCACTTTGTATTTTTTTTTAGTTACTTGGTTACTTATAGATACTTTTATGCGTCAATTCAGAGACCGTTGCAATTTTCAGAGACCGCTGAAATCAGATATATCCGACGTTTCGTCCTTTTGTCTACTATATTTATATCATGTACAACTCATTCACTTATTTTTGACATCTCATTACCTTTGAAAACTTCATTTTTTTTGCTCACTCCGTTCAGCACATGCTGAAAAGACGCCGCACGAAAGACAAGCACACACCTACTTGATGTCAATGATAAGTGAATGGTTCATATGTTTCTCGCCTAATTTCTATCCTAAAGAAATCTCAAAAAAGAAATGTCCAATATATTTTTATGCAGGAGGCATATACCGGGTGTCCAGCAGAACCCTGGACATAGGAGATTAACATGGGAAATCGGTTTTTATTTTTTTGCGCCTGTACGGTTGATTTGATTGAAAAACTTTTAAGAGTAAAGTTGTAGAGCTTATGGTCAGCTATCATCCTGTAATTTTTTCAATACCACAGTTTTGGCTATTTTTTGGAAAAACGCCTCGAAAAGTGCAAAAATTTAAATTTGGCGCGTCACCCCCACCATGCTTGTGCAGTGTCGCCAACATAATAATTTCTTATGTCAGACTCAGAGCCGATTTTCCTTTCTTATTTATTTTGAGGGACTATCATGTAGTAATTAACGTGATTATGCAGAGAAAATTAACTGAAAACCTGACGATAATGTTCTTAAATTATAGGTAAGTAAAAGTTACGTTTATAATTATCATAACTAGTAAAAGGAAAATCATTCCAATTTGTGTATGGCTGGTTGTCTAATTCATTTTAGTTTAGCAATACGACAACCACGATGACATGACAATTTGTCTCTTGTCACCAATTAAGGGTGTTCGTTGTTGTTGTTGTTATTGAGGTGAATTCATCTATCTCCAAATGTTTTACTTCAAAAGTGTCTATTTTGCAGTGCTGCGTGACGCGAGGCCCCATCCTGCATGTAAAAACCCTTGCTAAGTGCTGGACTCTTCTATGACAGACAAAATCTCATTGGAAAACCAAATACAGTGCACCCCAAAATGCCAATCCACACATTGACAACTTCTCGACGTTGGTGTCGGTTGTCCTGCAATGTATGTGGATTTTAGAGAGTCCAAACTCATTCATTTTGTTGATTTGAGGGACCCATTAATCCAAATTAACATTCATTGGTGTAACAAATGTTTATAGCAAATAAGCAAGACCAGTAAGCAGATAGCGATGGATGTTTGATCTGCTAAGACCAGTTTCTTTCATGTTTTATCTATGTATCTGGAGACTATAGTGCCTGTGAACTCTTTTTAGTGACAACAAATCTTGCCAAACTGGCCACAAACAACTTGAAAAACTGGCCAAAAATTGGTTCCATTCCAATCGATTGCTGCTGAATATGGGCAAGACACAGAGGATGGTGTTTGCAGTGAGGGAGATTGGAACCGTAAATGACCACATATCCCAGGTTAAATTTCTTGGGGTTCTTGTGGATGAGAGCGCCAAGTGGGATTTACACACTGATAACTTGGCTTCAAGACTCAATACAAGTTTGTACCTGCTACGTCAGCTTTCAGATAGGATATCTCGTACGGTACTTAGATCGGCTTACTTTGCATCTTTTCATGCATGGCTCTCTTATGCTGTAGTTGTTTGGGGCCACGCCTCAGGGGCTAAGCGTTTGTTCGGGCTTCAGCGAAAAGCGGCAGATTGTTGGCTGGCCTGGGCTACAGGGATGACTGCAGAGCGCACTTCAGAGAGCTAGGCATACTAACCCTGCCCTCCATGTTTATATTGGAGAATTTGCTGTTTGTGAAAAATAACATGTATCGGTTTTCTGCTCAGGAGGACATGCATGCTTACCTTACTAGAGGCCGAAAAAATTTAATAACCTCATATTGTCGTTTGAGAAGGTGTCAGAATGGTCCTGGCTACTGGGCGGTAAAATATTTCAACTGCCCATAAAAATGAAAGCATTGACAGTGGATAGTTTCCGAAAGGAAATTAAGCAAATTTTAATGGTAAATGTTTTTTATTGTGATGAAGAGTATTTTAAGTATTTTAATCAACATTATTATTAATTTTTTTTTCTTCTCTCTGTATAGTCTATTTTAGGATGTTGACTGTAAGCTTTTAGTATTAAGTAAATAATGGCATCTGGACTGAATTTATTTAAATTTAATTTGTAGACTATTCTATTTTTGACATATGTACATTGCTGTTTTGGTGATTGTAAACATGAATAAATTTGAATTGAATTGAATTGAATTGAATCTTAATAAAGGTGATAGTGTTTTTATAGGAATAATTGTTGTTATCTGTGTTATTACCTAAATTTATGTTACATTTCTTTTTCATGTCTACTTGTTAATTTCTTCCCTTAAGAAATTTATGTGTAGATTGATTATGCAAATATACTTATTTTGGTACTTGTTGCATCCACTTTTTCACACACAATTTCCCTGAAATAACCTTGTATTTATTGATATTAAAAGTAAGGAAATTAGGAACCATTTTGTTAATACAGTGTAAAATTTTATTTTTATTATTTCTTATTTAAATGTTTCATTAGTTATGAATTTTGGGGAGAGAAAACTTGTTTTAAAACAATACTGGGCTGGTAATTCCTTTGCTCAAATTCGAGACAACATTGCTGCATTGTTTCCTGAACAACCAATACCAGCATGCAGTTCACTTCAGGCGGTGGTTGCTCGTTTTAAAGGAAACTGGGAGTATTAACTCGATATGTTCCTGTGAGCGAAAGCGACGACTTCAAGCTGGTGCAGTCCAGAGGATGAAAATGTGGCAAAACTTGTTCTTGCTATAGTAAATGATGATCCTTCCAAGAGTATTCGACAGATTGGCCAAGAAACTGGACTTAGTAGATCGACCATCCATAATTATCTGCAAAAAGAAGGTTTTGAAAGCTACAAACAAGAGAACCATCAACAACTCTTACCGATCCACCTTTTCCCCCAATGGAGTTTTGTGAAATCCTGACCGAAAAAATTATTGCAGCCCCAAGATTTGTTAGAAACATTTGTTTCACGGATGAATGCTAATTTGGATTGACTGGCTCTTCAAATCAATAAAATGTTCGGATTTGGGCACTCCAAAACCCACATATAGTGCATGACAATCGGGACCAACGTCGAGCAACTGTAACGTGTGGATCGGCATTTTGGGGCGCCATGTTATTTTTCATTGATTGCAGTTTGAACGCCAACAAATATGGCAATATGCTTCGCAATGACATTTTGCCTGCTGTAGAAGCCATCCAGCCATTAGAACGGGTTTTTTACATGCAAGATGGAAGATTTTGAACAATTTCTCTGATGTGCCACATCTAGTCCTGTATTTTATTTATTTGTTTATTGTTCTTGTTTACCTCTGTGTTTGATGTTAAACACATGGGTGGTTATTCACTTTCTTTGTAGTATGTAATTAAATGGTTCTTTTAAGAGCTGCTAATCCGTATTTCCTTTTCGCCAATTCCAGGATAACTCATTTGTAGAATACAATCACATTTCAAGCTTGGTTCTTGGTTTGCCCAACAAATGTACCCACCACCCAACTCGCCGTCCTTAATAATTCTTAACATTAACCTAGCTTTACCAATGACAAAGACAAGAGACATATCGTCGATCCGTTGTCTGTTGCTAATCTAAAATGAATTAGACAACCAGCCATACACAAATTGGAATGATTTTTCCTTTTACTACTTATGATAATAATAAACGTAACTTTTACTTACCGTATTATTTAAGAACATTATCGTCAGATTTTCGGTTAATTTTCACTGCATAATCACGTTAATTATTACATGATAGTCCCTCAAAATAAATAAGAAAGGAAGATCTGCTCTGACTCTGACATTGAAATTATTATGTTGGCGACACTGCACATGCATGGCGGGGGTGACGCGCCAAATTCAAATTTTTGCACTTTTCGAGGCTTTTTTCTAAAAAACAGCCAAAACTGTGGTATTGAAAAAATTACAGAATGATAACTGACCATAAACTGTACAACTTTACTCTTAAAAGTTTTTCAATCAAATCATCCGTACAGGCGCAAAAAAATAAAAACCGATTTCCCATGTTAATCTCCTATGTCCAGGGTTCTGCTGGACACCCGGTAGATGAAGTTATATTTAGGGTACTATTGTTGGTACATGTTTCAAATGTGGATTGGAAGGGAGTATGGGTACCCGTGGTACTATTTTATATTGTTACGATTCGCAGCAACGCCGCATGGGAGGCGGGGCAACGCATGGGAGCGTGTTGGTTGGTGGGGCTTCGCGACCTATCCGCGCTGCGTCATGGCTGACACGAGTGATTTATTGCTCATCTGGCTTAATCTAGAAGGCAGTTGTTTACAACCGTTTTTTTATGTGAGATTATTCAAGAATTCTTATAAAGAACTTTCTAGGTTTTTCTGTAATTTTAGGATTGTATATAAAAAGCGTATAGAGCGCGCAGAGTAACAGTCTTATTTTAAGCGAGCTATAAGTAAGCTAAAGTTACGAAGCGATAATAGAAGGCTATAAAGTGTTAAGTAGTGAGTTATTTAGTAGTCGAGTGTATTTGTGGAATAAATAAATAGTGTTTTCGTGTTAAATCGTTGCACTGGAATTATCGAACCCTAGTTCGCAACAATTGGTGTCAGAAGTGCGATTCCAGTGAGAATTTGAGGACTAATATTACTGAACTGTAAGTGAGTGCTTCATTTCCGGACATTACGTGTTTATGCCAGTGACCAGAAGCCAGCATCAAGCCATGGAGGATCAACTTGCCGCCCTGCTGTCCCTTATGCAACAACAGAGGGAAGAACAGGAAAAACGTGATCAAGTACAGGAGCGGCGTTATCAAGAACAGGAAAAACGTTATAAGGAACAAAAAGAAGAGCAAGAAAAACGTTATAAGGAACAAAAAGAAGAGCAGGAAAAACGTTATCTAGAACAAAAAGAAGAGCAGCAAAAACGTTATCTAGAACAGAAGAAAGAGCAGGAAAAACGTGATCAAGTGCAGGCGCGACGTTATCTAGAACAAAAGGAAGAACAGAAACGGTTCAAAGAAGAAATAGTGACCCATCTCGCAGCTAGGGAGCAACAATTGGAAGAAAGAATAATGCAATCAGTTAACGAATCCGTTAACAGCGTTAACGAATCCATTAACGGCGTTAACGAAGGACTCGAAGCTGTCAATCAGAGGGTTCTCGAACTAGAAAAGAAATTCCGGGAACAACTTGAGGACGACACCGTGTCTACAGAGAGTTTTAGCACAGCCAACGCTAAAATTAAGCCTCCCGATTATGACGGTACTACGGCGTGAGAAATTTATAAAACCCAATTTGAAGCAGCTGCAAAAGCTAATGGCTGGTCCGAGCCCCAGAAAGCTACATCATTAGTAGTAGCACTTCGTGGAAAAGCGGCTGAGTTACTCCAATCTCTGTCGGCAGCGGATCAAAGTAATTATGCGGTGTTAGTACACACTCTGCAACTACGATTTGGAAATGAGCACAAAGAAACCGTGTTCCAGGCCCAGCTGAGGATGAGACAGCAAAAGTCAGGTGAATCCTTACAAGAATTTGAGGCGGACATAGACAGACTAATTCACCTGGCATATCCATCGGCCCCTGAATCTTTTCAAATGCAATTTGCCGCCGAAAGGTTCATTGAGGGAGTTCGCGATAGTGACATGAGATATCACTTACGTCTAGTAAGGCCCAAGGATATCAGCGAGGCACTAGTTCGGGCCCTGGAATTCGAGGCGTCACGAGTGTCATCTAGTTCAGCTCCGCGTGTAACAATGGCAACTTGCAATGAAGAGGAGAATACGTCTATGGCTGAATCCATGGCCAGTTTACATAAAGCGATGAAGGATATGGCAGTCAATATACAAGCCCTATTGGGAAGGACCCCTCGATCAACAGACAATCGGGACATAAAATGTTTTAACTGCGGCAGACTGGGTCACATCAAGAGTAACTGCCGTAATAGGGCAAGAAGTCCGTCGCCGTTGTTTAGAAGACCGAGCGGCAACCAAGACCGCCCTAGAATCCAGGAAAAACCAATTCCTGTCAATGTAAGGGGGCAATTGACCGAGCCCGTTAAGACCTCCAGGATCAGTCAAGTCAATCAATCAAGTCAAGCCAATAATTTGGGTGGCAAAAGTGTTACAGAGGCCGGACGCATTAAGGAACAGAAGATCCAAATTGAACATCGACCAGGAAGGTCTCACGAAAATGCCGATGCATTGTCCAGACGGCCATGTAGAGCCGTCGGGCCCCAGCGTGAGGGACTTCCTTCTGTAAGAAGAACGTCGGTGGAAATAAACGATGGCTGGACTGCACAGACGTTTCGAGAAGAACAATTGAATGATCCAGATATTGGACCCATACTCTTGGCTAAGACTGACGACAAGAGACCAGAATGGCAAGAAATCGCTGGTAAAAGTCCAAACCTGAAGGCGCTATGGGCCCAGCGGCACTCTCTTAAAATAGAAAATGGACTACTGAAGAGAGCGTGGGAGAGTCCGGATGGCAAGACCGTAGTCAGTCAGTTGATTGTTCCTGGTAGCAGAAAATCGGATCTACTACAGGAAATGCACAACGGAACAAGTGGAGGTCATTTTGGGGTCAATAAAACCTTGGCCAAAATTAAAGAGCGGTTCTACTGGGTGAATTATCATGAAGACGTCGAATCTTGGTGCCGCAAGTGCGAAGTTTGTTGTGCCACAAAAGGACCTCGAACAAGATCACGCGGCCGAATGGTGCAGTACACTATAGGTGCTCCATTCGAGAGGGTAGCAATTGATGTCGCGGGACCGTTTCCTCAGACTGAGTCGGGCAATAAATACATCTTGGTCGCCATGGATTACTTCATTAAATGGCCTGAAGCATACGCCCTGCCTAATCAAGAAGCAACGACTGTGGCAACGGTGCTAGTAAATGAAATGTTCTGCAGATTTGGAGTCCCTCTCGAACTTCATTCTGATCAGGGCCGAAATTTTGAATCGGCTGTTTTCCAGAAGGTCATGGAACTTCTCGGAATTCGCAAGACCAGGACAACTCCTTTGCATCCACAGTCGGATGGGTGGGTAGAGAGATTTAATCGGACCATGGAACATTACCTGTCTAAAATGGTGGCAGATCATCAGCGTGATTGGGACCAACATCTACCTCTCATGTTGATGGCATATCGAGGCTCTACGCATGAAGCCACTGGTTATACTCCGGCGAAAGTGATGTTCGGAAGGGAAATGAGGCTTCCTGCGGATTTGATGTATGGAACACCAGAAAAAGACTCGCTCAACTCTGAGAACTTTGTGGAGGAGCTCAAGGAGAGGCTGGACAATGTTCATGAACAAGTCAGGAATAAACTGCGGATATCCAGTGATCGAGCCAAAGCAAGATATGACTTACTAGCTAACTCCCGCGGCTTCCAGGATGGTGATTTGGTGTGGCTATACAATCCGCGGAGAAAGGTGGGGAAGTCGCCCAAACTTAGCCAAAATTGGGAAGGACCTTATACAATTATAAAGAAGATTAATGATGTGGTGTATAGGATCCAGCGGACCCCTAGGTCAATGATGAAGGTCGTTCATTTGGATCGATTAGCACGATACCATGGAACTCTATCTGT
The DNA here is from genome assembly GCA_951812265.1 of Taphrorychus bicolor. Taxonomy (NCBI): domain Eukaryota; kingdom Metazoa; phylum Arthropoda; class Insecta; order Coleoptera; family Curculionidae; genus Taphrorychus; species Taphrorychus bicolor. The sequence continues at coordinate 29,483,527 of OX638297.1, forward strand.
TCGGGACGAACAGCCTTAGGAGGAGGGCAATGTTACGATTCGCAGCAACGCCGCATGGGAGGCGGGGCAACGCATGGGAGCGTGTTGGTTGGTGGGGCTTCGCGACCTATCCGCGCTGCGTCATGGCTGACACGAGTGATTTATTGCTCGTCTGGCTTAATGTAGAAGGCAGTTGTTTACAACCGTTTTTTTATGTTAGATTATTCAAGAATTCTTATAAAGAACTTTCTAGGTTTTTCTGTAATTTTAGGATTGTATATAAAAAGCGTATAGAGCGCGCAGAGTAACAGTCTTATTTTAAGCGAGCTATAAGTAAGCTAAAGTTACGAAGCGATAATAGAAGGCTATAAAGTGTTAAGTAGTGAGTTATTTAGTAGTCGAGTGTATTTGTGGAATAAATAAATAGTGTTTTCGTGTTAAATCGTTGCACTGGAATTATCGAACCCTAGTTCGCAACAATATTTTAATATGAATTCTAACAATTTTTGCCCTTGTTTGAATGTTGTCAGACTTACGACTGATTACGATGAAATAAAGTGTTTTTGACGTTTCGACATTTCTTACTTTTAGACATCATCAGGTCTTTTTTCCACAATTTCACGGTAGTTGGTGATATATAAAAGGAGCGTAATTTTTAAACTATAGGAGCACCGCGCTCGTAATCTTACACCAAAAAAAACAAACAAAATATGGTTAAAAAAAACTGGCAGAGCACACTATAAAACAAACCAACCCAAAATCTCTTGTAACTAACTTGTCAGGCATACCACCCAATGTCGCAGTACCCTTTTGATTATGCGCTTACGGGACACCCTATATAACAACGTCAAATCTATATGTAAGCAAAATTCAGAGATACCTAATATTAAAAAGACCTTAAAATAGACACATAAAAAACATAAGGCGTATGTTTTTTATGTATATAATAATTTATATATAATCTATCAATTAAAAATGTGTGGATTTGCCCAATCTGGCACCACAGCTAACCTTAAGACTGAACTCGCGGCTCCCCTCACAATTTATCTGTAGTGTAAATCGATCCGTATGTATTATAGGACTCGCCCGGTGCTGCTGCGCAGCGGTAATTTCTAGAAGCAAAAACAGCTGAACAGCTGTAGTCAGAAAAGACGTCGTCGGTCGGGGCAGGCCGTGCCGTGTGAAACGCTGTGATCGGGCAAGCACGTCGACCTTTTTCGTTCGTCGGGCAATTTTTCACCATTTTCCGCCAAAGAACGTGGATCGCGATTGTGTTTTGTTCGAGTTTTCATTGACAACAACTGACGTGACAGACGGCACAATCGTTTGATAATGGTCCGAATAAATTTACTGTTAGGCCGCGCTGAGTGAGGGCGATCTGGTTTAGGTTAGTGGTGTTCTCCGTACTACTATTCTTTCTCTTAGCTGTGACATAACACAAGAGGCGGTTTTACCACGGGATAACCTTGCTTTTAACTCGACTTTTACGGCATTCGATCTAAAAGGAGCTCGATGTGCAATGCGCAACTAATACATTTTTCCAATTCATATATGTACAGGTATAATACCCATTACCGTAACATGCAGGTAGGGGGGCAGTTCGTGGAACTTATTTTAAGGGCATGCACTCAATGGAACTTTTTATGAATAAAGTGATCATGACGTTCAATTTGGGTGCAGTTTAATATAACAAAACGAAGGAAAAGTTTTGTTACATACAACATGACATTTGGTTGGGTATCTATATTTATACTTATTTTACCTATAGAGGGTGAAACGTCGAGAGAAAACAAAAGTCCATTTACTTTGATTATGTCATCTTTTTCTGTTAAACAATCATAGCCTTCTAGATGACATTTCCTAATGAACACCCCACATAATTACATTTAGGTACCGAATACCTCATAGGTAACTGATTCAATTCTATTATAATTTCACCTTCAATATTTATAACTGCGCTTAACAAAAGTCTCGGTTGTCTTCTATCATGATAAGATTATTAATAAGTGAAGTAGATAATTGATGGATAATAAAATATTGAGTTTCATTCTGATAAATGTAAGGTACTGTAGATAATACCATGCGTTCATTTAAAAGAACCTCAAGCAGGCCATGGAATTAGAACAATAGGTCAGAGATGACTTCATAAAAACAATGAAAGTTAAAAATGTCACAAAATGTTCGGATTTTTATTTTTTTAAAATATATTTCTTCTTTTCTCTTGTAAGTTATATTTTCCTTCTGTAACAAATTATTCTCTGAGTGTCCTCTCAATAGCAAACAACATTTACTTATTTATCCAAGGTTTTTTTGGTTTTTAAAAATAAAAATGTTTTTAGCACTCCTATAATTTATTTACTGGGAAGACTTTTTTTAGATGAAAAATTCCTATTATTTTTCAACAAAGAATGACTTCGGCGATTTTTTTTGACTTACTTATTAACACCCTGTGTAATTTTATATATCACCCCATATTCATTTCACATTCTGATTGTGAACCAGTTTTATCTTGTAGAAATTCTAATACTTCTAAAATCCATTAGTATTTTCCAAATTACAAAAAAAAGTTTGCTACATATTTTCACGACGATACTCTTACCATCCAGATGTATAAGGTATTTTATGAAATAATATTTCATCAATTGTTCAAAGTGGGGTTCTATGGACCATTCTAAACAGGTATTCATCTAAGACGCTGAGATGAATTGACAGTTCTGTTCTATTCTATCCATGTAAATATGGCATTTAGATGTCAACTTCTCAACCTACTACATGAATATATATTTGCAATTGACTTTAACTGTCTTTTATTGTTGTCTCTAGTAATTGTAACAATGTTGTATCCACCGTGTTAAATATGTTCTGTCACTAGACCCTCTTTTACTTTTTACTTTAAAACATTACACGCCCTGATGAATTCAATAAAGATTGTCGAAAGCTTGGAAATTTAGGAGTTTTAATACCTAGTCGCGCAGACCGATTACCCAAGAATTTCAGCACTTCTTATGTACCTTGGCAGTCAATAACATTCACTCCATTGACTTTAACTACATCTCATTCATTTATTATTGTTCACCTTAGACTTAAAAAAATTGACTTTTTTATCATATTTTCTCACAGACACATGCGCTAAAAGGAAGTAAGTGAGGTATAAAAAAATGAAGATTTCAAAGGAAACAAAATAATATATATTTAATAAGTGAATGAGATAGAGGTCAAAGGGTAATGAAAAAACAAAGTCACACTTTGAACAGCTGAAATTATGGTAATAGAACACTTCTACAATTAGCGAAAACACATTTATGTAAATGTGTCACTCAAAATTAAATTGTAATACCTAATCAAGGTCCAAACTCCGGTCCAAAACTTTGCATCAGCCTGCACGTGGTATCATTGCATTGGCTTGAATTACATTATTTTATGCAGAAATAAATTAAATATGTGGCAATTGCTCATGTAACTACATAGGTGTTGTGATCAACAAAAATTTATACTTAACCCCTATCCCATAATAAAAAAAAAATCTAAATCTTTAATATATTTGGTTAAGTTTTGCGTAGGTATATCATTTTCTCCTCATTAAAACTATTGTCAATTACTACTTAACTAATGTTAACTAAAAAAAAACATAAAGTAATTAAACATTTAGTTGATCGTTTGGTTGGCAACGAAAAAGTGCAACAATTCAGCTTTAATAATGAATATTTTAGTATTTACGCAGCCCATTCCATTTCATTTTTCACAACAAAACAACTTGTTTTTGTTTGTCTTATAGGAACGTTAAAAGCATATTTATTGTGTTTATATTAATAAACCCAGGGTCTGGAGAGTTCTTAGAATACTCCTCTAAATAATTGTTGTTAAGAAAGCCATATGGCACCTTTGACTCTCTGTTATCACTGTTATGAGTTTCATTCTGCAAACTTAGGCGTGCATAATGCGGCATCAGAGCAGAAATCGATCCTCCAAAAGGATAGAAAATAAATTGTTGCCACGAAGAATACAAGATTTTTCCTGGCTACTCTTTGTTGTTTTAATCAAATATTAAAATTAAAAAAAAATGATTTCATAAATTTCAGTTTTTTTTTCGAAACTCTTTAGTAGTCGGATATTGTCGAACTTCAAAAGGTCACTACGATCTGCATATAACTGTAAAACTTTGCTTCGACTTGAAGGATTTATCTAATTAATCCCCCACATTTAATGCAAAACCATGTTAGAATTGACTTTTCCTTCTAACTGTAGCTATCAATATTTGTTCGTAGTGTGATTTGATCTTTATTCTCCCAGTTATTTTTCTCTTTAAAATTTCACCTTAATTTTTCATCTTTCATCAGTTTTTTCAGTTAAATTTCAGTAAAAAAATTTCTACGAGTAATTACCAGTTGCATTTTCTTGCACTCGAAGCCAAAACCAACCCGTCAAAACTGATTTTAATAGAATTTGCACAAAGTATACATTTTTCTATTCCTATTAAGAAATACGAACAGTACATATTCCTATAATAATTTTTGATGCCGATTCTATATCACCACAGTTTATTTATTTATTCGCCAGGACCATGTCACGGACCACATCAATATTTTTTTGACATTTACCGGATTTCAAACATGGTTTCCAAAAAATGTTTGTATAAAATATAAAATGTTTCTTCAAATTTATCTTGAAGAAACAAATTTGTCAAATATTAATCATAATAACAATATATTTTTAATATATAACTCATTCACATATTTTTGCCATTTCGTTACCTTTGAAATCTTCCTTATTTTACACCTATCACCATTATACACATAAAAAATCAGATTTCCAACGCCTTCTTGATATCAATAAAAAGTGAATGGCTTATAGTTCAAAAACATCGCTGCGCCTGACTTTTACAACCGTGGCAAATATTTTCTTTTATTTAGCACAGTGTTGCAGGAACACAGATCTGCCCGCATTGACATTTCAATAAAACCCCTCGTAAAACATGGCATTCTATGGCAAAAATGATTTCAAATAATTTGCTTAATGTAGCCTTCATCACGCAGGAGAAAGTAGTTCTTTACAAGGATAAAACCGGGGGCAATGACATTTGCCGACCCTCTACATATTTTAAAGAAATATTGTTTTCCTCATTTATCGACTTTGAAGATTTACAGGTGAATTGATTCCCTCATTTCCTACATGTGTAAATAACAAATACTCATCTATCCAATTTAAAAACGTTTTCAAAACGTAAATAAAGGGGACCTTCGACTCGCACTCTTGTAACAACTGGAGTTGCAAGCAGGAAAAAAAATTCCAAAAATACCGGTATTCTCTTAGAAGAAGCTTTAATGGTTTGTAATAATGGACAAAAAAGTACACGCTTTATTCCTAAAGATGTTTTAGAAAGTGACAAAAAAGTTAATTTGAGATACTTCAAACTTGGGCTTCCAGAAAGCACAGTATAAAATTTCAGGTTTTTATGTATGCTACAATATCATCACATCAGCTCAATAAATATGAAGCAGAACAGGCAGGAGCTAATTGTGACCAACCTTCGTAATGTCAACATTGACAACTCTTAACTCTGAATATGGAATAAATAATCGAGAATACGGCATGTTCTATACCAAAATTCATCGAAATGAACCAACATACACCAAAAACCTCTATTTTTGGAGAGTCTTAAAACCAATTCTTATCTGCATGAGAAGAATTTTGAGTAGTACCCACTGCAAGATCGCGGAGGCTTTAGAACAGATTCTTTTGTTAGGGTTTAAATTTGTTTTCCGGGCTTTGAAGCCGTGATCCAAGGAATAAGGCGATGTCGCAATGGACGAAGGGATCTCCAGTGGTTCCCCACGTTGACTGATTCCACTATGGTAAGCTCCGTGGTATTTATTCCAGCGCCGTCGCGCTGCAGTGGGGGGACTGGGGTGAGGGTAGTGGTGACACTTGAAGTATGTCGTAAAACTCGCTTTCAGTCTGCATTTAGAAACGTAATTTCTTCCTTCCTATTGAAATCGTATCCGTGTTTAAAGATCTCAATTGCCTCTCTCGTTAGTCTCCGCTAGAAAAGTTGCAATTGATACGATTGATAAGATATCCACTTTGTTGAAAAAGATGCCGTGACCTTCGGAGAGAGCGTGCTCTGCTACTGCTGACTTTTGTGTTTGTCCCAGCCAGCAACTTCTCTTGTGTTCCGTAAGCTGAGACAAACACAAGTCAGCAGAGGCAGAGCATGCTCTCTCTGAAGAACAGAACATGAAATCCTTTTCAACAAGGTGGATATCTTATATCAATCTCAGCGTTTCTATCCGAGACTAACGAGAGAGGCCATTGAGATCTTTAAATACGGCAACAGAAAGAAGAAAGTTACGTTTCTAAATGCAGACTGGAAGTGAGTTCTAAGACATACTTCAAGTTCATCATATAGAAGTTATATATTCTAATGCCCGTGATGCTTTCAACGTTTAAATGTCTGCTGTTTTGCCTTTTACATTACAAAAAAATCGCGATTGATGATCCAGTATAAATTAAAGGTACACAAGATGTTTAGGATGGAGTAACAATGGTTGTTAGTAACAATTCGACTTCGACAGTGGCTCTCTTAATTATATTGCCCTAAGATACTTTTTTCTTTGAATTTCCTAGGGCACTATTTTTCATATAATTTACTTTTATCATTATTTATGTAACAATAGGCCTACCAGACATTAAGGAAATTTTACACATTGGTCTGACCATTGCTCATTACAACAATAACGTGACAGCGACACATAACTCAGCGTTAATTTCACTTTTATATACTTAAACATTAGTAATAATCGTAATGCTATTCCACTCAGACATCCCCAGAGAGGTTTGGGCTTATACGAGTAGGCATCAAAAAGGGGATAGTGCGTTATTTAAGAATTGTAGAATTAATTAAATAATGAGTTATTAGATATGGACACGTAGAAATCGTCTAGACTCGAGCATATATCTAAATCCAGACTTGGCACTAAAATCGCAGCTAATGGATATCTTTCAGTCCCAAGGTTAAGTCGGAGATTGTTACAAGTACCTTTATTAACAATTCAATTGAATTATTGTAAAATCTGATATTTTTAAACTTGAAACTAATGATGGACTAATTAACAGCTGATTGAGTATAATAACATGTTAAATCAACAACTCAGAAGTTGAACGCCTTTGAACTCAAGAATGCAGTCTAGAGTTTACTCAAGAACGAGAAGTGCCTAAGACAGATAAAAATAGGATCGCTACTTAACAGATAATATCAAGATACACGAAGTGAAATTTTTATCTCATCAAACAAAGGATAGATCAAATCGGTCCTTATCAGCCATTTGCCTACTTTATATTAAAGTAGATCAGGCTTAAGACGCAAAACGTATGCGCATATGTTTTTGATTATTTTGTTTGCCAGCACGATTTAAAAAGTGGAAATATTTGGTGACACGCCGTGCTAAACTTTGATAAATATAATATGCATTTAGCTATAAATATCGCGTAATCATAAACAAACATCGCATCAACAATAGTGTACCATTTAAATGAGAAGGTGCCTGCTGATTCTCCAGTAAATAAAGACATACAGGCGAGCAGAAATTGTATAGGTAGGTACTTGAAACGTGAGAACATATATGTAATAAGTGACAATACGCATTCTTATTCCGGTTTAAGAACATCCAAGTAAATATGTACTTGAATATTTGCTTCATGTATGTCACGTATCAGCTTTCTGTTATAGAAACAATTTCTATTAGATGTACGTATTTTGTTCATAATATGACGACATCTATAGGAGTAATGTTGGAGAGCAAGAGGCCACGAGGAATACAATGGACATTGGAAAAATAATAGACGACATGCAAGTGCAATAATGCAATTAACGACCACGATTAAAAAAAAACTGTGAAAAAGGAAATCACCTACGGAAAACACAGTGTGAAATCTAAAAAGGCAGTCAAGCTCGGAAAGCTTTGCATGGGAACCAAAGCAATGTCATCTCACTTCGTTTCGATTGTATGTCAAATTGTTTGTTCTTTTTCTAATCACTTAGAATGAAATTAAATTTTGTTTGTCGTAAATTCTTCTCGAATCTAAGATGCGTGCCTATATATATGGTTGAGAGAGTCAACTTAAAAAGCAAAGTACGTTTTCATTTTCAAGTATTCTATAATAAACATTCCCTGTTGTTTTCCATTAGCAGTCAAAAAACATTCCATAAACAATGCAATTTTATACGAAACATTCGTTTCTAATTAATTGTTATTAGCCTCAGTTCCCCACCGAGTTGTCTGCTTTCCTACATTATAATTTTCTTTTGCAACTACTCGTTCAATTAGAAACAGCAACAGACGAAACCGTTGGTTACGTAATTTGTTTGCAACAAGTAGTGCAAACAATAATGATTTAAAGTAAATCGATTAAGCATTTAGCAGAGTTTGTTATTAACTAATAAACGAAAACATGTTTACTCAGTGACAGAAGACTAAGCTATTAGACGAAACTTTTAATGAAAAAATACATGAGTTATATTACTGTATTTCAGTTTATTTTAGGTATATTATTATGTTGACTTATAATTCTGTAGATAGACTGCCAATAGAGACTTTGTATAAAACTAGTTCTTAGCATAGTTTCGGGTCGCCACCTGGGCTTTTCGTATTCCCACTCCGATTAGAATTCTTAGAAATGTATCATATTATATAACAACAAATGAGTAGAAAGGTGTTGGATCGCAGGTGTAGGACAAATAGCCACTTCACTTTCTCGAAATCGCCAACTTTAAATATACAGGTAAATTAACGTTAATTTACCTGTATATTTAAAGTTTGTCATACGTATGTTGTTATTGTAGCCCTGAGGAAGACCTAAAAATAAAGGTCGAAACGTTGGCGATTTCGAGAAAGTGAAGTGGCTATTTGTCCTGCACCTGCGATCCAACACCTTTTACCACCTCTCAACACCTTTCTAATCATTGATAGGACGCAAAGCGCAATATGATAACAACAAATGTTCGGGAGTGCAAATTCTATTAATTTTCACTCCCAGCAAAATTACATTCACTTACAGCAAATTTTATATTCATCCCTATTCTTCTATTCTTTCTTAACATGCATTTTATGATTCGGAAAAATATTAGTAACGACTTGTTATACAGGTTTCTGCAAAACCCAAAATGCTAAACGTTAAATGTGCATTCTAAGTAACAAATACAATAATTACTGTAACTTCTGATTATACACCTTTTAGTTCCTGTTACTTAAAAACACCGCGAATAAAAAAAACTTAAAATCTTTTGTATATAAATGTTGTCAAATCTTAATGGTTAAACTCCCGACAGTCATTTTAGCACATGTAGAATACGCAGCTAAGTATTTACACTAGATTACGGAAGAGAAACCTCTCATTGGTAAGTTTGATCTTCCTATTTCGGATTTCAAATTTCCACTTAATTCCACTATGAATGCTTAAGAACATGACAGTGTTCGGTTATTCTAATATAGAAAAGACCTGTTTCTGAGTTGTTCGCTCAACGTGAACATACTTAAAACATGCTGCGAAAGCACCTGGGCCCTAATTCTTGAGATTCGAATACGCAAATTGACTATTATAAATCTTTGTCTAAATCTAGAGAATTCGCGCCCTGGTCAATAACGCTACTTTTCTGTGCCCGTAGGCCTACAAATGCTGAAATTTGTAACCAATAGCCTAAGTGATTACACATCTTCCTAATAATAATGAACCTTTATGTACCTAATAGCAATATGTTAATAATCCCGGAAATGAAATGAACAGAATATGCGTTTCGATACAATGCCCGTTTTGGGAAACATAAAAGAAAGACAAAGGCAAACCTAAAGATTTCCTCGCGATTGGCAATCACTTTGATGTATCTAAGAGATTGACACAAACACACCCATTTTTTCAGAGTTTCAAGTTCGAGCAAATAGAAATATGGAACGTATTGCCTAATCTTTCGCATCATCTACCCTGTAGTCGTCACAGTTATAAGGAAAATCATAGATTTCTATAATTTTTATCAAAACTACTGTAGCTAGATAAAATAAGATAACAAACAAAAAATGCTGAATGGCTTGTAGATAATCTGACGGTTAATCTTCAACTGACACGTCTTCGCAGAACATGCGCTTTGCCACAGTAGATGCTCAAGGCCTTAGCAACAACAAACACCGAATCGTACAGGTAGGAAGTTTAACAATAGTAAGTGAGTGTCTCTAAAATTGAAAAGCTGGGCCCCAATTCCCGACATTCTAATGGGTCATATAGTCAGTACTAGCAATGCACCTACAAACTCCCTCCTCAGCGCCAGTAAAGCGAGAATGATAAACCAACAATAAAATTAACAACAACGGGAGGTTGTCCACAGGGCGGAGTCCTTTCACTACTCCTGTGGTCCCTACCAGTGGACGACTTTCTGGCTAGTTTGGAACTATGGGGAGTCGAGGTCCAAGCATACGCGAACGACATCGTCATCCTTATAAGAAACCACCCAGATCAACAAATATCCAGCACGTTGCAAGAGGTGCTAGATGTTGTACACAGCTGGCGTTCAAAGGAAAACCTAGCAATAAACCCTAGGGAAACGGTGATTGTGCCATTTACTCGAAGGAAGAGGCTGGACTTCTTGAAACCGCCATCTTTGTTCGGGACAATGCCGTTCACCAACGAAGTAAAATTTCTAGGGGTCATCCTGGACAAATCACTCACATACCGTTAGGACACGTACCGTTAGGAGGGCACAGCTCTCCCTTTGGTCATGCAAGAGCCTGTGCGACAAATCATGGGGAATGGGACCCCAACAAACTATGTGGCTATACGTGACGGTAATAAGACCGATAATCACGTATGGGGCCATAGTTTACTATCCAAAGAGCAGGCAGAGCTCCATCAAAGCTAAACTGTCCTATCTGCAAAGACAAATATGTCTCTGAATCACGGGGGCAATGAGAACGACGCCCATGACAGCCATAGAGCGCATGCTTGACCTCCTTCCACTTCCAATACTCCTGGAACGAGAAGCAATGAAGGCGACATACGATATATACTTGCGGTATTGAACATGGTCTCCGACCTAATGGCATCAAAATTTACATTAGACACTCGCTACGTCGTCAAGGTTCCCTCACGAGCAGACTGGGACGAACGAGGCGAAGATCTGCAACTGGCTGGAAGTACCTGGTACACGGACGGATCCAAAACCGACGAAGGGGCTGGCTCCGGATTGTAAGGGAGATCAGATGGTATCATACATGCCATTGAATTGTGTGCCCAACACCTATTAGAGAAGGGAGGGCACAATAGATCAATAAAGATCTATTCGGATGGTAGGGCAGCGCTTATGTCTTTGCGCTGCAATTCCAAAACTGTTTGGAGCTGCCACAGGACGCTGAACACCCTATCGCAGGAGAACAGCGTCACACTGGTATCCCTCTGGTCACCCCGTAATCCTGGGCCATCGTGCTCACCAGAGAGCCGACTCTCCAGCTAGGAGGGCGGCGGGCTCCTGCATTCGTAGGCCCGGAGCCGGCACTGGGAGTCCTATACTCTCTGGTCAACGCTGAACTCCAGAAATGGAGCAATGCCAAGTCCCAAGACTGGTGGGAGAACCTACCCGGACTATCACACTTCAAAAAAATGTATCACTGGAGTGCAAAAGTCCAAACTTTCCTTAGACTAACCACGAGACAAATCAGAGTGTCACCTAAGATTTCACATGCACAGACTGGGACTGTCTGAAGAGACGAAGTGTCGGCTGTGCTTGGAGGACGACGAGACAGTTGAGCACGTCCTATCTGACTGCCCGGCTATTGCCAGATCGAGATACTCACTGTTCGGAAACACGATCATTGAACCTCAAGATAGAAACCCAGTGTCGCCCGAGAGACTCATCAGATTAGTTGAGAGTCTGGGCATAACGGGTGACAATTAGTGGAGCTAGCAGAGACAAACCTTGCTGCCAACACTTCGAGTGAGCGCAGGTCGCGGTGGAGCACTGTACAAGTCCACTCACATTGAATACAATACAGTACTACTTGTTCAATACGTCTGACCTTAAACAATGAGCTAGATTTTCCTGTATTTTGGACCTCATTAATCATTGGAATTTCAAAAATAATTAGAGTCTACGCCAAGAAATATTTTTATTCTTCTCTCATTATTTATAGGTTTAAGGGTAAGAACGAAATAGATACCCTGCAAGTATTTAATCAAACCTCGAACGTTTTGACCGTATATGTCATTTCTTTTAATCGACAGCAAACCTTCAATAGATGAACTATGTATATTAGTTGAGAACATTAGTCCATGGCGATAGGCAAAAGAAAATAATACTTCTTATCATTGATACTTGCTCGAAGTCTCATTTAGAGCTTTGAGACAGATTCAAATATACGTTCGAAACGTCGGATAAATAACAACAGACTGAAGAGGGGGTGTCGCTATTTCGTTTTCAATATGAAAATGAATGTAATCAATGTAATATATTATCCAAGAAGCATATAATGCAGGCCATCATTGTCGAACGTGGTGTTAGAGAAAAGTTGAAAATGCCAACTTAGTTGGTAATTACGAAATATAATGTTATATCAACTTGTATACTATTAGCTTATTTTATTTTTGGACAAGCGTTGACATAGTAAACAAAGTTTATTTTTCGATGAAAAATTCATGGATAACGTGTGGCGATTTACTTCCGGGACACCACGTATATTATGGCACTTTTTGGGATCTACGTCAAATTCAACCGTTCTCTGATTTTCTCCTGTTTTAAGAAAATAAAGAAATTTTAACTTTCCACGTTTCGAGGGTCACACTTCGAAAGGGTTTGAGATATAAAAAAGGGAATTTCACATTCCTATCTTCAATTTTTAATTCAATTCTAAATCTCGAATTTGACATACGTCAAACAAATTTCAATCAATTCGTTTGACATATGTCAAACAAATTTCAATCAATTCAACACTTGTAGAATACATACGTCTTTTTTTTTTGATACAGAACTCCGCTAATGCAACATCTACAAAATTTATCTGCAAAAGTGTTTCGTAATGACCATACTGGCCTTGAAATATAAATGACTTTGCCATTTTAACCCTTTTGACCGGTATTACACCATTAGCCGACATCGCTCCCTTGCGGCCTAAATTAACAATCCAATTTGAACAAGACACCTATTTTTTGCTAGCGTCTTTAATTGGCGGTCGCTTGGCAGGAAAAATACTCCTTTATAATTGAAGAGACTTCAGCAAGCTATTCGAACTCGGTCCTTGAAAGTGTATGTGGCAACAATTAATTAAGACTTTGACATTTAAACGTACTGAATAATTTGCCCTACTTGACCTTTTAACTAACAACTAATTAAAGCCTCCCTTTTAATGGCTTTTGGGTCCTTAGGAATTATGTTTCTGGTACAAAAAGCTGAACAGTACGTGGCTTCATTTAAAAGTTAGCGTATCTGTAATGACGTCATTTTTGCGCTTATGTTATGAATGAAGAAAATCAGCTGTACGTGGGCCGAATTACTCACAAATAAAACGTCTGAGAGGTTATTTTCAGAAGGATTATCCGTTGAGCTTCAGGCAGTATTGCGTCCTACTAACCCTGGCTTACTGTGCTGCAAATTTGTATTTTATTTAACAATATCAATAAGTGAGTGGAATCGATAAACTTTACCGCAAAGCTTTTATCGCTTGTAAGCTAATCACCTTTGTGTGTTGGGCCGGCTTTAGGTAGGAAATCAATTTTTGGATTAAGTAATCAAGCTGAAATGAATTCGAAATATTCATATTCCTGGAATTTTAGATACTAGGAACCCGGCTGGTCACTGGAAAGGTATAAATAAAATTGTTTTGGACGATGGACTACTTTTGCTGTAGTTTCTGGAACAAATCCAAATACTTAAAATTAGGATACGAAAGTGCTAGTCGTTAAAATTTACTTTTTTATACAGGGTGAATAAGAATTGTCATTTTAACCTAATCTTTATTTTTCAATGGAAGACCCTGTATATTTTATAATTTTTAGATTTGCCTTTGAATTCTAATAATAATTCATGCATCAAACCCTATTTGAATTTTCAACTATTTTCAGAATAATGACGTTTTGAAATGTCATGGTTTTTATCCCATACTTTTCCCATAACATATAACGGTTTGAGTTAAAATAGAATGGTTTTCACATTCTTGTTTTTAATTTTTCAAAATAAATTTAAGTATCTATTTTGACACCTGTCAAATTGTCCTTATTTTCCCAATAGACATCAAATAAAATATTTGACCTTAGGCCCGGATTTAGAAAATTCTTAAAAAGTCAAGACAGAGTTGTAAAAACCACTCTAATTCAAACCGTTTAAAAGTTATGGGTCGCGCAAGGGACTAAAAGTGTAATACCTAATTCAATCGTGATTGTTTAAATAAATCTTTTCTTCTTGGAAATTGCTCGGAAATGCTGAAATTTTTAGATGGGAACTTCAACTAGAGTTAATTTTAATTAAAAAATCACATCAATATAACGTTTAATTCAAGAGTAAATATGTCAATCATCTTTCATTCTCAATGAGTAGCAGACCATCGCGCGTAGCAAATAATATGTTACAATGTTTATAGCAAAAACAGGAAAACGTTCGATAAGTTGGCCTTTGCTTCCTTCACCCGACCTTCCGACTTATCGACAAGTTTATCAAATTGTCGAAAGTTTCTAGTAGTTATTCATGGGACGGTCGTCGGTTTTACTACGTAATATGTTAGTCCGTTTGTGGGGCTTCCATAAAAGTTTATGGAACACATAACAATATCGTAATAGAAATTTACGATCTATAATGGGTGACAGATAGATGTGGCAGAAATAAATAAGCGAATAAGAATAACGTAAACCACCTCTCAAGTCAAACAGCAGTTTTGAATATTGACACTATTATCAACAACCAACCTAATAATTGTAAATTATCTTCGTTTCTTCCAGATAACCCCTTCCAAGTCCTGAAGACGATGATCTTACGAGTATGTCTCAACTCGCCTGGCTGACATGCGCCAGCATGATGGCGTCGTTTATCCAACGGCGCCATCTCTTGGTATGGGTCATCCTCCTTTTCACTGCCTTGACTACATCTACCCATACACGTCATGGCGATGCCATTCTCGCGCCCTCTGGTTGCGAATTTGTCAAACCGGCAATGCTGCGCTGCGAGGGTCGCTCGGCAGAAGGGCTGCAGATACCTAATGACGTCACCCGTTTGGAGCTCAGAAACGTCAGCGAGGGTCCGGTCGACCTCACCTTTGTGAGGCACTTTCAATGGACTCAGAGCGGTAAGTAGTTGAACATGTGAACTGATTATCTTTTAACGCATTAGCATGTGTGGTTGGATATTCCAGGCTTGTTTCACTTAAAGAAGTGTTTGCTCCATCCGGAGGGTCTGAGAACGCTAGATCTGAGTCATAATATCATAAGCGACCTGGAAAATTATCAGTTCAGTAATTATACCAGTTTGGTTCACATGAACCTCTCCTTCAACGGTATCAGCGACTTGCCTAGATATGTGTTCAAAAATCAGAGGCTGAGGACCCTTAGCTTGAGCCATAATCAGCTTCAAGCCCTACCTTTTCAGGTAACCATGTTTTGTTGACATTTACACGTAAGTTCCTAACAATTAATTTATAAATAAAGGTATTTGCAATGGAACATATGACTGAGCTGGACCTAAGTTTCAACCTCCTCGCCACTTTTCTAGACCATTTCTTCAAATTCAACAAGTACATCGAAAACTTACATCTAAACAATAACCGAATTTCTAAGTTGACATCCAACGCCTTGGCAGATCTCACCGATCTTAAGAGACTGGATCTTGGAAACAACGCCCTGCAGCATATAGCCCAGGGACTTTTCGACTCCCTCCATAAACTGGAATACCTAAACTTGGCCGATAATCCTTTGAATAATCTAGCAAGTGGGACTTTTCGCGGTTTAACAAATCTCGTTGAACTGAATTTAAGTGGAAATCAGTTTACCCAACTAACGTTCGGACTTTTGCACTTTAGCCCATATTTGCTATCCCTCAGTTTAGACAATACCAGCATAGAAAAAATTCACAATTCCGAATTATTGGGAGTTCCTCAGTTAAGAAACTTATCCTTGAGAAACAACAAGGGGCTGAAAGAGGTGGAGAATTATGTATTCGCCGACACCCCCCTGCTTCAACATCTAGACATAAGCGGAAACGAACTGACCTTCTTGCCTCATAGCATTGCCAATTTAACAAGGTTTGTTGAGTGTAGTTTTGTGTAATTTATGTATTTAAATTGGTGTTCATATTTGCAGACTGCACTATCTAAACATGGCAGGCAATCAGTGGGCGTGCGACTGCAGAATGCACTGGTTCGCCGAGTGGACAGAGCAGAGGCGTTCTACTGTTACCATGTCCGAACTGACCTGCGGACCTGACGCTTATCCAAATGACATGTTGCCCACTTTGCTTCACTTGAACTGCACCAAACCACAGATTATTTATAAGACTCCTACCAGGCTGTATAGACTTAGATCAGATGCTCTGCTAGAATGCAGGTGAGTTGTTTGTATGTTTGTATCATTTTCAAATTATTGATGTAGCTAGTAAGAATAGATTGACCCTGTTTGAATCGTTGTATGCGAATTGTTGGGGCATTTACGGCTGGAAAAAGTTGATGAAAAGTTGTGAAACTACAAAAAATACCTTCGGTGCAGGACACCATTATTTTTTTTTCATATTCAGAATTAAATAAGTCAAAAAATTGCAGATTTTTTTGTAGATATCTTTACGGCATTTGTCAATGTGCCAGACGGATCAATTTCAACTGACAACACTGGGAAGCATTAATCTCGAACTTTTTCACTACAGTACCTGTTGTTCCGCTCTTATGTTATACCCGAGATCGAAGTAAACTTCGTTTCATTTAAAAAAATACCTGCATGAGGGCGAAACTATAAATTTGAATTCGACTGAAAGAAGAAAAAGTGAAAAATTAACCCCTTAACGAGTTCCACTCACCGAGTGGAACAATGCTAACGATAACATGCAGATTATAAATTCTCAATTACCAGATAATAATGGAAAAAAAAGATATTTTGCGATAGTCAAGACGGTTGATTTCGTTTGGCTTATATAAATGAATTATAAGATACAGTTTGCACATCAAAAAGCTCTAGTCTGCTCTGCTTATCCAATTTACCTAATTGAATTATACGTATCCTGGATAGACACAAGACTTGACGTTAATTATCTAGGCAAATCCTACTAGCATCTCACCTTAGCCTGATTTATCATTCATTATATAATATGTATTTTTATTTATATATACGGTCTTATCATTTACATTTTATATATTTGTATTTTATAACACAAAACACGTTTCTGGATTCGAAAGTAAAATAGAACTGCACTCAATTCTCGTGTCGTTAAAGTGTTTAGGCCTTGTTGCCTTTAGTAAAAATACGACATCAAACGATATTAATTTACCATTCACGTTTCCAAGACATCGACGACTAATATTGTTCATGACTTTTTCCACTCGGTCGAAGCCAGTTTCACCACCTTTAGCAACCTCCTACACGTCTATTTTTACAACTCGGGGATGTCTCTTACAGGCACTCACGTTTTAACAGAGTTTCCCCACCCACGTTTATTAAGGGCCGTTATCTCTTGGGAGAACGTCAATGGAGGTCCCACGCGATTTTGATTAATATTTTGTAGGTCAGGGTTACGGCTTAAAGGGCAACTGGTCATCAGACGGAAAGTTTCGAGTGTTAATAAAATTCTTGAAGGACCTGGAAATTTTTCCAACCTTTTAGAAAGAGCTTTTTTTAATGGGCTATTAATGAATTTGAAATTTGAAGTGAATTGAAATTTACGAACTAATTTTTCTGCTGAGAACGTACGTGCAGTGAAAAGATTAGTTTAGGTTAGGTAGTAACAGGATAATGTTACTACACTTAAACCACACTAAAAATCCCTCGTCACATTTGCCTTATTTTGAATCTTTATCAATGACCACCTGTCAATGAAACCAGTTATATGAAAGTAATATACGAAATTTCTAATTCACGTGTCACGTAAATTAGCTATTTATGTAACCAGTTACGAAAAGTCCGATTTTGGGTAACGAATTAATGTTTGCGGGACGAGCGCAGCGAGTTCCCGCAATTTGAATGGGATACACAGAAAAGGTTTTTCGTCACGTGTTTCGTACAAGATTATTTCTAATTTTGACTACAAATACCTACTTAGAGAGAGAATTATTATTATTAAACTTCAATATTTACTTTTAAACCACTTTGTATCTACTTAATACCGTAAAACTATAGCAACGGTGTGCCACAGCCGAAACCTGCAACTGGTGGTGACACCAACTTTTCATCACTAGTTACGAAAGATTTAACTTTTAGTAACTAGTTACGAAAAGTAGGATGTTACGTCACTGTCATCAGTATTGAAAACTGCCACTTTATATGTCAAAATTAGAAAAAATAATTTTATCGTGAATTTCAAAATAAAGGTTATTATTTTCATTGTTAGTCGACTCATCATATACGTGTTGAAAATCCATTGTGAAGCTTAAAAAGACAGCTTGAATGGATGTTCCATTGCATCAAAGGATGGGGGATCTAAACATAACTGTTTGTTACGGTTTTATATTGATAATGCACAATATTAGCGTCAACAAGCAAAGCTTGAATGAGCGAATCGATAGAATTATAGGAATACTGCATTCATGTAATGTGATCATCTTTAAAAATACCACATACTAGGCTAGGTTTTTTTAAGTTTTTATGCGATTACGGAGGCATAACCTTAATATGTTATATATGACTACGCTAGAGACTGGATATTAAGAGGAGCTACACAAAAATGCTGTGGACATAATAATACAAAATCAAAGCGTAAAATCAAAAGAAGAGAAGGCATCGCAGAATATCGCTGCAAAAGAATGTTCTCCAATAGCATCATGGATTGGAATTGGAAAAAACTACTTCTTCAGGAAGTAGACATCAAGACGACGATAATAATGACCATGATAGCCGTCATATGTGTCAACGATCGAGGCCAGACATGACAAGCTGAGAAGAAAATTGGGCAGTTTTCTAAGCCGATTAAATTGCAACAATTGCCTTCTGTTGTCTACATTCTACATCTTCAGTTTAGAAAAAAACATATCAATCAAAATACTTTAATATGCAAACAAATATGATTCTAGGTTAACCAAATTTCAAGCATAAGATCAGCAATAATTCTACATCTATTTTTTTCCTACAGCCGAAAACATCTTTCTGTTAGAATATAATTTACTAATCTGAGGTATGAGAGAAGTCAATATCACCTTAATAAGATTTTTTAAAATGCACTAGACGTAAAAGCATTTGGTTTAATGTTAATGTCCGTTTTTTTACTTTCAGGTATTCTGCATACCCTCCACCCTCGATAACATGGATTACCCCGCAGAGAGAGGTGTTCCACTGGAATCCTGATGCTGGCATTCCAGATATTTTTAATAAGCACCCGCATGCGCACGATTCCTTCATGACGCCTCTACGCGTGATTCCTCCCAGAATTCAAGTAAGTACTTAAGCCTACTTTTACAAATCCGGTTTGAACTCCGCGCAAAGTTAAAAGCACCCTCAGTATTTAAAATTTTGTTTCTAGGTACGACTTTGGACAACTGCTTTTCATCATCTGCTTTAAATATCGAATGCGCTTAATTTTAATTAAATACCAATGTTACACTTTTTTAAGCCTTTTTTCAAACATTCTTGAAGTATATTGCACCGTATTAGGTAAAGTAGCAAAGAAGAGTTTGTTATTCTTCTGACAGTTTTTGAAAGAAGTGAAATGAAAGTCCAACTTTCACCACGATATCAAACAAGTTTGTTGTTTTTTCCGAAATGCCAGAAGAGTTGGTCCTTTACCTAAACAGACTAAATCAAAATTTTTAAGAAATTATTGCTGGATGAATGGATCTGAGTTTTCACAATTTTGAAACACTCTGTCCAATCCTTTAGACTTAAGTTATTAAAAAAAGCAGAAAATCACAAATTTATTAATTAATTTTAGGGAGATGTCGGCAATTGTTTGCTTCTTCCAGTACACTTTCATGTTCCGCATTGATAAAAAGCGCAGTAAAAGGGTCAGTCGCCGGTGGCTCATCACTTCATTCACTTCCTTTCTTCTCTTCAAACAGAACACAACTTTTTCCGTTTAGCATTTATTTTGTCAGGGGCTGAAGGTTAAAACGTCTGTTCTGTATTTCAGAAAATTAGAATACTGCCTAATAATACATAATTTCAACATCTAGAAAAAATTTTGGTTGGTACGACAAGAGGGTTCAAAAGATCCCGTATCATGCTGTGTAAAAAAAAGTATTTGATGTTATATCTCATCTTGCATTTGCATTCTTCTCGACCCCAAAACTCTATTTCTACCAAACCTAAAATTATAACTTTTCGACCGCACAACATAGTCACCGTCGTTCAAAGGCTTGCTCGAGTCATTGACAATAAGTTATGAACCTGAAAAACAGTCGAACTCGTAAATAAAGCCTCGTAAAGCAACGGATCTTAACGCAATAAAGTGAGACGAATTCTGTTCGGGCCGTGGCCGTAAACTTACAGCTAATGGAAAAACACCGGTAATATGCCCAAATAGTTTACCTTTACCTAAATTATAAACATCCTCTTGAAGGTTTACAATTTATTTAGAAAAACTACACAGCAGTTTTGATAAATTACATGGAAAACGGCAAAATATAGGAGTGTTTATTTAAAAACTCAGCTAGTTGGCTGTGAAATTTCAAAAGAAAAATTTTGAAAGAACAAAGCTCCATTTACTTTTTTGTCAATTCCTTTTCTGGCAAAAATTCATAACTTTCTAAATGACGTTTTCTAATGGACACCCCGTATATATCTTTATTTGTCCTAATAGGTACTTGATAATGGAACGCTGTGGATTCGCAATGTGACTCGTAGTGACTGCGGCCGCTACTATTGCTACGCTAGCAATCCTATCGCTAACCATACCGAGAATGTCCTTTTGCACATCGATCCTACCGACTGGAACCACGTTCGGATTGTCAGTCTCATTGTGGGCACCCAAAGCGCTGCAGGGTTTTTAGGGCTTACGCTTATCATTCAGTTCCTACGTTATATTCTTAACAAGTGAGTAGTTTTAAAAGATTATTTTTACCCTAGCCAAACGACAAAAAATACTTCTATTTTCATTACCCAAAGGTTTCAACATTCTAAAACGTAAGTTGGGACCAATTTATTTTTTTGTCAGAAATAAAGCCTTTATTAGGGAAAAATTCGTGCAGAGTTATCGTGACTAGAAATGTTCCCCAATTTCCATTAAAACGTGCCCCAATTGAAGAAATCGACTTATTTTTAGACTAGCAACCCCATTTGATTCGTGCTAAAGGGACTTAATTAAAATTCGATTTAAGGTTCGGTATCCTAAACAACTTCTGCAGCTTCTGCAAGAGGGACAGGGTGTCTCCGAGGGCGCAGCAAATCTATGCCATGCTAGACAATATCGAGCGGTACAAATCGCAGCAATTGGAAAAATTGCGGGATAATTACACACAACAGGTAAGGAAACACATAAAGATGTTCAAAAAGACAAATATTTATCAAAAACTGTTTTTAATGAATCACTACTTTTAGTGGAAACCTATAAACTACGTAACGTTCTTCTTTTAGGTAACTCGGATTAAGGATAATTGCGCCCAACAAGTGGAATGGATTCAAACTAGCTATCAGTCACAAACCAAACATCTTAAAGACTTCCGGGACATAAGTAGCCAGCATCTGTCCAGTATAAGGGGTCAATACTGTGACCAAGTAAGTATTTATGTGACGTACATTTTAAGAGGCAGAATGTAGAAAAATTATAGGCGAAACTATTAGACTAAAGTTATGGTTTTTGCCTATGTACAAGCTGACTGATCAAGCTGATCAAATTATTTTGCTGCCATCGTTCAATTCTAAGCTCGTCTTTGATAATTTAGCAGTAAACTGATAGTAACTGCTCATAAGGAAACTGTTCTAAAAACTCGATAACTTCTTAACGAGTTTTCTTAAGCAATTATAACATTTCTAGAAAACGATAATAATTCAGATTTTTTTCTGCATATAAAAAATGCATAGCTGGAACCACAATAATGGAAAACTCAGGCAATACTGCTCGTTATAAAGTTTTCTGGACATACTTTTGAGGCAGCAAACGCAAAAGCCTAATTTTGCATCCAACACCAGGTACACATTACACCACAAAACATCAAACCTTAGAGTAAACAGAAGCAATATATAATGTCCCTTTTTTACAATATTTATATTGCGTATATAAAGTGTGTTCGATAAAGAGCCTCTGTTGTTCAAAAGTTAATGGTAAGGATTACCGTCATCTGCTAAGCATACTGCACTTTTTTATGATCGGATTAAAGAGCAATATGGTTACCATGTGTATTAAATGTCTATGAAATCCTAACAGGCTAAATTACTATTGTTTTTGACTACGTGGGTGGTTTTACCATACAACGTGTTTTAAATCCAATATACTACTTGACTTTTTAAACCACAGCGTGATTACAAGAAAAGTATAGTTTATTTCCTAATGTGCTGAAAACGACGTAAAATAAAGCTCGAAATGTTATATACTATCGACTTCGCTACATAAGTGTTATAAAGTGGCGTGACATTTACGTATTTCTTTTTTCTTAATTTATTGCAGGTTCGTAAGGTCCGGGATTACTCTACCACTCAACTGAACTGGGTGCGGGAAAACTACGTGTTCCAGCGCAACAAGATCCGCAAGTTCAGCGCCCACAAGGTGTTGCAGCTGCGCCAAACCTATAAATACCAGCAGCAGTCCCTCAACAAGGTGCTCGAGAACTTGCCGAGTCTCTATTTTGAGAACTGTCGTGCCGGCACCTGCGGACGCGCTGAAAGTCTCATTTTTGACCCAGGCGAATTGGAGAGCGTGGACTTTTACATTAAGTCTAAGATAGAGAAGTTGAGTAACTTGGAAGAGGCAGGGGATGAGACCGACGATTTGACTCAAAGTCGATTGTCGCTGTACTACACCCCGACGGAGAGGTCCATTGGGTCAAAAACGCTATCCCCGATGGAGGACGACGTTCTAGCGGGGGTGCACATTAATTACATCGAAAACAGACCAATGATGCCTATTTTGGAGTGCCCGTCGACGTCGAAGGACGCGTATATCAACCCTGAGAGTCCTTGTAAGGGTTGCGATAAGGGTTTCGATTTAGTGAGTGTTGATGTAATTGTAGCCGAAGAGGAGGAGTTGATCTCAAAAGGAGCGAGCTTACAAGATATTCCGGGAACGAGCAAGGAAACGGTCGAAAATGGTGCTGGAGGCGATAATAACGTAGTTCATCATGAAACATCGTTGTAGAAAGGTGTACATAATACATAGTGAGTGAGTGAGCACTGAGGTGCCAAATAGTAGGATCTAATTAGACAATAAAGACTGCGTAAAGGGGCTGTTTAGTGTTATTTTATGACATTTTTTGCACTAACTTTGAAATCTAAATTGATACTTTAGTTTTACTATTTAGACCAATTATTAAAAAAACTTCCTTGCTTCCACTATGTTATCTACAAGTTTTCTTAAACCTGTCAATAACATTTTCACTAATAAAACAGCTGCAAGACTGATACTACTACTAAATACTTATTTTTGAGGATTCTTAAGAAACAAGTTCTTGGCATGTTATAGTAATAATTTACATAGTTAGCCGTGATACACTATTTTAGGATTTATAGTAAAGCACTAATCATATTCGGACATTTAGATAAAGTTCCACGTTTGTCTTAGACGTAGATGTAACCTGTACTTTTACCTTTGAAATTTCCAGGGTGATACCATGTTCGGAGGAATACAAGAGCTAGTATATAACGATTATCATAATATTCTAAAAGTACCAAAACAAAAATATTGCTATTGTTGTTCTAAGGGTAAGGAATCTATTTTTGTGATGAATGAAATAAGAGACGCTGATTGAACTGTTGTTAATGGCTATTTTCCCTTCTACTGTGTACGATAAGTGGTTAATTATTATTAATAAAAGGGTACAGATTTAAGCAAACCGTTTTTGTGTTCTACATTAATTCATCTAAGCACTTAAAAGATTTAAAACAAAAGTAAATCAACTCTCTAATACAAATAGTTGCATATCTGCAATTTTAGATTGATGAACCATTTAGGAAGCACTGCACACCCTTTTTTGGATTGGAAACTCTCACAATACCTTGCTATGACAGTATTATGATCATGAAATTTTGATTAGGTGCAATGACCAATTAAATAAAAGTTTCGATCAGCTGATTAATTTTTGGTAGATATCTACTAGTCGGTGCAGATTTTCTTAGAATTTGAGCTTTGTAATTGTAATGGATTCTTGAGAGAACTTTTAAAAAAGATAGATAGTTCATTTATACTAAGTTACACATTAATCATGTATATTTAGGTCAATGCTGATAAAAAAAAAAAACTTAAAATATGATTATACATATAGACACATTCTAAAGGAAAGTTCCATCACAGAATCATCACCTCGTACGATTTAAACTTGGAGTCAGTAGTTTCTTTCAGTTCGGTAGGAACCGTTTTGTAATTATAACGCCTTAAAACTTCCCTAATCGTGACTCAACTACCTATTTAGCCTGTAATTGATAATATTGTTAGCACTGTATCGCGGCACAGCAATACGAAATATTAAATCGTTTTAAAACTTGATAAAACTCCAAAATATCTACTTGGCAACGGGTTACTTAAAATGATTGAAAAAATCTGATACTCGAAGAGGCCTGGATTGTGACTTCCGACGTGGTGGTCAGCAGGCCACTCTTTCGCGAGACCTCGTCCTGGTGTATTTTCCGCCCGAGTTAACTTTTTCCTAGTCAACAATTTTTTCACAATTTCTTCTTTTCCATGACGCGGATGAGAGATTCGTCGCACTTGATTTGTTGACCAAATCTCTCGAGCATTATTTTCAAATTTAAGTCTTCAATTGCTATCGGTTGTCGCCCATTCAGGTCGAAGATGTCTTTCTCGAAGTAATTGATAATCTGACACTGTTTTTTTAAGGTTCTCGGTTATTATTATTATTATTATTATTTTTTTTAAATGAGATTTGTTTAAATTTGCCGACCTTTAATTTACAAGAAAAAAAGGTAACTTGGGTTTTACATTTTTTTGCAACTTAATACCTATATTCACCTATATAAAAGCTTCTTATTGAATACAACGTAGAACGCGTGTTTCATTTATTAATACCTGATATTATATCTCGAAAGCGAATTATCATGTAAAAAACCAACACCTATATGAAGACAAATCACATTATCTAGTACCGGCGCCACTATATAGTCTTATTACTTTCTGCAACTGATAACAAGTGTTATGTGCTGTTGACGCAATTTACAGAAATTAAATACTACTAGAAGAATTCACGTTATATGCACAATAGAGATAGGAAAATTTGGCATGTCGGCATAATTCCATTCAAAATATTACTAACACGATACGGTACTTCATTATATTCGGGAATTTCAAGGTACTCAAAAATTCACAAAAAATAGGAGATATCTACTAATTAAAAATAGGTTGAACAAAAAGCAAATCGTTGTCTGAAAAATTGAACTAATTTCTTGAACAGCCTAAAAAAGTGCTTTCGGCGTCCGGATTACCCCATCATATCTTGGCATGCTTGAAATCAAGCTGAGCTACCCAATATTATCCGCAGAGGGATTTAAACTTTGACGAAGAAAACATCTCCTGTACCACATGTTTATTTTATGTTTTTTGCTCATCTTGAAACTTAATTTTATAGAAGAATATAGCTGATTCGGTACCTCAGTCGGATCACCGACTGAGAAAATACTTACAGACAAAAAGTTAGCCAATATTGAAGCTGTGCGTTAAATTTGCGGCGCAGTGTATATCCGATTTCAATTTATTACTTGGGGAGCTTGAGAGCTTTTAGGGTTGACTTTTACAAGTCCAGTTTAAACCCTACCCACATTTTATTAGTACTTACTCACACATACAAAATATAAATTGTTTTTACTGTTAACAAGCCGTAGTGACAAAATGTCAACTAGAGGCCAAGCGAATAGTTGAGAGCCAGTTTCTTAAATTTCACACAAATACGTAAGAAAACCAACAGCACAGTAAACTCTAACTTGAGAAGTATCTATTCATATTTTTAGCTACGCAGTTGAAAGTAAAATATTATTTTAAAACAAAACTTAATGGTTTTGAAGACTGCACACCGTGCAACAAAAGCCAAGCCTTAAATAATGTAATAGCTTTTTTATTATGTAACAAGAGTCTAATATCGATTATTAAGTTCTTCCTTGAAGTGCAAGCGATTAGAACAAATAAAATGTTTTGAAAACTTCTTCAAAATGTCATATAGGACGGGAATTAATACTCCTCGTGATATATCAAAAACACAAAAAAATTGCACTTACCTTGTCATTATCCCGGCTCCACAAATTAACCTTATGCCCAGTCTTAATAAGATTTTCAACCATACCAGTGCTCATGATACCCAAACCAAGAAAACCGATGGTGTAAGTAGAAGGTTGCACTTCTGGCCCTCCACTGAAGTCCACAATTGATAAATCCTACGAAAGAAACCCATATTTAAATGGTTACAAGACAAAACATGACCTTTAATTAATTTTTCAAAATACCAATATATTAGTTTTTGGGAAAGCATTTGGCACAATATGAAGAAACATATTTCATTATTTACATCAAATACTAGAAAAATAATTTTTTATTTACGTCCATGTACAATACATACAATGTATAAACCATTCACTTATTACAATCTAAAGTGTTTTCCGGGTTTTGAAGCCGTGGTCCAATGCAGTTTCTTCCTGACTTTTCGTCTATAGCTGCGGCAGACATTATCAAAGGCCAAGAGGCAATGGGCGAAGTGATCTTCCGTGCTTTCCGCGTTGACTGATTCGACTGTGGTGAGGTCCGTGGTATTTATTTACCCGCCGTCGCGCTGCAGTGAAAGGACTGGGGAGGGGGTAGTGGTGGCGCGGGGTTTGCGCACTTGAAGTATGTCATAGAACTGGCTTCCAGTCTGCATTTAAAAACGTAATTGCCTCCTTCCTGTTAAAATTGTTGTCCAGTTTAAGGATCTCAATGGCCTCTCTGGTTAGTCCCGAATAAAAACGCTGCGATTGATATAAGATATCCACCTCGTTGAAAAGGATGTCGTGACATTCGGAGAGAGCGTGCTCTGCTACTGCTGAGGAGTTGCAGGCTGGGACAAACACAAGTCAGCAGTAGCAGAGCACGAAGGTCACCACATCTTTTTCAACGAGGTGGATATATTATATCAATCACAGTGTTTCTATCCGAGACTAACGAGAGAGGCCATTGAGATTTTTAAACACGACAACAATTTCAATAGGAAGGAGGAAAATACGTTTTTAAATGCAGACTGGAAGCGAGTTCTACGACATACTTCAAGTGCGCCGAAACCCCGCGCCGCCACTAGTCCCTCTACTGCAGCGCGACGACGGGGTAATAAATACCACGGAGCTCACCACAGTCGAATCAGTCAACGCCGGGAAGCACGGGAGATCATTTCGCCCATTGCCTCATCCACCATCGCCTTTGATAATGTCTGACGCGGCTGTAGAGGAAACATCAGGAAGAAATTTCATTGGACCACGGCTTCAAAGCCCGGAAAACATTTTAAAATTTATATTGATTCACGGCCGGTCAAAAGTTCACTAATTATTATTGACATCAAGTAGACGTTGGGAATCTGACTTTGACTTTTTTGTCATATCTTGTCAATATTTGCTGAAAGGTAAAAAAAAATAAGTGAATGAATTATATGTACAGGTCGTACATTATAACTTTACTTGTGCAGGCAGCCATGATATTTTTTCCATTAGATTGGCACTTCTGAATTATTAGCTCTTGTTTGCCACCCTGCTTCTTTAAGCCGAGTCCATAACGAGGTGCGAAATCAAAATCTTCCAATAAAATTGATTTTTGGTTAGGTTAGTTTGGATTAAAAACGACTAAACTCTAAAGTAGTGCGTTTTATTATATTTTTCAAGATAATCTACATAATTTACAAGGTTTCCCAGAGTTTCTCAAAAATGTCACTTGTTGACATTTGTGACAAATGTCGTTTCAATTTATATTCCCATGACAGTGTTTTAACATAACCTTCACGTCAACTTACATTGTATAGTTTGTTTCAGGTAAGCGAAGCTTATTATTAAATTTATTCTAAAAATTGATATTATTATAAATGTTTTTAAATTCTACCACCACCTATAATTTTCTATTTTGTCCATTCTATAAGTGTCTAAAGAAAATTTTCGAAAAAAATGAGTAATAACGACTTCCCTCAACTGTATCAGCCCCTCAGCTTCTAATAACCTAAGTAAACTACAAAACTGATTCCTCTGACTCAAGCTGCTAGCTAGGCAAGCGGTAGGTGCAATTTTCGAAAAAATTATGAATTTTACAATTTAGCTAGTAACTAGAGTAGCATGGGGCTGGAGACTGAAACTAAAGAGGAAATACACTAAGTTTATTCACTGCAGAACCAGAACCCAATCTAATCCAGTTACAATTTCTACATATTAACGTTTTGAAACACCTAGAGCAGTCGACGGGAATAACGATATTAACGGAAATACGCGATAATAATATGAAAAACCAGAAGGAGTAAATGTTAGGAAATTAGAACCAGAATACTCTGTATCTACCTTCTCGTAGAATGATAAGTTCAATCAATACTAAATTTGTTATAAATCATAATTATATTTATTAATAAAAATCAATTTTCTTTAAAATGCATATTTTATAAAATGAAATTAAAAATTGTTAATCAGATGGTTTACATTCATTTAAATCGTCCTGGCAACCATGGCACTAAAAGTTATAACCCTTTGAGTCATAAATATAACCTAAAATATATAACAATGCCTGTCATAATATACAGGGGGCAAAATGTCAAATTTACATGACCTACTGCGCAAGTAAAGTTATAGTGTACGAACTACCGTGAGATCAAAAATTAAATGGCCAGAATTGGCTATGAAACCGAAAAGGTATCCCTTAGCTTATACCATCAAGGTGTCAAAAATGACAAACAGTCTAATCAAAATTGATTGAATTGAATCAAAACTCTGGCCATTTAAAATTATCTCACGGTATATGTAATAATCACAAGAGTGAAAAAAGTTTGGAATACAGTGGAGATATACACGGTCAAAACGGCTACCCGGCAAAACAAAAGCCGGGTACCCGGCTCTCGTTAGAGTACCTATAAAGCGTTCCATAAAGTTTTTCCAAAGGCTATTATTTGAATGACCCCTATATAATTTTTGAACTGTGTCAATGTTAATGGTTATGTTATAAAAACCGTAAAGGAAAGATTCCGCCAAAAACGCGACATACTAGTTACCAATAAACTGATTTACCAAAAATGTGATTGACAAGATTTTAACCAGTAAATTAAAAGCAGCTGAAGGTAATTGACAATAACAACTTCACTACAAGTTGTTATGATGGTTTAATGTAGTTTTACTTTAATATCTGCCATCAGTTTGACTTTGACTAAATCAAATTAATTTCCTCGACGTTGCTCGCATTATATTAAAAAAAGTTTTTATCAGCTTATAAATTTTCTCAAAATCACTCATAGCTAGAACATTCAAGAAGAACGGTTTTAATTTCTCTGCCGAACTACCCCTTGGAAGCCCAGTGTTCTGAGTCCTACCATATCCGCAGTGCAGATAAACACTGTTCCTGTTTCCCCACTGTCCCCACCTTGTTTCATAGCATGAGTATGTCCCTCCCTTTTTGTAGATTTCTACAGAGAAGAAATGTTAACGTTTTGTAAAAGAGCTCATATAGAGAGAGAAGATAACTGCAAAGATACTTTTAATAGAAAGAATTTATGGTTTCAGAAATAAGAGCCATTTACGTAAGACCTTTTAGTGGTTCAGTGTTAACAAATCTTCACTTAATATATATTATGTTGCACAGAGTGAGCAAAATTCGATGTCCCAGCTCTAGTATAAGAAAATTTGTTCACCTAAGAAGTACTTCTGCCAAGTATTTGACTGAAAAACGTAGTGTCAGCTCTAGTACATGGATTTATTATTTTCGCTTATAACTATTATTTTTGGTAAGTTCTGGCAACAACATTTTTTGTAATAGCAGCATTTTATAACCAATAAAACTGACACAGTTCAAATATTATACGGGGGGGCAATCTGTCAAATTTCCATGGCCTACTTTTCCGAAAAATATAATGAAAAGCTTTGTAGTACTCTCTATCAAAAGTTCTTGAGTCTTGTAATATTTCATTTAAATTGGGCATAACAACTTATTAAAATAAACAACTTTTTTTTCTGAACTTATTTCAAGAAGTTTTGAAAATTGATTTTCATTTTTTTATTAGCACTTTTTTTACGTTACGAATTTTAGTAACAATCATCAACTGTTTTTTAATAGGGATATTACCTTTTTATATTTTTAGAACATTTTTCTTTCCTTGCCTGGTCACACTATCTTGCAGAAAAAAAAGTGGACACAAGAAGGTGAAATATATTTTTCAAAATCTCTTCAAATAAATTGAGAAATTTTTTTTCATCAAACTTTGTTTTTTTTCTAACATTTCCGGAAGTGGTAAAAACAGACCAAAGTAGGGGTGTTTATTTGACAACGTCATGGCTGTGAAATGTCAAAAGAAATAGATGAAGGAACAATTGACCATTTACTTTAATATTGTAAAAAATACGTCGAAAAAAATAAGAACTTTTTTGATGCATATTTAGCTCCTAAAATTGTAGAATTTAATCACTATTTTGATTTTATTAAAATTATAGTAGTGGCTTAACTTGAATATATAGAAAAATAATGCAAAAATAATTTTGGAAAAAAATTTGATGTGGATTGGGTCCTTTTTGCATTAGTTTATTTGTAAATACATAAATATTGTCACAGGAGGCCTAAAATTATAATGAAATGAATCAGCAAAAAAAAAAAAATTTGTTTATTAATTTTAATAAGTTAGCTTCTTCAACAGCTTTCCGCATCACTATCAATTCAATAACATTTCTTGGCTCTTCTATTCTTGTACTGTGGTTGAGTTGCTCATAAAAATGATGATGGATCGGTGGAATGTAATGAAGCAAAGATAATAAGTCCTTATACTTTGCTTCTTGTATAGGTTTTGGTCCTTCGAATAAAGGAGAAAGTTTAGCCAGTTCTTGGAAAGTACGATGTCCACGCTTCTTCACATTTAGGTCACTAAACAATGAATCTTCATTATTAGAGTACTTATCGTGGATAATACAGGGCTTTTCGATCTGATAACGAAGCCACTCGACTTTATCTCCAGCTTCTGTCTTTTTTCGATGCGTCAATGCACCCTACAGACTTTGGGCCACTATTGCTCTACGCATCGTAACAAAACCCTTTTCATGCAATTCATGCAACTTGCGATGGTCCGGTATTGCATATTAAAATATTCGGGGTGTTCATTATAAAATTTCATCTAGTTGGCTGTGAAATGTCAAAAGAAAAGGATGGAGAAACAAAAGTCCATTTATTTTGATTATGTCATCCTTTTCTGTCAAAATTTCATGGCCTGCTAGATAAAATTTTATAATGAACACTCCGTATGTTTATGTAAAGCCATTAGCTGCAATAAGAGTAAATGAGAATTTTTGTAGGTTGGGCCACTATTGCACTCAACGCCTCAATTTACCTCTGCAATAGCTAAGGTTTTAGTTTCTGATATTGAATGAGTGTATATAACAAGTCTCTTTTTTTACTTAATACAATTAAGCTTGTTGGTTGATTGATAATTCAAATATGAAGAGCTTGCAGTTCTAACAAACTGTAAAACTACCTGGTGAATTAAAATCCAATTCGCTGTGTGCCAATACTAATTTATATTTTTTAAAACAAAATTTATTTTTCGAAAATACTGAAAATAAAAATTTTGATGGCGCATTTGGGAGAGTGCGCAAAGATTACATTTTTAATCGGATTTTTCAGGGTTTAATACTACTGCTGCGGTTCACAAACGGGCGAACGGAATGTGAAACTTTTAAAGGGTTTTTGAGAAAAAAAATAGATCTGAAGAATAGTAGAAACATCAACAGCAACGCAAATACCTACTGTAATAATTCATTAAAATACTTACCGACTTATCTCCAGATTGTAAATCTGTATTTGAAGGAAACAAACTATCGTCCTTCACACTCTCAGCAACATATGACATCTTATATTGTTTGGAACTACCATTTTCTTTAGGCTCAGTAGCGGCCTTCCTCTTGCCTTTAGGGGTTTTAGCAGGAACAGCAGAAGCCTCACCAGTCTCAATGCTGAACTTTCGAGTAGGCTGCATTAAAATGAAGAATTTAGTCATTTGTAACCCAGGAAAAAAATTATCTTACTTGGCGCACCCTCTTGGCGGCGTCGGTAGATGATTCAGATTCTGCAGTTTCAGCATCAGAAGTGCTTGCAATCTAAAAATAAATACGTGGTGGAATAAGTCATAGTTCTATGTTAGCGAATAATATAATATATAATATATAATATACGACATAGTTCTATGTTAGCGAATAAATTAGATATTTGAAACACAGGGTGTTCATTACAAAACGTCGTCTATAAGGTTATTAATTTTTAAGAGAAAAGGACGACGTAATCAAAGTAAATAGACTTTTGTTCTTTCATGTTCCTAGTTGTGATCCGTGTAAAATATTATTAATGTTACTTTAAAGCAGGACTTTGATAGTAAGGGCAAATAAGGGTAATGGTTTGACAGATCTCACAGAAAACACCATGTTGGCAATTTCCAAAATTTGCAATATTTTTTTTTTTTTTTATTTTTGCCAATCAGCACCCTTCTCAGACCTCAACCCAATATTTTTGAAAACATGACAAATAATTAAATTTTCAATTTAATAATGAAAAAAAGCCTCTCTTAGGTTTTTGAGTCAATAAATAAAAACCACTGTTCTACAGGCATTTTAATGTAAGTTGTTTCGCTAAGCATCAAAATTTGATGAAACAATGTTACAGTTCCATTTTTGGTGGGACAAATTATGCGGTATCATATCAATGAAATTTAATAAATGTATGAGGCGCTTTCCATCTTGCTAACGGAGTTGCTTCAACTGTTCCGAAGCATGAAGCACTTCAAATTTCTGTCCCCCTTGCCCTTCAGGTACCTAAGTACCAATATGATGGTTGTCAAAGTACTTTTGGCTGACTTTGACAATTGACATTGACAATTGAAAATGACAAAATGCTCCTGCAGCATTATACCATTGTATTTAAATCTAATAGGTCAATGGCACTTATGAAGGTGTTCACTAGATGTCACTGGAGCCTAGTGACATCATCATTTTAGACAAATATTCCAAGGCCGTTTAATTTCCGGCGTTGTTGCAATTGTAATTTACGTAATACTGACTTCACGTCAGCTAGACAAAGATCTCCGAAATGGTCCTTGCTCTCTTTGCCTGCAGTCATATTTGTCATGGTATGTCACAGTTTATTTTTTTATTTACAATTCATAATTTCTACATTTTTATGGATATTGGAACAAAAAAAGCTCGATATTTGGGCTAATAATGAAGCAGCCGATAAATAACTCAATAAGTACCAAAATTCCTTCGCCTGCTGCCGTTACTTAAAACAGTGGTGAACAGAGAATCTATGGATATTGGAGCAAAAAAGCTGGATATTTCGGCTAGTTAATGTGGCAGCCGATAAATAATTAAAAAAGCTGCTGCCGTTACTTAGAACAATGCTGAACAGTGAGCTGAGTAAACCTAATGGCGCAGAAACCAAATTAATCATATGTGACAAGTTTCTGGATGTCCCTTACTTCTTACAAAGCAGGGAGTTTTTTTACAAGCAAATCAACACAAATTTAAGATATTATAATAGATTATATATATATATATATATATAAATAAACACTTTTTTTTATTTAAAACTTAACTTATTATAAAACTAATGCATTTTAACCAGAAGTAACCTACCTAATATTATAATTTTACCTATAAAAACACTTTGAATATAAAATGCAGATATTGAGTTCATAAATTTGAAGAGTTTGTTTTTGTACAGGTTGTAACAAATTCAGGGGTGACCTTGAGAGTGACCGTTGTACTTTAGGAAACTCTAAGAGATACAGGCTCCTCTTTATTACATGATACATATACAAGGTGTACCTAGGCGACAATCTTTCGGGAGCCTACAGGGCTATCCAGCATCCCATATGACACACATTCTAGTGAGACCTATACTGATATAGCTCTGGTACCAAACAGTGTATCGCATTCATACTACTATAGTTATTTGGCAAATGTAGTACCTTCCTTCAGGTGGTTCGCACTTGGACTTGCATGCCCTGTGAACTGAGCAATGACGGGGTGCATATCCAGAATCCATATTATACACACGTTGTCGTGAGACATACTGATATAGCTCCGGTACTAAGGAGTGTATCACATTCGTACTATCAAAGATTTTAGGCACGGGTAGTACCTTCCTCCAGTTGGTTCGCACTTGGACTTGCATGCCCTGTGAGCTGAGCAATAACGGTGCATATCCAACATCCCATATTGCACACGTAGTGCTGAGATATATACTGATAGCTCCGGTACCAAGGAGTGCATCGCATTCGTACTACTATACAATCACAATATTCACAATCCATTGAGGTCCTTCATGCTGGGCTCTGAAGTCTGGGTTCCCTCGCTGCCCCATTGTAACTAGGGCTCTGGGTACAGGATAACTTAAATAGATGGGGCAACAGTACGTAATAAAGGTCATCCTTTCTCATTGTTCTTTGCGGCCGGCATTTGCCAAAAAAATAAAGTAAAATAACGTAATATCACAAATACTTATAGCTACACTACATAACCAAACTTTAATAAATAATAATGACAAACGAAATGGAATATCTTTTTTCCTACGTCTGCAAAATTACTAGTTTTTATAACGACTTTATATTTATAGAATATATCCATCGTGTTGTTCACTCAATACAGTAGAGAAGTAGAAATTTTGTTTTTAATTGTATAGAGTATACAGTTGTGGTTATTTTTACTTTTGCCGTGACATTTCCACCGTTGCCAAGTTTATGGTCCCCCATGAACTTGAGAGGATCGACAGCGTCCCCCATGGCCCTCTGGCAGAGAGGTACCGAACTATCCATTCATTGATTTACTTGTGATTCATATACAATGATTATACTCAAATCATTTAAGTGGGAAAGCAGTCAGGGTGTGGAATTAGTGGACCTGTAATGGCCGTTTCAGCTTATCACTCTAGAGAGCTCTGAGAATATTCCTATCATTTACTTACTAGTTTAACAAACAACAGAAAAACAAAGTTCCAATGACATTAAACAACAACAAGAAGTCCTTAATGAGAAATAAATTACTCAGATTGAAAAGATTTAAATAAACACAAACTTATACAATTTGTGGAGCCATCTATGAGTTGATCAATAAGACGAGCATTAATCAATGATCACCTATTAAATTATCAAACACTAGAGATGTATTGGGTACCAGGTGTACCCGAGTACAGTACTACCTGGTTTTATTAGCCAGCAGAAAATAATATTATAGAGTTATACAAGGCGCCTTTTTTAAGTTCCTGCAGTATTACTATCTCCGAAAAGGCTGTAGTTACGAAGACGGTTAAATTATGAAAAGTGTTGCCACATTTTGAGTGGTTTCTGAAATATTTTTAAAAATGTAAAAAATATTAATAATATTATAACTCAGATATAATCTTTTAATGATGGACGACCATTGGTCGAAATGTTTAAAACCCTATTTATGTAATAGCCGTTACATTAAGTAAAAAAAAAATTTTCAAATTATGAAAAAAAATCCTAACTCGGTTGATAAGTGTCACATGAAGCTAAATGAGATGTCATATGGGAGGGGTTAGAGTGTAGTGAAACTTTGAAATTTCATTTAAACTTTTTTTGTGTAACCACTAACTTTTGAAATAGAATTTATATTTTTTTAAATATTTCAGAAACTACTTAAAATGTGGCAACACTGTAAAGGTTTTCTAAAAAGTCTCCACAAAAGACAACTTTTTGATAATTTAACCAACCTTGTAAAGCTACAAAGTTTCGGAGATAGCAATAATGCACTCAGTTAAAAAAGACACCCTGTATATGTATATACAAAGTGTTACATTTAAAAATAACAGAAAAAGTGGAATAATTGTAGTGTACATTTTGGGAATTTTTTAATAATTGTCGAATAATATATTCACCATTAAACCCATTTCTTGTCGTTATCATAAAATGTAACTTATTTTTTCTACGACTACCTCGAAAATGAACAAATGCGCGCTACTAACTACCGTTGAAAATCGCATATTGCCAACATCGTGAGCAAAGTGCACATTGCGCACGCTCCCTTACAGAAGCTGTGCAAAGTCCATTTTGCGCACGCTTCTGGTTGTTTTGCACACACCTTGCATATATTTTATATTATGAATGATCATTTATGAAGCAAAATCGAAGTCGTAGAAAAAGTATAGTGTGGAACACGTACGAAAATCACTCTTCACACTCTTGTGGCGTTGTATCACTCGCCTATGGCTCATGTCCAAACCGTCACACTCATGTAAAATGTACAATTTTCGACACTAGTTGCACAATATACTATAAACCTACAGTAAATCTCAAACATTTACTACAACATCATTCTGACTGATAATCCGAGTCAAACTATGGGGACATTATGATAATCTATTTCTTTTTTGTTCATATTTTTAAGTCCTAGCCTCAAAAAAACCATCTCTTGCTAGAAGTGTAGATACTGGTGATGATAAAATTTTTTTGGTAAGTTTTGTCAACACTGGAAAATCCTTAAATGTGTTTTCCAATAATTTAAAGGATTGAAAGTATGTTTCTTAAGGCTAAATTTTATATAAATTTTTAAACTAAATTCTGTTTTTAATTCATTAATTTGTTTTAAACGACCAGACTGGCTTTTATCCTTAACATTAGCAATATTAGAGAATATGTCTTCTGTTTTCTCTACTTTTTTGTTGAGGCCAAAGAACTTAGTTATAGATCCTTATCTGAATCAAAATCAAATACTTCTGACTTTAGTGTTAAAAGTTCAGCAAAGCTACCAGTTATTCTTGAGGCTGTTACGTTATTTTCAGATGCTCTTCTTGATTCTTTCAAAGTGATGGTGACAAAAAATTTACTTGTGCATTCTTGCTTATTAGAGTAAAAGGCATCTTTAAATCGAGGTTCAAGAAAATGGCTGATATATAAGCCATTCACTTATTATTGTTATCAAGCAGGCGTTGGAAATTTGACTTTTTATAGACATTTTTATTGTATCTTCTCAACATGTACTAAAAGGAGATGGGTATAAAAAAAATGAAGGTTTCAAAGGAAGAAGGTTCTAGGAGACAAAAATAAGTGAATGGGTAATACACATAATCAGAATTTTCTTCAATGTTTGAAAACCTCACCCAATCCTTTTGACCAAAGCAGATATAGAAGAAAATGATTTTGGAAGGGTACCTGACCAAGCACCCAGCAGGTCTTTTGCCAGGTACCTGTTTTGGCTGGGTCCTAAAAATTACTATCCCTTACATTTCTATCAAACACCCCTCCCATTAACTTAAATAACTCATTCACTTATTTTTCACATCTCATTACCTTTGAAATCTTAATTTTTTATATTTATCTTCTAGCAGCACAAGTTGAGGATATGATGAAAATGTCAGTCAGATATTTCTAACACCTATTTGATGTTAATAATAAATGAATGGTTTATACCTAGTCAAAATTTCAATTCTCTAGCTTCGAAAGGACAAGAATAGTACATTATGTTACTAGGGGTAAAGAGAGGCAATTATTATGTGTTGTTCTCGTGAGTTCAAAAGATTGTTCACCAAAGCAAAGCTAAGGTTAACAACTAAATGAAGCAGAATAATCATATTCTACTCCAACACATAATGTTTTTTATTTCCCAACACATAATGTTTTTTATTTCAAGCATCTCTACCTACATTCCTCATAACCAAAGAGCTAAATACTGGGAGATTCACAGTGATGAACTCTTAGACATTTTAAGAATCAAAATCCTTAAATGGTTTTTAATAGTTGTTTGGTTTTGAATGTTGTATTGAGCTTCCAATTTTATTTGAATTCTAAAAACACCAGGTTGCCAGTTTTTTTTTCTGTGAATACCTATTTATTTTCCAAATAGCATTGAAGCTCTGAAATAAATGGTCAAAACATTGGCATTTTATGAGCAAAAAAATTTTTTGGCACATTTATATCTAGCTCCATTCAACACATGTTGAGATTTATATACCCCATTCACTTATTTTTGGTATGTTGTTACCTTTGAAATCTTCATTTTTTTTTATACCTTTCTCTTTTCTGCACATGTACAAATTCTCTTAATGTGTTTACTATTTATAAATAAACCACTCATCAATAATTCACAAGAGAAAGAAACCTATAAAAACTTTAAAATTAATGAACTATGTTTGAAAAGAGGATAAAATGAGATATGATAAATGATAATATATAATAAAATATATAATAAATATAATAAATATAATAAAATATGATAAATGAGGAAAAAATTTGCGGTCTATTCAATTGTTGTAATTAGCGTCCTTAAGTTGTAAGTAGTTGGTGAAGTTAGCGGGATTAGGACAAATAATGCACCTCTTCTTTATTCGAAAATGGCCGACGTTTCGACTGTTTATTTAGTCTTCATCAGGGCTATTCTCACTTAGAGAGGGTAGTCATTTAAAATTCTATTCAAGATGCTTAAAATAGCAAACTCCATTCAATTGTTCAGTGACCCTGGTATCTTAGGCTCGACAAACTACACGTCCGCCGCACAAGGTACAAAACTTGCGAATTGACATTGAAAACATTGAACACATTGAAAACTTGGTCTATTCAATATTAGGTATTACGGATTTTTGATGTTTTTTGAAATTGACAAGAAAGAGGGCATTAAATTAAGTAGTTTTAAGGAAAAAAATTTGCGGATGAACCATATTTGTTCTAGAAAAAAAAAATTATTATAATATAGGAATATAGGATGAGGTGAATTATAATACCTAATTATATACGCTATAAATAACCGTTTTTCTTCTAAAAAAAAGTGCTAAAAAAAATAAAGAGGTAAGTTGATAGATTAAACTTACCTCTTTCATATTAAGTGCGGGTACCTAAATATTTTTTTGTAAAACCAAAAAAAAAAATTTAAATGAAAGTGGCAAAACACGCCATTTTCGAATTCGCGATAATTAAGAAAAGCAAAAACGTTTTCTCGTTTCTCGAACAAACGAATAATCAGCGTTGCCAAATGTTACATAAAATAAAAGAAAATGAAAGAAACAACTCCACAAATCTAAACTGTCCTATTTTATCAAATAGGTGAACCAGCAGCAGTACAAGCTATAAGTTTACTTCAGTTATGACGACATTCAGATTGGATTTGTTGATAAGATAAGAAGGCAATAATGTACCTGAACTAACCAGAACTAATCTGAACTAAGTAGAGCTAATCCAAAATTAACCTAAACCAAAACTGAACTGACCTCAACTAACCTGATATAATCAAAACTAACCTAAAAAGGAAACTGAACTGACCTGAATAACAACAGTCATAAAAGACAAGTAAGACTGGACTAACCAAATCAAAGAAAAACATGACTAAAGTAACCTAACCAAAGGAACAACTGAACTAACCAAAGGCAAAGTAAAACTAAACTAACTTAACAAACATAGCTCACACTTAATGTGTAGCAAAGAAAAACATGATTAAAGTAACCTAACCAAAGGAACAACAGAACTTAACCAACCTGAACTAACCAAAGGCAAAGTAAAACTAAACTAACTTAACCAACAGAGCTCACACTTAATGTGTGGCATGCAACAGGCTCTGTAGCACCTCTAAAGGGCTTCTGCAACAAGAAGCAAAGGCAGCCCTAATGGGCTGCTGCAATAAAAGACATGTAGAACTGGACTAACCAAACTAAATGAAAAACATAACTAAACTAACCTAACCTAACCAAAACAAAAACCGAACTGAACTAACCAAAGGCAAAGTAAAACTAAAGTAATCTAACCAACAGGTCCAAAGGCGCCCTTTAACTGAACCAACAAAACCAAAGGGAAACAGAACTAAACTAACCTGACCTAACCAAAGTCAAAGTGAAACTGAACTAACCTAACTAACACCAGGAAAAACCTAACCTAAGGAAAAACAAAACTGAACTAACCTCAACCAACTTAACCAAATGCAAAGTAAAATTGAACTATAGTTTTACTTTGCCTTTGGCCGTGCCACCAGAACGTAGGGGCCATTATGCAATCTGACACATAACTACCTTCTTCCGAAAAGACCTAGTTTCTGGATATTGAGAGAGGAACTGGCAAGCTGCTCTTAATTATGAATGCTCCTTGGGGCATTAAAATGTAAATAAACCATTTAATGCTAGGAGTGTTTGGCGTCCCAATAAACTAAGTAGTAGGTGAATTAGTGGGATGGGGACAAATAACGACAATTCAGCTTTTATCAATTGCCTAGGTTTGGAAATTGATAAAAGCTGAATTGTCGTTATTTGTCCCCATCCCGCTATTTCACCTACTAAAACCATTTAATTTTTTTTGGTATTTTTTAATATTTTTTTAGTACAAATATGGTTCATTCTCAAATTTTTTTCCATAAAACTACTTAATTTGATGCCCTCTTTATTGTAAATTTCAAAAAAAAACTCAAAATTCCGTATTACCTAATACTGACCAGCACCAAAATTTGTATATCGAAAATGCTAAACCCTCGGCTAAACCTAATTAAGTACCATAAGTAGGTGGGTCACCTTATAACCCAGTTTTTTTTCTGTTACAATTAGAACTTACTTTCAAGTATTCTGCTTCAATCTGCTCAACCCCCATTTTAAAGTCAGCTCTAGTAGAGGCTTGTTCAAGCTTAGCCTTAGATTCATTATCATACTTCACAATTTCATTATTAGCCACCCAACCGCTACAAGTTAAATAAAACATAATTAAAAAATACACTCAAAAACGGAGTTCTTAATTATATTTTTCTTTATTTGGTTATGAGTGAAACTTACTATTGCTCCTCAGGTTTGGCCCCGAAGAAAAACACGTAAACCTGACCCTTTTTCGGTTTTTCCGGCTGAGGTTCCACCTAAATAAAAATAAATATTTCTTATTAAATTTGGATTCAGGAGGTTAGACATTTTAAAGGAAAACAAACCGGGCTAAAGAGGTTAGAGAGTTTTTGCCAACTAACGTATCCCTCAATTTCTCTCTCCTAAGCTACCCATTAACCCACGGCTTCTTTGTTATTGGTCAGATTAATAAATCTGACAGATAAATTGCGTAAAACGACGCAAAAACTCCTTTAACTCTGACGTAACCACGCTATACTGCTGATCCTACTTACCCGAGACGGCCAAACTGAGACCGGGTGGTTCTTTATGCGAGCCCTGTAAAAACATAGAACACAAAATGATGAGTTTTCTGCAGGTAGAAATGAAGGTCTAACGTACCAAACTAGATCACCAACTTTAAAA
The DNA here is from genome assembly GCA_951812265.1 of Taphrorychus bicolor. Classification (NCBI taxonomy): domain Eukaryota; kingdom Metazoa; phylum Arthropoda; class Insecta; order Coleoptera; family Curculionidae; genus Taphrorychus; species Taphrorychus bicolor. The sequence continues at coordinate 29,525,204 of OX638297.1, forward strand.
CCGCCTTTCATTTTAACGCTGTTCTTCCTTTAACGCCTTCACTCAAACTAATTCATAACAAAAATGCTAAGTTTTGTTTGGTTATTGTTTTCATTTACCATTTACCCCCACCATACCATTGAAGGATAATAAGCAACGTTGCCAGCTTGTGCATAAGGCCGATTCACACTGTCGCTGGACGTAAGAGCTCGTATCAAGGGGAAATGGGTTTCGTGCGCCACGTGACTACATTGGTTGAAAACAAAAAATATATTGTATTTGTGTGCTTCTGCACCAACATAACTAAATTTAAAGTTTGGATCCCCCAAAGAGGCCTTAGTAGGATTTAAAATTAATGCAAAAAGACCAATTTTATTGCAAACATTATATAATTAATTATTAAAGTGAGGTTATATTTACTGAAGTTCTGGCAAAATGACGTCAGGTGCACGAAACCCATTGGAGTCATGGCTCTCCTTTTTAGCAGTGGGTTCCTTTAAAATGGCTGCTATATCCGCTTGAATTGACTTAACGTCTATGATTTGCCAATTGATATGCTCTGGCGATGAAGTTACGTCATGGGTAAAAATAGCGGACGGTATTGCCGTTCTTACTATTTTTTATACTTTAATTTATTCATGTGTGATTAGTCACAGGTTAATGACAATGTTAATAAATTGCGAATAACAACAGAACAATATTGTTCTAATAAATTAAGTTATGTCATTCTAAAATAACTACATTGAATTGTCGATTCTTTTTTATCATTTCAGTATAAAGCCAGAAAATTAGATATGTTTGACTACACTGTTACTAACCTGAACGACTTAGTATATGATGACCGCTATTTTTAAGGAATCCATGGGGAAACCCCGTATTTTTTTGGAACCCATTGCAAAAAAAAGCAAATCTGTAATATAGGTGGGTCTTTCCAGATGTAACATATACTAGCTCGTGGGGACCAATTTTAAAAAAATATCCAAGGAAAAATATCGGCATTTGTTTGGCCCAACGAACTAGAGCATATTACATCTGGAGCGATCCTCCAGTTTACAGTTTTGGCCCCTCTTTTCACCAGTAGGTATCTTAACAATGGCGGCGATATCCGTTTGAGTTGACCTCACTTGACGTCTTACGACAAATCATCTGAAGTTGTGATTCGCCAATTGATAAGCTCTTTCTGCCAGAAAACAGGATTATTTTTGATAAACCCAAATTGGTAACAAAGAACTAATAAACCAATGACCTAAAAGATACAAACATAGCAAACAAATGCCGATATTTCCCTAAAAACGGTCTCGTTTTTTGGTCTAAACTCTGCCATTTTTAAGGTACCCATGACGTAATTTCATCAAAGAATAGGGATAATTATGTACTATGTAGTAAGAATAGACAGTGCAAGAGAGGTACGAATTTCTAGAGAGAGATGTGGATTGGGGCAACGGGATTTTGGACCAATGAGGTAGGTACCTGCGGTAAGTACCAGCGGAATTTGGTTAAAAGCGGAACGGAGCGCTAATTTGACAGTTGAATTTAAACCAATCAGATAAAAGCTAAAATAGGAATTGGCATGTGTAATGACGTTATTGACATGTGTAAAGACGTTATTGACTTGTGTAATGATGTTATTGACATGTGTAATGACGTTATTGATATTTCTGCTCCGTTCCGTTCCGATGTATGTGACGGCGGCCTGAAAATCGTTTATCTATGCGCCACCATGACAGTAGCGGTGACTTTTGACTTTACTTTTACTGCCTAGGACTTTTTTGCTACTTTTTGGTCTCAGGATTAGAAAGCCCACTTTAGGTGTGCGTATGGAGAAAACAAATGACGTATACCTTTACTCCGCTTGAAAAAAAAAACGATATTTACCAAAAGAACACGGTATAGGATGGGTTTATATTCATCTGCGTGGCCTCAGAAGTGGCTGCGTGGCCTCAGCTGCGTGGCATCAGTGATTTGTGGTAGGAGCATATCTTTCTCCTTTTGTTTGCGGGTAAATTTTGCCCCCCTCTCTCTCTCTTCGGGCAAATCCCAAGGCAATGACCTAGCCTAGCAGATATGGACAGAGCCAACAAATGCCGATATTTCCTTAAAAATGCCCCCCCCCCCTTTTTTTTGACCCGAAGTTAGTCGTTTCAGTCGTTCCCCCTGACGTAATTTCGCCGTCAGCACACGTCATGGCAGCTTAAAGCCGGCCGGGATATTGATTGTCGATTGTCTGGTTTTTGTTAGGTTGGAAGTTAAGTTTTAGAAAACCTTGGAGCTAATTCAGATAAAGGCTAGGAGTCCTAGTCCTGGCGCTTTAGCTAGATGGATATAAGTTCGACCTTCGATTGGATTGGAAACAAGAAATAATAAAAATAATGACAGCGACAACTGCTTTGCAATAATTTGAGGTGAAACGTCAAGACGTCATCGAAAGTCACTTCCGGCGAAAGTCGTCATCAGTTCAAAGGTTTCCACTGCTAAAAAGGGGGCCCAAAACAGATGTAAGCAAAAGTAAAACAGAAGGGGGTCTCCAGATTAGCTCGATGTCCCAAGGACTCTGATGCCTCACAAATGAATAACCGAAGTAGCTATTTTCAAATCTAATTTTGCGATGTTGCCAATATGTACCTCCTAGTTAGATACTGTTACTTTAGGAAACAAATGCCTAGGAGCAGTTCAAACCACTAAAAAAACCCAAAGTTAGTAGTAGCCTAACCAAATACCTTCTAGAACTATACGGCCAGTCTCCTATGGAGCCCAGGTTAGGGATTAGAACGTCCTTAGTAGGCATTGGAATTGCCAACAGTAGGTTTGATACAAACTGCGCATGCGCGAGATTTTAAATGGTGTTTTCGGGTGACTGCTCAATGGCGCTCTGAGAGTACTTCTATCCTTTTTTTCAATTAAAATTAAGATTAGGTATGCTCTTAGAAAGTCCACCCGAAAACGCTGTCCTAATGTTTACACAACCCACGCCCGTCATTTTGACGTCGATTTGACAACTAATTGATGTTTATCATATATTTTACTAATTTTGCAGTTAATTACTCATTTTTTAAGGAATAGGAACATTTGAGTTAGAATTTATTGAGGGTGCATTTAAACTGACTAATAATATCGTCTTTTGTAAGGGTAAGCTAGAATAGGCATATGTCGATTAACAATTTAACAATATTCCCTCATTCATCCAGGCATTCCACGCACTCAACTCGACTCATACCTGCATGGAGTGTTTTCCAGTCCAAATCTTCTTGAAAAAAGCATTTTGAATTTGCCGCTAAAGTTATAGTTGTCTCCATTCTCGGAAAAGAAACGTGTACCGTGTTTTGTTATTACTTCATACTGTATCATTTAGGACACTTTTACGTACTTGATTTTAATCCGGTAAGTAACTTTTTACAGGATTGGATATCGTAAAGAAATTTTACAGTATTGAGTACCGGCACATCCTGTGGCGGTATTCAATAAATCCATTGTATCCATGGTATCTTGTACCGGTACCTACACCGGTACGGGTACAGGATACCGTAATGAAACTATTTGTCAAATTGGCGGATTTGTCAAAAATATAATCGCCGCGCATAATTTTTTTTTCCTTTTTTTAATAAGTATGAAGTAAAATGTTGTACATCATACGTCCGGCAACGTGTTACAGTAGTCGTTTCGAAATTCCAGACTCGGCTAGCGCCTCGTCCGGAAACGTCTGACTCCTACTGTAAAACTATATTTACCGGACTTATAACGTAAATAACTACGGGGTGTTCATTAAAAAACTTCATCTAGTTGGCTGTGAAATGTCAAAAGACAAGGATGAAGACAGAAAACTCTTTATGTTGATTATGTCATCCTTTTCTGTCAAAATTTCATAGCCTGCTAGATGAAGTTTTATAATGTATTATGCTATTATATTATTATTATGTAAAATTTTTTATAAGATGCCAAGGCTTGTCAAAATAGATAAGGAATAATAGAAAAGGACGCCGCTAAATCACTTGCATTATTGCCAAATCGCATTCACAGTCTTCGGAGACACTTAAAGAATGTTTTCTAAGGTCAGTAGATATCAAACACATTACTCATAATGAATAAAATATAATATTTTTACTAAGAATATTAGGATAGACCGTAAATATGACGCACTTTCTTGGACAAACTTAATACTTTATCGTCACGTGATCTCGATATTTTAGGGATAATTCTGGTAATGCTGGCAACCCACACTCCCATCCAGTACTCGCGCATGCGCAACGGATATCTAGTCTACTGTTGTAAGGGTTCCCGGCAGTTTTTAGCATTCTTTTTTTTTACATGACTGATCTTATATTCAATTGTTTTTATAAGAGCCTAACAAGAGATTCAAGGCACCCTTTTAGTATAATATTCTGCAAAGTGCAAATCGCCAAATTGGCACTCATTAAAAACGAGACGGACGCAGGACACCATGTAGATGTAAACGTACTATTAGATAGAGTACATCATTTGTCACTTGTCTTTTCGAAACTGTCATTACTGCCAACGTCAAAATTGAAATTTGATTTTGTTTATTTTTCTGATTTTTCACTTTTTTGACTTTTTGGTTTTGGTTGGGTTGAGTGGAGAGGAGAGAGTCCAAAGTGCACTTATTTTTATTTCATTTTATTTCGAATTATAATTAGGTAGAGGCTGCTTTGCTCTGTTGAGTCCAAAGAGTGTGTGGACCCCAGTCGGAAACCAGCAGAACCATGGCGAGCTTGAGACTTTTCGGCATTTTACCGACTATATCCAGAACAAACATAAAATGCTGGCAAACAGGTATTTATCATACAATGTTCTATAATTTGTGAAATCATTAGCTTTAATTTAAAGTAGGCGTGCACCATGTACTTTGTACTTTAACTCCTGCTGCACTAAAATGCCAAAATTAGGTATTTGCTTTTATTTTAGCCCCCCGAAGATGTATCGCCTCAACTGCCACAAACCGCAAACATGTAGATTTAAAAGTTGTCGACAGTGTTGGAGTTATTTGCTTGGACTCTCCAGGGTCCAAAGTAAGTACAATATTAGGTCATAACAATAATTGTTAGAACACCAGCTGCAGGGTATTGTACAATTTCAGCTTTCAGCTGTATTTCCATGCAAAACTGATGTTCAATGAACAAGATGAAAATATGAAATCAGCTGATTACTGAACATTACAGTTAGCTGAGAATTCGACCTTGTTTGAAGTTACAATTTTTGATAAAGTACAGAATATTAATGAATAGACAATTTTTGAGGCAAAAGGTCTCTTGTTAATAATATCCACTAAAATGGGTGGTTTTTAGGAAAAATAACAATAGTAATTATTGGCATGCCATAAAATGTCCTTATAAAACATGTTTCAAATATTCAGAGTCATGAAATTTAATCAAGACTCTTTGAAAGAGCTAAAACAGAAACCATAAATATACTTATTTTTGTTGTCTAGCCTAGACAAAATGTCTAGCCTTTTTCGCTTAAATAGAAAATACATGATAATAAATGTTAATTTTGTGTCTGAGATTTGGTTTTAGGACAAACTCTACTTATTTCTTTGATGACTTTGAAGAATTTTTTTTGTTCATGTGGAAAGGATGTAGTGCACAAAGTTAGTCTTGTCCACACGCAACTATGAATGCACAAACTCTGCAAAGCAGAGTTCGGACAGTAGTTAAATGTGGACAGGATACTTTGTGCAAGAGTAAGAAACAATATTTTTTCTATGTTTCTTTAATATATGTATTAAAACTGCCAGCAAATGACACCGACACCCATAAATTTAAGCTTTTGACAGTGACAGCATTTCAGAATTTTATAACAAGGAGCTGTCACTACAACTTCAATAACTGGTGTTTTGTTTATTTCAACAATGGTTCTAATTAAAATCCGTGTTTGAAATTGTCTGCAAAACACCCAAAGGTAAGCGTGCGCAAAATTCAATTTTGCGCACGCAAATGTGTGTGCAAAATTATGACTGCAAACAAAGTAAGAAACATCAATTTGTATTATGCGTTAGCTTTATTTACTACAGAAATAAATTTTTCTTTATAAGGCTTTGAGAAATGAATTAGGTTACAAATGTAACAAAAGTCTAATTTATGTATGAAATGTTGGCACATTTGTCATAACATTAGCTTGTGTGGACCCATTTTTATTTCTTTACCATTCCCCATTGCTTGAAAGAGGCCATTTTATTCGACCAGCCAATTTAGTTAGCCCCAGGTAACAATGACAGGAACTATTGCAAGAATATGACTGCTTATTTTCACAAACACATAAAAAATCAACCAATTTTGCTAAAATTAAAGGTTAAAATATTGTGGTAATGCAAAATGCACCATACCATTGAATTCTAATAGAAAAGTAAAAAAAAATCTAAAATATTTATTAAGAATCAAAAGATAGAAATAACATAGAAGCACAGACAGATTATGGAAACAAATCCCGCATAAGGTGCTCTGTTGTAGGTGGTTACAGCCTTGGACCCAACAATTTGTAATTGTTTTATTTTGCAGTCTATCACTATCAATCTACTTTAAAACTTTGGTTGGAGTGGGCAAACCTGAAACTATTTTTGTTTCTTTTGCCCAAGCACCACACAGTAAAGCGTCTACTCGCAATTCCCGTATCTCCGAAGCTTGCCATAAATTGTGAGAACAAGGCGTTAAATCAAAAAAGTTCGTTTAAAAATTGAGTTTATATCATTTCTCAAATTATCAACTAATCATGTCAGGCTTGTTTTATGTTGTTTCTTTCTTTTTGATTGTGCCATGCCAATTTGCCAAAAAGTCGCATTTGGGTGCCCAAGTAAACAATTTTTTTCTGGTTACTTCTTTTTTAACTGACAGGCTGACTTAATAATAGGGACGTCTCTTCAAAGTTCTTTTTGCGTCGTCATGTGTACAATAGATGTACACTCTAAATTTTAGCAGATAATAAAGCTGGTTACAGCAGAGAAAATCTTTCTCTTTTTAACTTCGCAAGTAGGGGGTCTCCCAACGCAGTAAACTCACCTTCCATATCTAGATTGAAAAATGCAATAATGCAGGCTCAGATATTTATTGGATGAACTATTAGGCAGACATTCAATTTGTTGATTTATTCAGTTACAGACCTTTATTAGCTAACCACGAGGCTAACCATATTAATTATAAAACATTTTTTCTATGTAAGTAATGGTGTAAAAAGTGTACATAAGGTAATTTTCTTACCAACTTGTAACTAGACTGTAAAACCATGTAAAATCCATCTGCCTTTGTTTAAATTCTGTCTCAAAACCACAAAATAGTTTAATAGATTCCTAATTTTTATTAAAGAAGAAATTGCATCAGTTACAACAATATTCAAGTTAACATAATAAGTTTCGCGATCAACATGTTTTACTTTGAGCAAAGCTTCTGCCTGGTTTGTATACTTCTGCAGAATTTTTACCAGGTCTTTGTTATGCTTTAGCATACCCTCATCGTTCTTTGATTTGTTCTCGTTTTTCATCACGAGTTCTGTAGTCAACATGCTCTGTGTTCCAAAGGTGCTGGTTAAGTCTTTGGGATTTGTTTCCAATTTCTGAGTTGAAACATCACCTCCCCCCAGTTCTTTCACCCTATCTGCATAACGAAGCGTGTTCAAAGTGTGCTCACACGAGCCAACGCCTGGAGAAATCATAGCAATCATGCACGTTTTAGAGTTGCTCCCCACAAAGGAATCTCTTAAGACTTGTGTTAGCTTTGACCCTCTGAAAGGAAGATGGGCCCCTTTTCTACCCAAAGCTCTTATGCACTCTTTAAGGGACAGCAAGCTTTGGTTTATTTCCGCGCCTTCCAAGCGTGTTACTTTCGATGAGGAAAAAGTATCCGCACCTCTTTCATTACCTGCTAAATCGATCAAAGAAAACTTGCCATAAACTTGCCTAGGACTCACTTGACTTCGCAAGTAAAACTGGAAAATCGCATGGGACCTCGAGGATTGCGAATTGGCCGAGGTTTGTCCAGATGCGCGCTCTTCGTTCCCTTGCAATATTAACTCCAAAACCTCATCTGCTGATGTGACTATCTTTTCAGTTAGTCCCACAATTTGCACTTGTTGCTGTCCGTCTTCCAGAATTTTGAGAGTCCCCTTATTGTTAAGCAAGTCAAACACCTTTTTTACGTAGATTTCAAAGAAACTGCAGGAAATTATAAAGTTGTGATGTCGATATTTTGGTAATGCTACATTTTTGAATATGTCATTAGCTGCCAATGCATAAATACCTTTTTCTGAATGTTCCGGGCTTCCACTCATGGTGTACGTCTTGCCTGAGCCTGTTTGGCCATAAGCGAAACATGTCGCAAACCCTCCACTAAATACTGTTTTAATTAGCGGTTGAGCGGTGTATTTGTAGACTATTTGGTTCGAGCAATGCTCGTTCAGGGCGTAATCAAAGCGAAACAAGTGATTTTCTAGGTATTTAGTCAAATCCACCTTCAGCTTGGGTTCGTGGACAATAATTTTATCCTTGCTGGGCACCGTGATTATATCGATCTCTTTTTTTGCTATTTCACCCTCGTTTAGCGGACGTTTCCGGACGGCCACTGTTATTAGATGCTCCTCGATTACATCTTGAGTCGTCAGTGGTTTGAATTCGACCTGTCTTCTGAAATCCTGGATCATCTTCAAGAGTTCCCAATGGGGGTTATTTAGGTTTTTGCGGTGAAATTCTTCCTTTTCCGCTTTGGCTTCCGCTTGTTTTTTTCTTCTTGCTAATCTAGAATATATTTAGTTAAATTAAGGCAAAGAGACATACCTTATGTGAAGATATTTTGCATTTCCTAATATAATGTCCACTGTATTCCAAATTTCAACTACATATTAAAAATTTAGAAATATTAGAAAACATATACAAATTGGAGTCTGCAAAATTGTTCTTAAAAATAAATTAATATAAATAGCCATTTATGTAAACAATTGGGAAAACTACAGTTTTTGTGAAACTAGCAAGTTTCTGCGTTTCGTCAAATTTTGCTTATATGATAAAAGAGACTAGAAAAAAGAAACAAATGTGACGAAATGAGCAAATATTCTTGCAAAATAACTTCTATTAACCAATCCAACTGGCTCTTTTATATTTATTTAAAATATAACAGTATAGTGGGACAAAAGCAGTGCAAGATACCATAAAAGTAACTTGTCATTAAATGTAATAAAAAATGAATTTAACAGTGAAAACATCCAAATGACCGGTAACGACTCACGACAATCAAACAATTAATAAGGCGAGTTTTCATTTCTTCCTTTTGCATTTATGCTGGACTGGCACCGGTTTGATATGCTCAGTATTAAGTTTTTAATGTTATCGTGATCTTTTTCTTCGCATATCAGCTGCGGCTAAAATAATTTTTTAAGGCGAATTTAGAGGTGTAAATTTACATTAACTTTGCTAGTAGAATGGCCAGGCAGTAAGTGAAACAAACTATCTAGTTTTGAGATTCTCTTTTACCACAGGATTTTAGTATTTCTTGTATACCATTCATTTTCTCAATTCTATTACTATCCAGTATTACTAAGGAATGATCTTTCAACATTTTCTTTTCTGGGTATTTAAAAAGTTTTGAGGGGAGAGGAATCTCAAACATTTTTACTTCCAAGAAAATAGGGACAGTTGTAAACGACCAATTAGTACCTGTCCTTCTCTATCTTGCTGGTCTTTCTTAGTGTGTTCTTGTCTCCATATCTTGACACTGTTTCAATTACGGACCTTGTAGTTCTAGCGCTGGTAATAGCCCTTCCTTCAATTTTCAGTTGGTCGTTGCTAGTAAAAAGAAATAACTGTTACCTAGCTGTTTCAAAAAAAGTATGTACCTACCTTTATCAACAAATAAATAAAAAACAATAAGACTGCTACTCGACAAAAATTAATTATAAGTAATTAACATAGGTACATATGATTTAAAATGCAGGGTGTTTCATGAGGAAGCAGCATTATTATAACTGCGTATTATACATCCGCAAATAGTCCTAGTTTGGTATATAAATAATACTCGAAACATGCTTCGTTATAGATACACAGGGTATTGAAGTGACAGGTCAGCACTTTCAGACATGCCATCTAGCGTTAGGCTGACGTTACTCCTCCGAGAGAGTTTTTCTCTCCATTGTCAAGAATTGGTCCCCTAGACTTTTGGACATTCTCTTAGGAGCTTCCTTTTTGATCTAGTTGGGTTAGTTCAGGTTCTCTGCATCAGGTTAGTTAAATTACTTCAGGTTGTTCTTTTTTGTCAGGAATGCCTCAAAATATAGTGCAGTTTGGCAATTTTGGCAGTTGTTATACAACTTGATGGGAATTTGAATGTTAGGTACATATTATACAAGATTATACTAGTAAATTAAGCATAGCAAAGTTATATCAAACTATTTATTTGCTGATTTAATTTTCAAAGAGAATTTTGATTGTAAAAGTTAACAAGTTGATATTTTTCAAGATGGTTTACGTTTTATAAAATACTTTAATAGCAATGCTCTCATTAATTGAAATTTTAGACATCCTGAAGTGATGTTGCCAAATTTCGGTCTAATTCCTGACAAATATTATTTTTCAATATGTTCTTTACATAGGGTTGAGACTGCAAGCAACTAAATTCAATTCAAAAGCAAAAATTGAACTAATCTAGAAGAAACTACATGTTACCAATATTCATTCGGTACCAATGTGGCATTGAATAGTGCACTCCTACCCCCATAAGCGGAGCACGCTTTTGGAAAATAATTTGTTCAGCTCTTCAATTAATTGAATTAACCTAAATAATACCAATTCACCTCTGCGTTGGGTACGAAAACATATGGTAATTTAAGAATCCACCACTGGATTTCAAAAGCGCCTATAAAAAGGACATTTTTCAGCCCCGCTGGTCTTACGAGTTTACAAAACTCTTGAATTGTATCCATTGGTATAACGTTATCCTGTATCGACGTAAAAGGGGTTTACGAAACTTTTATAAGGGAGACAAAAGTAATTATTTTCGCTGAAACATACTTCTATATCATGTTTTAAAATCAATTTTATCGACGTAATATTATAAAAATCTCAATTTTCAGTTAAATAACTTAATGAAACTCATACCTGAAATCATTGCACTCTTTCTGAGAGTCTGTGTATCGAGTTTTAGCCGACTGCACCCTTGTACTTCTGCATATTAGCTTCTCCCCTTGTGCCTGCAACGACTCTTCCTCAAAACTTTCAAACGAGCTGTGATTAGCATTGAACTCGTGTTTGACGATCACCACACCCGGATTCAACGAAATCACGTTGTTGAAATGAATTTCTTTTCCTTTAGTTTCCTTCTCCTCGAACCACTCCACTTTCACGCACATCGATTCGTGTTCAATGGCGGACACGATCGCAGTCTGAAGAGTGCCATTAGTTCTTTTAATGTAAATTGTGTCCCCCTCTGCTAATACTTTATCGGACATTGTAAAATTTATCGTTTATGTTTTTAAAATAAGACCTGTCAACGACTTGTCATTCGAGATTTCGTGTTTAAAGATTCAGGTGTGCAGTTGGTTTTCTTTTAGGTGAACTCGTTGAACCAGGAGGTGATGGATGAAGTCAGACAAATACTCGGAGAAGTTGAAAGTAACCCCCAGATACAATCTTGTGTTTTGATTTCAAATAAACCAAACTGCTTTATTGCCGGAGCGGATATTAATATGTTAGCGAGTTGTAAGACTGAACAAGAGGCCACCGCCATCTCAAAGTAATCATTGTTTACAGGGTGTTTTAGAAAGTGCTGACAAATTTTAAGAGGTTATGGAGAACGCTAAGTCATCCAACTTTTGCTTATAAAGTTCTACACGCAACCGCACCGTTTTTTTAGATACAGGGTCAAAGAAATATTTTTTTAAAAATTATTTTTTTTGTACGCGTTTACTTGGTGTTAGAGCGCGCTTTTTCATGTGTATGTGGCATAGATTTTGGAATTGTTTTGTCTTTAACGTCTACGCCATTTTATGATGAAAAACATTATTATTCAAACGTTTTTTAACACTCTGTATATAAAAAAAGGTGAATTTGTGGATAGGGATTTATAAGCAAAAATTGGGGTATTTGTAGCACTTTTCTGAAACACTCTCTATTTCGAAATTAACTTCAATACTAAGTGAGTCATATTTCCAGAGGGGGGCAGGAAATATTTTTCCAAATCGAGAAAAGCAATAAGCCTTTTGTAGCGGCCATACAGGGATCATGTCTAGGAGGTGGTTTGGAAACAGCATTAGCATGTCACTATAGAGTTGCAGTAAAAGACAAGAAAACTGGGCTGGGTCTACCTGAGGTTATGCTAGGATTGTTGCCTGGTGCGTTTCGTCAAAGTTAGAGTAGTCGTTCTTATAATATTAAGAAACAATGTTTAGGTGGAGGTGGCACCCAACGGCTACCGAAAGTCACTTCCGTTCCAAACGCGTTGGACTTGTGCCTTACTGGTAAAACACTGAAAGCTGACAAAGCCAAGAAATTTGGCATCGTCGATTTGCTGGTAGATCCATTGGGTCCTGGATTAGATACACCCGAAAATGTTACTAGAAGGTATTTGGAAACCGTTGCGATAGATGTAGCGAAGCAGCTAGCCTCGGGCAAACTTAAAACCGAAAAGAAGGCAGGTCTAACCGATAAGGTCATGAACTTCGCATTGCAGTATGATTTTGTTAAGGATCAGATATTCAAGAAAGCAAGAGAGCAGGTTATGAAGATGTCTGGCGGATTATATCCTGCACCATTAAAAGTGAGCTTATTATAATCAAGTTGTAAAGTATTATCATTCTCTGCTGCTGTCTAGATTTTAGACGTTATCCGAGCTGGTTTGGATAAGGGACTGGAGGCCGGCTTTGATGCAGAAGCCAGAGGATTTGGAGAGCTTGCCATGACCCCGCAGTCGAAAGGATTAGTGAGTTTGTTCCAAGGCCAGACGCAGTGTAAGAAGAATCGTTTCGGTGCACCTACGAAGCAGTTTAAGAACGTAGCCGTTTTAGGAGCAGGCAAGTCAACTTTTACAGAAAAACTTAGATCCAACTGTAGTTGAATCCGTACATAAAAATCGCATTGCTGTCAAATTAGTTTCATGTGTGACACTTTGCGACAGTATTGCTTTTCTTATGTGAAGTACCAGTCGAATTTAGTTGAAACTTTGAGTGTGACTTGTACAATTCGAGCTTAGTCGTTTTTTTTTTTAGAAGTTGTGATAATACTCGTAATACTCGTATTATCTATTCTTACCGTTGAGAAAAGAAATTGTAAAAAATAGATCATGGATTATTTCAAATTTCTATTGCGTTAGGTCTGATGGGGGCCGGCATAGCCCATGTAACAGTAGACAAAGGGTACAACGTGGTGCTTAAGGACACAAATGCAAACGGCTTGTCTAGGGGAGTTAATCAAATTTCTACTGGACTTAACAATGCGGTAAAACGGAAGCGACTTTCTAGGTACCGGTTTAACAGCAACACGATCTTAATTTCAAACATGTAATTGCCATTTCTAGTCTAGAGAAGGACAGGTACTTGGCAAATCTCAACGCTACCCTAAACTACAACGCCTTCAAAAACGTGGACATCGTGATAGAAGCCGTCTTCGAGGACTTAAACATTAAACACAAGGTGCTGAAAGAAGTTGAGGCCGTCATTAGACCGGATTGTGTGTTCGCCACTAATACTAGTGCCATTCCTATTAAAAACATTGCGGCAGCATCAGCCCGGCCCGATAAAGTTATTGGTAAATAACGAAATTTCCAAAATGCTCGTAGTTATTGAAATTGTTGTTTTTTTAGGAATGCATTACTTTTCCCCTGTGGATAAAATGCAGCTTTTGGAGATTATCACTACCGACAAGACCAGTAAAGAAACCACTGCCTTAGCCGTCGATGTGGGTCTTAAACAAGGCAAAGTTGTGATTACGGTTGGGGACGGCCCTGGCTTCTATACAACTAGAATTTTGACTGCCATGATGGCCGAATCTATAAGACTGTTGCAAGAAGGTAAGAATTAAGTTAGTTACATTATTCCGATTGGCATTGATTTGGATTTAGCCATAATAAAGCAAAGCATTATGATTTTTTTGCCAGTCAAATAATTACGTTAATCACTCTCTAAATGGACTAAAGTGAAACTTTTAGTTCTAAGGAATTAAAACGGGTCAGATGCCATTATGTCGAAAAGCACTATAATTTCCCATACAAAAAAATTCTAAAAAGACGGTTTATTTGGGAAAGTACCCAAAATTATATACTTGTAAATTTTATACTTTTAAATAGCGAAATATAGAATAAATGGGCTGGGATGAAATATGAATAAATGGACATTGAAACATATTCATAGCCTTTTAAATAGTTCTGAAAGTCCTTCGTTGATTCATTCACAATGTTCGGAAATGTTCAATCTAGGGAAAGTAAAGCCAAATTAAATTGAATACCAAAAGATTAGTTAAAGCAAATAAAGTAAGCACTTACCGAAAGAACTTGGATGTTGTGGCCCTTGACGCATTACAAACAAGACACATAATATAGTTGGGACCTTTTTGAAGCCCAACTTCTACAGTTTAGAATAAAATATATACATGAACCAGATATGGGTATAGTATAACATGGAGCTCTAATAGGGGCTCATTGGGAAAATAAGTTAAACGGAACGCAGGTAAATCAGCTGAACAAAATGTTATAAAACAAACATACGGGGTGTTCAGTGAAAACGTCATCTAGTTGGCTATGATTTTTTGATGGAAAAGAAGATATTTATAAAGGCACGTCGTAACTTCACACGCCATCTACTATTTGTCGCTGTCACTTACTTGTTATCGTCGTACGTCATTTTGGGTGGCAGCACTAGAGAGGTCTGAGAGTATTCCCATCCTTACATACTAATCGAGAAAACAAAAGATGAGGATACTTGCAAAGAGCTCTGGAGCCGGACGTCGGACATTTAGCTTTACAAAAGTGACTTACTTAAGAAAATATCGAAGGAAGTAATTCACGACGTGCTTCAAAATAACAAATGAATTTCAAAGGCGGCTAGATGACGGTTTTTACCAACACATACCTGTCGTAGAGAAATCGGAGTTGAATTGTGAATCCACAGCAAAAAACCGCACATATTACACATAGTCCAAAAGACGTCTCGATAGAAAGACTCTGCCAAGCAATAAAGCAAAGATCAAAACATCGTTTTTGCGGTTCGGGCGTCCTCAAAAAGTAGGGTTAAATGCAACGTTGACACATGTAATTTTTATTACCATTTATGCGTGTTAAAAAAATCAGTTTAATGTGACATTTATCTGTTTTATAATGTTATACTTTCTGTAATATATGCAACCTATATAAACTTAAAAATGCTAAATAATTAATTTAAATAATTTATCATGATGCGTGATGTCAGATGCGGGGGTGGACAAGGTGGCATCTTGGAGGTTGTAAATAATTATAAAATTTCGCGCATGAACGATTAATCATATTCGAGTGACTGCGCAGGTTTACGTCAACTGTTTTCGGCTTCACTTTCAAGACTTACATTCTTATAGAACTGCACGTTTAGCGGAATTCATTGATTGTTTCTAGATTGTCAGCTTTAGGAATAAAAGTAGCAGATCGCTGGCGCTAAGTCAGTGTAATTCTGAAACGATTATAAGTAAGTAAATCTAAAACTCGTATCGAAATTCCAGACTCGGCTATCGCCTCGTCCAGAAACATCTTGTTCCTACTGTAAAACTATACTTACTGGACATATAACGTAAATAAGTATTATGAAATGATGGCAGAGAGTCAAATTGCAATATATTTAACTTTATTGTTTTTTCTGTCTAAATGGAACTTTTCCACCTAGTTAACATAGCAAGGGCATTAATAAATCCTTTTGTAATCTAGGTGTAGATCCTAAGGATTTGGACAAACTAACCAAGAAGTTTGGATTCCCCGTGGGAGCGGCCACTTTAGCTGATGAAGTCGGCTTAGACGTAGCCAGCCATATTGGGCCAGACTTACTGAAGGTATATAATTTTTTTTGTAGCAGAAAAAAAGTAAATATCACTTTTCAATTGATTAAGGCTTTCGGTGAACGTTTCGGTGGTGGCGACCAAAACATTCTCACCGAGATAGTAAAGGCCGGCTTCCTAGGAAGAAAATCGGGCAAAGGCATCTTTGTTTACGAAAAAGGATCTAAGAACCGGGACGTAAACGTGGATACCATCAATATCCTTAAAAAATACAGCTTGGAACCTCGAGGCCCCTTCGAAGACGAAGACAAGACCTTGCGCATGGCTTCCCGATTTGTTAATGAGGCAGTTCTATGCCTAGAAGAGAAAATTTTAGCCAATCCCCTTGAAGGTAATAAATATTCACGTGTTCTAGGTAGTAACGTTAATTCGATGTAATTCAGGCGATATTGGTGCGGTGTTCGGCTTGGGATTCCCGCCATTCACCGGAGGACCTTTCCGATGGGTGGATCAATATGGAGCCGGCAGGTTGGTGTCCAAGATGGAATCGTACCAGAGCGCTTACGGATTGCCGTTTAAACCAGCTCAAACTTTGATCGATATGGCCAAGGACACCAGCAAGAAATTTTACCCCAATTGAATAAAAATTTATACAAACCGGTAAATTACTATTGTATTCGTAATTCTTTTTATACATATTATGTATTTATGATACTTTATTTTTGTTAAGTAGATATAAGCGAAAAATAAATAAAGTTTACTGTTGCAGTGTTATTTTTGAACTAAAATATGGATGCCCTCGTACAGGGTAGTATTTTCGAATACTAAACAAATGAAATTTTTTTACAACGTTTTGGTTTTGTAGGACATCATCAACTTCTATTTTTCTTATTGCGATCATATTGGATTATTACATTTTTGGACAGGAAACAAAAAACGCGTTTTAACCATGTTCAGTGTGGTCCAAATTCGTGATGCATGTATGGAGATTTTCCTTATCTTAATAGATACGGGGTCGGTGAAGTAAGGACAGTTATAGATAATTTAATAGTAAACTCGTACTCGGTTTCAAAATAGGATTACGTCTTTTTGCTTCCAACAAAAATGAGAAAATGTGTATTAATGGATTCTTAACTTCGCCCTGTAGTTTAGAAACCAAGCCAAAGGTAGATTTGAACATAAAAGGTCATTAAGGTTATCTCTTCATCTGTTGTCGAGTTATGCACGAGGTGTTCATTATAAAACTTCTTCTAGCAGGCTATGAAATTTTGACAGAAAAGAATGACATAATCAAAATAAATGGACTTTTGTTTCTCCATCCTTTTCTTGACATTTCACAGCCAACTAGATGAAGTTTTATAATGAACACCCCGTACAATAACTTCGTTAATTCTTATAAATGCATTTGCTTTTTATATCAAGGCAGCCATAATCGTTTGAACCTTCATTTATTTTAAGCAATGAACCAAATAAGTTTTCTTCATATATTTGTCACTATACGCAGACGGGTGGCCGAGATTTCGACTTTGTTGATGATCGACACCGTTTGATATTGTTTTTAGTCATCCACGATAATAACCTTAAATTACTGCAATGACATTACTCAAATTTCATGAGTAGCCACAGCCTACCCGTGTAAATTCGTATACAAGATTTGGGTAAGGTCCATTATCCCTAAGTCAAAAATCTAATTAGTTAAGCGTAAGTTTATCTAATTAATAAAGCGTGATAAATCTATGAAGGATAGTATAATCATTTGCATCTGAAAAAAATTATTTTATTGATAACTATAAAGTATATACAAATATGTTTGTACATTTACACTTAATCCTTAGCCTTAGTTTAATTTAGCGTTAATGAACAATATGACAAGAATGATTGTCACCATGAACTTGCATAAGTAATAAATAACACAAATATACGTATAGAGGCGTGGTAAGTAAAAATAAAACTGTATTTTGCAAACAGGTATTTTAGCCGTAGTAAAATTGACTAAAAAAAGAACGCTTACTACCTTCGACAATTTAACTAAACGTAAACCTCGATATTAAAGATAAATAAAGTATGTCTCCAAAAGCCGCTTGTTCTAAGTGTATACTAAATTAATTATATTCTAATACAATCTAGTTAATTTTTTGTACTTTTCATTTTCATTTCCGCCAAGATAACTTAAGTAACCCTTCTAATTTGCAAAATGTTACTCTTAATATTGCACAATAATTATGTAAATTCAAGGTTTTTAGTTCATCCATTTACGGCAGTTCGGCGCTCCACACATACAGGAAATCTTGTTTTGATCGTCTTCGATGTCAAACTTGTAGTCATACGCCAACTAAGACACATTTCTATTAGAAACGCACAATATTTTGCATAAGCGTGGTCTTTCTTCAACTGAAGAATTGACGTTTCGGCTTTATTTAATTCTTCATCGAGGATAACCTTTCATTGATGAAGTTATTTTAGAAAGATTTTTATTCTTCGTTTTTGACCGCAGAACGCTATAGTATTCACAAAAGAAAAAAAACTTACCTCTTCACCCCTCTGAATGCGTCTCTTGGCAAATATAATAATCTTCAAATCTCGGTCAATTTCCACTGTTTCGGCCACGCAGTTAGGATTGCAAGAATGATTGATGTATCTCGCTAAACCGCCGCTTAGTGTTGCATCTACCACTCGATCGTCGTCTAGTCTAAACATGTAGATACCTCGGTTCTGAAAGCAGAAAAGTGACATTTAACTCACGTAAATTCAGCTCTCTGAAATTGCTACAAACCTTGGCTTCATACTGCTTTTCTCGGCATTCGGACAATTCCGTTCGTATCACTTCGCCAATATATTCAATCACCATGGTATGTTTTTCTAAATCCCGGGCAGCATAAAGTCCTAGCCCCTGAATCTTTGATCTAAAGGGTTTTAGAATAGAGTTTGGAATTAAAAAACTAACCATCGTTTTGTTCAGAGATTTTTGGTAGAGAAATAAGAGTTTTTTCTTATTTTTTATCTTATGGATTCTGTTTGTTTAACTACGCCTGCAGTTAGAGTGAAGAATACCATCACAATCCTATTAATAGGTTCTTATATAGGCAGACTTTTGTGTTTATCCCACTCTGCAACTCCTCTCGTGTTGCGTAATCCTCGTGTTGACAATGCGTTTTGTGATGCCAATGTATACCGAGCCACAGCTGCATAGAAGGCGGTAAACTCCAGGTGCCGATAGGGAATTTCTGCGGTCCTTGACCGATCTCAAGCTCTGTTGTATTGTACTAGTGGGTCTAACACTGTGCTTTTCCAGTAGCCTGTCGATCGTGTCCGGTACTTTGTGGATGTATGGTAGATTAGCTCATCCGCGTTTTTCTTCATCTTCTCCCGGTGCTCCTTCCTGGCTCTACATTCCTTGGACGGACCGCCCTATCCAAATCGTATTTGCTGTATCCATTCCAACCAAACGCTCTTTACAGATGCTTCATTTCCCGTTCAACATCAGCCGTCTCACAAATTCTCTTGAATCTTTATGACTCCCCTTTTCTGTCTGGGATGATGATTTGATCCGTTATTGAGGTATCGATCAGTGTGTGTTGGTTTTCTATAACCTGCGTGAGCAAGCTTCCCATTCGACCTCCTTGATACTAAAACATCCAAAAACGGTAGGCGTTCTTCCTTTTCTATCTCCATAGAGAATTGAATTTTTGGGTAGATAGAGTTTAGGTGTAAGAGAGGAAGTTTTGAAGTTCGCCCTCGCCAAGGCTCCAAATAATAAAGGTGTCATCCACGTATCGGATCCAGCACCTTGGCCTCTTAATTGCAGTTGCTGATGCCATGGCTCGAAAATTTCCATAAAATAATTGGCTATTACTGGACTAACAGGCCTGTCCATAGCTACACCATCAGTTTGTTCGTACAAATCTTCCTTCGATTGAAAATATGTAGCGGTTAGGCAAGTGTTGGAACAACTTGGCAATATCTTGTGGAAATTCTTGGTTAATATGTTCCATGGCTTCCTTAATGGGTACCATCGTGCAGAGCAAAACAACATCGAAGCTAACGACAATTTCTCCTGGAGAAAGAGTCAAAGAATGCAGTTTTTTCGACGAAATTAGTGGAGTCTTTTATTACACACTCAGAATTTACTATTTTAGATTGCAGCAGTTTTGTGTGGTTTTTTGCGATTTTGTAGGTTGGGCTTCCTATGGTGTTCACGATGAGTCTCAGTGGTACATCCGGTTTGTGGATCTTTGGCAAACTGTACAGCCTTGGTGGTAAGGCTTCTGATGTTTCAGAGAATCTGTGAGCCGACTGAACTGGAACGGGAAATGAAGCATCTGGAAAACGCCTTTGGCTGGAATGGTACAACAAGCACGAGTTCGATAGGGCCGTCCGTCCAAGGAATGTAGAGCGACAGGAAGAAACAACGGGAGGTCAAGAAAAGCGCGGATGGACTACGACTACAGTGTTAAGACTGTCTTTAAACCTACTCGTACAATACAACAGAGCTTGAGATCGGCCAAAGACCGCAGAGATCCCCTATAATCACACGGAGTTTACCAAGTTTCATGCAGCTGTGGCACCACAAAACGCAGTGTCAACAGTAACAGAGCACGTTCTCTTCGACGGTCACGACATCCTTTTCAACGAGGTGGATATCTTATAACAATCGCAGCGTCTTTATCCGAAACTAACGAGAGAGACCCAATCTTTAAACACGAAAAACAATTTCAACAGGAAGGAGGAAACTATCAAGCGAGTTCTGCGACATACTTCAAGTACGCCAAAACCCCGCGCCACTTACCCCCACCTCAGTCCCTCCACTGCAGCGTGGCGGCGGGGGAATAAATAACACGGAGCTTACCACAGTCGAATCAGTCAACGACGGCTTCTCGTCGTTGATCGCGTCGGGAGATCACTTCGCCCATTACCTCATCGCCTTTGATAATGTCTGCCGCAGCGTAGACGAAACGCCAGGAAGAAATTCCATTGGACCACGGATTCAAAGCCCGGAAAACACTTTAGATTGTATTTTGACCTGCCGTGAAGGCCTTCACACTCTTATAAAGTACACTATAGGTCAACACGCAAACGAAGCAAATCGTTGTATTTTCCATATATCTCCTTGTCACAAGTTAAAGAAACCATCTTGCACATCAAATGTATTGCCAACGCTTTCACTACTAAAGAAGCCTAAACACAAAGATTACTTACCGAGCTAAATAAACATTATTCCTCCACTCCTGCTTCATTTTCTTATACTGAGAACTCTTGGAATGCACAAACTGCTTGCTGTATGGACAAACGGTCTCACCGAAAGATGTGGGGGTAGACGGGCTGGACGATGGCCCGAAGATAGGGCGTGAAGACGGTCCAGTAGTTCTCTGAGTATGCGGACGCTTCCAGTGTGTTTGGTGGCGGAGACGAGGTTCGGTACGGGCTGCCCCGGTCGGATTTATGGCCAGCGGTAGTTCCAGAAGAGGGTTTCGACCGTATCTGTTTAAAGATTTATTTCTTTGTATCACAGTTTCTAAACTCATTGTCTACTGTTCCACATGTACTGTTGCGTTCTCTGACACCTCGAAGCAACTCGGATTTTTCGGTCTTCTTGGAATCGTCTGAAACTCGAGGTAGAAGGGAATTGAAAGGTTGTTGCCCAACAATTTGGGTTTGTGTCTGAACTCCAGAAGGTAACTTCTGTGGAAGCACTGAACGAGATAGTTCGTCCACACGCGGGATCAAAGAATTTACAATTTCCGATATCTCGCTATTACGAGAAGACCTGGAGCTTTGAGACATGTTAAATAGAGAAAAAAAACGATAGGGTAGTATCAGAGAACCGGGAGTGTTTTATTCCTAAGATAAATCAAAGGGGAATAAAATACTCACCAAATGTTAGGGATGCCACTGAGTTTGTAATCGAATGCCGGAAACTCAGAAACCGACGAAACGGAACTTGCACTTCCGCTGGAGTTACAATTAATAAAATTAGTAGAAAAAATATATGTGTATATATATTTTTTACTTAATCATTCAGTCAATATTCAAACATAAATACGGGGTGTTCATTATAAAACTTCATCTAGCAGGCTATGAAATTTTGACAGAAAAGGATGAAATAATCAAAATAAATGGACTTTTGTTTCTCCATCCTTTTCTTTTGACATTTCACAGCCAACTAGATGAAGTTTTATAATGAACATCCCGTATTTACCTGTTGGATGGTTGGTTGTACTTTGATCTGGAATACAAAATACTATTGAAGGGAAGAAAATATCTAGGCCGCATAGAAATTAAATTTAATAAAACAATCGAATAGAAAATGATGAAACACAACTTATGAAAGAATATATTATGTTTGGAAAATTGGGTACCCAGATGAAAAGAAGAATTTTATGAAATATTAAACTACCATTATTAAAACTATAGATTCAAGTTTAATTTGTTAACTCCACGGTTATATATTCGTAATTAAATAAGTGTCCTCTTCCTGAATTCTCAGTCTTTCAGACGTAGCACAAAAAACAGATAACCTGAACTATAATCCATTTAGTAATTTCTGTCGTCTACTAGGCGTTGGAAATCTGACATATTTCACCCGGTATAACATGACTGAGGTTAAGGTTATTATTTAGTGTTTTGCTCACATAGTTGCCAGATAGCTTCATTAGTTCAAACTTTTAATAATATTGATTAATGATCACTAACCTAGAATCTAGTAAAAAATGGGCCGGGGCTCTACGTTAGCAAAAATATTATATTTTATTGAGGCATTTAAAAATGAATCTTTTACAATCATAATAGTTGAGGTTAATAAGTTTATAGTGTGAATGTGGTTGTGATGATATGTATAAGAAGTTTGCTTTTTGGACTAAAATAAAGACGCAATGCAGTTAGGGAAGAACAGGAAAAATGATATGCCTCTGTCAGCGACAATTGAAAGCAAGCAGAGTTAATGCTTCCCCCAAAAATATTGGAAACTTTAGCCAAGGTTATAGTGGGCAATTCTTGGGGGAGGTCTCTTCTAGATTGGAGGTAGCATTTTTTAATGCAAATTCGCATTTTTGCGTTCATTACCTTGGGCATTTTTTTCTTAAGAAATAGTTTTGTAATAACAAATTAGCCTACAAAATGCAGCCTTAAGTGTACAAAAAGTCGGCAACAGCCAAATTTTAATGACGCATCTTGACAAATTTGTCTTGGCGACAAGTAAACAAACAATCGCAGTCGATGTTATACTGGTGAAATTCCATGGCATGGGTTGATGCCAAAAATAACTGAATGGATTCTTCTTCTTACTATCTAATACAATAATATCATGAAAATGATCGATTCAATGTCCAGATCAAAGATAAAATGGTTATACCATATTATAGTTCAACAAATTTTTTCTTTCCTCTTGTAGGGGGGGGGGGGGTAATTAAGTGAGTGAAGCTCAAACAATAGAAAATGATTCAAGAATGACTCACCAAGTTTGTGGTTTCGTGCACTTTATGCTTGAATGTTCACGCTTTATTCTTAAGCTCAGGTTCCGTAGGACTTCGCTATCAAAACTTCTTAACATTTGATTACCTCCTTTAGAAACACAAGTTCCTTCGCTAAGCGAGCCTTCAAACCTGCAGGCTACTATATAAGCTTGTGAGCTTACTAGAAGGGTAAGTGGGACTTGGAAGGAGATTGGGCAAGGCTCTGGACTAGAGTTCTCACAATAGACGAACCAAACAGGAATACGGCTAATTAGGGGCGTTATTCGATATTCGTGATGGAAGATGACGGGGACTGTTCTACCAACTTTTTTGACAAATCTTTTAAGTCATTTTTTTTTCAACAACCTCGCCACCACTACTATTTTTTTTTAACAATGACATCAACAGGGTGTGAAACAAAGTGGTGAAAAAATTGCGTCTGCCGAACTTCTTGTTGACCAATTTACATAAATTGAAGTGAAAGGAAATCTGTTATTGATTGACAGTTATTAACACATATAACCTTAAATTATCATTACTAACACAATATATACTTACTTAAATTTATAATCAGTCAGTGTTTCAATTCCGGGCAAACTCTCCAATACCCGCACAATGGCCGGTTCAGTTAGGCCAAACAAATCCTCGCCTGATATGTACTTGGGGAACATTTGAAGGCACAAATTGTCCCGCCGGATGTTGGCGATTTTTTCCAAAATGGGTCCCCAAGCCGCTTTCGGGGAGTGGTCTTTGAACTCCATGTCCTCTTCGTTTTGTTCCTGCACCAACACCCGGAACTCCGGCCGACCGCAAAAATCGTGAATGGAACAAACATAGCGACATCTCTTGTTTAAATGACGCATACTCCAATAAAACCGGACTATTTTGTATCCTATAGCAAACATAGAGCAAAAGTAGAATAAAATAAAAACTTTCGTCAAAAGTTTATGAAAAATTTTTGGAATGGCAGAACGGAAATAATGGAAAGCGTGTCATTTAATATTTATGTTGAAATATTGCGTGGGCTTCATCCAACATTCAAATTGAAATTTGAAACCTTTTCACTCTTTACTCTTTTTGCATTTAACAATATAAAAATCAAGATTTATCACCTGCCACTAATAAGTAAAACTAACCTAAAGTAACCAACAATAGATAGACGAATATTCTGAAAACCGAAAAAAATTCACAAAAGACTCACCTATTGGGTAAATATAATTCGGAGTATGGAAGTTCTGCAATTGATGCGGTAGCAGCTGTCCCACACTAAGGAATATCAAACTGCCCACCCTTAGCAAGTTATTGGTGTCTGAGTGGTGCATTACGGCGGCCACCTGCCTATTTTCATCCCGGTTGACGTACACCCTCCTTCCTACGGACAACGTGGTCAGCTCGTTGTCCTTCTCATTTTTGGGGACGTGAGCGGTGCAGAAGACTGTCTTATTCTTGAAGAAGACGCAGTTGTCGCGGACTGCACATGCCAGATGGTACACGCTGGAACACCGCGTTTTAAAGCAACGAATGGTCGCTCCAAGCTTGGTGCAATGGATGCATGTAGTGGTCAGGCTGTGCTGAACAGCGTTTTCCAAATTCATTAGAGCCCCGTTGACGGTTTCGTAAACACCGTCCGACCATAGCGCGCAGTTCAGGTGCACCCATTTATCTACATCGAAATTGAGGAGACGCGCCGGACCACCAGCAACTCCATCTCCGACCACTAAATAAAATTAAACGCAACATTTTTACACCAAAAATTCAAGACTTAGAAAACGACCACATACTTTGACAGAACATGCATTTCCTGGTGTCGTCTGACATCTTTGTAGGGGCAATGGTAATCCCCAATTGATAGAGCATCTCCATCATTTCCTTATCGGTTGCCTTTTTATGTTTTTGTACGGGATGCAAACACCCAGGAACCCAAAACTTGTAAGCCACGTTTCGGTAACTCTTTACTTGCTCCTGAGGCTTCGTCACTCCAAATTTCAAGCCCTGCTTAAACGCCGAACCAAAAAAGGGACTAAAACAGGAGCCCCTTTGGTCCTCTGTTTTAATATCAGCAGAAATTCGCCCGATAATCGACGACTTTTGTTCAAATGAGTCGAAAGGCGTTGGACGGTGACGCTTGTTGAGGTTGTGTCGGTCCTTTTGCGAGAGGTGATCAATAATTGCAGCTGCCTAATTTTTATATAGAAAAAGTTTAGTTAATACACACGCAATAAGGCTTTGTGCACTGCACAGCTTAGCAAATTGTAAAGGGTTTATTAGAAAACGACGTCTAAAATAGACTGGGAGCCAGCGACCGTTTAGTGTTAGTCATTTTAGAAAAACTGAAAATGTTCTCCTCCGCTTAATTTGGTATCACTAATAAGGGAATGTATCTCCAGCTGGCGCACTTCCGAGGGGTGTAGCTGCGGCAGCCTCTTCGACACGTAAAAAAAATAATTAAAAAAAAACTAATATTACAAAAGCTGAAACTTTGTTGACATGTTTATTATGTTACAAACAAATAGAAAAATGTGCCTAGCTGACTTGAGATTGGTGGATTATGCCCCAACTGGTCACGTGAGCAATTAAAAAATATGCATTTAGTGAACTGATATTAGTGAACTGAACATGAAATTAGGTAAACTAGCAGTTAATTTAATAAATGAAACAAAACAATATCCAGCTTTCCATTTAGTGGGGGAAAAGTGTTCAGCTGTTGCCATCAAAGAGACAACGCTGTCCGCTCGGTCAACTTGCGCTGCATCTTTGATTTTATCAGCTAGATACTTGGATTCACTCCGATCGGTCCAGGCGTCCTGAAATTACAGGTGGCAAAGTTGATAAATTTAAAAAAAGTCGCAACACCCCCCCCCCCCCTTTAGATATTTTCAAAAAAATTTCGGAATGTTTTTTTTGCATATTGCACCTACGGAACTTCCGATGGTGGGAGGTGAAAGAGGACAACAGTTGGATTCACTCCGATCGTTCTAGGCGTTCTCAAATTACAGGGGGTGAAAGTTGAGAAATGTGAAAAAAGTCTTAATACATCCCCCCCCCCCCTTGGAACATTTTCAAACAAATTTCGGATTTTTTTTTGCTGTTTTTGATCGCAATGACTCGTTTGCAATGTCCTATGAACGTAACAAACTCAATTCGAATAAAATTACCCTCTAAAGTAGTTTTTTAAAAATGGTCCAAAAACGCGATTCTAAAAGTGCCTAAAAATCGATTTTCGAAATATTACAACATCCGATCGTGAGAGTTGAAAGAGGACATCAAGAAGAGGACAGCAGTTGGATTCACTCCGATCGGTCCACGCGTTTTCAAATTATAGGGGGTCAAAGTTGAAAAATGTAAAAAAAGTCTTAATGCCTCGACACATTTTCAAAAAAATTTCGGATTTTTTTTTTTGCTGTTTTTGATCGGAATGGCTCGTTTGCAATCCCCTACAAACGTAACAAACTTCATTCAAATAAAATTACCCTCTAAAGAGGTTTTTAAAAATTAAACTTCCAAGGGTGGCAGGTGAAAGAGGGCATCAAGAAAAGTACAAAACAGTAGGATTCACTCTAATCGATCCAGGCGTTGTCAAGTGACAAGCGGTCAAAGTTGAGAAATGTAAAAAAAAAGTCGTAGTCTCTCCCCCTTTGGAATTTTTCAAAAAAATTTCTGAGAATGTATTTTGCTGATTTTGATCGGAATGGCACGCTTGCAATCTCCTAAGAAGGTAACAAACCCAATTCGAATAAAATTTCACCAAACATATAGTTTTGACTTATTCTCAAGTCAGCTGGATACGTTTTTCTATTTGTTTGCAACATAATAAACATGTCAACAAAGTTTCAGCTTTTGTAATATTAGTTTTTTTTTAAATATTTTTTTACGTGTCGAATAAGCTGCCGCAGCTACACCCCCGGGAAGTGCGCCAGCTGGATATCCATTCCCTTATTAGTGATACCAAATTAAGCGTAGGAGAACATTTTCAGCTTTTCTAAAATGACTAAAACTAAACGGTCGCTGGCTCTAAGTCTAAAAGGCTACCAAATTTAGACAGAACAGGATGACATAATCAAAGTAAAGGAACTTTAGTTTCTTCATTCTTATAATGACTCTTTAAATAGTATACAAAGTGATAGTTTTTATTACCTCATAACATTAAGCAAATTATGAGTTGTAATATGAATTTTATATGCGCAACATTTTTTCAACTTTTTAAAGGGAATAACAGTAAAATACATAAATAAATGTTCTTTGAAAGAAGAAATCCAAATGTATAATCCATTCAGTTATTTCTGTTGTCAAGTAGGCGTTGGAAATCTAACATAATTCACCCGGTATAACATGACTGACAGTGACAGTAATTAATAATCAGTTTTAGGTTAAGGTTATTGTTTACCGTTTTGCTCACATAGCTGCCAAATGGCTGCATTAGTTGAAACTTTTAATAATATTGATTAATGATCACTAAACTAGAATCTAGTAAAAAATGGACCGGGGCTCTACCTTAGCAAAAATAATATATTTTATTAATGCATTTAAAAATTAATCTTTCACAACGATAATAGATGAGGTTAATAAGTTTATAGTCTGAATGTGGTTGTGATGATATGCATAAGAAGTTTGATTTTTGGATTAAAAGAAAGGTGGAATACAGTTAGGGAAGAACAGGAAAAATGATATGTCTCTGTTGTCAGCGGCAATTGAAAGAAAGCAGAGTTAATGCTTACCCCAAAAATATTGGAAACTTTAGCCAAGGTTATAGTGGGCGATTCTTGGGGGGGCGGTCTCTTCTAAATTGGAGGTAGCAGTTTTTAATGCAAATTCGCATTAAAACTTGGGCATTTTTTCTTCTTAAGAAATAGTTTTTTAATAACAAATTAGCTTACAAAATGCACGCTTAAGTGTACAAAAAGTCGGCAACAGCGAAATTTTAATGACGCATCTTGACAAATTTGTCTTGGCGACAAGTAAACAAACAATCGCTGTCGATGTTATACTGGTGAAATTCCATGGCATGGCTTGATGCCAAAAATAACTGAATGGACTATATGTCTGAAAACACATGTACGTGATTTAAGGCATTGATAGTAATTTGGTAGATGCAGTGCATAAAAGCCAGTTAGAACATAATTTAAAATAGCAGTAACATACCTTGTCTTCGGGAAACGAAGGCGATCTGTGCATCAAGGCAAACTGCATATAGCAAGCAGAGCTGCAGAAGTAAAGCTCCTCACCCTCACTCAACAGTTCGAAGTCTTTCGCCAAAAAGGGCAGGTCCGACATTTTCTTCCTTATAAGATTGTTTAAAATGACGACGTCGCAGTGTTTGCAAAATTTGGCGGCTCCGTTCAAAATGCTTTGGATATCAATAGGAGCTGAAAATACCAAATAGCAAACTGTTAGTTTTAAATCAAACAAATCCCTAACGATGGATAAACTCTTTTGGATTGTTCCTCGAAAAATATCTGATAACGTACTTCCTCCAATGGTTGAACGGTTATACATTTATTAAAGGCGAATAAAATTTACGCCGCTTAAAGTGTTAATTAATCTGGAAATAGAAACCATCGATAATTTCGTTCCTATTTTTTCCTGGACCTTAGTTCTTAGCAAAGTTAAAACTAATAGATTGTTCACTCTACTTTCTTTAGAAAATTGGAAAGTAATGATTCTCAACCGACTCGCCAGAAAAAACGTTTGTGGCATGTGGCATCTCATCCGATGTTTTCCGGTTTGTGAAGATTACTATATATAGTAGAGTGCATTAGCGTCCTTCTCGAGACTAGGTGGAAAGTGGTACCTCAGAGTAAGAACAGTAAATAAAAAACTTCTACTTTACGCAGAAATTAAGCCGACGTTTTTGCATAAGTAGTTGTAAATATAGAATATATTTTATATTTAAAATAAGTAATCAGCACGTATTCAGTTACGGACTCTTGTAGCCAGATAAATAAAACCTAAATCCAGTTGTTGTTGTGCCTTTGTTTCCGTTTATTCCCGTTTTATTATTTTCTACTACCTCTAATTTTAAACATAAACAAACTTACCGCCTTCCTTCCCATCCTTGCCTTTCGTCCTGTACATCCCCAACTTCTGCCCCGTAGGAGAACTTGTCCGGTCAACTATTTGATAGGTAGTCGGGGGTGGAATTTGCAATATATTGGCCAAATCCCGTAAAACACCCACGATATCTTCGGCGGCGGAAGATGTCAGTGTAAGAGTCACCTTAATGTTTTCGCTGTCCTTTGTCGGGGTGGGAGGAGTGGACACAGGTTTCAGCTTTTCCTGATCCATTTCTTTGGGCACGTTTTCTTTATTTTCACCCTTTGTCGTAGCGTCTTTGAGGAACAAGCCGGCGGGCTTCAGTCGAATGGCAATCGGTTTGACAATGGGGATCATGGGCGACTTTCTAGATTTTTCGCGTTCATTGTCGTCTTCGTCATCGCTAATCAGTTTAAGTCCCAAATATCTATCCGACAAGTCCGATGGATCGCATTCACACGAACTGCAACTAACCACCGAATCGGGCGTATCATCTCTCGAAAATACATCAAACTTTTTCTCGTCATCGGTGTCAAATCGAATTAACGGGAACTCTTGATCGTAAAAGCCCCGCTGCGTAGAGGCTGGCGGCTTTTCCGGAATTGGTTCTTCGTCACCATACGGTTTGGTGCTGTAATAGTCCGGACAGTCAGGGATGGACGCGTTGCCATAGCTGCCTATCAACTCCCCAAACCTCGGATCAAACGAATTTGTTCCGATCTTTGATAAATCCCCAGAGCCAAATATCGGCATCACTCCGTAGTTTCTCATAATTACTGGTTCCGACACCACCATCGGAGGTAATTGCCTTATTTGGCTCAAAACGCTATCGATGTAGGAATCGTAATCTTCATCCAATTTCGAGTTTTTACGGGGTCTCTTATTTGGTTTATTGCTCTCTTTGTTGAGGAGCTGGTTTTGCCGTCTCTTTTGATTATAAAGTCGCCGCTTCAGTTTCTTCAGCTCTTCTTTGTCCAACACTTTGTCCGTAATTATTTCCCCGGGTTCCGCCTCTTCTTTCACATGTGTAGGAGTCAAGTCAGCTTTACCTGTTGAAAAAACATTTCCAGATCAAATGTGATACTCAACAGTTTCTATACTGTACTTCAGTTATTTTATTATCAAGCGTTCATTTAAAAAAATCTCAAGTAGGCCATGGAATTAGAACAGTAGGTCTAAGATGACTTCTGCGATATTATTAGCAAATTCTGGAGCCGTTTTATCATTACTTTGATCACTACGATACAATTGAGTAATTTAAATAATTGTAGTTTGTTTATTAGCTTTACAAATAAATACTCGTGATAATGCTATTTTATTTGTCTATAGTGTGTACTTTAGTAACAAATGATAAGAATAAGAAAATGAGTGAAATAATTTTTGTTATTTAAGTATGTACCGATGAGAAAACAAAAAGTGAAATAGAAAACCAAATATTAAAGTTACTCTTTGTTTACGAAAAGCCCAAATTCTGTTAGGACTAATTTATCAAATACACAGGAGAAAAGGAATATCAAGGTCACAACAATTCTTTGTTTAGCTGACGTGAACTAAGTAATATGTAGTGACATCTAACGGACATCATGATAAATTCCATTCACCTACTATTAGATCTAATACGCATTCACTTATTTTTGTCATCTAGTTACTTTTGAAACAACATTTTTTTTTATACCCATTTCCTTTTCGCACATATTCAGAAGATACGACAAAAATGTCAAAGTCAATTTTCCAACGCCTACTTGACGACAATAATAAGTTAAAGGGCTTATAAATACCCCGTCTTTAATAGAAAACATCATCTTGAAAGACATACGTTTCAGACAAAAAATGATGACAAAATCATAGTAAATGACTTTTGTTTTTTGATCTTTTTCTTTTGACATTTCACAGCCAAGTAAATGACGTCTTCAAATACCCATACAATGGTTCCGTTCAATTCATTATTTCAACGTGGATTTAAATGCGATCCTGTCATTATAGTTTTTTTATAGATTTCAACAATCAGGTTAGTTCATCAGTCATGCAGTGGGCGCACGAATAATTTTTTTTTATATATTATTTACGTTAAACCTGCTTTAAATCGGAGACAACAAACCAAGACAATTGCTTGAGTTTCTATTTATAGTAATAAATTTCCCTTAGGCCCTTTAAACAATAAGTGATTCTTTTGATTGTTGAAAAAAGTAAAATGAAGTTACGTATATAATAACATTACCTTGATCAGACACTTCAGAATGCTGAGATGTATCATCCATCAGTTCTCGTTTCACCTCAACACTGCCACTTGAGTTCAAATTTTCTTTCTTCACCACCAGCGGAGGCGTCTGCAAACTGGAATCTTGACTTCCAGAAGACCGTGGCGTCTGGGGCGACAGCAACTCGTCTCTACTGGACGATCTGCTCGGAGGCGCGCACTTCTTAACGTCGATGTGAAGCTGCTGACTAGTGGACGTGATTATAGCTGTAGACGCCGGTGTATGTTGTATAATGGGACTCGACACAAATGACGTCTCTCTGATTAAACTCCGCTGCAATATCGGTCTAGACTGGGTTGTGGTTGCAACGGCTTGAGGTTCTGACTTGACTACTGGAGGCAGCAGTGAGGACAGAGTTGGGGTGCTTGGTTTTTGAGGCTCACTAATCGGCGCTGATACAGTCACTGTAGAGGTAGGATTAGGGGGCGGAGACTGAGTGCTGGCACAAGCAGTGTTCTGCAGGAGTTTCTTTAATAAAACATTCGAATCTTCGGCTTTACTGCCTTGAGCAGATGACGTTATAGACGAGTACTTGCAACCGGCCAGCTCCTGTTTAATACTAGTTATTATGTCCGCCTCGCTACTTGCCAGTTCTACTTTGGCGTCTTCGTTCTTTAAATCTTTAATATCGTCAAGCGAATTGGTCCTTGCTTTGGTTAGTTGTGTGTGCAAAAGATTTGTCGATGTGATAGTTCTAAATGAGGCAGAGATTACAGAACTGGAGGTAGAAGTGGCGTTTGACACGCTATTTGCTGCAGCTATAATTGCATTGGGCTGTGCCTGCGCCAGAGCAGGAGAGAAGCTGGTTCTGGATAAACTCACTGGAGTCGCCAATAAACTTGCGGCGGTAATCGTGTCAGCTGAGGGTTTGGTAGATTGAGTGGCTGCTGGCTGGTTTTGTAGCATTGCCGTTAATGTTAAAGACCCTTTTTTTGTTACATCTGAAGATTTACTAGCCATAATTTCATTCGAAGACGACTGTGTAGGCTTCACCTCGGCTCTGCTAACTATACTGCTCTCTGTTCGCACAGTAATATTTGCAACATGTTTTTGTTTAACTGTATTGGGCACAATTACGGTGCTGACAACAGGATGTTGACGCTCAGCCTGCTGTATTACCCTGGAAGCAACCTGAGGGGAATTAATAGTGGTTGATGAAACATTTATCAGTTTCTGACTCCCCGCCTTAACCAAAGTTTCCACATTTGTTGTGTGTCCGGCCGCCGTAGTTTGTATTGTAGACAGCAAGGTACGTAGTTGTTGCGACGCATTGGCCATATTGGTCGTCAAATCCGCAGGTTGCGATAGGGGTGACAACTGTGGCATGGCCTGCTTGTTGGCAGTGGACACATTTACTTCCATTTGCATATGTTGCTGCGTCGAAGACTCTTTGGAAACTTCAAAATTCCTTGCCGCGGGTTTTGGCCGATCCGTTCCACTTTCTGCATCTGTATGCTGCATGTTCTCGATCATGTCCAATACATCTTCAAAGGACTCGAACTCTCTCCGGCGGTTCTCCTCTAACGCTTGCAAGGCAATGTTGTCGAGCATTTGTTCTTGTGAAGGTGTTGGAGAAGGAATTGATATAACTACTGACTTGTCTTCGCTGGATCCATCAAAAGCACTAACAGTTTCGGTGGCAGTAATTTGCATATGCGTTGCGGTCTCTTGGATAACCTGCGCCGTCATTTTTAATTCCGGAGGAGCGTGATGTATCACCACGGGAGACGATGATTTGCCAATCATGGGATTTGCAAGCACCTGCACCCTTTCTTTTTGAATTTGTCCGTCCGGAGAGTCGCGGCTGTCTCTGCGTTTCTCACGACTCAAAATGGTAACTTTTTGCCTTTGCGCCGGACTTTCCACTTTGCTTACTTTGGCAAACGCTTGGGGCAATTTAGTTGACAATTCGCTTTTTATTTTTTCATCAAAAACATTTTTCCTTTCGTCCTCAAAGTTTACGTTATCCGGAGAATCGTCGTCGAATATCTTCTTGGGCAAGGCGCTATCGGCGGCAGTCAGCGAGAGAGACGTTGAAGGTTTGTCGATTACTTTTACGTTCGGAAGCTGTCTCACGGCACTGGCACTGATCACTGGAACAGTGAATTTTCCCGGCAATATTGACGCAATTTGCGACGTCGTCGCACTGACAATCGTTATCCCGGGTGAAGACGATACTAACTTGGGTCCTACGCTTAAGATGTTGCTCCTCACAGGATTGTGAGTCAAAATAATGCTGGTCAACTTAGATCCAGCGTTGGTAGTGTTAATTTTCGCCGTCGGAGTCAGAATAAGCTGCTGCGGTTGTTCCGGCTTAGATGTCGTTATATTTTGTAGCATAGGTGCGGCCGCAAAAACGGAAATTTTTCCTCCGGCAGTGACTAAGTTCTGCGACCTCGCTACCGCCACGGGTGTTTTATTAGAAGGAAAGGTATAAACTGTTGTTGTAGACGGTTTTAAAGACGTTTCGGGGATTTTATTATCCTGTTTTAACTTCTCCTTTCTCGACCCTTCATCAATTAATTCCTCAAAGTCCTCTTTGGTAGATATTTGTTCTTCGGGGGACTTGGGTGGTTGATCAATAATGACGACCTATAATAAATTCAGTAATGGAAATAAATAAAATACGGCGTGTGTGTTAGAAAGCGTCATTTAGAAGGCTATGAATATTTGACAGAAAAAGATAACATAATTAAAATTAATGGACTTTTGTTCCTTCATCCTTTTTTTTTTACTTTTCACAGCCACCTAGATGACGTTCTTAAAGGAACACCCCCTATTCCCCTGTAGATTTTGGGCATCAAATGTACCCGATCTTAAGTAATAATAAATTTAATACGTAACTGCTAACGGAAAAGATCTATGCAGCAAAATTTTTCGTCATTTTTGGGGACCTGTATTTCGAAAATGCCTTAACCGAAATTCGTAACTAAAAGAAATTTGAAAAGGTCGTTTCTTAGAGCTTCAGACTGAGATGTTCAATTAAAATAAAAGTTATTTTTTAGAGGATATACAGGGTATAGAAAAAAACACTGTAAAATTATTGCAATTCAACCCACTGCATTTGGTAGCTAGGGTAATTTTAGAATATTCGTTGTCATGACATTTAATGGCTTTAGTTCATATCTCGGGACATGTACGTGGCTTTTTAGTTTTTTGGCTAAAAAAAAATTTACAGAGGTTTTCCAAAAAGTTTGCGCTATTTTATGTTACTCTGTGTCGTGAGAGTATATCTGCCGATTTTTTTGAGAAATTCTCTCTAAAATCCTTTTTGTCCGATTCTAGAAGAAACAGTTTTTCCAAATCTCTTTAATTTACAAACTTCGGTTAAGGCATTTTCGAGACACAGACGTTTTCCCTTAGCCGTTTATTTAACTTTCGTACAAATCTTGCAAATGAAATGAAAAGGTTTTGTGGCTTCACGGGACATAAGAATAATGTGGCATGATGAGATTCTGCCTTGAACGAGTCCTCTCTACTAGTGTGAACATAAAACATTAAAAAATGAAAATATCTCGTATGTTTGTCTTGAGGCACAGGAGGTGGAAACTGTTATATTGACCTGAGAATGACACTAATTTGGTGCCGAAACGTTGACATTATTCGGCGTCCCTGCATTCCGCAGTTTCATCGATTCACTCCAAGCAATCATCTCTCACATAAAAATAACAACTGAAAATAAAGATAAAGTAGACCTTCAGCCGGATTTGAATCGCCCCCTTTTACTTTCTAGGCAGATGAGGTCTACCAACTAAGCTATAAACTCCCAACTACCAACTAAACACAACCGTTTGATTCGTCAAATGCAGTTGTTAATGCACAAGTTCCTACAAAATAAAAGGTCTTCTTTCGTCTTGTCACTTTTTTTTTTAATTTAAATTTTTGTTTTTATGTCCGTCAAAACTACAAAACCTTTGCAATAATAAATTTAACCCTGTTAAGCCATCTTGTGTTCTTATTTTCATATCATTATCATACTTGTTAATTAGAAAGGTGTTGGATCGCAGGTGTAGGACGCAAAGCGCAATATGATACTTGTTAATTAATTACAAAGAGCTTACCTCGGAGTCTTCAAAAGGCTGCGTGATCTCATCGTCCTCTGGTTCAGTAGAGCCAACGTCCTGCTCTGGAGATCCAGAGTGTTCAGTTATATTTAAAATATTGAACTTCTTGGTGCCTCGACCTTGCAGTATATATTCATCGTCACTAGTAGTGGGACTGCGAATAACAATGTTCGCATACTCCTCCTCAGTTTCTTCCTTGTCCGAATACTGCACCCCGCCGGTCATTTGTAGCATATTTTCTTGGAACAAAAGAAAATCGTCGGAGA
The DNA here is from genome assembly GCA_951812265.1 of Taphrorychus bicolor. NCBI lineage: Eukaryota > Metazoa > Arthropoda > Insecta > Coleoptera > Curculionidae > Taphrorychus > Taphrorychus bicolor. The sequence continues at coordinate 29,561,183 of OX638297.1, forward strand.
TTTGATCCGACTCCATGGGGCTGGCCAAAACTTCTCCCAAGTCGTTCTGAGATAACGTCTCGGTCATCTCGATTTCATCGTCATTCTGAGGCACCGCGGAACTCAAGGAAACTTCCGAGGATAACAACGTACTGTTGTCATCCTCAAAGTCTACCATTTCTTGTAGTTGAACATGTTTATCGCTTGAGGACGAATCTTGTTTCGAATACATCCTTTGGCCGATAGTCCTGACAATCGAACTCCCAGCTGGCGGTGTTACTGGAGAGTTCGATGACCATTCATCGCCCATTTCGTGGCTGCCCGAAGCTATCAACTTTGGACTACTCTTAGGAACTGACGTTTTCTTCTTTAAAATCGAAACTTTGCTAATGTGCGACTCTTTCTTAGACTTTGGTTCCACTTCATTTCCCGTTGACGTAGGGGGAGTAGGCACACGTTTTTCACCCCTACCGAATCCTCCCCACATGGGAGATCCCCCTTTTAATCCAAGTTTCATGTAGCAAAAATCCGGAGGGGGCATCGGAATAGGATTTAACGGATTATTGGGATTTCCACCGCCACTGTGCATATTGTTGTCTTGATGCATAAGCCCCTCCATGCTATAAGATGTCCTAGGAGTTCCCGGATTTTCTACACTTGTAGGTCTTTCGGGCATGGCGGGGCTACTGCTTGCACTCTGTGGTCTTCTCATCGAGTGCGGTGAATGAATGGGCATCGGTGAACTTGGGGTTTGATATTGATGCATCATAGGACTGTTCGGAGGTTGATAATTCGATCTAGCTGCAGGGGAAGTTGGGGGTCCATTGAAAGATACTAAAGGACTTTTCGGAGGCATAGGCGAAGATGGCATAGAATGGGGAGACATGGTTTGTTGACTGTGCAAAGAAGGACTTTTAGGGGGCATCGGAGATTGTGGAGTGGAAGGTTGCTGAGTTTGTTGGTTATGTCGCGCTTGCAACTGTAACGCCATCTTTTGTTGCTGACTGACCAACAGTTGCTGTTGTTGCTGAGGCGTTAAGTTAACCTGTTGAATCACTCCCTGATGTTGTTGCTGCTGCTGCTGTTGTTGTTGTTGTTGCTGACTCACTTGTCTATTTAAATTTCTTTGCTGTATCAACTGAGCTACTCGCTGCGAGTGCAACAGGCTGGCATCCTGAGAATCCAAACCTTGCGACTGTTGTTGTTGTTGTTGCTGCTGCTGCTGTTGATGCAGCAACGCTTGGTGTTGTAACTGTTTCTGCAACAAATGCTGCTGCGTAAGGGTCATCTGATTTAACGGGGGACTATTGAGCGGGGAGGGAGTGCCACCCTTTTGAGGAAAACCCTGCAAAGAACTGGGAGTTTGACCGCGCATCCTCTGCAGCGAGTTGTGGTCGACGGTGGGACGCATAAATCTCATCTGAGTCACTGCACTACGGATATCGGCACTGTAGCCCACAGGACTGGTTACGACGCGTCGATGCTGTGGAGACGTCATTCGTGGCGCGGGGGGTGGTAGACACACTTGAGAAGGTGACGGGACGGGTCCAGGACTTCCTTCTGAAAACAACGTTATTTCGTCAGTAAACTTATTTTTTGTTTTGAAGAAAAAATGTTGCACCTGTTCATATATGTATTTAGTTACTTCACGAACGTATATGAGGAACAGTCATGGACAATCTATTTGAAGTTTTTATTTGAAAAAACAAGGTTGACATTGAAAAATCTTCGATGCCATCATCTAAGTCCACATAGTACATAGTATACTAAGCCTTATTGTTTAAAATGAACAGAAATTGTTGAAATGTCTCTAATGAGCAATGCATTCTTATGTAAAAGACTTACCTTGAGACAAAGGCGTGCCAATCCTAGGTGACGGTTGCATAGGGGAAGGCTGCATAGGCGAAACATTACCGCCTGGACTTTGTAACAAAGCCGCCACTGACCCATGCCCTGGGGAGTGCGGGATCATCGGTCCCGGACTACTCAGCGGTGAATTATGTTGGGCCATAGGCGACTGTTGGGGAGACAAGAGCGGCGAATGGCTGGTGGCGGGATGATGTATTGGAGACGACCCTGGGACCCCTAGCGGCGAAGGCATCTGCGCGTTCGTCACGCCCATAACTGCTTTCTGGGGCTGCTTGTTCCGGTATTCCTTCATATAGACCAGTGGGGGTAATAACAGATTATATAAGCGTTTCGATTTTATATAGACATTGCTACTCGTGCGGTGAGGAACGCTGGCTAAAGTGGGAGTTGGTTGACTTAAATCGAATAGACCACACGTAACAAAACATGTCCGATTTATTTAAACGTCACTTTAAAAAATAAAGAAAACGAAAATCTGTCAATCAAATAACTGCAGATCTCTAGAACGTAGAGAGATTAATGCCCGTTCTCACCAATATTACCTTAAGTTCCGAGTAGCTAAGGGCCTCGGCCGTAGCTAAAAGTTAAGTGACACTTGTGACAATCTGTATTGCACCATTCCTTTTAAATAAATTCTTAAGCAAGTGTCGGAAAAATTTGGCAATGTTGAATCTCCCCGGCAGATTCTAGGGATTTTTCATTTTCACTAATAACAAAACCTATAATGATTATCAATTTTGGCATTTGTCAACCGGAGCATTAAAATTGCATAGATATGATAAATTTTCCCAGCACAGAAACCACAAGATCCTGCACAAATCCCCTGAAGAGTATTACTGAAGTGGTCTTGTTATTGTTGTTTTAAGACAATATGATGCTAGTTACGTCCGTGGTCCAAGGTTAAACAGTGCGCCAAGCATCTAGAATTATTTTCAAAACCAAGAGCCAGAAATACCATATTGTTGCGAACTCGGGGTTCAATAATTCCAGTGTAACGATTTAACAAGAAAACACTATTTATTTGTCTCACAAATACACACAGGTACAATTCGCCTACTAAATAACTCACTACTTAACACTTATAGCCTTCTATTATCGCTTCGTACTTTAGCTTACTTATAGCTCGCTTTAAATAAGACAACTCTTAACCGCGCGCTCTATGCGCTTTTTATACACACTCCTAAAATTACAGAAAAACCTAGAAAGTTCTTGAGAAGAATTCTTGAATAATCTCACATAAAAAAAAAGGTTGTAAACAACTGCCTTCTAGATAAACAGAGCAATAAATCACTCGTGTCAGCCATGACGCAGCGCGGATAGGTCGCAAAGCTCCACCAACCACACACGCGTTGCCCCGCCTCCCATGCGGCGTCGCTGCGAATCGTAACAATATTAAGGCGATAAGGCCATTCATAAACCTATTATTTATTTGTAACATTTGTGGCTCCAAGAGTTCCAGGAAAGCTTTGCTAGAAGTGGGTTACTAACCAAGAATTTTTAAAGTGATTTTTGATTGTGATGGTTTAAGTCCTTACAAGAGCGATCATTGCCAGTTCTGAACGGGAGACCACAGCAGTCTTTACCAGTATGTGATATATGCGAACACAAAATAAAATGATAGCCAAAGTGTAAAACTGCAAAACAATAAAAATTCTTTAGTTTTTTAGATTGGGTTGTTTTTTTTTTTGACAGTTTGACTTTCTTTCCATTTTGCACCTGCGCACGATTCTCACTTAAAGTTAAGGGCGAAATAAGCCGCGGAATTTCTAGGCTTAGACAAGCCACCCTTAAAATGATGCTTATTATGTGGTGCAATGGTATTGCTTGTTTATGTGCCACTTAACCTTAAGTATACTTAAATTTTCCTTGGTGCGAACGGGCATAAGTCGAATATCAACTAAAGAATAACGTATTGCTTACATGCAGGGGATACTAATATACGATACGAGTGTTTCTGATCTAACTGCAAGATACGAAATACCAACCAAAAACTTCCACAAATGCCTAGCTATTAGTTCAATTTAATTGCTGCAATGGCAGTAGTAAGATGTTTTTTTTTCCTATTTTAAGAACACAACAAATATGTATAGTGATATATAAAAAAATGTGAATTAAGGTTAATATCTTCCAAACTATTTACTTTACTTGAAAGAAAACTTAATAAAACAGACAATATTCGTTGAGGCAAAACTGGCTTGTAAAACAGTCTTTAAAGCTCGAATTAACTGAACCAAAACTTGAAGAATAGTACTTGAATGATTGTACACTTGATCGCCGAGAGAGCACATCTAATAGTCTGTCAAATTAACGTACTCGAAGATCGGCTCATCAAACAACGCATTGGATTTCAATTAGGAACGATACCTTAAAAAACGATTCAAGCTCCAATCGATCGGATTGAGTCAAATTTGATTTGAGTTCCCAGGTGTAACTTTACCATACAGACGACTAACTTCAGAGTTTTGCTATCCAAACAAGTGGTGCAAAGTTCAATTTTAATACATCCCGAGACTAGGGTGCTCCAGCAAAACAAACAGCAGTGCCTATATATTGATAGATACCTGCATCAACATCGAGTGCTGCCTGCTCTGCTTTCTACTCGACTCCAGATGCTTCTGTAGGATGGCCTGTTCCGCTGAAATACGCTGCAACTCGTTGGAATCAACTTCACTCAACTGGTTACCGGATTTTCTTAATTGCCGCTGTTTACTATTCAAAGACTAAAAAGAACAAGTAGGTAAAAAAAATTTGGAAACAGTAACTAATCGCATTTACAAAAAGAAAGGCTCCAAAGTACAGGGTGTCCCAGTCGAGATTAAACCATTTTAAATGTATATAATTTTCAAAACAGGTTTGTTACGCCATTCCTTTTCTCTTAGTCTATAGTTTTATCTAGTTTATGGCAAATTTTGTAGGCACTTATACAGTAGAAGTAGAAAAGAATGCCTAGTTTCAACATCAAAATTCTCAACTATTTTTAGTGGAACATCATATACAGTTGGATCGCTGAAAGAATGCCGATCCGATGAAATTATACTTCGCACTCCTGTCCTTCAATTATTACACACGTAGTATCGTTTGTTTCCCAAAAACCGTACACTGTTTAGAGAAAAAACAACTTGGCAACCCCGCCCAACTCCCCATGGTTCCACACTCATCCCGGCAATAGTCATTCTCGTTTGTGTACCGAACCGCACCTGTTGATTTCCTCGCTTAGTTAAATATTTACGATCTACGACAGTTTAAAAATGCCGCGAGTGGAAAAGAAAAAGAGAAAATCGCGTGAGAAGAAAAAGAGCTTATTCAAAAAATTGAAGAAAGCACTTGATGCATTTTCCAGCACAGGCAAGTACATAATTATTTCTCTTTTCATTTTTACTAGGTTATGAACCCCCCTTCCTCTTATTACTTCATATGCTGAAATCGATCGATAATCACATTTAAGTGCCCGGATACAAATGTATTTTCGGCGTAACCTTGAAGTTTTGGGAACCACCGACGCAGCAAAATGCTTTCTAGCTCGCTGCCTTCGCTCTGGGTCGATGTTTTTATTTTTTACTTTTTATGACCCTTTTGTGGAGAGTGTTGTCGAATGCCGTCTTCTGGCGTGCTATTAATTCGACGTTGCCAATGTGTGCCAAGTTTCTCCCCGGTTTAGAAGAACCATGTTTTTCTAAGGGTTGAGATATGCTAAACTTTACCGATGCTCACGGGCACATGCCCTGTGTTCAAGCATCGACATATTTGGCACGGCTGATCACCTTACTCTGACCGGCCATGTTCGGACAGATGTGATCAGTTTTTAACACAAAAATTGATAAACTCCAATCAAAAGTGAATCTGAAAGAGGAGGGGGGTGGGGGGGGGGTAGGTGATGTCAGATTATTGGTGCCTCACTTAACTGTGCCGACGCAGAGACAACATGATTTTACTTTACAGAGTCAGATACATCATCCAGCTCTTTCTCATCAACCGAGCCTGATAGTGGGGGTGAATCTATCGAGGAAACTCGAGATGATATTCTCCCCCAAGAGGAGGTTCCCAATGAACTGGCATCTCTTTTTCCATCCCAACAAAATGCAAAGCCGGAGGGGAAAGAAATACATCAACAAATAGCTGACAACTGGACGTTGTTACTCACTAAAGGACTTGATAAAGAGGAAAGAACCAGTCTTCTGGCGGCTTACCCCGGAGTTAAAAACTGCCCAAGACTAGCTGCACCAGTACTTAATGAAGAAATTCAGGAATGCTTGTTAGCCCCAAACAAACGGCAAGATTCCTTCCTTTGTAATATTCAGGAGCAATTAGGATGTGGCTTGGCTGCACTAGCGCAGACGCTTGACACATTATACAAAAATCCAGTAGACGCCACTAATCCTCTACTGCCTGCCCTGGTGGACTCAGCTAGATTATTAGCCGACCTACACCACACAACGTCGCTTCATCGGCGTTTTCTTTTGGGGCCCCATTTAAACTCGGAATATAAAAAAGTTCTGGATGGTGCCCCTATAGACTCCAAACTCTACGGCGAAAATTTTCCAGAAGCAGTTAAAGGCTCCCAACAAGCAAAAAAGGCTTCTGTTGAACTGGCCTTAGGAAAAGCGAGCACTTCAAAGACACCAGCTGCACCTAAGAAGCAGTTTTTAAACTACACGCGCCCCAAAGCCAAAGTTCGCCATCGGAGTTATGGAACTGCTTACCGAAGAGACCGCTCACGGTCCCCACAACCACGGAGGAGCCGTCATTACACAAAGAAGTGGAAGCAGCAAAAGAATCAACAGCCCAGAAAATAATAGTGGTAAGCAATTATATGAAATACGCTGGGCGCCTGTCTAGTTTTTCTGAAAGTTGGCAGAAAATAACAGACAACAAAACCATCCTGGGCTGGGTTAACGGTCTTGTTATACCATTCCAAAACACCCCTTATCAGAAAGCCCTTCCTAAAGTAACGATTCCTGATCTTCAATTTCGGCACTACAAAAACTGCATTAATAACCTTGTTAGTATTGGAGCTGTATCGCAAACTGAACATGAGGATGGCGAATTTCTTTCTCCTTATTTCCTTAGAATAAAACCGGATAAAACCTACCGATTTATACTCAATTTAAAATACCTCAATAAATTTATTGAGGCGCCCCATTTTAAAATGGAGGATTACAGAACAGTAAAGAAGTTGTTGTACCAAAACTGTTACATGATAACATTGGATCTTAAAGATGCTTATTTTCTAATCAATATTGTTCCATATCAAAGAAAATATCTGAAATTTAAATTTGAAGATGTCTTATATCAATTTAACGTTTTACCCTTTGGCTTAAACCTTGCTCCGTTCACATTCACAAAATTAATGAAGCCTGTTCTTACATGGTTACGCAAAAAAGAAGTAACGTTCGTTTTATATATTGACGATTTTTTAATAATCTCCGACTCAGCTGCTAATTGTCATAAAGACACCGAACTAACCTTAAACTTATTACAATCATTGGGGTTTATTATTAATACCCAAAAAAGTAAACTTATACCCAGCCCAGTCTGTACTTACTTGGGTTTTCAATACAATACAATCACAATGTATCTCTCATTACCATCAACTAAGAAAGAAAATATTTTGGAAAAAATAAAATCGATAGAATCGAGAAAATGTTGCACAATTGAGCAACTAGCTCAGCTCATTGGATGTTTAGTGGCAGCATGCCCTGCAGTTCAATACGGTTGGCTTTACGTAAAACGCCTAGAGTTGGTAAAAACTAATGCTCTTAGAATAAATCATACGTATAAAACAAACATAGTGCTTCCAGTTTTCGCGAGAGAAGATCTGAAATGGTGGAAGTTGAATCTGCAAAAATCCCAAGCTTTTATTAAAATAAATGAATATTCTTTAACGATTTACACAGATGCCAGCCGATCAGGCTGGGGAGCTTGCTGCAACTCACAAAGCATCCATGGGTTTTGGGGACACACTCAGAAAACAAAGCATATAAACTACCTTGAGCTTCTGGCGGCCTTCTACGGTCTACGATCTTTTTCCAAATACCTCTCGAATTGCAGCATCCTATTAAGAATAGACAATACTACAGCTATCGCCTACATAAACCATATGGGAGGAACAAAAGTTCAGTCGCTTAACGATCTAGCTCGTAAAATCTGGAAATTTTGTGAAAAGAAAGAAATCTTGATTCACGCTTCTTACATAAATACACATGACAATAAGCAAGCGGATTCCGAGTCCAGATATTCTAATATTGATACGGAATACGAATTGTCAAGTTCCTACTTTACCAACTTATGTCAATGTTTCGGTACTCCTGAAGTGGATCTTTTCGCCTCTATTTCTAATGCCAAATGTAAAATTTACGTAGCCTGGAAACCAGATCCAGGTGCAGCAGCGGTAGACGCGTTCACCATATCATGGACTAATATATTTTTTTATGCTTTTCCACCTTTTTGCTTGATTGCTAAGGTACTAGAGAAAATCGTTGCTGACAAATCTAAGGGTATTTTGGTGGTCCCTTTATGGCCAAGCCAGCCCTGGTATCCCATATTTAGTAAATTGTTGTCGAAAGAGCCTCACACATTTCCCCCGGATAAACACATGTTGATCTCTCCTTTCAGGACTCCGCACCCCCAGTGGCAGAACCTTTCCCTGGTAGTCGGGCTTTTGTCAGGACGGCGTTTCTTCGACGATACCCCACTAGTGCATTAGACGTCCTGCTATCATCCGTGTCTCATCAGACCTTGAAACAGTACGGCGTAACGTACAAACAGTGGTGGGAATTTTGTGCCACTTCTAACTCAGATCCTTTCGCCTATAATGTTATCAGAATTATTGAATTTCTAAATATTCAAGGTAGTAAGGGAACATCATATTCATCAGTAAACTGCCATAAAGCCGCATTCAGTTTAGTTTTCGCTATATCACCTCAAGACCAACAATTATTTAAACGGTATATGAAGGGTGTGTTTAACAAATCACCACCAAAAGCGAAATACGAGTTCACATGGGACCCCCATCCAGTTTTAAAGTTTTTAGAGACTTTACAGCCATTAGAATCATTGTCGCTTAAAGACCTTACTATCAAGGTAGTGACGCTATTGGCGCTAATATCTGCGCATCGCGTACAAACGTTATCAAAAATTTCGTTAAATAATATAAAAGCTTTCGAAGACAGACTAGAGATTTTAGTACCGGAGAGAATCAAAACCACCAAATTGGGAAGTTCTCAACCTTTGATAGTAATCCCTTTTTTCCACGACAATAATAATTTATGTCTCGCAAGTGCTCTTGAACATTATATTAGAAAAACAAGTACACTTCGAGCAGCAGAAGAATCTCGCCTATTATTAACGTTTAAAAAACCATTTCATGCGGCTACTCGCCAAACAATTAGTAGATGGATTAAATCCACCCTTCATCGGAGTGGTATAAACACTGCCATTTATACCAGCCACAGCACTCGTCATGCAGCAACGTCTGCTGCGTTCAGGGGAGGGCTGAACGTAGATGAGATACGCAAACGAGCGGGGTGGACTCCGAGGTCTGAAGTTTTTTCAAAATTTTATAACAGACCGCTGGCCGAACCCAAAGATGGCTTCTATAAGGCCTTACTTCAGGCATCAAATGTCGTTTAAGAGAGTTATTTATTTTAAGTTCGTTAACATTTTGTTTTTGTTTATTTTGTGTTGTCAATAAACATAAATATATTCTACTTGTTTTGCTTGATCAGCTTCTTTTCTTTTTAAGAAGTTTCAGGTCTATCAAGATCGCATGTCAAATCTCTAAACATCTACGTGTGTAATAATTGAAGGACAGGAGTGCGAAGTATAATTGAAAGATCAAATTACTTACCTGTAAGGAAATTTGATCGAAATTATACGAGCACTCCTGTCCGAAATTATTACTTTCCCGCCCAGGCCTTCCTCACCCTTGTGCGATCTTGACTCTAAACTCAAACGAGAATGACTATTGCCGGGATGAGTGTGGAACCATGGGGAGTTGGGCGGGGTTGCCAAGTTGTTTTTTCTCTAAACAGTGTACGGTTTTTGGGAAACAAACGATACTACGTGTGTAATAATTTCGGACAGGAGTGCTCGTATAATTTCGATCAAATTTCCTTACAGGTAAGTAATTTGATCTTTCAATTATGCGACACGTATGTTAGATTTGCCTGCCTATTTTACACCCAATAATAAGAAAATAAACAACAGATAAAATATTGTCTGGTGGTTACGCAATACGTCCTCGACAATTAACATTGTCAGATTAATGTGTGTCAGTATGACGTGTTTTTCCTTAATTTTGAAATCGCAATTTTTCTACCTTTTTTTCACTGATAAAGTGCATGGAATAGCCAAATCAGTTCTTTTTAGGACGACGGGTTTTAAAGCCTTCTTAATGGTAAGAATATTCAACTTAATTCATGCAATAGATCGTGCTTTGATCAATGTAAACATGCGAGTTTCTAGGCATGTTTCGAGTCACGGCAACGGACCAATTTCGATCTGCATTGTAACGCGCAAATTCTTCACTTTAACCTGTAAATCTAAGTCTAATGTTACGATTTTTATTGTGTAATGTTATTTCGTTTAGTCCGGTCCTGCAGAGGCAGCGGACGACTATCAATATTAGGGTTTAATTAGTTGAACTTTTGTGACTCTTTACAATTTAAGGGAGATAGGCTGATTTTCTATAAACATTAATTTATATCTCTTGATGAACTTTGTAATATTGAAGATGATGGAAATTTAAGTTAACAATTTTTATTGAATATTTGTAAATAACAACAAAGGTGTAAAACGAAACGGGAGTCGTGATTGGCTAAAAATAGTGAACATGTTGTAACGTCATGCTACTCTCTTCCAATCAAAATGGTGCAAAACATTTAGTACAATTTTGCTACAAAATAGTACCTTCAAACAAGTCTTCTCCTTTGACCTGACTTTCTTTTTTTTTTGGTCTTGCTTACCACTACAAAATTTCCTTCTAGAAACTTCTTCATCTTCTGGCTCTTGGCTAAGAAAGCTGTGCTGAAGATTTCGCTCTGCGGATTTTTGAGAGTGTAAAAGAGTGTTAAATTTCCAGTATACTAGTGAAGGTTGATACCTTATAGTCTTTGACTGATTTTACCATACGGAATAATTTAATATCTCACTCCATTTGAAAAAAAAGGAAATTTGCCAAGTGTAGATCACGTGGTAATTACCATCAGGCCACCCTCTAACCCCAGGTACGTAGCACGTTTTCATTGCGATCAATAGTATCGATCTAATTTGCACCATATGATTTTAATCCGTCACCGTTAAATTATTGCATGAAATATGATTACCTTTTCATTCATTTTCATTTCCGGAATTTGATTTGCATGGGGCCATTTCTATCCAGGCCTGCTTGCTACTGCTTGATACTGCTCCATACTGCTTGATACTGCTCCATACTGCTTGATACTACTTCATACTGCTTCATACTGCTCCATACTGCTTGATACTGATTTATACTGCGTCCTGCATCCTGCTTCATACTGCAGTAGACGCTGACTGCATGCTCTGAATCATCCCTGGTTGCTTGACACCACTTTTTGCGTGCACAGCTCATTCGCTTGGACCTCTGGAGCAACACAGGAAACTCAGGTGGGTTCTTTCCAGTTTATTTACGCCGTGGAACACTCGTAGTGAATAACTGAGATACGCACACTAAGAATTGAACACTTAATTTATCATAACATCTGTGTAAGCCCTCCATATATATATGAACGGTATTATTTTTTTGTCTAGAAACTGGTGTGCATTATTTAGTTTTACTTGACTTCAAGTGCAACCCAACTTATTCTACAAATCACTACCTTTTAACTGCTATTTCATAAAGTTTACGCTTCATGTGGAGCACACATTACACTTAACCTCAGTTACGCGCACACCTTTGTTTAATGTAAATTAACCCACACTTAAATATTCACTTCGGTTCTATCACGTTAAGAACCAAATTTCCTACTGGAAGCAATAACAATATTTGGGTTCAAATTCTTAAGTGATTGTAGAAAATCAGCTGCTAGGTGCTAGGTACTATCAGTTCTCTACCTGTACTTAAAGGGGCCCTGACCCTCGCCCGATAGTTTAAACCTTTATATTAATACCTCATTTTTTATGAGAAAGGGTCATTAGTTTATTAAACATCATTTTAATTGTTGACGTTTTTGTTTATTGTTTATTCCAATTTGAGTCCTGGTAATTACAGCGTTATTTTATTTTCCCGTTTTTGAGGCTTCTGTCAATTAAGTCGACTTGCTGATCCCACTGTGGGGCTATAAAATCGGGTGGCGCCTTTTATAAAAATCTACTACCCCACGACCCCTCTTCGGCGTAAGGTAGTTAGCGGGTATTTTGCCTCAAAAGGTCAGCAAGATCTTGAGAGTAAATTCAGGCTAAAAAGGAAGAAAATAGTAACAGAGCTAATAATAATCGTAATCCACCCAACCTTGCTACGCAATACCAATCACGCACGTAGCAAAATTGGCGCCCAACGTGTTTAGTGGCCTTTATTGATTCTTTTCTTGGTGGCTATTGTTTATGAAATTTATTTTCAGCTTTCATTTTTAGGAATTAGATGTTGATGACAAGGATGACATTGAGGTTTTTGTAGTGGTGTTGACAGAGTAGAATTTTGTCGCATTGCGTGGTCGGTACAGGAGTGTATAATTGTACTGTTGCAGTATACTTGTAAATATTAGTACAATTCCCTCAGTTTAAGAGAGTGTGTGGACAGGGACGTACTTAATATATTTTCGTTACTTACTCAGTATCTTGTTTTCGTACTTGGGCTTTCTACCGCGGTATTATCGATTGACGGTTGAGTTGCGTGATTTGTTTTTGTTTCTTTTTTTTTACTCCTACATTTTTTTTTTTTTCTCTCTTTTTCTTTTTGGTGGGGACGGCGTTGGGTCCTATAGGGCCATCAATAGCTTCTTACTTATTACTCTGTTATTATACTTCTAATACTATTAAGAATATTTGTTTTTTTTTGGTTTATAAGTGGAATTTATTCTGGTGTTTATTTTCTTTTTGCAATATTTTTTTTTTGCATCAGAAATCTGGTAATAATTATTTAACTTTATTTTTAGATAGCTAGATTTGATTCGTTTGTCGGTTGTTTTTTTTTTGATATTCCTATTACTTTTCAACATGGAAATTAATTTGCTTGGAAGTGAAGAACTTAGGTATGAGTTACAGATTCGTGGTTTGCATCCTGGTGGTAGTTTCGCTCAGAAAAGGGCTACATTGCGAGAAGCATTGAGAGGTGAACGAGATGGACGGACGCAGGTTCCTCTGAAGACTGACTTTGATGCTGTTGTCGAACTTACCGTCTGTCAGGGAAAACTTTATAGTTTGGAAAGAGACATTCGATTCTTTGAGCTTGACCGTGCTGATAATGAGGACAAAAGAATTCGAACTCTTCTTTATCACGTGAAATGTAGATTGAGTAGAATAAGGCCTGAAGAAACTTCCGACTTGAAATTGAAGCGTCAATTGAAAGAGTGTTGTGATAATTTGTTGAAGCGTTTAGGTGATGTCGGTCAATCGGATGCTGAGGAATCTTTTGCATCGGACATACAGACGTCTGGAAGAGCGGTGGAGATTCCTGATTTAATAGTACTTGATGACACGGAGAGCGGTTCTCACACCGATTTGTCACAACGCAGAGAGCGACCTTGTGTTTCTTTGCTGGAAGCAAGAGGTGAAGACGAGCGCAGGTTGTTGCAACCACCTGAAGGAGCATTAGGCTCTTTGGAGGGTGCGTCTACGAGAGTCCCACATTTCGGAGATATTGGGGATCGACTCGGACCGTCATCCTCTGCAAAAGCATATGTACCTGCCGCCTCACGTTCTTTGAATACTTTAGACGTGAATGCTGACCGATTTCGCCGAAGTGAGGTACTAGCATCTACACCTCACCCCAGTCTATTTGAGCCAACTGGTCGAACAGTGCGAAATCAAGATGTGCCCAGACGCACTGATGTTTCTCATAGGGTTCATCGAGAGGCCTCACCGTCTCGATCTGTCAGATGGGCTGTGCGTGCTGAACCCGCTGATGATGATATTCCGATATCTCGCGGTCCTGCTCATCCGAGACATACTCTTTCACCTGTTCGCAGAACATACATGGTTGACCCTTCTCAACGTTTTTCTGATGATCGTGTTATTAATTATCCTGGAGAACCATTAAAATCTTCCCAACCATGTTCTAGATTGTCAAATTATTCTGATGATGTAGGAGCGGAGTCTTCCTCACGTAATTATACTGTACCCCGTGGTCAGGCATCTGGCATTTCTCATGTTCGCTTCAGTGACCTTGATGATCGTTCTACCAGGGTGAATGTTCATTCAATTGGACGGATGGATGGTTTAGAATATTCAAATCCCTATGTCGATTTAGCGGAACGGCTGGAGAATTTCCAATTTTCCGATTTGCGTGATTCTCAAAGAGAAGAACATAGACCTACAGTTGCAGATGGGTTTAATGAAAGGCGTGAAGTTTGTTGTCGACCAGTAAACGTTGCCAAGTGGAATATAAGGTTTGATGGGCACGGCAGTGTCAATGATTTCCTGGAAAGATTAGAAGAAGTTCGTGTGTCTCGTGGGGTGTCGAAGGGATCTTTATTACGTTCGGCCCCAGAACTTTTTGAAAAAGATGCGTTGTTGTGGTACAGGACCAGATCATTTCAGAATTGGGAGGATTTAATATGTCAACTGAAACATGCCTTTCAACCTTATGATTATGAGTTTGGCCTCTGGGATGAGATCCGTCATCGAACGCAGGGAAGTCAGGAAAAAGTCCTGAATTATATTGTCGTTATGGAAAATCTTTTCCGTAAACTTCCTTCTTTACCATCTGAATCAAAGCGACTTCAAATGATTCAAAGAAATCTTCTTCCTTATCTTCAGCGTCGTTTGTCTTTACATCCGGTCACCACAATTGAAGAAATCATTCGTGTCGGTAGAGCTGTGGAGGAGACCGAAATTCGGACACAGAGATTTGTTCCCCCGCCTACTGCCTCTCGACATTTACTGGAACCAGGGTTAGCATACCGCAAACCTGCTCAGGTATCGGCCTTTGAGGCACCAGGACTAGAGAATGCGGTCGACGTTGGGTCAGATCGAGATAAACTTCTTTGTTGGAACTGCCAGCAAAAGGGCCACGCTTTCAGAAAGTGTGATCGTCCTCGAGAAATGTTTTGTTTTTCCTGTGGATTGAAAAATGTCACTTCAAGGAATTGCCCTAAGTGTGCAAAAAACGATCGGAAGGAAAGACCCCAGGCCTAGGATCCTTTCCTGTTGATACTGTTCAGGCCAATCCTCATCATGCCATTCTGGACTATATTTTGGCTCATGCCAAGGGAGACGAGCGACCATTTTTGGAAGTAGCCATTCACGGTCATAATTTCTTGGGACTATTAGATAGTGGTTCTTCTCGAACCATTATTGGATCCTGTGGGTGGTCTATTCTGGAATCGCTGTGTAACTTAAGTGAGTCTTCTAAGCTTCCTTGTCAAGTAGCTAATGGTCAAATATGTGAAAGTTTGGGTGTCGTGCGTGTTCCTATCCGTCTTCGTGATCGAGTCTGCATCATCGACGCGTTGGTTGTACCTTCATTACCACATGCTCTTATACTCGGCATAGATTTTTGGTCCCGAATGAAGATTATTCCCGATTTGTATTCCGACGAATGGAAGTTTCGAGACCACACCACCGCCAGCTGCAAAGTTCAGGTTAACGCTATAGAGCCGCTGGATGCTTTGCCATGTGAGGAGAGAGACTTGTTGGATTCCTTCTTGAGAGAGGCTTTCAAAGTTACTTCTGGGAGTCTCGGATGCACGTCCTTGGTGGAGCTTGAAATAAAGACGAACTCGCCACCTATTAAGCAACGCTACTACCCCGTATCGCCAGCTCTTTTAAAAGATGTTTACTCTGAACTTAACCACATGTTATCTGATGGCATAGTGGAGCCTTCTGAGTCTCCTTGGGCGTCGCCGATTGTTATGGTCAAGAAGAAATCAGGTGGTTGGAGATTTTGCGTGGATTATCGGCGCCTCAATCAAGTGACCATTCCGGATGCGTATCCTATTCCCTATGTTAGTACCACACTGGACAAACTGAGAGATGCTCGATATTTGAGTACCTTAGACATCAAATCCGCGTATTGGCAAATTCCCGTTTCAGAGACTTCGAAACCGTTAACCGCCTTCACTGTACCTGGGCGAGGGTTGTTTCAGTTTCGCAGAATGCCTTTTGGGCTAACTAACGCTCCTGCCGTCTGGCAAAGATTGATCGATCGTGTGGTAGGGGTGGATTTGGAAAGATTTGTATTTGTTTATTTAGATGATGTGATTATTTGTACTCAAACATTCGAGGAGCATTTGTCCGTGCTGAAGGAGGTTATTAGACGTCTTCGTAATGCTGGTCTTACTCTTAATCGCGAGAAGTGCAATTTTTGCAAGAAAGAGTTGAAGTACCTCGGTTATGTGGTCAACTCTTCAGGTCTTCTGGTAGACCCAGGGAAAATTGAAGCCATCATGAATATTCCTCAACCGAAGACAGTGACAGAGGTGAGACGAGTGGTCGGTTTGGCCTCTTGGTACCGTCGGTTTGTGCCAGGTTTCAGCACCTTGTTGGCTCCTCTTACGGCTCTTACACGTAAGAATGTTCGATTTGTCTGGAGTGAGGAATGTGAGTCGGCCTTGAAGGGTCTTAAGGAGTATTTAATTAGTGCACCCATTCTTTCTTGTCCCGATTTCAATGTTCCTTTTGTTATACAGACTGACGCTAGTGACTACGGTCTAGGAGCTGTGCTCACACAGGTTCACAATGAGGAAGAGAAAGTCATTTGTTACCTCAGTCGTTCTCTGACCAAAAATGAGCGGAAGTACTCCACTACTGAGAAAGAATGTTTAGCTGTTCTTTTTGCCGTAGAAAAACTTCGCCCATACATCGAGGGTACGAGATTCACCGTTATTACCGATCACTATTCCCTCAAATGGCTTAATAATATTAAAGATCCCGTTGGTCGTATAGCTAGATGGGCCGTACGTATGCAACAGTATGATTTCGAGATTGTACATCGTAAAGGAAAAGACCACGTTGTTCCAGATGCTTTGTCTCGATCCGTTCCTGTAGTACCTATTGATTCTGTTCTGCTCTGCTCTGTTGAAGATATCACTGACCCTTGGTATAAAAAAATGTGTTCTCGGGTCAAGGAGCAATCCTCTAAGTATCCCCAATGGTTTTTGGAAAGAGGGAAATTATGGAAACGAGCCAAGCTGCAATATCCTCAGTTAGCTTCACCTGGAGAGGACTGGTTGCTTGTTGTGCCACGAGAGAAACGAATGGACATCATGAGACGGAATCATGACCCCCCGTCGTGTGGTCATTTGGGTGTGACAAAGACTGTTGCTCGAATTGTCCAAAAGTTTTATTGGCCCAATATGCGGACAGACGTGGGTCGTTTTGTTGCCAGGTGTCTAGTATGTGTTCAGACAAAACCTAATCAGAAAGCTGCTGCTGGACTCATGCAGAGCATTCAGCCTTGCCTGAACCGTCCGGGATTATTAGCTAGCATTGACTTGGTGGGTCCACTGCCGAGATCAACTTCGGGATTCACGTACATTCTGTCTGTCTGTGATGTGTTTAGCAAATTTGTTTTGCTCTTCCCTCTCAGAACTGCAAACTCAAAAACTGTCCTCAAATGGCTTGTTGACCATTTCATACTCGTCTTTGGCACACGGGAAATATTATGTGATAATGGTCCTCAGTTTCGAAGCGACTTATTTCGAAAAACTATGAGCGAACTTAACGTAAGGCTTCGGTACACTGCTAACTATCACCCCCAAGCGAATCCTGTGGAGCGTGTTCACCGTGTTGTCAAGACTATGTTAACCAGTTACGTGGGGGACGATCAGCGTAAATGGGATCAATTTCTCGGTAAAATATCGTTTGCGATTCGTTCTTCGTCACATGAGGTGACCAAGTTGACCCCAAATTTTATTATGTTTGGTAGAGAAGTACAGCTGGGGATATCCGATCTTGATGTTTCCGAGCCTCCCATTAGGAAGTTTGACCCTGTGGCCCGCTCGGAAGAATTAAAAAACGTCTTCGGAGATGTTCAGGCTCGTCTTACTGAAGCCTACAAAAGAACAAAAACCCGCTACGATTTACGTAAGCGAGCGGACACATTTAAGGTGGGAGAACAGGTGTGGAAGAAAAATAAAATCTTGTCGGATGCATCCAGACAATTTTCTTCTAAGCTTGCACCAATGTTTACGAGGCCCTTTACCATAACCAAAATTGTCTCCCCATGGTGTTATGAGTTGACCCATCCGTCAGGCAAAATCTGTGGTGTATGGCATGCGAAGGACCTTAAGGCACATCCTCCTGACGCGGAGTAGTGGACAAAAGCCCTGATAGTTTTAATTTTCTTAGGGCTTCATATTTTCTGTGATTTCCTGTTTTATTATTGTAGCTTCTTTTTATGTTTGTCATTTCCTAAATAAGTTTTCTAATGCTAGAAAACTTATTCTCAGGAAGGGGAGGTGTGTTACGATTTTTATTGTGTAATGTTATTTCGTTTAGTCCGGTCCTGCAGAGGCAGCGGACGACTATCAATATTAGGGTTTAATTAGTTGAACTTTTGTGACTCTTTACAATTTAAGGGAGATAGGCTGATTTTCTATAAACATTAATTTATATCTCTTGATGAACTTTGTAATATTGAAGATGATGGAAATTTAAGTTAACAATTTTTATTGAATATTTGTAAATAACAACAAAGGTGTAAAACGAAACGGGAGTCGTGATTGGCTAAAAATAGTGAACATGTTGTAACGTCATGCTACTCTCTTCCAATCAAAATGGTGCAAAACATTTAGTACAATTTTGCTACAAAATAGTACCTTCAAACAAGTCTTCTCCTTTGACCTGACTTTCTTTTTTTTTTGGTCTTGCTTACCACTACAAAATTTCCTTCTAGAAACTTCTTCATCTTCTGGCTCTTGGCTAAGAAAGCTGTGCTGAAGATTTCGCTCTGCGGATTTTTGAGAGTGTAAAAGAGTGTTAAATTTCCAGTATACTAGTGAAGGTTGATACCTTATAGTCTTTGACTGATTTTACCATACGGAATAATTTAATATCTCACTCCATTTGAAAAAAAAGGAAATTTGCCAAGTGTAGATCACGTGGTAATTACCATCAGGCCACCCTCTAACCCCAGGTACGTAGCACGTTTTCATTGCGATCAATAGTATCGATCTAATTTGCACCATATGATTTTAATCCGTCACCGTTAAATTATTGCATGAAATATGATTACCTTTTCATTCATTTTCATTTCCGGAATTTGATTTGCATGGGGCCATTTCTATCCAGGCCTGCTTGCTACTGCTTGATACTGCTCCATACTGCTTGATACTGCTCCATACTGCTTGATACTACTTCATACTGCTTCATACTGCTCCATACTGCTTGATACTGATTTATACTGCGTCCTGCATCCTGCTTCATACTGCAGTAGACGCTGACTGCATGCTCTGAATCATCCCTGGTTGCTTGACACCACTTTTTGCGTGCACAGCTCATTCGCTTGGACCTCTGGAGCAACACAGGAAACTCAGGTGGGTTCTTTCCAGTTTATTTACGCCGTGGAACACTCGTAGTGAATAACTGAGATACGCACACTAAGAATTGAACACTTAATTTATCATAACATCTGTGTAAGCCCTCCATATATATATGAACGGTATTATTTTTTTGTCTAGAAACTGGTGTGCATTATTTAGTTTTACTTGACTTCAAGTGCAACCCAACTTATTCTACAAATCACTACCTTTTAACTGCTATTTCATAAAGTTTACGCTTCATGTGGAGCACACATTACACTTAACCTCAGTTACGCGCACACCTTTGTTTAATGTAAATTAACCCACACTTAAATATTCACTTCGGTTCTATCACGTTAAGAACCAAATTTCCTACTGGAAGCAATAACAATATTTGGGTTCAAATTCTTAAGTGATTGTAGAAAATCAGCTGCTAGGTGCTAGGTACTATCAGTTCTCTACCTGTACTTAAAGGGGCCCTGACCCTCGCCCGATAGTTTAAACCTTTATATTAATACCTCATTTTTTATGAGAAAGGGTCATTAGTTTATTAAACATCATTTTAATTGTTGACGTTTTTGTTTATTGTTTATTCCAATTTGAGTCCTGGTAATTACAGCGTTATTTTATTTTCCCGTTTTTGAGGCTTCTGTCAATTAAGTCGACTTGCTGATCCCACTGTGGGGCTATAAAATCGGGTGGCGCCTTTTATAAAAATCTACTACCCCACGACCCCTCTTCGGCGTAAGGTAGTTAGCGGGTATTTTGCCTCAAAAGGTCAGCAAGATCTTGAGAGTAAATTCAGGCTAAAAAGGAAGAAAATAGTAACAGAGCTAATAATAATCGTAATCCACCCAACCTTGCTACGCAATACCAATCACGCACGTAGCACTAAGGTAGATCAATTGTGCAGGTTCCTGATTTTTAGATAATGCCCGGAAACAAACATCAAGTTTCAAGCGCAGTAACAAATACCTACACGTACCTACTTTCAAATGGAGGAAAAAAATGACGAGCTCTTGGAACCGGTTTCATCTGTTCAAGAGCTGAGAGAGGTACTAAGAAATATCTGCAATTTTTCATGCTGCTTTTCATTAATTACAAAAGAATACTTATTCTAGAGTATCGCTGTTGTAAGTAGTACAATAGCTACTACAAGAATAGTAATTATAGAGAACATCATCCAGCTGTCTCGTCAAAAGGAAGAACCTGCATGCGAATAATAGGATTAAGAGCCACTATTGAGACCATCGGAACTCCGAAAATAGCGATGTCTAAATAAGGAGGGCTCAAAATTAATCTAAATGCGAATGAAGAGTTGGGAAAGTAAAAGTAAAAGAAACTATTGATATTAACGATTGTGAAATACAGATATCCATCATGAAACGTTTAAAGATTTAGTTGTTACAAAAGAAACCCTATACCACAAAATTGAAGAAAAAAATACCTATAGGCCACAGCCAGAAATTACATTGAGGAAAAATTTGACCTCCAAACCACTCCCTATTCAAGCGATCAACCTCCATTAATCGATGCTCAGACCACCAACCACCAATGCGGTGAAGCAAGAAGCACGCAAGAAGTAGAAAGAAGAACCAAGTAAATTGCAAAGCTCAACAGACACCTAAAAGAAAGGACTATAAAGACACAGTTGGAACCACACACCAGTCCTACCAACATAGACCAACACCGAAGATATCAAGTAGACATGCCAAATCTAATCAACCCCTCTATGACAGAACATGAAAAAATTATCGGAACTGAGCACGCAGTGATGAAATGGTCCTATGGAGGCAGATAATACTAGAACGGACGAAGCCCCGGAACCCAGACCCAGACAGTACCATCTAACGGCGGCATCAATAACAGACCGCAATTTCCCGCTTCTCGCAAATGGAGTTCCAAAAGAGGACAATGTCTGCCGCTAGTACCAGGAAACAGATCTGAAAGCCTTTAACTTTAAAAGCGAAAAAAGAAACAACCCAACTACATTTCATGACTGCAGTAAAAGAGGCCATTACCGAGGCCGCATGTTTAAGTTAGTGAAGAGTTGACTAACAATATCTGGAGATCATGACTGAATAATCAGAAAAGGGTGTAATTACTCTAACACATGCAAGTTCGACAAACAGGTATGATGCAATAACAGCAGTCGTTGTCAACGGCAAGACTGGCGCGAACGAAACTCCATTTAGAAGGAGCTTCCCAGGCCCAGAAAGCATTACCAGCTAACGGCGATGTCAATAACAGCGGACATACCCATTGCTTTAGTACCAGGTAGCAGACCTAAAAGCCTTTCACTTCATATGCGATAACAAGAGAAGACCTAACGAAGCGCACGAGTAAAGCAAGCAACTAGGAGGAAATATGTATAAATAAGGTAAGAGCACCTGAAGGGCGCAAAGGCTCTGAAACCGTGCCACACCATCAACCCATACCACAAACCCGAAAGAGGTACGATTACTGTTATTATCCACACAAACTCGACAGGGCCTAATTTTTTACAGAATCTGAACAAGCCTTTGGGACTCTTTTGAACAAGTAATCAAGGAAAAATAATGGTCATCTGGCAACCAACTTCGCAAATAAGTATGGTAAGATAACAGCAGCCTTTATTAAAGGGAAGATTGCCGCTGCAGCAAAATTTTAACTAGAAAAATCAGTGCTAATGTCTTGTATATTTAGATAGATAATAAAAAGTAAGTTTTACTGGAAGAGCTTAATTATATTTCTTTTTGTATTATTTGTTTTATTCATGAGCAATATCCAAAATACAATTTGTCGTTTATTTAAACTGAGTCCAGAGTACAGATAATGCGGGATTGAAGCCACATCCGTTTATAGGTTAACGTAACTCGAAACTCAACCCAGAAAACTTTGATTTGATTCATATGAAATTTATAACCTTGCAATGACGTCACACCGGCATTCTCTTAGAGATCCAACTGTATATTGCAACGCCACCACTAGGAGGCGTGTTTAAGGTACCAATAAACATCGGACTGGAAGTTTCACGTTTTGGCAATAAAATCCTAAAATAAAAATTCCGATGGAATGCAGCTTGAAATATCTTTTTTGTGGTTATTATTTATCTGGTGCCAGAATAATTATTTTTTCATTTTTAACTAACAAATAAATAATTTTCTTTAACATGTAGGTTAACTTAATTTAATAATTAAATATGTCAGGGGCAATTGTTTACTACATTAATAGATACCCAGATTTCTATTTTATTTGTTTACAGCTACAACTTCAAGTTTCAAGTCCACTATTTACTGGACCTTGGACACCTAATCGCAATAAAAAGGGTGTTCCATTAAAACTAGTTGAGAAATTTGATGTCAAAAAAGGCTTTTTTCTACTCCCACTGTATACTTGTCGATAAAATTTCTATCAACTAGTAAACACTTTTGACCAAGTGAAAAGAAATGGCATACACCGCAAGAGGCTAGCACACCTGGCTTAAAATGAGTACCTCTCGGCTGAAACACCCTGTATTGTGAGGAATAAACGTCAACGCAATTCGTTAATAATAATTAACAATGACTTAGGTTATTAATTATTATCATCGAAGACAACAGCGAACTCACCTTCTTGCTTTTTCTTAATTTCTGTACTTCTGTCTCGTAGTAACGCAATTGCTGCGAGAGAACGTTGTTTTGGTGTTGGAGCCACTGCTCGTAGACCATTTGAGCCTGCTTATCCTGTTCAGTTATCACGTTTTCAGGCGGCAAAGGCGGCGCAGGTATCAGGTTGGCGTTAAACATTTGAACTCTGGTCGTTACCTCAGTAGTCGATTGGGCTGGGGCAGCGGTTGCTACTTGCCTATTAGGCTGCCACTGTTGTTGCTGCACAATTCCAACTGAATTGGCTGCCCAAAAACATATTGACATTTTATTTTTAGTCCGACTCTCTTCACTCTCGACATTTCAATGAATAATTTTGCATGGATAAAAATATCCGCTCCCATCAATCGAGTCTCTAACCTATAATTTACACGTGGATAACAGTATGTTCGAAACATCAAAGTGGGAATACCGAGAGCTGGCTCAAACCAATGTCTGGAAGAAATTCCTAATAAATACAACAATGAAGTACAACTTTACGCGATTTCCTTAAAGTACAAAATAGTTTTTAAGTGGGCTTGTCATATTTTTACATAGCCCATATGCTTTCAGAATTTACATTGAAACAGAGACCTTACAATCATGAAAAAAATCTCACCTTGTGGGGTAGATTCGGACACGTGACCGCCACTAAACACGTCAGCTTTAAGCCTTTCAAAGTCGTGGTCGCTTAACAAGGCAGTTTCAGATTCACCAGAACGGGGATTCATGTCGGCACCCGGCACATGGCCGTGCGTCTGCTTCTCCTGCTCTCGTTTTTCTTGTTCCAGTAAATCTTCAAGTAGCAGCGGCTGCTCCTAGACGCAAGTTTATTAAATAACTGTGAAGCGATGGACGATAAACATGAACAGAAATTGAAAGTTTACATGTAAGCAGGCGAAGCGGCTACTGAGCTAACCGAGAAATCATAGTAAAAAACAATAAAAATAAAAGTAAACTACTTGACTAAAAAACTTAAACTATTATCGTACAGAACTAAAGGGATTAAAAATAAATGGGAAAACAAGCAAAAAAACTGTCAGATCTCACCTCAAGTAATAGCGGTCTCCTGTTAAAATGCGGGTGCATTGGAAAACTCTGCAGAGCCAAGGGATGAATGAGTCCCATGTGAGGATGAAAACCAGGCCCCATTCTCAATCCCATCTACCGTACACATGCAATTAACAGTTAACCAAACTAGCCTCAACCATTGTTAGTTTATGTTAAATAAGAATACATGTTTCAAAATTGGTAAAAACATGGGACGTTCTTTTTGCATAACTCTTTAAAAACGTGGGACTCAATTGTTATTTGGCTGCCAAGAGGGAGCGATTTTATGGCTCAAGTGACTGTTAATCTCAGAGCATGACTTAACACCAACAATTATAGTAAAAGCTTCTGCTTGTATAACAATAATTTACTTCACAACGATTAAGCAAGTTAAAAAACTGTAAAACACTTCCAACCAACCAACACCAAAAAACCCGCATGTAAGAGCCAGTAAAGCGCGAAATCGACAAATAAAATATCAAGCAGACAAACATGCCGATTTACCTACAGATATACGAGAAAAACCACGTCATTATAGGGTGCTTTAAATGATGCCCCACCGAATTGTTGGAAATAAGAAAAACATCACAAAAATTATGGAATTATGGAGGCATCATGTAAAAACCACCGAACGAAATCCACAAAATATTCATGTACCTGCTGCTGCTGCTGTTGTTGCTGAATGGCCTGCTGCTGAGAAACAATATTCCCAGGATATGGCGGGGGCGGACCAGGGTACGGAGGGGGTGGAGGCGGCGCCGTCGGAAGGGCCATTCTTGGTCGCACCATTTGCCCAGAAACTGCCTGCTGATTCTGTATCAGATTGGGGGCGCTAGGTCTCGGAACCGTCCGACCGACACGCATTTGTATTTTTTGATTTTGCACTGAAAATGGTTTTGTAATATCACTTGCGGATAAACGAACTTTATATACAAACGAACTTTATATACATATATACATACAACTTTATATACATATATATACATTAATGTATACGTGGATACAGTATATTGTAAAAAGCTGTTCACTTCGCGTTGAGATGCAAACTTCACTCTCCGAGCAAAAAAGTTGCACTTTTAACTGTTAATACATAAATGACTACTGTTGCCAACAATACCAATAAACATGGCCAAACCGAGTGAAAGTAACTGACACATTACACAAAGAAAAATAAACTACCATAAAAATTGATACAATAAAAACATTTTTTGACACAATGTACACTCGATTACTCTCACCAAAAATCGACGGCGTTTTGTGGAACAATTCCTTAGGAAAACTGCCTCCTGTCAAAGTAAGAGAGCAAATGACCACGTACCTTAAGCATTCCAAGAAAGCTGAAGTCAATAATTTTGGAGCCAAAAGTCTAAAAGTAAACTTGATTATTTAGAAGATCTTGCCTTGATACTTGATACTTGATTGTTACTTGAGACTTGATTAGAAGAAAAGAGTCGGCAATTTGATAGAAGAGAGCAAAGTAGAGGATTTCCTTCTGTACACGAGGTAAACAGACACACGACCCACTCATTGGACTTACATTCTTGGCAAAAATTGATGATTAATCTCTTGGCAAAAAATTGATGATAAGAGGCTGGAGTGGCGAGATATTGTTGATAAGTTCAAGTGTGAAGGCGTTATGGGCTCAGTGGAACTATTCGGATGGAAAAAGAGGTCACTTTGGGAATGAATATATAGGACTTAGAATTAGAGAGCGGTTCTACTGGGTGAATCATCATGAAGACGTCCAGTCTTGGTGCCGCAGGTGTGAAATCTGTTGCGCTACAAAGCAAGTCAGGAATAAACTGTGGGTTGCCAGTGCTTGTGCCACAGCAAGTTTTGACTTGCTAGCTAACCCCTGGCGGTTTCCAGGAAGGTGACTTGGTGTGTCTGTACAATCTGCGACGTAATGTGGGAAAGCCCTTACATAGTTATAAAGAGTAGCGCCATGATTTACAGGATCCAGCGGACCCCCAGGACAAAGATGAAGTAAGAGTTTTTCATTTGGATTTGAATCACGGTATCCAAACTCATAATTCGTAAGTACAAAGTAACAGCAAGGTTCTAGTAAACTGCAATGCTACTAAAAATAAGTAAACTTACACTGAAGCAGTAGCCTTTGTTGCAAGTTTGGAGGAATCTGCAACTGAACGTTGTTATTGGCCAATACAATGCCTACTATACCATCGGGGGCTTGTAACTTAGAACCTGGAGGCATGGGCTTGCCTAAAGCTGCGGCCTGCTGGACCTATAAATATAAAATAATTTAAAAAATCAGATATGTCACAATTTATGAGCTATAGGCGGTGCGTAAACGATGCTCGATGACACATTTTTCAAATTAATCACCAATAAATCGGTACTCTAGTAGTTAATCTCGAAGTAAAACAATTATCTTTCAATTAAAAATAAATAAAAGTAAAACAATAATCAACAACCAAAATACACATTCTAATCTTTCCCCATCCATATAAACAAATTTCCTTCAATTACACTTAAAGAACGATGGAATGAAAATGAGTGCGACTTACGTATTTCGACATTTTGCATCCTACCTGATGCAGCATCTGTTGGTATATTTGCTGGGCAGAAAGTGCTATATTGGGCTGTTGTTGAAGTTGAAGTTGTTGTTGTTGTGTTTGAGGAGTTTGTGGTGGTTGAGAGGAAATTTCCGCCATTTGCGAATTAGCAGGAGGCAAGGGGGGTAAACCCTGTGTCCCCTGAGGAGGTAACTGTGGTTGCGGCGTCGTCTCTTGGACTAAAGTAGGGGCTGTATGGGATTGAAGAGGTTCTGAAGACATTTGGGGTGGTAACTGAGGCACAGAGTTAACGGGCGAAGTTAATGAAGGTGTATCAGGTTTTGGCGTCTCGTCTATAGCTGACGGACTGGGATTTATTGAGGGTTTTGTGACTTCTTGGTTATTTGGCTGTTCAAATCTTTTGGAAGGTGTGGAGCCAACAACTGCTCCTTGAGCAGTTACTGGAGCAGTAGTCTACAACACCAAACGAAACCATATAAACATCAAACACTTTTTAATTCTATGCTGAGATCTAACCTGTTGTAACTGTTGTTGTCGCTGCTGTTGTTGCTGCTGCCGCTGCTGTTGTTGCTGTAAAGCCTCTCTTCTCTTTTCTTGTTTCAGGTGGTCGTCTTCCAAGTCTAAATCCAGAATATTCGTCTTTTCGCCAGCTAGAGCTTCGAGCTCTGGATCTGCGTACTCCAGAATATTAAAATCCGCCCCCATTTCAGCCAGGAGTTCGTCGTCATCGTCTCCCAGGCCACCTAGAATCTCGCTCACTCCTTGTAGCTCTGCCATTGTTCCTAAAACATCTGCCATTAAAAAAAAAACCTTAAACATGGCCTAAAACATTCGCACCAGTTTCTTGTTCCAATTTTTCGAGTTCAGCTGTGACGTTATCGGGTATTTCTTGATCATTGGTAGCAGGCAAAGCCTGATTTGTACCAACTGACACTTGCTGCAAAAATATTTATTTTTTTTTAAAGTATATTTTTTTAATTTAACAATAAGTAATAATTGGTTATATTATGAATCTGAATAATTTACCTGAGACAAGGCCGCAGCTTTTTGCACAACTACGCCACCCGTCTGAGTAGTACTCGCGGCTTGCGCTAAAGCCGTGTTCCTGGCCTGCAGCTGAGCCTGCCTTTGAAGCAACTGCTCATACTGCTCTATAGTCGCAGGACGAGTGGCACCAGCCACCGATGGGAAGCGCACGGCCCCAGCTTGGACTTGCTGATTGGGATTTGCCAATCTCTTTATATTGGCACGGTTAAATTATTTTGAGAACAAATTATCGCATGCAGACATTAGTTGTTAAATTTAATCGACCACGTCAGTGTTTCCAAAGGTACGTCAGTCTCTAGTATCAACGAAAAAAACTAGACACTAGAAAGAAACTATAAACTGAGTTGTTGCATGTTCCAATAAGAAAAAAAAGTTAAAGTAGAAAAATATTTCTACTGTTCACTCATTTCGAGAGATTAACATCAAAGAAAAGACTACAACCTACAAAACCTAATAAAAATTGCGGCTTATTGCTCCGATATAGTTAGTTAGTCCAAGTCACGTGTTTCTATACTGGGTTCGAAATGTAAGTAAATCAATTCTCTCACCCAAATTTACAAGAAACTAAATAAGAAATGTTGGCAGTTTAACTCACTTTGATGGAGATATAAAATTTCTTTGTAAGACTTTAGGTTTTTAATTTTTAGAATTCACGTTGTTCGTTGGGTCTATAGGCACCTTTAGATACCGAGAACAGTCACCACAATATATACTTACAGGTTGTTGTTGAAGAATCAACCTAAGTCTTGGGTCCAAGCCCTGAGGTCTGCCTTCTTGTTGCAGGCGAATGTTGGCACCTGGCCTGACGGGTACTTGTATGGGTCCCCTCGGTCTGGTAGCGGCAGGAGGCAGAGGTTGCCTATAATAAAATCATGCGTTCATTTTTAAAAAAAAAACTCAAGAAGGCCATGGAATTAGAATAGTAGGTCTGAGATAAAAAAAATAAAAGTCGAAGATGTCATAAAATGTTCCGATTTTCATTTTTTTTTTTTGGTCACCGGACCAAGAAAATCCACTGCAACATTATGAAGCATCGAATAAGAAAAATATAGGGGGTGATCATATGAAATGTAGGATGTAGGAACGAAAGTCCATTTAATTTGATTGTGTCATCCATATCTGTAAAAATATCAGAGCCTTCAATACGACATTTTCTAATAAACACGGGGTACTTTAAGCGAGTTTCATTTGTCACAACGATCAAAGGTCAATCAATGGTAACGTTCATCCGACACGCAGTGTTGTAACTTTACTTCTTATTAAAGTTAATGTTTAAAGAAAGCATTTGATGCACAATATCAAGAAATACAATTCGTTCATCGAAAGTGGCATTTTACAAAATGATTGGAAAAATGGTCCATTCGCTGCACCACTGCAACATAAAAGTTTTTTTAGATCACGAATCATTGTAGCATTATAAAAAAAGTAGTCTCATCAGAGATATCCCACGCTCCAAAGCATCAACTAACGTCGACATGTAGTTGTTGCTAATTATTACAACAGCTGTTTTTGCTTCAGAAGTGGTGATTGTCAAAAACAAAAATAAAGAACAAAATTACCTGAATGTAATTTCTTCAGATGACACGCCGGCCACTTGTGTGTCAGGAGTTGGGGGTTCATTTGGGTTCCAAATACGTGGCGTTGGTTTTGGCTGGATTCCCTCAAAGCTTTTTAATTGCTGCTGCTGCTGCTGCTGCTGACGTTGCAGTAAATCCCTGAGTTGCTTGGTAACTTCAGGCTGATCGGGCCTCGTCTAGTCGAATAGATAATAATTTAATTGGTAGCTCTACTTGTATACTGCATGTAACAAACTCTATGCGTTTGCGTACTCACTAAGATCTATTAAACCGTAAGAAAACTAAAACATAAACTAAGGTAAAGCTGTTTGAAAAAACTGCTTTACTTTTTCAATGCTTTACGTTGTAATCACTTACATTTACTCCTTTTTTAACAATTTTTATTTCAACACTTTGCTACATTCAAAGCTGTTTCTGGCACAAATCAAGCCAAAATTTATGTTCCACCGAGAACGTTATAACGGTATTATGGCTGAGGTTTATAATCAGCCGATAACGTTATTTACGTATCGGCCGAGTGTCGTCCAACGGTTTTCATTACACCGGTTTCGTTTAAAAAGGAATTTTTACAAGTAATAAATGAAAATGTAGAATCATTAACGGCCGTCGTCCGTAAAGGATGTGATAGAACTGTTTATCACGTCTATTTTAGGGTCTGTTAATTAAAACTAACAATATAGTGTAACGAAAAACTTTAACTTACTTGAATATTTTGTCTAGCAGCGACTGTAACAAAGGGGCTTGCAGGCGCGGTCGGCTGGCCAAACGTATCGCTCCCTGTCGAAACGCTAGCTTTAACGAACTTATTCGTACCGGGTTGTTCCGGAAAGGTCTCAGGTTCGGGATTTTGGGATTTTTGCTGTTGAAATTCATGAACTGGCGACTGTGAAGAAGTGGGAGTGCGAATATTAGAGGAGGGAGGTGAGGGATGTGCGAAAGGAGGAGACTTAATACCGATAAATTGCCTCGGAGAAGCGCTCGGGCTCGTTTCTTGGGAGCCGGTGCCCACTTGTAACGGACTCGTCTGGCTAGTTTGCATGAATTGGGGCGTCGGATCTGAAATCGTTCTTTGAACCCTAGCTATAGCTAAAAAATGACAGCAAATGCAATGTCGTTCTGCGGTACTAATTAAGGAGAACCTAACCTTGAACGCGTTGCTCATGAATGACATGCTGTTGTTGCTGTGCTTGATGCTGACGTAGCGCTTGTAACTGTTTCCACTGTCGCTCTTGTTCTGCTTCTCTTGCCGTCTTTTGCTGTTGAACTAGCTTTTCTTGGTCCTGTCGCAGAACAATGTTTACATTAAGAACTACAGGTCAGAGAGAACTAGCTCAATGTAAACACCACAACCAGTAGTATTGCATGGTTTTTAGAAGAAAGATAAGTATTGGCTTGTTGTGAATTTTAGTGTAAGTTGTTTAATAGGATGTTATAGAGAATGGAAGAATTGGTTTTATTATACCAACTCTTCTATCTTTAGTATAAATATATACATTATTACAATAATTTAGTCTACAAAGCCTCGAAATATTTGCAAAACACGTCGGATTTGTAGAATAAATACGTATTTACGATCGTTCACAAC
This sequence comes from Taphrorychus bicolor, assembly GCA_951812265.1. NCBI lineage: Eukaryota > Metazoa > Arthropoda > Insecta > Coleoptera > Curculionidae > Taphrorychus > Taphrorychus bicolor. The sequence continues at coordinate 29,592,068 of OX638297.1, forward strand.
AAAAAATAGAACACCGCAACATAATGTTATATAAAACAGCCATGCATCAAGTCAAAAAATGGCGGTAATGTTCCAAATTAGCTACAGTGTTGATTATAAGAAAAAATAAACAACTACAAAATCACTCCAGTACTATCATCCTCAACCAAAGATACCTCTACAAGAACAACAACAAACCAGTTAGTATAAATGGGCAACAAGTAGCTCCGATATCTTGTGGATTGGACAAGGATGGGAAATTTTGGGATGTCACAGTTTTTGCTGCGCTGAAGTGCGTGTGAGGTGGAGATGGAACTGTAAACTGGTTTCGTTCAAAACATAATAACATAACGGCTGCAAAATTCAATAATTAAGAAAAATTATATAGGTATAAAAATCGCATCACACATGAAAAACAAGCTTTGAAATAAAAAATAAAAATGCGCAATAATCTGATGTACTAGGTCGTTCTTAGTTCAGGGAGAGAGGAACAAAAATAGATATTTCATTAAGGCCTCCGATAACGATATTTTGATGTTAATATTTAAATTAGTTAAATATATCTAAAATTATGAACACAATTTAGTTACAAATGTAACTTGGCATCATACAAAAAAAAATTACAGCCGGTGTGCAAAACTTAGATGAGGTAGAAAATATTTGTCAATGTCAAGCAAAGCGTCATCCAACGAGCTAGTTATTACATCTGGAGACCTTCCTGTATTACAGTTTTGCCTCCTCTTTTTAGCCACTTACGGTCAAAAAACGGGGCCATTTTTTTGGAAATATCGGCATTTGTTGGCTCTGTCCATATCTCCTAAGTCATTCGCGCCATCATAAGAAATGTCAGTAGTCCAAGTTTATATAAATATTTCAGTAACTGTGACAGATAAATCTAGTTTTACGTCCGCCTTTTGATGCGTATTTTATACGTTTTTTGTCAGTTTGTAGAAATTAAGTCCTTTAAATTTGAGATGAAAGACATCGGAATAACGATCGAACAGCGTAATTCAGAGCACCTCGGGCATTTTATTGGTAAAAAAAAGTAGCATTCAAATAGTGCTGTACTCTGCCGAAAGCGTGTGGCGAAATTACTTGCAATCTCAAAGTACGTTAATCATTCCCATCATCTCGCCCAAACAAAATATTCAAATTAAACCATTTGCTAGGAAATAAGTAATTCAAATGGAATAATTATATGGATAACCAACCGAAAGCTTCCGGTTTCAATAAAAAGAGTATATTGCAAATAATAAGGTCAAAAACACTCTGCAATTATTTTTTAAATTACCTATATTGAACGTTTGCTTCATATTACTTTTGTCAATAAATATTCATTTGAGTGGGTCACATTGTAGCTGCATTGGATCTGAAACGACGATGACGACGAGCAGTTTCTGTCTCTCTGATACATGGATAAATCCATAATGAAAAAATTGCAGAAAGTTACTAGTATAATTATTTGTATTTTAATGAAGAAATTGCGAAAAGGATTATCGGGCCGGGCTTTACCCGAAGCCCAAACCACCATTAAGGTTAGCCCAAGCTGCAGCTGTAAATCGCATTGCTTAAGACTAATAATTTGCGTTGGTTCCAACAATCCGGTAGGAATTATAGCTCACTTTGTACGCCCCCCCATGTGTAGTAAAATTGCACATTTCCTCAGCATGTATGCGCACAAATCTTGAATCGCTTAAAACTCTTTTTATTATTTTCTTCCCACGTCGGCCAATCTTCACTAAAGTCTAAACATGCCAACATGTACGTTTCTAAGTCGACCAAAGTTGCGCTTTTTATTCAATGGAATAACCCCCAATATATATACTCCTACTCATTTCTGCAAAAATTTGAATCTGACAAGTTTTAGTGTTACATAACTGCATTTTAAACGAAGGTATTATTAGCAAATATCAGTCCTAAACCATCGTCTTGAGATTTTTTGATACCTACTACAGCTAAGTGAAATTAGCCCACCTCACTGAAAGTCATATAATTCGTTTTAGGCAATCCATTAGAGCGATTTTTACATGGTAATCCCAAGTCCAAAACACTTTCGTTCAGGTTTAAGCCAGGCCTTAACTCGCATATCAATTTTTCCTCAAAACCTTAACCAAAAATCAACCTAGCAATCAAATCCAAAATACCAAAAATTCGTACATTTAACCAACGTTTCTTAAAAAAAATAGTACCATTCCACACCAAATACGGTTCTCACCGACTGTTGAGGTTCATAGTTTTCCTGACAAAGGGAGGGAAGCGTACGCATAATTTCCGACGGCGTCAACACCCGGATCTGTTGATCCGTAGCGGACGGCGAAGAACTACTACTTTGCTGCGCTACTGAATGGGATCTGGAGTGTAAAGGGGCGTGATCGGTGCAGGGATTCGGCTGGTAATTCGGATTGACGGTGACGTTGGGAGCCGGTCCCACTCGGTCTCCCGGACCGGCAAAATGTCCGTGAACTGTGAATTGCTGGTGAGTTGGAGGGGATCGCGGAACAGGAGGAGGAGTGGTGGTCGAAGATCGTGATGACTGAGCGGATAAGGAATGAGAAGGGAGAGACACCGAGCAAGTGGAAGCTTGGGTTAGTGGTTGCGCAGACCGCTGCGCGGTGGTGCACACCTCGGTAGTTAACGCAGGTGAACTCGACTGCGCTTGCGTTACGAGGGTCGGTACTGCGGGAGAGGGTAGGCTGGCCGCTAAAACTGGTGCAGTCGGGGGTGGCTTCGCGGGAGCTGCAGGACTCGTAGTTGACGTTTCCTTGGCGGTTTGAGACTAAATTAGGGAACGTGACCACATATAAATATTTACAGGGCGGTTAACGACAATTTGGTTGGGTAGACGCGGCTTAAAAATAGTTTCCTCGATCGGCCCTAAAGTATAGTTGCCGACCTAAGAAACCATTGGAAGGCTTACAAACACATATTTTGTTTATTTAATGATTCCAGAAACTAAAGGTTATAAACGGTAACGTCAATATAGGGCGGTTCTCTTAATTTCGCCATGCTTGGACACACTATTTCAACACAAAACAGAAAAATGACCATTTAGATGTTAGTTACATACGGCGTAACCGAAAGGCTCAACATAAATGAGCATGCTCTTATAACTTTTAATTCAAATCTTCACTTTATCGAATGATAACGTTTAGAAAAAAAGAAATCAGGACACAATTTCCAAAGATTTGCAACACAATGAAATACATATGATTACGTGTTTAAAAATATTTTTCCTCTAGTTGCTTAAAGAAAAATAATTAACATTTACGACATCGCAAATCTACGGATAAATTGCGTATAGTTTATGACTGTCCCGTTTTAAGTCAAGTACAAACTCCTGTGAAAGAATTTAGCATGCACTGAATATGGTGATCAATGGAATGTGCTTATATAAAAGGCGTACAATATTTTAGTTAAAATGAATTTAAACAATAATAATATTAAACTGTAATTTGGCCTTTTTTCATAAAATGTAAACTAGCTTTTAAAATTCAAAAATCTCTATTTACATTACCTGTTGTTGTTTCTTCATACGAAGTTGACTCCTATTGTCTCTCGCCTGCTGAAGATAAGGTGCCTTCTGATCCTGATTTAGAGTTCTCCATTTCTTGATAATTTGTTTATACCTTTATAAGAAAAAAAAAAATAATTGACACTCAAAAGCATAACCTAAAAGATAATTGTTTTCTCAAATTTTTACACATTTAAGTTAATAATGAAATATAAAATATTTACCTATCAGTCCATGCTGGATATTCAGTTTGCCATTCTGGATGGTTTGTGTTGGCATAAAGCACTGCGGAAATGGTGGCTCCACTACCCAAACCCTCGTCTGCCTTCATTTTCTCCGAAGACCGTTGATTGTACGTGGACGGCACACCTACACTGGTATTGTCCACTTCTACGCCCTCGTTTATGTTCACCCAAGGACTCGGAGGCTCGGAAAACGCAGGACTAAATTGGGGACTACTAAAAATATGGTAAAATCAAAACCCTACCAAATCCTCATTATGTAACAGTGAACTTGAAAGTTCCAGAATAACTCACTACAACTATAACTGGTCCATGAAAGAACTTACTTGCTATACTCGGAATGATATGGCGATGGAGGAAAGCTAACGTGCTGTACACCCGGGAGTGTATTGCTCCTGGACGGAGGTAAAGGCACAGGCATTTGAGGTATTGCGTTCGTAATTAATTGTGGAGAAGTGTTGGAAAACATTTGCGACGTTTGCGACGACGGCATCGAAGGAAATACGCTGGCTTCCTGAGAGAGTTGAGACTCCTGCGACTCATCGGTGAGGACTCCCTAATTTACCAGATTTCTATAAAACTGACTAAACCCCTCAAAATGTACAACTAACCTTAAAAATGTCTTCTACGTCTTTACTATTAATATTAGGGATGGATTCCAGGGAGAAATTTGAGCCCAATATGTCACTTAGCTCGTCCTTGGCATCTTTAGAGTTCTCAGAGCTCCCTAAAGTTTGAGCTAACTCAGCATCATCGTCTAAGAAATATATTAATCGAGATTCAAATAATGAAAAGTTTTAGAGAACCATTAAAAAAACATGCAGTGCAAAGTATACTGCTTAAATTCTTCACAACATCCATAGCACGGGCTTCTCTTTATAATTCTATTGCTTTTTAACTATCAAAACTCATGCTTTTCAACACTTTCTTATTATAACGGTGCACGATTGTTAAAACCTACCTGCCAGAGCATCTAGTTCAGTATTTTTTGTCAGTTCGTCGTCCTCATTGATAATGCTGTTTACCAGATCGGTGTCAAGGAGATCGCCGGGTAGGGCTAGCACGTCCTTCAGGTCTTCACTTGCATCATCTTCTTCTTCCTTAACGATACAAGCTTTCTCGCTCTTGATCGAATCCAAGGCGCTTTTGCGAGATGAAATATGCGACTCCAAGGGACTCCTTTCTTGCTTGGCCGATTCCACAGCCATAAGTTCCTCCTGGGAAATTCGAAAGTATATAAAAATGCATAAAGTAAGATCTTTTTGTGTTGATTGATTTGTACAATATTACTAAAAATTTGTGCCAACTTAGCAACAATTTTAAGCAATATATAAATTAACCTAGGACAGCAAGAGAAGTACACTCGAAGAGAAGTGGAAGTGAAATCTAATGGTAAGAGAAGTGATTTTGACGAAATAAAGAGAGTAATAGGAAGACAATCGGTTTTGGCTCATTTTGACCCCAGTAAAGAAATAATATTGATTAAAGTCGTAACCCAATGGTCCTCACCCTGCTAAGTACTTTCCACAAGAAAATACTTTTATAGAAAAGAAACGCATTTCAAAAGTAAGCCGCATGTATTTCAGATTTTGCCTACAAATTGGAGTATATCAGGAGAAACGACAAACACTGCAGATTTTTTTGTCTAGGCTCCCCAACAAGTAGACTAACACCATGGCGAAGGAGCTGGAGGGAAAGAATTATCTGAATTTTTCAACCACAACATTGAACTGGCCCAATCACAATGCAAAAGTCGCCCAAGAGACTAAGAAGGACCATATCCTAAAAAAGTTTTAGGATTTGTGGAAAACCACCTGTTCAGCCAAAGATTTCCGCTCGTTTAGAAAAAAGACTGGCACACAACAAAAGAATTAAATAATTTTAACTTAAAATCATCCTTTCACCACATTTTAAAATGTCGTGCTCGTCTACATGTGGATTTTGCCAATTTTAGTACCTGCGTATATTATATAGACTATAAGTTCCACTATAAGTTATAAGGGCATTAACATGACATTTTTTTGCATTTTACATATACTTCTGTGCCCTTGAAGCTTTCTTTCGACGATGCGCTTTTCTTATGTCAAATATGTACTCACAAAGTACTTACCGGAGTCAACTTGATAGCCGGATGTTTATCCCCAACTTTATCCTCGTCACTGCTACCGCTCTCCACCTCCTTCTTTACATCGGACAAATCCATTAGATCCTTTCCAAAAAACGCTTCTTGCAAATAAGGCGGAAACGTCTCGGACAACTTAGACTTTGGCTTCCTCCTGATAGGTTTCTTCTTCGGTTTATCGCCCTCGCCGGTGGAGGACGTGGGCATATGCATGGGCGGATCAGTCACCATCGGCGTGGTCTGCCCAGGCAGCATGTCAATTTCGTCGTTTTCTTGGCCGGTCTTGAAGCCTCTCATTCGCACAACGAAACCGCCGATGCCTAATTTCTGAAGATTTCGTTGGCGCTTTCTTCGCAACACGGAAATGCCGCTCTCCATGGTGAATACGGTGAAACCATCCGGCGGTGGACCGTCCTCTTTTGTCCACGTCATTCCCTCTTTATAGAGTTCTTGAGGCTCGTCCTTCATATCAACCATTTCTATTTTCGTGTCCTCGAAACTATTTTCGGCTACAACAAAAAGTCAAAATATGCTCTGGATTTTGGTAGATTTAAGTAGGTAATTGATTAATTGCACAAAGATATATTTTGAGAACTTCGAGTGGTTTAGTTATTAGTTATCATTATTACTTGGACTGACATTTCAATCCAAATTTAAAATTACTCATAAAAATTGAGTCTTAGTGGGTGCTCATACTAACTCATACCACATAACACAAGTTACACTTGTTGATTATAAACGCTTAATGGAGCTCACGCTTTGTTACCGGATTGTCGAGCACATCATTTTCTCCTGAATGGTTACAAATTTTACCTTTCCGTTTCTACATAAGAACTCTTTTTTTTCTATCCAACAAAAGGGTACTTACAGATGCTTCCTCCAGCTACAACTGACTCGATAGTGGCCATAATTCCCGCTTCTTTATCATGTACTACAGGCGTAATCTTCTTACGTTTCTTGCGCGTCCCATGATATTCAAGTGACATGGATTTTATCAAACTATGGCCCGATTCGCTAAGGCATACGCCGTCCACAAAAAAGTTGGCATGGCTTTTCACTTCCGGGCTTTTTGTAGGCGTAGGGGGCTTCAGAGTAACTGCTGTAGGAATTAGATGCGGAGGGGGAACGTCTCTTGGACGGCACAGCACGCAGTTGTAACCTTCCTCTGCACATTTATCTGCATCCTAGATAAATGACAGTTAGTTATGACATATATACCTAATGGTATAGCTGAAATTAAACATTAGGGGTCGTAAGGATTTAAAGGTGATACGTAAACCACGCATAGGGAAATGAATTTCAAGCAGAAAGTTGTATAGAAGTGAAAATAGGGGATGTATGACAGAAATAACTACTTCACATTTGTAAAAGAGCCAACATTTCGACCTTTATTTGAGGTCTTCTTCAGGGCTAAAATAAAGTTACATACATATAGCAAATACACAGTTACAAGTGCCTATAAACACAAATAATTTAGTAAAAACAAAAAAATCAGACATAAGAACATGACTAAAATTAACACTACATAATCACAATTATAAATCGTGCATCTCAAATAGCTGCGGTACCCAGCTTACCTTTTTCAATATGCGAAGTTTGTCAACTAGGAACAACATTCCACTGAATATAAAAAATCTCCAGTTTCACGGAAAAACGAACAAACGAGCACCATATAGGACGACACACAAATGTTACACAAATAAAAATGTTTTTAACCTTTCTAATATTTGTGTCGTGGAAAGTCGAACTACTAAGCTCACTAGGGCCATCAAGCTTAACTAACTTTGCAAATGTCTCCATTCTCGATCGCGAAAAGAATTATCGCAAGCGAACAATAAGCGAAATGATCCATATTTACATAAACAATACAGTAAATGATAGAACGGAGACACAAAATGTGAGTGTTTTATATTGCAACCTGTTACAACATTTAAAAAAAAAAGCTGAAGAACAAGAAGAGGAAAAGGTCATCTTGGTTTATCGATTCCTGGTTGCTTATGCTCTCATGCTTAGTGTCGGCAAAGAAAAAAAAGGAAAAGAGAGAAAAAAAAATTCGCAAACTAAATATTTATCACCTGCCGGTTCATTCCGTACATTTCGTTTGCCCCTTGAAAGACCAAATTTCAACCGAGCTGTAGCTCAGCCGTCATTAATGTGTGTGTCGTCCTATATGGTGCTCGTTTGCTCGTTTTTTCGTGAAACTGGAGATGTTTTATATTCAGTGGAATGTTGTTCCTAGTTGACAAACTCACAACAGTCATGTTCTCTTGTCTGATTTTTATAACTCAATTTTAGTCATGTTCTTATGTCTGATTTTTTTTTGTAACTAAACTATCTTTCTTTATAGGCATTTGTAACTGTGTATTTGCTATATGTATGTAACTTTATTTTAGCCCTGAGGAAGACCTCAATAAAGGTCGAAACGTTGGCTCTTTCACAAATGTGAAGTAGTTATTTCTGTCCTACACCCGCTATTTTCACTTCTATCGACCTGATTAAAGGACGCAAAACGTATATGATGTAAAGTTGTATCCGAAAATGCTTTGTTACCAAGATACAGGCTGATAAAATTTAAGAATTTTTACAGGTTTTAAACATAGCAAGATTAAATTTTGTGCAGAGTGGCGTCTATTCGATGGATTCGTGTGGTATTGATCGAATCCCAAAAATAGATAGATGAAATCTGATTGCACATTTGCGGCTCCGATTTTCAAGATAAATTTTATGGTAATGATTGAAATTTTTAGCTTTTTCGCTAGAAAACTCTAGTTTAAAATATGCAAAAAAGCAACTTTACTTTATTTTGAAATTGAAAACTTATCTGCTTTTTCTATTTTCAAAATATTGTAGCTGTTAACAAGGAAACAAATAGAAACAACTACTCCGAGGGCTAATACCCTACCGGCATTGAATTACACTGATTGTTCCGAAGCTCATTTTATAAAGCAAGAACATATATTCAAATGAATTAATAAAATTGTAATTATACATGTGCAATATTCACATATATTTATGAAACCCTGTTTCTATTTTTTTGCAATAATAAAACTTCAAGTCTAACAGCCATAATACTTAGTTGTTTGTTTTCACCAAGACGCACTGACTTTAGTTGGTTTATTATCATTATTGGTACATTTAATTATTAGTGTAATATGTATTAAATGAAAATAATAATTATTTTGAAGGTAAAACAGATTTTATGTTATTATCAATAATCGTTTAAAACAGGTAATTTTTGTAGCCCTGAAGAAGACCTCAGTTAAAGATCGAAACGTTTGCGATTTCTAAAGCTTTATTGTTCTACACCTGTTATTCAAACGTTGATACCAGTTAGCAAAGGACGCTAAGCAGAGATGACGACAGATAATCAAATTATATTACTTATATCAATATAAAAAAAATGCTGTTACATTTCCAAATCCAATATATAGTCACCAATATTTAAGTAATAGTATTCACGTCTCATATCTATATCCTCTTAAAAAACTTACCTGTTCAGTTTTAATCAAATCACACGCTCCGTGCAGCCATCGTTCGCACTGTACACACTGGATGATAAGGTCGCCTTCAGAATACGGATCATTGCAACTTGCGCAAGCCACAAGGGACGCGCAAGGACCGCACTCCGTGCATCCGTTCATCCAAGTGCTGTTGAAGCCCGGATCGGTCGAACCGCATGTGCGGCACGAAGCACACCACTGCAACAGATAGGATAAAATTGTCTACATTGACCAACTCAATTCAACCTATTGCATCAATTTACCTTGCATTTCCAGTTACCGTGAGGAACGTAATCCAACGGGGGATCCATGCAGTAAGTGTGATAAGACACGTCGCAATCATCACATAAAATAAGGCGACTTTCGTCGTTGCGTTGTCCACATCCTTCGCAAACTGTGCAGTCCAAACATCTTCAAATACAAAAAATACACACAATAATATGGTCTAGTCCAACTAAGAAAAGCGTGAGTCTTACCGCCATCCCTTCTGCAATATAACTTTGGTCACTTTTATACTTAAGCAATAGGGGTGATAGCATTGGCCGCACTGAACGCAAGAAATGAGACATCCTTCTTGGTCTATACCGAGGGCACCGCACATGACGCAAATGTCTTGAGTCAAGACATATTTATCCTGCACCAAAAGAACATGAATGGCCATTGTATTTAATCATTTGACAGCTCACCTTGGCTGAACACAAAACTAAACGATTTTCTACTCCGGGTTCTTCATCGTTCTTACCATCAGGCACGGGGCGTGAAAGGCCCACTCCGGGAACACCAAAGATGCCACGAATTTTCGTTTTAGAACCGCGTTTTCTACCGAAATCGACTAAACGTTGCCGTTTCGTAAAGCTCTGTTTACCGGGAATACCTAAAATTTGTTTGACAATAAAAGCTACACAAAGTATGATTATTTCCGACAACACTCTTTAAACCTGACAAATTTCGCATAAAGTATTAAATTATGTTGCATTACCTTTGCCAAAACCAGCGCCTTTTGGCCGACCAGCAATACCCGTTGAAAACCCCAATTTCTTCTTGGCAATTTTGCTACTTGCATAAGGTTTACCTTTCCCTAACCCAGTGGCCCTGACGTAATCTTCTGTTGGCGCACTCTCAAACTCTGACATATCGTCATAAAGGGACTCCTGAGAGGCGGATGTGTCTCCTGGGTCGTCGGTACCTAAATTGATCATTTATTTATTAGTTATTCAAAAGGAATATGCCCATCTCTTGTGAATGTATTCGTGTTAGAATAATATTACTATTGATATAAGTTGTTGCCGATATAGTCGATTTTATTCACGAAATCGAATAAAACTTTTTCCGTTGCTGAATCTGTTATTTGTATAAACTTATATTCTTATCAAAAAAAAACCAAAGCGTGGCACCGGCGAATTTCAAAACTCACTGGTGCCTTTACCGGGTGAAGTTGCATGCATTGGATTTCTAGATAGACAGTTTAATCGGTGATTACACCCGTGAGTTTTAAAATTGGCCCAATGTTTCGAAAGTAAATTCGTTTTTGTACGTCCTTGTTAAAATAGACAACTTTTGTCATATCTTGTCCTAGCCAAAAAAGTAATTTTTCTACGGCCATGTAAAAATAAACAACTTTCGTATCTAGTGACGAAAGTAAGTTGTCCTAATTTCGCTTGTATATATCCAATTAAATGCGATTTAACTGGTCTAATCTTATAAAACACCATGGAAAATGGTGATATCATACAAAAACATGTATATTTTGCCTGCCCGAACCTCAAAAAAGTGAATCAAAGTGTTGAAATTTGACCAAACTGAACCCATTGACAGTCGAAGTGTCATGTTGACAGTCACGCGCCTTAATTTTTGAAAGAAATACTCTATAGAAATTGTTTTTAAAGTTAATGATGGCTTAATGTTAGCATGGTCGAAGAAAAAGTATAGGGTTTTACTGGTCAAAAAAGCATTTCTATCTCTCGAGAACATTACCAAACTCGGCTTCGTCTTTGTTGGTAAACCGTTCTCTTGCGAGAGAAAATGCTATTCTCGTCACTCGTTAAACAATATACTATTTCGCCTCCAGTGAGAGAAAATCATATAGCGTTAACTTTCGTCTCTAACTTTCGACGAAAATAAGTTGTTTTAGTTTCGCCTGTTTATAGCCAATTAAATGCGATTCAACTAATCTAATCTTGTAAAACAATATGAAAAATGGTAATATCACACAAAAACATGTATATTTTGCTTAACGGGGCCTTAGAAAGGCAAATTAAAGTGTTGAAAATTTGACCAAATTGGACTCGGCGACATTTTGATTTTGACAATAACGCGCCTTAATTTTTGAAAGAAATATTCTATTGAGATTATTTTTAAGTTAGAGAGGACCTAATGTGAGCATGGTCGAAGAAAAAGTGTAGTGTTTTACTCGTCAAAAAAGCATTTTCGCTATCAAGAGAACAGTTTTTTAACAAACGAGGCTGTAAAAAATACAGTCCATTTAGTCTAGAACCTTTTATTGTCATCAAGAGATAAATACCGAGGGACGATCTGGTCATTTAACAGAGGCGAGGCCGAGTTTGCTAATGTTCTCGATATTATATTTTCGTCACTATAAGTGTCATCGAGAATATGCATTACATTTTGTAAAAAAGGTTAGTTGCTGATGAAAATGGCTTTACAGCAAGAGGGTTAATTCATGAAATCATCATATTCTCATTCTCCTATATATCATACCACGAACCTTGGTCAGACTAAGTTTCTTTTCCATAAAACAAAAAAAAAATTGAATAAATGTAAGATGTATTTTAAAGTAGCAAAACTTACAGTAATAGTCAATAATTTTATCAACGCTGCGTGACGTGCTGCAGCCATAAAATAATGCATACTTACTTGGTCTTTTGTTCATCAGTGGCCTTCCAGGTAGTTGTCCTTGTGAATTACTTTTACAAATTATGCAATGATATTCGTAATCAGGGTTTAATTCTCGTTTGTGTTGGTAAGAAGACATATCGGCATCTGGATCACAAGTACCGTGGACAAACCTAGAAAATAAAAGTTATAACTTATAGTCAAAACCAATTAGCAGACAAAACATCTGACATTAATTTATGTGGGTCTCCAGCGGAGTTGCCAAGTTAAGTTTCAACTTAACTTTCCAGAAAAATATTTCTTACTAACTCCAGTTTTTATACCCCAACGCGTCATGTATATAAGGATTCCTCCCATTTCGATTTTGGTTGTGGATATTTGGCAGTTTTTCCGTTTCGAAGCTTTTAATTTTGAAACTGTTAATTTGCCTGGATTTCTATACAAAGACAAAATGGGTACAAAAATGAATGGGCTTTCCAAAATATAGTCGGGTTGGTGGTGGTATGTGCGGAGGGGGGAAGAGAGTGTGGCGTACCAAAGTCAAAATAGCAGTTTTTTACACATCCTAATTTATAGAGGTTTTACCGTAAATCTGGAGCTATGTCGAGTATTTTAATATTTTAACTTCAACATCCTATAACTTTTTAACGAACCTCGATAGGTTAACACAATCTATGACATACCACTCTTAAAATTGACTAAAGAATATAAAATTTCATTTTCGACCGCCCATTATAACTCCCCTGTATACAAATCGATTTCGTTCGTTACTTTTAAGGACATTAAGGTAAATAGTGCCTAGATTTCGGATTTAGATACTAGTGTCCCAAAAAGTGTCAAATATTACATTTTTTAGGAACCATTAAAGTCGGAAACATCGGTTTTAGGTTCTTTTCATAATTACAAAAAATACGTGATAAATCGGAACCCTAATATGGATACTGGTAGTACCTTTTTGCATGTTTCTGAACTCTAACAGTTTTTTCCCGATTATTATAATGCTATTATACTTAGGAATATGAAATTTTGTAGTGCGACGCCCTTTCTCAGGTCCGCTGATATTTAATCAATTCGTTGAGTCTCGGGCGCCACCCTTTGAGATTTATAAAGCGACAAAGGGACCGCTATTGCCTACAAGGTAGCTTTTAAACAGGGGAGAAATATTCCAGGGATTTTTAGATTGAAACACCAGGAGTAAGGAACAATAAAAGGGTGTCTATTAAACTACGGTAAAACAATATTCAAGCACCTGCTAATACTACGAACTGTTAGTGAATCTCTATAACTACATACAAACACATCCTAAAACTATGAAATTAATAACAGCGAGAGTGGGGAGGGGGGGGGGGGGGGGGAAGCAACAGTTAGTTACTTAGTAAAGGAAATTCTGATGAACCAGGGAAAACGAGAGGTTTCGGTAATAAACCAGTACATTCTGTACTGGATCGCTCGGGGTCGGAAACTTCAATATTGCGTACAAGCAGTAACAACAATATGAAACGGTAACGGAGCTTCGGGACCAATGGGAACTGGGGTTTCGGAGAAAGCGTACTTTATAATTCGGAATCGGATATAGTCCGTTTCGGTTTAATCACATCCAGGCTGGCTTTGAAAATCGGTGCTACGGGCAGTCCAGGATGTAAAACAGGACGGTGACGGAATTCGGTGATAGGTCCCAAATCGGATTTGAAAGAAGCGGTACGGTGAGCGGTGTGTTAGCGATTTGACCCTGTGATGAACAAAATGAACGCGGCCAGAATCAGCATGGCTAGGGTTGTGATCTTCATTGTACCCGGTGCATATGATTGTACCGGGTGCGGTGTTTATGAACGGTGCATATTCTGTTTGCACCCGGTGCATTCCGAATATGTCAGAATCGTCAAATGAATCTCGATCTGTCAAATGTTATCTGTCAACGTCATATTTCATAAAACAAAATATATTTTTTTTATAAACAAATACTAAATATTATACGAATTAAATAAATAAATGTGTGTTAATAAATTATTCCCTATTACGGTATCCTGCATCCTGCAAAAGCAGAACCGTCATTTGTTCTTCCTACACGGTGTAAACTGTAAAGTACTACTGTATTTCTTCTCCAAATCTCCAGAAAGTCCAAACAGTTTAAATAATTTTTGTTATGAATATGTTCGTTAAATTTTGTTTAACTCTTAGCTCTAAAACATACTCAAGATAGAAAGAAAAACTCAGCAATTAAAGCAATATTATATCCTTTTTTTTCTTATGGTATTTTTTCAAAAAGAGAGTTTTTTTTATAAAATCAGGTGGTTAAAAGTTTATTTCAGTTCCTGAGCGGTAAAATATATAATAAAAATTAAAAATACGCATGCACGTGACTTGTAGATTGTAGTTAATGTAGAAAATGCAAAAATACATAATATGACATATGACATATAACAATATGGCAACGTGGTAACTTAAGTTGAAAAGGCAACGCTGCGAATTGAATGCACCGGGTGCATATTCCCCAAATGTCGGAGTAAACAAATGCAGCCGGTAAAATCACATCCCTAAGCATGGCACCTGCGTCACTTGAACGTCACAGGTACTCCGGTGGAGCACGACAACTCCAACGGGTCCACACAAAATCATCCAAAGTAAAAACATCCAAAAAAAAAACGTCCAAATTAATTCAGTCCACTGATGAATTTGTCCAAAATAAAAACATCCACCGAAATTCCATCCAAACCAATTTACATCCAAAGTATTAACATCCAAAATTTTTCGATCCACCGTATTTTCATCCAACGAAAAATCATCCAAAGTGTCCTTAAATGACCTTCAAACAGGGAGTGCTTACCAGACTACTTTCCGGTACTTTAATATTTTGAGTGATAAAGGGATTTTCCATCGAAGTAGAAATTGTTCATCTTTAATGTTTAATATTTCAGTTTTTCTTACAATTTTAGCATTAGTTGCTATATTTTCCAATATTACAAGATTTAACACACGTCAGTAACAAAATTCCTTAGTTTTATGAAGTGCTGTGTTACAATAATTCCAAAAATTGATGATCCTTTCCATGTATACAAAAGCATTAAAAGCAGTTCATAAATCATAAATTTCAAATCTTTCCCTGAAAAGTCAACAAGGCTCCTGTGGCTGTTACTTGTAAACAGGCATCTGCATATGCAGATATGCTTTTTTCACTATAAGCCAGATGCAAGGCCAGCTAATTATAACGAAGGTAAAACGTATAAATATATACATAGTGTTTATTAACACACATTTTATTACTAGTTTGGTTACTTTTTAAGGCCCCAATATGATATGAAAAGGAGTATTAGATGGCACCGTCTAAAACATGATGCTGTACCATCATGCAATTTAACTCAAACTGTTCCAAATGCAAAATTGTGGATTCACAAGCCACTCGAGAACTTCAAGCAAAGAAAAGAAACCTAAAAAAACTGAAGCTGTCTGTGAGTGCAATTATGTACTTATAAGTTTTATCAAAAAACTCCTGCATTAAGCATTAATAACAGGGTTATTGATTATAAAAATTATCATCAATTTATAGGATATTCAATTCATTAGTATGCAGCCTGAAACACAACCTCCATCAGACCTCAATATCAGTCATCCAATTGGTGATGAAAAAGAAGGGGAATTTTCTAAGATACATGAGGGCCATTGTGAAGTTGGGTGAAAGGTCTTTTAGAGACCTAGCAGTGCAAGTAAATACCCCAAAGATTAAAAACTTTGCAATTTAAATGATCCAGATTCAAAGTTAAATAGTGAAATTTTAGACATACATTGACAGACATTTATTTCAAGAAATGTGAAATATTCTCCTAGGGACAGTCTCATATAGTTGTGAAGACAAGGACAATGAAGATGTTCAGGCTAAAGCATACACAAACAGGGATACTTTTTTAAATTTTCGTATTTATATGACTTCAATTTTTAATTCAATTGTGGATTGAAGAGGCTAAGCTGTGAAATTAAAAGTGATGTTATATTTTTATCTGTCCTATTTTTTAAAACTGGAGGGATAAAGCGCGCGAACGTTTAATTTGAATCGCAAATTTATTTTATGATTGCTTGTTGAATAGTTGTAAAGTTGTAATATTAAATTATATTATTCAATAAACTTTTCATAATACCAAACCCGATTTATTCGTAATTATATTAAGACTAGCGTTATTTTACATAAAAGGGCGCAGATATTTTGTGAATAATTGGAAAAGTTTTTTGTACGTTCATTAAAGATCAGTATCTTGGTGGGTCACGTAGGTGAATTTTTATCACCAAAATTTCACGTAAAATAAACGTGATATTTTTTCATTTTCATTGATATTTATGACGTTTAATATGGTCATATAATCACGTTATATTCACGTCATAGGTGATTTTCTGGTCGACTGGATATTGTCTAGGGGTCCTTAACTTTAGATTTACCTAAATTTGCTTGGCGCAAATAGGGGTAAGAAATTCGTTGATGTAATGTTGACATTAATTTTGATACCAATGTGTTTCTTATGGACGTCAAGTATAGGTACGAAGGTCGGGTTTAGGCATTGAATTAAAAGAGTCTTTTAATTCAATAATTAAAAGAGTCTTTTAATTCAATGGCTTTAGGGTTTAGGTGAAGCTATGATTATACAAAAGGGCCTTCTTAAACGTCCATGATAGACTGCATGGAGGTGTCTGGAAGGACCCAACAAATGGCGAAGGTATGTCCTTAAAAGTGGCACCGCTTTTGGCCGGAAATGCGCCATGTTTAAGAGTACGCTGACATAATATTGTCGTCAAAGCACAGCAATTGGCAAATCACCATTCCGAATCATTTGACGTAGGACGTCGACTGACGTCATTTCCGGCGGAAATGGCAGCCATTTTTCAGAGTACCGCAGCTAAAAAAGTGTGCCAAAACTGTAAAACAGGAGGGGGACTCCAGATGGAATATAGTAGCTTGTTGATAGACTGTGATATAAAAGAACGAAGAACATATGATATAGGTACTGTGAAAATAATTGTCATGCAATAATCCAATGAATTTTTTTATGTAGCGCTATTTTTTCGGCTTTACATTCACAAAAGGTCAAAAAAATCAACAAAACGTTCCAACTGCTTTCAAGAAACACTACGAAATATTTACAGGAACCACTGTTGAAACAGTCGATGTCTAAATAACATAGTTATACCACACTTATACAGGCAACAAAGATATTTTAAAAATGGAAAAAGTAGGCTGAAGGCCTTCAGCCTACTTTTTTTTAAATTTAAGTTATTATTCTTCTGTCCGCTGAAGCCACAAATATCACTTGTAAACCTTAAAATGTATTAGTATTGTTACGGCGAGCAAAGAAGCTAGACCCTTCGCGTCTCGCGCCTGTCCGGGCGCTTCAGCATGGGACTGTCACGAGTGATTTATTGCTCTGTTGCTCTGTTTATTTAGAAAGTAGTTGTTTCCGACTTTTTTTTATGTGTCTCCTATTAATTACTTTGCTTCTAAGATATATTCTAGGCTTTTCTGTATTTTTCAGTCGTCTTATTTTAATCGAGCTATAATAAGTAAGCTAAAGTACCAAACGATAATAGAAGGCTATATAGAGTGTTAAGTAGTGACTTATTTAGTAGTCGAATTGTAACTGTGTGTAATCGTGGGATAAATAAATAGTGTTTTTGTATTAAATCGTTACACTGGAATTATTGAACCCTGAGTTCGCAACAGTATACTTCGACCGAAGGCGTTATGTCTTATAATGCTCATGGTGTCTTCAACGTTTAATTTCTGACTTCTAGTACTTAAAAAAAGTTAGCTTTTATATATTATGATTTGATTTATCGTGGCAACACACAACAATGATTATTTTGATTTATAAATGATTTACTTATCAAATTACTGTCAATTTAAATTCATAATGCCCAAGGGCGTTATTTTTTTTGTTTATGCACCCTAGAGCATTATTTTTAATATAAATGACTTTGATAGAAGTCAATTATATAGACCGGTCGCACATTAACGTTACTTTGGTCCGCAACGCCAAACCTCTTAAATCGTTCTTGATTACTCTATTAAAGTAAAGCGTTACAGAAAAACCGTTACTTAAAAAGTAACACTTTATCTTAAAGTAAGGGTTACTTTGAAGTAATTCGTTAGGCACTGTAAAACAACGTGTTACTTTTAGAGTAAAGCGTTAATTTTGGAGTACCACTCTGAGAGCAGGTACTGTCATCTTTAAATTTTGATATAGTCGATGCGAATTCACAATCTTACCATAAGTAGTTCGAAGGCATAGGTTCAATAACTGCAAACAGGATGGCTATTATATTCACATATACCTATCTAATTATATTAGGTTTATTCAAACACGCCAGAAAACCGTTCCAGAATCGTTAGAAAATCATTCTGGCCAACATTCTAGTAAAAATTCCAAATCGAAATTAGCAATTTACGTACTCAGAGAAATTCCAAAACTTAGGTATAAGGTTTGTTTTAACCCAACAAGGAACCGTCGCAAAATCCTTGCAGAACCACTATGGACAAACACATTGGTTCTCTCAATTTAAAATTTATATTAGTGAATCGACCAAAATGATTTTTGAACCGTTCCGGAACGGTTTCTTGGTTGGTTGGAACAAACCTATTAGATCAACCCCGTTTTCAGAAAATGTAGATGGCCCACTACGAGTTCCTCTGTTGGAGGGAGAGACAGAGCCTTTGACCGAAGACGACCCACACCTCACATCATGTGGATCTTGTAAAGTAAACAAGAAGGCGTATTCATTAAATTATGGTCATTTGTTGTGTGGTCATTGTGCGGGCTATTTCTATAATAGGTTTGATAAATGAGACACCCTGCGTATAATGCTTATTTCGACATGGGTGTCTTGTAACTAAAATCATGTACATATGTACCTACAATGCTTTCTTTTTATTTTGTGAATAAAAACACCTAAATTTAGGTACCTTCTATGTAGGATCCCCACAAATTATATTAAAGATAAGGACAAGATCTTATTCGGGCGATGTTTTTTCCCATGAGAACAATTCGTGGATAAAATGGCGAAGGCCAAGTTACGCCCTTATTTTTATATGCTCGAATCTGGCAATCCAAAAGTTTTGATCTGTCCTAGAAATAAATTTTTGATTGTTATAACCTCTGGCAATAAGAAATGTGCAGTTATTAGACGCGAATACTTCTTATACAGTGTGGTCCATGCAAAAGCGGGACACCCCCAGAACTTTTTTATTTAGTGATCGACTTTGACAAACTTTTTTTTTGGATTGTAAGGCGTGAAAAACTATATTTTAGGGCAAAGTATAACATTTTTATTACAAAAACCAAGGCCTACTAGGTAATTTTTATGGTCGAAAATTCAAGGAAACTTATTAATCAATTTTTTTACAAACAATCTGAGTACACCACTGGATTAAGCGCCCTTTCAAATGGACAGGTACCAAATTTCATTAAAACATGTTGCTTGGTAAGATTTCTATGGCAAAATTAAAAATTATGATCTTTTTAAATATTCATTTCATTTTATGAAACAAGCCATGTAATGAAATGTCAAAAATAACTTACAAGATCAAAAATGTACTAATCATTAGTTCTCTCATGTCAGAGTCTTTAAAAATATTGCAAGAAGTGTGCTACTTATAGTAGGTAGTTTATAATGGAACAACTGAGTGTAAGAGACAAAATTGAAGTTGTGCGTCTTGTGGGCGACAATATTCTTTCGGCAAGAGATGCGGCCAGAGAATTTCAGACAGACATCCCGATAGATCTGCAGTGAGCAGTAGTACTGTACACCGCATAAATAAAGTTTTCAACGAAAAACGGCAGTGTAACAAGGCGTATTCTCAAAAATTAAAATAATCCACTTCGAGATATGAGATACCCAGCGAATATTGGAATACTTTCACAAATAGTCCTAATTCAAGCTTGAGAACGGCAAGTCTAGACTTAAATGTCCCTAAAGAATCTATTAGAAGGTGCCTTGTAAGAAGTAAGATAAAGCCATTTAAACCTAAATTTTTGCATACTCTTGAACTGGGAGGTGAGGAAAGAAGAATGGAGTGTTTGTGGGCGCAAGGAGAATATCTGGAAAATAGGTACTTTTTAAAACAAATTTTGTACAGTGATGAAGCCACATTTACAACAAATAGGGTGGTGTCGTCTCAAAATTCACTCTATTGGTCGTCTGAAAATTCTGAGTGGGTCATAAACGCAAAGAGACAGTATTCACATAAAGTAAATGTATGGTGCGGGATACTTGATAATAGAATTAATGGCCCTTTTTTCTTTGAGGGTAATTTAAATTGACATCGGTTTTTGACCTTTCTAAGGAATTAATTTTGGGACGCAGTGCATGACTTACCATTTCTTATTCGCCCGAAGGTGATATTTCAATTAGATGGATCTCCCCTACACAATGCAGTAGTGGTGAGGGAATGGTTGAACGAAAATTTTGAGAATTGGTGGATAGAACGAAATAGTCCTTTTATTGAATGGCCGCCAAGGTCACCGGACTTGAAACTACTGATGGACTTTTGTTTGGGTATCATTAAGCAAAAAGTTTATAAATCAAGACCACAGTCGCTATAAGAACTACATGCTAGCAGGATAACAGAAGCATGTGCAAATGTTACTCCAGAACAACTGGGAAATGTCACCTCGAAGATACGAAAAAGATATGATAAATGTATTGCAATACACGGCGGTTTGGTGGAAGCAACCAGAATTTGATTCTTCATAGCATTGTATTGGCGAGTTGTCGAATATTTTTATTAGTAAAATTTTTGTCATTTCATTCCATGGCTTGCTTTAAAAAAAGAAATAAATTTCATAAAAAGAAGATAATTTTTATTTTGCTGTAGAAATCTTACCAAGCAAAATGTTTTAATGAAACTTGGTACCTGTCCAAGTGTCCCTAATAGATCCATCCGACAAAGTTGGTAAATATCATGATATATAAATATCAAAATATCGGATATACATCAGATATATATCAAATGATGATATTTATCTGAAAGTCACCTTTATTCTCATTTGTATAACCGCTGTTCATATTGGGAATTACAAGTATATTCACAGTACTAAATTTTATTTTGTGAACACCTACAAAAAAACAAAGAATGTAAAAACAACCATAAATAAAAAATGGTTTGATTCAACTAATGATACTAAATAAAAAGAAATCGGTATTATATGTTCCATAACATTATATTATAAGCAATAATAGTAATACTAATTATTATTATCACTATATTAATTTAAAATTTATACAAAATGAAAAAAATTATTTAGCTTATTAATTGGAAACCAGCAAATTTGGTAATTTGATCAAACAAAAGAAAAAATTAAAATCATGATATATATCAGACATATATCATTTGATATATTATATCATGACAACGTTGCTGTCGGACGCAACGCGCAGATCATGAAATTTAAATAATTTCTACTATATTATACTAAGTCAGTATAATGTACCTCCGAGTTAATTAAATCAGTATTACATGCTGCTTAAGTAGATACTATTATCTATATTCTATAGGATGCTACAGGATAATTTGTTCATTTTTAAGAAAGTGAATATATGTGGATGATTTTGAGAAAAGGAGTTCATATGAACATAGATCTGTTTACAAAACAAGTAACAAAAAATGAAACAGTTAATTAACATTTTGAACACACAATCTACTAAATCAATGGCATTAAACTTCTGCTTTTAGTTCTATATATATCTAGTTTATAGGAATACATGGATATTTGTTTTTTTATTTTTTTTATTGCACATCTTTAGATATGAAAAAAAATCCAAAAAATATTTTTTTGTTTAAATTTAATAATAATATTGCTAGCAGTTGAACTGAAATGAACCCTCTAAAATTTTGCAAGTATGTTCAGGTTATATATACGGGGTGTTCATTATAAAAATTCATCTAGCAGGCTATGAAATTTTGACAGAAAAGGATGACATAATCAAAATAAATGGACTCTTGTTTCTCCATCCTTTTCTTTTGACATTTCACTGCTAACTAGATGAAATTTTATATTGAACACCCCGTACTTAATAACTTAATTACCAATACTTCATGTAGGTATACTACCTGAACTAACATTACACTGGACCTAGCAGTAGAGGGGCCACAAACATTAAATACACTAATCTGGGGTCTTCCAATAGTGGGGCTTCTATAAAATTTATCCTCTCATTCATCACACAGTCATAGGGTAGGAGTAGTGGTAGTAGTAGGGCTCCACAAAGATTATTGTATTCTATGTGAGTGGACGTATTCAGTCCTCCCCTGCAACCTGTGGTCTATTGTGGCTCCATAAACATTAAGGACTCTGGTGTCTGGCAATAGTATGGCATTGCTCCCTTTAACATTTTCTATACTGGCTCTGCAAGTTGTAGGTCCTCCACAACCAACACAATCACTCCGTGATACAGTTTTGATGTTACTTGAGTATCTGAAATTACTAATTCAAAGGTGGGTTTATACACCAAATAAAATAAAATAACAAATAAAATTAAATTAGAAATAAGAGTTGGTTTCATGTATAGGTACCCCTATTAGCATTCATGCACCAAATAAGATTTATGTTATTTGGTGCATGAATGCTAATAGGGGTATACATGAAACCAACTCTTATTTCTAATTTTATATTATTCGTTATTATATTTCCACCTTAACTGTTTGATGGTAGAGCCTCATTCTATAGATATCATTAATATCCAATCTCTCCTCCGATTTCCTCAATAACACCCTGTCTCTGTCTTGTAATTCAGAGTTTTCAGAGATATACTTTCTGTAGATTTATCCTAAAAGTAACAGAGTTTACCATTGACTTTCATCAGGAAGTCATCCTCAGTAAACAATGCACTGGAATTTGTTCCATTATCTAAAGGCTCTTACCCATTCAGCATTTCTCCTGTGGCACATCTTCCGCCTAAAGGGGGGCCCGAGACATCTCCGTCATTCAATTGATACAATACCTTCGTTTTATTTCATTTTACTAACACTACTTACAACAAATGTGTCGAATGACATTTTATCAAAAAAACCTATCAATAAACTTCAGTAACTACATTTTAATGTAATTTTTTTTTATTAACGAGCTAACAGATTAACATTTTAATAATTAATAATTCATGCAAACAATACAATATAGTTTTTAAACCAATTTTTTTACGTTTTGGTTTAAAGTTTAAACTGAATTCAGATTTGTTTACGTTTCGGCCGACTCGGATTAATAATTTCCAGATATCAATCCGCGTAGCGAACTAATAGCAACTACCATAAAAAGATTAGAGGTCATTTCAAGGAGATTTTGGATGAAAATGCTTTGGATGATTTTATTTTGGACATTTTCTGGTTTGGATTGAATTTCGGTGGATGTTTTTATTTTGGAGAAAATCATCGGTGGACCGATTTACTTTGGACGTTTTTTTTTTGGATGATTTTCATTTGGACAAAATTGTGCATCCCCACTCCAACTACACCGGAAAATCACAAATCCACCCCTCTTGAGTCGTAAAACTGCCCCCTACGTCAGATATCCGGTACTAACTACTACTAACTCATCGAGTCCTCCCAATCGATCGACCCTCGACCTTCGACCGTCAACCGTCGACGACTCAAAAATATTCGAATTATTTTACTAGTCTTAATAAATTCTGTCGACTTGTTAATCGCGACAAACAGGTGGCACCATCTATGGGCGCAACCGCGGACCTACGGCCGTTTCGGCCATTGCCTTTGCTTTTATATGGAAAATTCCCGTTTTTTATTTAAATTAAAGGTGTTGTAATGAGTTGGGTGATGAAAAATAAAGAAAATGTTAATTGTGACGTCATTGCCTGTGACTTAGGGAAAAACTTCGTTACAGTAGTTTATGGTAGCCTTCTGGTATTTCCTAAACTATGGCCACTCCGCGCGAGTGGTCTTTACCCCGAAAAATCTCCACACCACTTTGCCCACAGTGTTCGAATATTTCCTAATATAAGAAGGCAGCTCGCGCGCAGTGCGCATAAAAAAAATACGACGCGTACATTGACAAAATCACACCATAAACAAATCAACTCAAGATTTGCACTGACCAACTTGTTAACTACTATTTTAGGATACAGCTTCTCTATTCCGGGTGCAATTTCTCCTATTACATAAGCGAACACAGGCAAGTAGTTTACAACCCTCTTTAGTATATTTACCGAGAATGCTTTTGGGTTTGACAGTTCGGGGGAGTTTCTTGAATATGTTCTGACATTTGAACTGATTAGGTTATGTATTTAAGGATTAACTATGCAGTGTTTCTAAGATTTGCGGCTTTTACAGCAAATTTGTGGAACACAGTATATTGAACCAACGTACTTAATCCAAATGCATAAAATAATATGGATTTTTTTTTATTATGTGTGATGCCCTTATCTTGTTTCATAACGCGAGAGACGAAAATAAATACAAAATGGAAAGTCTACGGCTCCTTTCAATTCCAAGCCCGACAGTACCAACAAAAAGAACTTACTTGCGACAAGTGGTACATTGTACCATCTCCCTGTGACCATGCGACCGATAAGCCCGTTGACATACGGGACAGCAGCAACCCTTGTTCCGCTGCTGGTAGCAGGAATCGCACACGGTGTAATGCAAATGCCATCTTGATGACAAACCGGCACCCGGTGTGCGAGATCCACAATCGCCGCATACTCGACAGCACTGCAGAAAAAAAACATTTTCAGTGGAAAGAAATAAGGGATAAGTTCGCAACGCAATGCAAACAAGGATTAAAGTAAGAGCGATGTTTGGCAACCCAGCCACACGTATTTCTAGTTGTTGGCTTCTTCAGACACTATGAGCATCTATATACTTAGATGAATGTCCAAACGAAAAATATATTTTGCTCTAGGAGACAAGAAAAAACGCGATTAAACCTGTATAACATGAAATCCTTAAATGTTGCGGGATCTTGGAGAATATG
This sequence comes from Taphrorychus bicolor, assembly GCA_951812265.1. Lineage (NCBI taxonomy): Eukaryota > Metazoa > Arthropoda > Insecta > Coleoptera > Curculionidae > Taphrorychus > Taphrorychus bicolor. The sequence continues at coordinate 29,617,234 of OX638297.1, forward strand.
CACTTATCACAGACTAAAAGTTACAGCCAAATTATATTATTCGAACAATATGGCCAAAGCAAAAGGAGTATTATAACAAAATCCAAGCAAACAATGTGCAGTACTCACCCTACATTTCCAGCCATACTTTGGTATCGACGTAACAATAGGACGTTGACAGCTAGCGTGATAAACTTTGTCACACTGTTCACAGCTCATTAGCTTGGTTTCGTCGCCCGTAACCCGACATACTTGACAAATCCGACATTTTCTGCATTGCCAACCAGCACGAACACCTGTTGAAAACATGACACCTTCTAAATTAAATTACCATCACAAAACATACCCAACCAGCATAAAACTTTATAGTATTTATTTATTATGGTTTCTAACTGGTCTCAAATGAAGTTAATTACCTGGTAATTGCGCCAACCCCACACAACTCCCGTGGTAATGAGTGCCGCAACTGGAGCAGTACATCAAGTTAGCCACGTCACCCACGTTTTTACAAGTATTGCATATGGCAGCTGAAAAATTGTGTTAAAGTCCATTGATGATAAAACCGTATCCATTGTTTACCTTCCGAGCATACTGCAGCCTCTCCCAAGTGATTGCTACAGTACACGGTCAGAGTCATCAGATCCTGGAACGCCCCCGATGCGGTGGCGCAAGGAAAATGATACGCTTTAGTACAACCCACAGACTTACATATAAGACTGGCCCCATAATGGTTACAGAAAGAACAAATTTGAGAAGAACTTTTCAGTACCACGGGCCCTACGTTTTCCAGCGCTTGATTTTCTGAAAAAAAAAATCTGTATCAAAGCGGAAGTAACGAAATGTATATCTATGAAGGAATAGAAGATTTAAATCGGATCCAAAAGATCGAATTAAACATCAAGCATACCTGTTCGAACTACTCCGTGCGACCACAGAGCGCAATTCCTATGAACATAAAACTGTCCCGTGGATTCATACAAGACACCAACACTGGGTTCATCTAGGTGCCCTATAATGGTCAGCTCGTCAACGTGTTCATTAGAAAGAAAACTTCTACTTCGGCTAAAATTCTTATTCCTACGGGCGGTCACCGGCCCCCTTGGACTTCTATCGCCCAAATCCCTGTCAGGAGCCTGAAGAGGAGTGGTGGGAGACTCGATGACAGCTCTTTGCGGCGTGAACCCTTCGGGACAAAATAACCGCAGCATTTCCCCCTGGCCTAACTGGCTGCGTTCGCCCAAATTACAAAAAGCACAAACCTACATAATAAAAAATAACAATTAAAAAAATTACAAAGCATTAGGACTTAAAGACACACTTTTCCCGGCCAAGCTTCAGGTGCGTAAGGAAGTTCTTCGAAAACGGGGGGTTGTCTCTCACGTTCGGGAAAAAAGAAACCATCTCCGTCCGGAAGAGACATGTCGTCCAGTGATGATTGACTGTAAACATAAGAGCAATAAAGCAATTTTCTTTTTTTTTTTTAAGTAGACTTTGTACCCAAGGAAAGGAAACTCAAATTCGGTTCGATCTGGCTGCCTGACACTTCGAGAACCACGACACCTGGAAAACCCAGCAGGTCGGGCCCTTCTCACCCTAGGGATACCAGAACCACCTGAGCGCCTGGGTGTAGGTTTGCCTGTATAATCAAAATTTTCAAACTCAAATTTACTATCTATAAATATAACTAGTTATTTCAAAATTGTTGATTAGTGAGTAGTGATGAAGTTATATGAATATGATACGACATACCGCCTTCTCTTCTTGGACGTCCCCTACCCCTTTTAACCATAAGAGGCTTCCCGGAAAAGTTGTAAGGGTGAGGAAAATCATCATTTCCCACGGGGGATGAGGCGGTAGATGTTGCATTAGATGCCGGGCCTTAATTAATATAAAAACATATTTTCCAAAATAATAATCATGTTTTAGTCTGATACAGTGGCCATACCAGAAGAGAAGTGCTGAAATGGTGAAGTTGATGGATCATCATGAATTTCATCGTCATCTTCTTCTAAATCATAGGTGTCGGGTTCCTCTAGATCCATCAACTCATCTGGATCTAGACCCGACGAAATATCATCCATATTCTGAAACAAGAAACAGTGGTATAAACACAACTTGAAATCTTGAAAATACAAGTTGTGATGGTTATTAAGATAAAAAAATACACATTGTTTGTGTAAATCTTTTATCTTTATAAACCATTAGACATATTAGCACAGCAGCAACAACTTGATGTTATTTAAGTTTGAAAGTTCTTAATAACATCAAGTTGACTATTTATTAATATCAAAATGATGGCTTGATAGGTCAAAGTGACAGTTGTGTGATTTATTATTTCAAATAAAAATGGTCAACAATGGTAACATTTGTTTTTCAATTTAAAGAACTAACTAAGAATCTCAATTCACTCAATTCAATAACACACACCTTGTCATAACACAACATGTCTTCATTTGTTAATGCTGGTTGGTCAATGAATGAGTGAGTAAACATATATAGTATCTGGGTAGGCATAATAAGACGTGTAAGAATTTTGTTAAGAAATCTTCAAAACCACTTTACACTTCTTACCGACATTACACGTGCTGTTTGATTACACGCTGCGACCAAAGAGGTTGAAGTATTCAATCAACTAGTAAATTGCCGGAAGATGTCAATTGGTCAGCTGGTTGGTTACTAAACTCTCATTAGCCAAAGCATGAACTCAAACTACAGGTAACATAAAAATGGCATAATGCGCTTTTTAGTTTTTCATATCATATAAACATCATTTAGACCTTTACTTTCTTAATTATTTTTTATTTATATATAAATTTATAATAGCAACTGTCACCTAACTAAGAATAAAAATAGAAAAGTGTAAATCTCACAGACGCCTACAGTATAAATTACAGTTTCAACGTTATTCAATTTGGATTAAGCAATAATTGGGCAAATTTCTTTTTACTTAGAAATTGTGCAGTTTATGTAAAAATTATTAATTTACCTAGAGTTATGAAGAAAACATATTTTTTATCAAACGGACTAAAAGTACGTCAGTTGTTCTCTCCATACGCACACCTAAAGTGGGCTTTCTAATCCTGAGACCAAAAAAAGTAGCAAAAAAGTCCTAGGCAGTAAAAGTAAAGTCAAATGTCACCGCTATTGTCATGGTGGCGCATATATAAACCATCTTATTGCCATCTTTACATTCTTGTTGAAAAAACAAAGGATACGAATACTCTCAGAGCGCTCGAGAGCACCACCCGAAACCGTTTTTAGTCGAAATCGCATAGGTTCTCGAATTCTGTTAAATGTCGTTAGTTGTCATCATATTTATCTGTCAATGTCATTTTTATTAATTTAGTATTAATAATAATGCTATACATTTTTAGTTTACCATAATTTACCTCAACCATCTAAACCATTGGTTATGATTTAATACCATTAAAACCATTGAACATTGAACACCACCGTTCTAACACATTCTATTTATATACACCACTAATTGGGTAAGTACCTAGACCTGCTTAAAGAGGATGAAAGAAAATTGCAACACTGAATCACTCTGAAATAGACTTTCCTGCATGCTTGAAAAAAAAATAGTATATGTTACGCGGAGTAAAAGGTCTTTTTGTGCTTCGCCCAGTTGCAGGCCTCAGCTTCGCTTCGGCCGTCAATCTCTGGGCTCAGCACAAAAAGACCCACTTTTACTCCTAGTGACATAATCTACTATTTTTTAGAACAAATGAAATTACCAAAAAAGTGATTATGAAAAAAAAACGGCAATTAAGCGTTACATACGCTTGAAGATTGTGTTTTTCTACTCTTTACAAGTATCACATATAAACTAAGAAAATATTCATTTGCCAGTATGCTTCTTTCATTGCAATTCTGTAACTTTTTTCGCTTTTAAGAAAAAAATTACTAAAGTACGCTTTTCTCTTCTGCCTCTTTCAAGACATTGTTTCTTCACAGGGAGGACCAAATATGTTTCTTATATAAAATACCTCCTAATTTTCAATGAGTAACCTCTCCCCTGGATTTATTTACATCTTGTATATGTAACTTTAATTCCAATATAAGAAACTAATTAATAATCCATAACAAATTAATTACAAAAATTAATTTACATTTTTATGTTTTTACTAATCACTGCATGCCTTCACAGAAAAAAATCCACTTTACATGTCTCATGCATACCATACAGCAAACGTCATTTCACTAGAAAAGATTAAGTTGCCCAAGTTTGAAAATGCAAAATAAAATTAATGCATATAAATATTAATGACGTGGAAGCAGCTTACCAACAACAGTCAAGAGAGTATGACACAGGCCTTTAAGCATCGATCTTTGGTACCTCATTGGGAATTAGACACAATATAGTCTTTTAATTAGCAGGCTTAAGCAAGACGTAGGTATTTATGTTCTTTACCAAAAGTAACCCTTACTTACCAACTACAGTTGGATTACCTACATAAAGTCTGATAGAATAACAACACTTGGGATTATTATCGCACAGCATCACAGCTAAGTTGTATAAAGGGTGGTCCAAAGGACCAAAGGGCACCCTATCAATCAATTATGGAAAAACTCCTAAAATTTGGTATAGTACTAAAGCTGGTAGGGCAACTTACCTAAACAATTTTAATTATTGGAGCACTTTCAATTAAAGAGAAAACTAACACCATATTTGGCTTTTTTAATAGAATCATCTAATGGTTGCAAAATTCGATTCTACTGTCAGTTTTAAGTCATTTTTGTCAAAAGAACCATGCTTCTAAGATCATGTTTTCGCAAAAATTCAGCTTGAAATAGTACGGGGTGTTCATTATAAAACTTCATCTAATTGGCACTGAAATGTCAAAAGAAAACGATGGAGAAACAAAAGTCCATTTATTTTGATTATGTCATCCTTTTCTGTCAAAATTTAATAGCCTGCTAGATGAAATTTTATAATGAACACCCCGTATATTACAATATGAGATGGGAAGTTTTTCAATACTGTCCAGAGATGTGTAATAAGCTTCCCATCGAGTATATGTATACTATTTTATTCTCAACCACACTTTCTGCATAACATCAAAAACATGTTCTTGAATATTATTTATTCATATAATATTCTGGCTCAAATCTTCAATCAAGCGGCAGAAATGAAGCTTCATATCGAGTATATGTATACTATGTTATTTTCAACCACACTTTCTGCATAACATCAAAAAATGTTCTTGGATATTATTTATTCATATAATATTCTGGCTCAAATCTTCACTCAGGAGGCGGAATTTTTATGGTTGCTATGGTATAGAGCAAAACCAACAATCAGGGTTTCTGTAATTCCCTGTAGTTTCAGCGCTTTGTTTGCATGTGAATTACCTACCATGTGCAAGTAACTACTTCCCATCCTAGAGCAGTAATGGAATTACTTCCCGTCCTAGACCAGTAATGAGACACTTCCAAGATTTTAAGAAGACAGAAATGTCATCATTACATATGTATTGAAAATAAATCATATTTTTCAACTTTTAAGAAGCTGTAAAACTCAAATTGTTGGAGTTGTAGCAAAAAGGTTTGCACTTTCCTATCTCAGTTTTTTCACAGACTCTTCAATGGTGGTAGTTTTATTCTGATTATTTCACTCATCCATATTATTGCTATGGAGTAAAGAAGGTATTAATAAGTGGTAAGTTGATAATTCTCTAAAAAAATGACTGTGCTAATTTGATGTTATCATGTCAACAATAAAATGCTGTTAATGTCTCCTCCTAAAGGACTCGTGAAATTATGGAAAACCTGCTATTGTGAAAAACTATTGGTAATTTTAAAGCTCTCATGATATCACCCCCACATTTGACAAAACTCCTATTTCATTGAACTGACCTCACTGAAAATTTGGTATTGTACTAAAGCTGGTAGAGGCAACTCACCTTGAATATTTTCAAGATGACAGCATTTTCAGATATACCTGATGTCAAGGTCATCTTTGGTTTTTCAGAAACAGAAGTATCCAATTTTGATTCCAATTATCAATTCTACTGTGAGTTTTAAGTCATTTTTTCTTTTTGTAAGAAAATTCAGCTTGAAACTTCAGCTTCAATTTTATTTTTTGATAGGAATTTGTGATATATGTTTGGATGCCAACCATCCACCGCATATTATGGTCCAATTTATGGTTAAGAACAAACTAAAAGGCAATGGAAGGTCACCAGATATATATGTGCTATGTAATTTGAACTGAGTCTCTCAAGGAGTCTCTCATTTACATCTGAAGGACCATATTCCAAGAAACCTCCCCCTCATCACTGTACCTAATGTATACTTGCAATTTTACATGCAAGTATATTTACATACATTGCAATTTTACAACAAATAAATTAAGAAGAGTGGCCTAATGGCCAGTTTTAGTTTTTATAATGCACTGTAGTTGATAAATTCTCATGAATATAAAATAAAAAAGTGACAAACTACCACAAAAACTGGTGCTTTCAGAGATATAGAGCGGAAGAACTAATAACAATGGAATATCCTACACATACATACCTGGGCATAATTGCATAACCATGGGCCAAAATTCAAATAGTCAATTTCTGTATTCAAATAATGTCAGAATGGAGATTATCTAACCTAAATGCTTACCAATAAAAATTTATCAATTATGGGTCATGCTGAGTATTGCTGACATCATTCAAATAGAGAAATTGGCCATTCAAATCTCAAGAATTAAGACCAAGTGTCCGGTCCAGTGCATGGTAGCTGAGACATTGCATTTCAAGGATGCAAGGACTTTATTAAAGAGGAGCTTTAAAAATCCCAGTGGCATTTTTTGGCATGTATTTTAAATTATAATTGCGGGCACTTGCAAAAAATTACTAATTAAATTAATTAATTAAGATTGATATGACCCCAGATAAAACATAACCATAGATGTAACAGGTACTGGATGTACCTGGCAAAAGCTGATTTGGCCAGTACACTATTACTAGTTTTACTACCCAGCCAACAAAAGAAAACTAAAAAAATACAGGATTATTCAAATCACCATTCATCACTGAACCCGTAAACCATAAATTGCAGCAAAGTTGTGCATTTGGGTGCCAATTATAATGACATTTTTAAATTTCTAAAATTTTGACTGCTTTCAAAGGTATTTAAAAAAAAACTGAAATTTGCAAACATTTTTTTAATTTTTTTTCTGATTTTAGAAGGGATATTTTAAAATAAAGTACACATTCTCATGGGTACTTTGGTACTTGTAGTGTGTGTTGTAGTTCAATTGTAGTCTGATGTTTCAACTTTTCTAGTGCATCAACTTCAGTTTTTCAAATATGGCTCTTAAAGTTGAATATAAAACAATATAAAACATTGATTCAATATAATAATTAATTATTAATTAATAATAATTCAATGATATGGAACACTTCATATTTTCATTGAGTTAGGTATTTTGTCATTTTTAATCATTTATTTACTTTTTTCCAGAGTGGTATACAGGTTATTCAAATTTGTCAAATTAGATTAAATTAGGACAAATTTGCCCATTTTAATTCTCAACAAGATTTTATTTGCTAAATTAGTTTTATTTTTTATTATGTTTTTTTTATTTTCCAACTAGTCTGACTGAAGAGATTTTAAAAAATAAATTTAACTTTCTCATTCATTTCAAGATCTAATCTTTGTAAATTTGTCTACCAGAAAAAATATTTCTGATTGGTAAAAGTAACAAATTGACAAAAAAAATTGTTGGTCATTTTTTAAATTTTAATTTGATTTTAGGAGGCATATACATTACTCTCTTCATTAGCTGCCTTTAGAACCCTTACAATATCAAACTCTTAGTAACTTTCCAACCAAAATAATTTCCAAATTCCAGAGGTCACACAAAATCTGAGTATAGTATTGGTAATTTTTTCTATTTCCATGAAAATTATCTTGTTGGTAGTTATATTGATAGAATTAGCCCTTAAGTACAAACTATGTAGTTAAAGAGATCAGTGTAGAGATGTTGGTGTCTATAGATCTAATTGGCTATAAAGATGTAGGATTGCTGAAGGTTCTAGTAAATCTTTGAGGGCAGTAGGTACCTCTTGATTCTTGACCCACTGATATAATTAAATGGTCAATAGCAAGTAAATATAGTACCTACTTCCTTCACAGTAGAGACTAGAGGAAATTCTATAATGTAAAGTGTTTTGAACTTAGCGGTTGGATTAGCGGATCGCTATATGGCTTCTCAATTAACAAATCCAAAAATTAAAGCAATCGCCATTATTATTAAAAAATAAATAATGCTTAAGGCACGAGTAAAAATAATATTTTGTGCAACTTACCTAAAGTTTTAGTTCATTATTCCTAAAGAAACACAAACTGGTCACTAAAGCAAAACACACAATAGTACATTTTTACATTCAAATACACGAAAAACGACATATAATGGAAAAATGGAAAAATTTAAATTTCCAAGCCTAAACGAAAAGAACAAGCAGGCGAGCCGATTTGGGATTGGCGATTTGATATGGTGGGGATAAATTGATAACTGACATTGACAGCACTGACAGTTACTTGTGGACAGGTTGTTGACGTTAGACTAATTTAATAGCGTTTTCGGATGGCCGTTCTAGAGATCTCTAAAAAGTACCTCCCCAGTCCAGGTGCCGACCTAGCGTACTGTCGCGCCGTGTCCCCCCTAGCCCTAGCGCTAATAAATAATGATCGGTCGTTGCGTGGGGGCGGCTGTGATTGCGGCTACTACGGTTGCCGTCGCCGCCATGTTTGCGGAGATTCGACTACGTAGATGTTCTAAGACCAACGGATCTTCGTGTGCCAAATCCCTTTTACCACGCTGCAAGGGGGACCCAACTCTCGGAAAGGATCTATCTATGGTGTTGTCCCTTAGGTCGCTAATTATGGGGGCAAAAGGCCGATAATTAATCCGTGGCGTTTCATCCTTGATGCGGAAAAAGACTTCGACGGTGTTGCCAAACGGATATAATTAATAAATGCTAATTTAAATAAAGTAAAATTTAATATTTTAGGGATGCCCAGCAAGCTTTTATTGTTTAAGACAAAACCTGTAAAACGCCTTAAAAAAACTAATCGAATAGTAATTAATTAAAAATAAAATAGAAAAAGGGAATTTCCAGTTTTCTCTCTCTCTCCTCTAGCGGCGGACGTGAACTTTTCGCGATAAGCTCAGTGGTCCCCAGAAACGTGCTTGACGGGTACACGATTTCTTACTAAAATTGAAAAAACAACCACAAAAGAAACTAAACTAGCGACGCAGTGTAAAAGAGAACAGAATTCTGCCAGGTTGCTGGGATCCTCGATATTATGGTGAGCAAAATACTACTATAATATACTGAATGTTTCAACTTCTACAACTACTCTACAAATACTTAATTACCTGTAAGTATTTGTAGCGCCTCCTGCGTCTGCAAAGTATCCGCTGCCTGCAAGAAAATGGCCTATTCAGGAAAAGGGCAGAGGTGGGTTGACACTATGTGGCAAAAACACTCCACAAAACTTTTCGTAGGCGGGCAATAAGCGATTTAATTGTTTTGGCTCTAATCAAAAATACAAATAATTAGCGCGGCGGACTTAAAACTGGATTCAAAAAGGGAAAAAAATTACGAATTGGCGATAATCAGAACGGCGGAGCCAAGGACTGACTTTTTTCTCGCGGTAAAATTCGAACTTTTCCGTCTTCCGGGTTGGATCGCCGTTTTTAAATCGTAACTCTACCGAGTTCAAAACGCGTCTATCTTTAGGTCATAACTCTCGCGAGTACAAAAATCGTCTCTCTAGGTCATAACTCTAGCGAGTTCAAAAATCGTCTCTCTCTTTTTCCGAAGATCCTCGGAACCACCCTCTCGGTACTTCTCATCCCCGAAAAGGTACTGCAGAAAAGGTCGATACCGCCCTGACCAGTGGCGACTCAATGGCACTTCGGACAGCGCGCGCATAAATTTAGAAATTGAGCTTTTCTGGAAAATCTGCTGGAAAAAGGCAATTGAAAATGTGATTATTGGACATAAGAAATGATGCTCTTTAAAATGACACCTCACATGACACCTTAATTAACAATTAAAGCTTTTTATTTAAATTGACCGTTAATTTCCTGGCCCAGTCAATTAAGATAAATTAATTGCTCGAATTTGCATTCAAAGAATGGGAAATTAAAAGCTCTATCTTATGAGAGAATAAGATTTTACTTTCAATTAACGATATTCGCAAAATCGCTTTATTTACTAAACTATTGTTCGGGTCACGCACAGGTCTGAAATTCTTTCAAGGGCCATAAGCCATTAAATGGGCGCCTTTACGGGTCAAAGAAGAAGGGCTCAGTCTATCTCACTCTAGTTTCATGTTTAATGGCCAGAATTCCCAAGAAATTGTGAAAGTGCTTGTCCAAAACTAACAAAAGAAATGCTCTTGGACGAAAATAAAAAAATATTGCAACCATATGTGGGGTATTTAGGGCTTCATGGGACTGGTTATTCAGAAAATCGAAAAACAGAGGAAACTTCCATAAGTTTAAAGCTTAAAAGCTCTGAAAAATAGCTTACAGAGTTGCCATATTGCCACACATAAACTCGAATGTAAATAAAGAGTTCAGTTTATGTATATATTTATATTAAAGTTGTTGGTAAAGTTAGCAGGATTGGGACAAATAATGCACCTCTTCTTTATTCGAAAATGGCTGACGTTTCGACTATTTATTTAGTCTTCTTCAGGGCTATTCTCACTTAGAGAGGGTAGTCAGTTAAAAATCTATTCATGATGGTTAAAATAGCAAACTCCATTCGATTGGTCGGTGACCCTGGTATCTTAGGCTCGACCAACTATACGTCCGCTGCATAAGATACAAAATTTGCGAAAACCAACAACTTACAACTTAAGGACGCTAATTACAACAATGAATTTATATTAAAGAGTACCTAGCGCCAGTAGCGCTTTGCGGACTGGATTGCGAGCTTGGATTGAACGAAAAAATTATGCCAAAGGTCAGCAAGCTCGCGTGGGACAACTAACCAACTCCAGCTATCCTCTGGTCCTTTCTGCAAAGTACACAAGTTTTCACATGGGGACGTACCTTGATGCTAAAGCTACATGAATGCAGAGATAAACAAGGAAACGCGAAACTCGCATATCGCATATGTTTGTTGCTTGAAAATCAGTTGACATACGGTTTCCTGGATGTTTCGATAAATTAAGGGAGCCAATATCTCCAGGATGCAGATTGGTAAAAATTTACTTCTATAATTATGAATCAATTTTGAACTTGACGTGACAATGAAAATGCATAAATTCCAATCGAGCCCGCGCGTTGAAGTTAGGTCACCGTGGCATACAGCGGAACGGAATGGAGAGGAACGGAGCAGAAATGTCAATAACGTCATTACACATATCAATTCCTATTTTAGCTTTTTTTTATCCGTTGGACTTGTTGGCAACCTTTTAGAAAGTTTAGTTGCAATGGACTTTCTGATAAAATAAAAGCTACGTGATTATTTATTACTATTTAATAACCAGAATTTCATTAAAATAATTAGTTTTATTTTTGTAGAAATGAGAAACCACCAGCATTTAAGGGCCATACTCGTAGTTATCGACCCAAAAGGAAGATCCTCAATTTTTTTTATTTTATTATGTGTTATTTGTATTTATTTATATAGATATTTAACTATTAAATAATGTTGCGGCTTGTCGTACGCTAATTAACAAAACTGGGCGTGACACCTTAAAAAAATTTTGCAAACGGCGCCTTTCCTTCTACGTGCAACCCCCTACTTTTTATACCACGATCCGCCACTGGTTTCAAAGGTAACTAGATGACAAAAATAAGCGAATGGGTTATACATATTACCTTTTATAATGCACTAGACCTCTACGAAAGACAAGGCCCAATTTGAAGAAGAGTCTGCTCTGCTATAGCCACTATATTGGACAGCCGGATTCTTGTCAAAATAACACTAAAAAAGCGCGAAATACAATAAAGTACTGCGCTCTTAAAAGGACGGTTAAATCGGGCCATAATTCGGCCAATAACATACCGATTTTTTCGCGCCGAAAATTTGAATCAGTCCTCCAAGTTTTATTTAAAACTCATTGAATGAAAAGATAACAGGACGGAGCACTAAATGACATTTCCATTTAATTGGCACTAACATGACTTACGAAGTTCCGCCATCATGAAAAACCTACTTCAGGTAAAATTACCTTTTTAAATTTTCATACCTGACCTGTAATGTGACAGTTCTGTCAGCAAAGAGACGCGCCTTTCAACATACACACCAAAAACATTATTATCTTAATCGATTTTAAATCATTTGTATTACTTATTCCTGCCTCTAAATTGCAGGGAACCACTTTCCATCGGTAAGTATATTATTTGAACTTTTTTTGCTAAGTAGGTACAACGTAAGTAAGTAGTTAAAAATTGCTGAGTATAGTCAGAAGAATTTCGATAATTGCGATCATGTTTTACCAATAGTCCCTATATTATTATTATAGATTTCCACTAGAGAAAGCTAAAGAAGAGAGAGAAAGACGAATTTGGATTCAGTTTATGAACAAAGCAGATGTAACCGGAGACGTTTGTAGTTCATACTGGCCTGAAGAAGCCCTCGCATACTCCACAAACTTTACTATTAACTATTTACGATTGACGGATGATATATAGGTATTGTAACTACTACATAAAGGCTAGATCAGGACGAATAAGCCTGTGAAACTGTGTCCTTTACTGTTAATGTAAGTTTAATAATTATAAGTAATTACTTGTTTTTACTAATTATAGATAATTAAGAAATACATGGATATCTATCTGACTTAATAAACTTTTTGTAATATGTAATGTAAATAAAATAATAAAATGAGTTCGTTTGATTCCCGCTACAAACATTTATATACAAACCCATAATATTATATGTTTATTTCTAAAGAAAATCAAGACACCTAATCCTAATACCCAAGCAGCCCAAATTATTTATTTCAATATACAAAACATAATATAAAAAAAGAATTATCAAGCAACAACGAAACCATACAAATATAAAATATACAATCAAAATCGTTTATAATTTTTACAAGTACGCCAATGACTATTGGAAATGTTTATCCGCCGTCTTGAAAGACCGTTCACAAATACTTTCTACAAGCATGCCAATGACTACCGGAAATGCAACCATCTTGAAGAACCTAGCTTATAAATTCAACCTAAAAATCAAATTTTGACAGAAAAGCACAATGTTCCTTCCTGTCTCTTTTAATTCAATGTTTAAAACAGAGTATGGTTTTTAAAACAAAGAAAAGTATAGCTGGTTGCAGCAGACAACTTGCGCACGGCGCGGGCGTTCTCCTACGTTTCCTGTCAAAGACTTCACCCTTCAGAATCAGCTGATTTTTATTGTTTGTTTAGTTTTTGTAATTTTCCCGGCTTTTCCATTTTAGCATGCAAACCGTTGTTTGTTTATTTTATTTAGTTTTAAAACAATTATTAAAAAAAGTTTTAAAATAGTTATTTAAAATAATACTCCAAAGTGTGATCTGTGATTTAACTTATTGAACATCCAAGTGACATTTTTAGTATTGGTTATTGTAATTGTGTATTGTGTCTCTATTTAATTAATCATCTTTTTAATTTATAATATTATTATACATATTTCTTGCATATTTCACTCAACTTCCATTTAACTACTAGTCAAAGCAAAATATTAATTTAAATTAAAAGACAAATTTTTTGTTAATTTTGATAAACTTTATCTCAAGATCTTTTTACTTAGTGATTTAGTCAAAGATTTAGTTTATAGTTCACGACTTAATAATGCTTGAGTTAGATTGTTCTATGAGTGATACATTAGACAATTTTTCATTTGGAGATATTAAAACCCAGAATGCTAGAGCAATTAGTGACAAAAGTCAACCAAGAACTAAGGAAGTGTCATCAGAAGTGTCTTTTGATGATTCCCAATTTGTGGATGAGGTACTATTTAATTTAGATATCTCCCATTGTTTGAACAATATGAAATCTAGTCAAGGAAACAATTTAAGTCACAACCAATCAAGTCTATATAATTGTACTAATGATAAAATAAGGAGTTTAGAGACATTTGAGGAGACAATTTTAGTAAAAAGTCAAGCAAATGAATCTATTGCATTAAGTAAGCTACAAAACCCAATTAATGAAGCAGTGCCACCAACTAGTCAAAACAGAACTTCAATATCATCTGATGTTATTCACAAAACTGTGGCCAGTAATAGTGAAAGCAAAAGTGAGGACTCCTCAAGCCTTGGTATCAACATTACTAAAGAAATGTGTCATCTATCATCATGGAACCTTCCTGAGCCAGTTCTCAACAAGTATGAATCCAAAAGCATGGCCACTATGTTCCCTTGGCAGTGTGAGTGTCTTTGCAAAGCTGGTGTATTACATGGTCTAACTAATTTAATTTATTCAGCCCCTACTTCAGCAGGAAAGACCTTAGTTGCTGAAATTTTAGCTTTGAAGACAATATTTAATAGAAAGAAAAAAGTAATTTTTATATTACCATTTGTGTCCATAGTCAAAGAAAAAATGTACTATTTTAGAGATTTACTTGAAGGTACAGGAATAAGAGTTGAAGGGTATATGGGATCTTACAATCCTCCTGGGGGATTTAGTGCTATACATTTTGCTATTTGCACCATTGAAAAAGCCAATAGCTTAATAAATAGGCTTCTTGAAGAGGAAACTTTAAGTGATGTTGGAGCAGTTTTTGTTGATGAGATGCATCTACTGGGGGACCCACACAGAGGGTATTTGCTTGAACTTCTTTTAACAAAACTTAGGTATATATCAATAAAGCAGGCATCACTTCAGATTCAAATTATTGGAATGTCAGCTACTTTGCCAAATTTAGGAGAACTTGCTACCTGGTTAGGAGCAGAACTATATTCAACATCTTTCAGACCGATTCCTTTGTTTGAACAAGTAATTGTGTGTGGAGAAGTCTACGATAGAAACTTTGAATTGTTAAGAAAATTAGAACCTCTGCCAGACCTGGGTATTGATACAGATAACATTCTTCAGTTGTGTCTAGAAGTGATCAGGGACTCTTATTCAGTCCTCATATTTTGTCCTACAAAAAAGTGGTGTGAAAGCTTGGCACTACAGCTATCTTCAGCATTTTTTAAAATTGGAAACTCACAAACTCCCTTAGGAGACCTGTTGAGGGCACAAATAAAAAGTGATTTAATTATGGAAGTGCTAGAGCAACTAAAGCTGTGCCCCATTGGCTTAGACTCGATTCTGAAGAAAACCGTTTCATTTGGGATAGGATTTCACCATGCAGGCTTAACAATGGACGAGAGGGACATAGTTGAAGGGTCTTTCCGCAGCGGGGCTTTAAAAGTATTGGCAGCAACTTCTACTTTATCTTCTGGGGTAAATTTGCCTGCCAGAAGGGTTATTATTAGAAGTCCAGTATTTTGTGGTAGTCCATTAGATTTACTGACATATAGACAGATGATTGGAAGGGCTGGGAGATTGGGTAAAGACACTCAAGGTGAAAGCATTTTAGTTTGTCACCAAACTGACTATAGTATTGCAAAACAGCTTTTAAACTCAGAATTACCAGCAGTAAGGAGTTGCCTTCAAGCTAGTGGCAAACTCAAAAGAGCTATTTTAGAAGTAATAGCTAGCGGTGTAGCTTCAACACCAACTGATGTCGCGCTTTTTGCAAATTGCACTCTATTAGCTTTGTCAAGTGAGGATGAAGATGCTAGATTGGACAATCCCATTGAAGAAGCTTTAGAATATCTTAAAAGATATGAGTTTATCAGACTTCAGAAAGACGATAGTGGCGCCGATATTTATATGGCCACATCCTTAGGCAAGGCCTGCTTATCTTCATCAATAGGTCCTGATGAGGCCATCACCTTATTCACAGAATTAGAACGGGCCAGGCGTTGTTTTGTCCTGGAAACAGAGCTTCATTTGATTTATTTGGTCACCCCTTATACTGCGTCGCATTCTTGGGGTGCCATTGACTGGATATTTTATTTAGATTTATGGAACAAACTTCCAGCTGCAATGAAGAGAGTAGGAGAATTAGTGGGTATATTAGAGTCCTATATTGTGGGAGCCACAATGGGGAGGCTAGGCAACATAACCACAGCCAAACAGCAGCACAAATTGATGGTTCATAAGCGTTTTTTAGTAGCCTTAGTGTTGCAAGATCTAGTTAATGAAGTGCCTCTTGTAGACGTTTGCGCAAAATTCAATTGTAATAGAGGTATGCTGCAATCTTTACAGCAATCCGCCGCCACGTTTGCTGGAATGGTGACGTCATTCAGCAGACAACTAGGATGGTCAACGGTCGAAATCCTTTTGGCTCAGTTTCAAGACCGGTTGCAGTTTGGAATCAGTAGAGACTTGTTAGATCTGATGCGGCTCCCTTCAATAACCAGCAAATTAGCAAGAACTTTGTATAAATCAGGTGTTCAAACGTTGGTTAAGCTTGCGAATTCTAGGATGAACACTATTGAAAGTATATTGTATAAGGCCGGCCCATTTGAGAGCTCCAATGATAGTGAAGAAGACGGGAAAGATAGGAAAAAATTAAAGACTGTGTGGATAATCGGGAAAGATGGTTTGACTCAAGGCGAGGCTGCTGATTTATTGGTAAAGGAGGCGCGAAGCTATCTGGAGTATGAAATGGGGTTAAGGGAGGCTAAGTGGACTACACAAAGTGACCGACAAGAAGTATCTGATAATACACAGGATAACAATATTAGTAAAGTGATTAGCGCACAAAGTGAATCATCAAAAGAATTTAACGTAACTCAGCAATCAGAGCAACTAAAGGAATTTAATGAGAAAGCGCTGAACTGTGAGCAACAGCCTGAGTTACGCATATCTTCTAGCAGTTCTACTGTCAATTCGGACCAAGAACAGAAGCCAAATACCTCGACATCCAGTCTTAACATATCTGATTCCTCTCTCTTTGGTACCTCTGACAATGATAGTTTTAACAAATGTATCATCAGTACTGATAGTAGTGAAAGCTTCTCTCTGCAATTAAGTGACGAAGATGTCTCAAGAAAAATTCCTGATTCAAAAATATTAAACAATCCTATTAGGAATGAAAGTGATTTTCAAAATCAAGAGAAAAAGAGAATGAGGATAAGTTTTGGCGAATCTAGTAAAGCTACTCCTAAAAAAAAATTGAAGATGACTGAAGATTTAAACGGATCGCTGATGCAACTAAGTTTAGAAGACACGGATTATTGCGAATTAGCTCCGCATTTAGGTTATCAAATTGTTGATGTGTGCAAATCCAGATCTTTGTTTAAAAAGTTTATTGAACTTCTAGAAGGCAAGAGTGATATTGCCTTTTCTGTCGTCCACAAGAAGTTGAAACCACACATTCCTACAATTGGACAAAATATCGGCAATACAAAGCCTACATCAGCAGACTTGATACTAGACATAAATTCTAATAAAAATAAAGATGCGATAAGTTTTTTGGTTTACTGGGGAGGTACACAAAGCAATTTTCTTTCCCCTGATAACGATACTTTAGTATTGATGGCAAAATATTTCAAAAATGACCAGAGAAATGTACTAATGTGTAATGCAAAAAAGTATATCAAGATGTTAATTGAAAATTATAACTTTGAATTTCACTGTTCTATCGGTGACCCCAAAGTAGCGGACTGGTTGTTAGATGTTGATGGAAAAGAGAAAAGCATAGGAAGTATGGTAAGTGGATTCTTACAAACCCTCACTTGAGCTTATACTATAAACCTTCTTTTTAAAGGTTACAAGTTACTGTTTTCTCATGTACCTATTAATACGTTTTACTAAGCTTGTGAAGCGCTTTAGTTCACTATAGGCGGAGGACAATAATTCAAAAATGAAAAACTTCCATATCTATTATTCTTATTTGCTTTTCAAAGTTGCCTTTAAAAATGGTGTGAAAAGTGTTTCATGTGTGATAGAAAAAACAGTTTAGAAGGAAAGAAGTGCAATTGGTTGATTAACAACATGTCAGCTGCTATACTATAATTTCATCGATATTTAATTTTGCTTAAGTAACACCTTAAATTAGGTGAGACGTCAGCGATAAAATTGCGCTTACTTATTGAGATCCGACAAAATCCATCGGCTAGTGAATAGCGATAAAGGTACTTCACTCTTTGGATTTCAAATATCAACTTTGTTGCAGTTACAATAAAAAAATTAATATTAACTGGAAAAGGTTATTTCTCTACTTTGTAATGACCCTAACTAGATGTCATGGTAGATGTACTACAATTATTTTTTTTAGGTAAATCATTATTATGACGACTTTAAGCCAGATATACGTGCCCTGTGCGACCATATGAACAAAAACAGTAACTACGAACCTGATCCCAAATTGAAAGGTTCTGCAGAAGTTATACTCACCTGGCATTTAATGGAATTAATACGGAAGAAATTACTAAATCGTATTCCGACAATATTTGAAAATAAACTTGATGGCTTTCTTTCCATTTACGGTAATTGAAATTGAATACAAAACATTTAATTTACCACACAATGCAGTTCATTAACTTTCGTATTATGTATTCAAATAAGGAATATTATTTTTTTAAGGGTTGAGTTTTGTGTAAATTTGAATTAGAATTGTTTATGACTTTTTAGATCTAGAGATGAATACTTTATTAGCAATAGCCAAAATGGAATTAAGTGGAATTAGCGTTGAGAGAGCCGCGTTACAGAATCTAGTCAGTTTATTAAACGAACAGAAGGGCGCAATTGAACGAAAGGCCTATTCTTTAGCTGGAAGAAAATTTAATTTTACTTCTTCCAGCGATGTCTCGAAAGTTATCGGTAAGAACCTATGGTTTAATAGTTTTTTTATCAATCATACAACAGATTTGATTACAAAAGAGTTCTAGCAAGATTGTCATAATTGATATTAACGGTAATGTTTTAAATTTAATAACTTAGACTTATTGATTCCCAGACTTACTAGAGTTATTTATTGATTTCATCCTAATTTTATCTTAGGCACCTACACAGGCAAGAAAACTAGCACAAAAAGAAAAATACTGGAGCGTAACGAGCACCCCATATCGGATTTGGTCATACTATGGCGAAAACTAAACTTCACTCTTACTCAAACTATTTACCCTTTATTGAGACAATGTCGGAATAGCAGAATTTACGGAACGTACGACGGTCACACTTCTACAGGTAGAATAACGATGCACGAACCCAATATTCAAATGGTGCCTAAAGATTTCAAAGTGTCCAATCCTTCTCTACAAAAAGACATGACAGTTAGCTGCAGAACAGCTTTTAGTGTGTCAAAGGGTCAAATTCTTATATCTGCTGATTATTGTCAATTGGAATTGCGCGTTTTAACCTACTTATCAAAGGACCGCCTGCTGCTTGAAATTATGGGAAAACCGGGGGACATTTTTAAGTCAATTGCTGCTAAGTGGAATAATGTATCCGAAGATAACGTGAGTATGATATATTTCATTACAAAGTACATATAATTTTGACATATAAAACCGGCTTACATTGTGCAATTTCCATTCCACAATAATGTTTCTGGTTTTAGTTTTCCGGATGATGTGTCAGTCCGCCAGATTGTCCTCGTGGTGTTCGGTAGCCTTATCCGAATCTGTCCGCCTTTAACTGCTGCCGCCTCAACTTGGTGTTTATAAATGCTCCAAGAAGTAGTGCCGTCGAAAACTGGAGGCCTAGTAATGTTTAGTCGATCAGCGGTTGAAGTTGATCCAAATGCGCCGTGTTTCTCAGATCCGCCACCGTTCTTCTAACTTCGTCATTTTCATCTCTACTTCATGTTTGACTTGATCCACGTCTTGTTTGACTTGATCTACGTCTTGTTTGACTTGATCTACGTCTTGTTTGACTTCAGTCATTTTGGTTGAGACAAGTTTTTGCAACTCGCGACGACCCTCCGTTAATGCTTGAAACAGAGCAGCTTGATTTTTTCTTTGTTTCTTTATCTCAAGTTACCTTTGTTTTTCTTGTTCTTCCAGAAAATTCCATGTTTGTACTTTTTCAGCATTTCCTTAAGTGCTGCCAGTTGTTCATCCATGATTTTTGTCGTAGATCGAATACATGGCATGTAGAAAACACCAAAGTTCTAGCACTGTGCTTACCACGCAAAATTACATGCTCGCGACGACTCCTTTGTCGGTACAGTCACAAATTTGCCGAAAATTGTCCTGCTTCTGACATCAGTTGTTACGGAATATCGGGTTCCAATAATTTATCGTCAATTAACTACACATTTTTATTTACTTTCAAGTATTACAACACGATTACAACACAATTACTCTCTACTAACAATTCGCAGTGTTCGCCTGTCCGCTTATTTACTACACTGCACTATCTATTCGATTCCATCTTGCGCGGCTCGCTGGTTTATACACCCGGCTTGAACACATTCTCGTACTTTCGAGAACAGAGGCGACGGTTCCCGGTTCTCGTTTAGTCTAGATGGGTTTCCTGGGTCGCGGTCGGCGCTCGACGTTGCCGCTTCGGCCCGAATCTCTGTACACCGACGGTCGGCGTTAATATAGTTTTTGCAGGAGACCGTTGAATGAAACACGATAATATCGATTTTTTATATAAATTTTTTTTAATTCGGTGTGTATATGTTCTTCTTTCTTATAGGTGGATGACACGATGCGACAATACGTAAAACAACTTTGCTATGGCATAATTTACGGAATGGGAGGAAAGTCATTGGCTGAACAGATGGAAATATCTATAGAAGACGCTGTTGAGTTTATGGAAACTTTCCGAAATACTTATCCAGGGATGAAAGAATTTATCAAAAAAACCGTGGAGGATTGCAAGAAGAACGGTTACGTGGAGAGTCTCGCTGGAAGGAGGCGCTATTTCCCACACATTAACCACGCGGACCCTTCGATTAGGGGTAAGATGGGTACCTAATCTACGTAAATGTTTATTTTTTGCATCCCTTTAATGTCTGGACTCTGGGTGCTCTATGGATAGAGATTATAGGCCTCATATATAGAATGACAGGAGATAGAGTTTCATAGTAGATGTTAGGAGAAAAATTCTGGTTAAGGAAATTTCTAACCACGCCTTAAGTTAATGCAAAAAAGACTACTTTCGAACATGAACAATTTTAACCTTGAAAATTCATATTGTTGCCTAGGTATATTACTTATAGGAAAAATATTGCTTCACATAAAACCCATTCCTAGTGATGGGTGTGAGGAGAGAAAAAGATGACGTAACAAAAGTTCCACCTACTGTTATCACACCATCTTCTTCTTTCAAAAAATCCTTGCCAACTTGAAGTCTAATTATTACAAACCAGATGTTTTTTAATTACATTGGGCATTAATTACATTTTTATAATGTCCGTTAATAGTTATAGTAGGGAGTGAATTCATGTCCGAATATAGTAACACACATAATTCGAATCAGAGTAGTCCCATAACATTGAGTTTTTTAAAAGTAGTAAAAGAGTTCATTCAAAAGTGCCCGAAAATCGATCTTCGAAGGGCTCTATCTCCGAAATTATTGAACAAATAGAGCTTCTTTATTACGTATTATGTACGTATATTATTTACTTCTTTATCTTCTTCTTTATTACAATTGGTCCACTCGTTCTGTCCAGACCGTAAAGTTGGAGTTTGAGACAAAAAAGGCACACCCCCTTTGGTGATTTAAAAAAAAAACTGGAGTTTTTTTATGATGTTTTTGATTCAAAGGGGATAATTTCAATCCCCTATATGAACCTAACAAACTTAATACGAGTCGGAGAAGTCCCGTAATTAGGTTTTTTAAAAGTAGTAAAAAGAAGTGCCCAAAAATCTACCTACTAAGGGGTCTATCTCTGAAGTTGCTGAACCAATAGAACTTTCGTTGATGGGAGGTCGAAGAGGACATCGAGGCGATCAAAGAACTGTTGGATTAATTCCAATGGGTCCACTAGCTCTAAAGTTATAGGGCGACAAATATGGGGTTTGAGAACAAAGAAGGCGTACATCCTTTGGTGATTTTCAGAAAATGTTGGAATTTGTTTATGCTGTTTTTGATCACATGATTATAAATTTCAATCCCTATGAACGTAACAAACTTTATACGAGTCACAGTAGTCACGTAAATAAGTTTTTTAAAAGTAAAAAAGTCGATTCTTAAAGCATTCCCAAAAATCGACCACCAAAGGGACTTTCATTTTTAGAGTGCAACGTAAATATTTTTCTGTTTTAGGCCAAGCCGAGCGACAAGCAGTCAACACTAGGGTGCAAGGCTCAGCCGCCGACATAGTCAAAACTGCCATGATAGCCATAGACAGCAAGATGGAAACCGTTTTTAGAAAATCTCATCACAAACCCATGTTAGTGCTCCACTTACACGACGAACTAGTGTACGAAGTTTCAGAAAAATACGTCGAGAAAGCTGTGAAAATTATTAAAACTGGAATGGAAAAATCCGCTGGAGGATTCGGTAACTTTCCAGTGAAAGTGAAAACCGGATATTCTTGGGGGCAGCTTAATGAATATTCCGCAAAATAAAGTTAACCGTGGTTAATTTTAGCTGATGTCATGATGATTTCTGTCAATTCTGTTCCAAGTTTCACCTAACTCTGCCAAATTTTTGTCAGTATTATTTTAATTTAAACAAAACCCGCACATTTCCATGCCTTAACTACTCACATTTAAATATGTACAATACTAGAACACAGTCATTAAAAAATCGTAGCAGGAGCCAAATACATCTCAAAAACTGTCCCACCAAGCGACTAAGATTCACCGATTATACAGAAACGATACCTGAGGAACTGCTCATTTACATATTCTCCTTCGTAACGCACGAAGAGCTTTACAAAAACGTGCGTGCCGTCTGTAAACGATGGTATTATGTCGTGTCTACGCCCTCTCTATGGACCAAGATCAACGTCGACAACACCGTACCCACAGAATTGGTTTGCAAATGGTTGGAACACTCGCCGCTATTGAAAGAAATTTCACTTTTGAACCGAACTGACGTAAACGCCATCGCCGACAAGATGTCCACTTGTTGTCCCAATATAGAAACTGTGGTCGCGAGAAACTGTTGGGGTTCGTCCAAGTCCGAAGTGTTGCAGGGAACTTCCCTTTGTCGATTGGTGAATAAATGCAAGAAACTCATCAATTTCAACTTCGCCCAAAGCAGAATCCGGTCGGTTAAGTTCTTCAAACTACTAGGCAGGAAAGGAGTTTTGAAAAAACGTTTGCCTGGCTCGTACGTAGGTCCTATAAATGAGAATCAAATAGATGCCTTACTAAGATCGTCACTGAGAAACGACGATTATTATTTATGCCTCACATATGGAAATGGTAACAAACTCACCGTAAATCACTGCGGTAGCGTTACCCCTGCTTTACAATACTTCTGGAACACGATCAACGTCTTAGAAGAAGCGCAAAACTTAATTGCCGAATTTTGATTGATTTACCAAAACTCATCTTTGTATTGTACTTTTAT
Organism: Taphrorychus bicolor; assembly: GCA_951812265.1. Lineage (NCBI taxonomy): Eukaryota > Metazoa > Arthropoda > Insecta > Coleoptera > Curculionidae > Taphrorychus > Taphrorychus bicolor. The sequence goes on from OX638297.1 coordinate 29,640,701, forward strand.
TTATAAAAAATATACTTAATGTTTTGTTTCTCTTGATGCCTTTTGTAATTCTTCTTCAACAATGTGGCAAGCAAGTGCAAATCGTTGATTTTTCAAAGAACGCAAATTACGAATTACGATAATAAATATTGAAACATACACTAACATATTATGGAACAAATCGGACATAATCCATGAGAATTCAGAGAGAGCAAATTCATTCTATTTTTAGGTGTTAACATATCAACTATATTTTTGTGAACAAGTGAAGATTTATGGATTCTAACTTAGAGAGTCTAGACATGGCAACTACGCAGGGCAGGGTGCAGGAATAAGTGGGGTCTAAAGCCACACGTCCTGCACTGGCTCCACACTGCGGTAATTAGACCGAGGATAACCTATGGGGCCGTGGTCTGGTGACCAGCGGTGGACAGGGAGGAATATGTGGACAGACCAAGGAAATCTACCCTAACCCGGAGAGATCCAAGGCCTCGTGGCTTCTTGGGAGAAGCCCGCAGTGCCTAGGAGACCTTATAGGAATCCTTACTGAACACTGCAGACTAAACAGGCACATGCACCTCCTAGGAATGGCTGACAGTTCACTCTGTACTGTGGGGCAAGGGAAGAGTCGTCATACCACTTTCTGGGAGTGTGCCATAGGTGGGCGCGACTGCGCCACAGGACACTAGGAGCCGCCTTCCTCCATCGAGAGGAGCTTCCGACTCTGAAATGAGACGGGATACTCTCCTTCATTAGAGGGACGGGTCGACTCGGAGAGGGAATGAGGGCCCTAGTGGAGCAGGGATGCCTAGTCGCAAGGCTTCGGACCCCCATTGTTTACTGCTTCTGCTACTAGAGAGTCTAGATTAGAAGTTGTAACATTAAGTTGTTGTTCTACTGCAGAATTAACACTTGTAATTATGGCATAGTTGATTCAAAAAGTCAAAATTTGCATTTGCGTCATTGTTCTTCCAGAGAAGCGATTTGCTAGCATATGATTGATCTTTAAGGATGATCTTAAATGAAAGAACAATATAATAATACATTAAAGTCACCACTTTATTACTTTAAAAAAGCTTAAACACACTACAATCTACGACCACGTCGTCCACCCTTCCTGCGAGTAGAATCCGAAGGAATAGGAGTTACATCTTCAATGCGACCGATTTTCATGTTGGAGCGAGCTAAAGCACGGAGCGCGCTCTGTGCTCCAGGGCCAGGAGTTTTTGTTTTGTTGCCTCCGGTGGCTCTGAGCTTAATGTGCAGAGCGGTGATTCCGAGTGACTTGCATTTCTCTGCTACATCCTGGATACAAGAAAATTCCATGTTAAAGAAATAATAGGTTAGAGAGTGGTAAGTGTTTTGATTTATTGTCCAAAACTACTATCAATCATGATACTTCGCGTCCTTATAGATAAAGGTGTAGAAAGTATTGCGGGTGTAGGACTTGAAAAATCCACTTCACACTTTCGAAATTACCAACGTTTCGATTATTTATTGGGTCTTCATCAGGACTAAAACATTACAAATTAGTTACCATTATTATGATATACATCTCCACAATGTAAATTAACCTGCACAATATAAATTGAAAAAAAAAAACTACATAAAAGAAGACAAAAATCGAAAAACTATATCTCTAAGTTGTTAAAATTGTGCATACCTTTTTCAGTGAGTGAAGATAGTCAAGTTGTAAGGTTTAAAAAAAATCTTATCCATTAAAACACGCGTAAAGTCTATGGCTGGTTTAAGAACATGCGGCATTCAAGTAGCCTTAGCGTGGACTGAGGTGACCTTATCTGTGAAGCAGCTCGGACTATTTCTTCAAACATTTTAGTAAATTGCAATAAAGGACGCTCAAATCCTGTGTGTCTGCCCTGTTATTAACCCTGCTGTCGATGTAAATGTGCACCATTTCACTAATTAAACCTTTAAGATAATGGGATTCGCGGTCAAGTATCGTAACGTTATCAAAATCAAAGTTATGGCCCAATAAAAAATCATGATGGGCCAAAGATGTTTTTTCTTGCTTAACTTTCTGCTAACTTTGTTCTGTTGGTGTCTCGACAATCATATTGATGTTGGCATATTCTGTTTTTCAAATACTGTCGCGTCATTCCTATGTAACACTTATTGTCACACTGTATGCACGGAATCCTATAGACCAACTTAGAACAAATACCATTAGGCAACTTTGATTTTAATTGGGAAAAAACTTGATGCACTGTGGTGGTGTTATATCCTATCTTATGTTAGGGTTCTTTTTAGATAATCGATCTTATATCCATTCTGAGAGTCCCTTAACTTAGGGAAATCTGTAATAAGCAACCTGAGAAGGCTCCCGCTCACCGGACGCAATTCCGATATGATCTTTATATGTATTCCATACGGAGTTAACAAGGCTTGTCGGGTAGTTATTGGCCTTTAAGATATCCTTTACTATACTGATGTTAGCGTTATGAAAAACTGGGCTGCTAAGTTTGATAGCTCTATAAAAAAAATTTTTAATTATAGAGATTTTTTGATTGGTAGCGTGTGATGACAAATAATTAACAACCCTTCCCGATGCCGCCGGTTTGACATACCAATCCGTTTGGAGATCCTCGCTTTCACGTCTTACAACCAAGATGTGTAAAAAAGGTAGTTTGTTGTTAAGTTCTGATTCCATGGTGAACTGAATTTTCGGATAATAACCATTAAAAAACTGCAGAAGTTGTGGTTTTCTGTTAGATGGACATGCCAAGATAGTGTCGTCAACGTTCAATTTAATAAACGATATCTCAAAAGGCACTAACTTTAGAACATCTTGTATCAAGTCATTCATCACCAAATTGCAAAGGACTGGACTTGCCGGATTTCCCATTGCCAAACCATCAAGTTGTTCTTTTATGTAGTTTTTATTTTCAATTTATATTGTTCAGGTTAATTTACATTGTGGAGATGTATATCAAATAATGGTAACTAATTTGTAATGTTTTAGCCCTGATGAGGACCCAATAAAGGATCAAAACGTTGCTAACTTCAAAAGTGTGAAGTGCATTTTTCAAGTCCTACAGCCAGAATACTTTCTACAACTACTATCAATAATTGACAAAGCCTTATTGTAGAATAAATAAACAATAATAGTATTTTATCCAACAAGCATATAATGCAGACCATCATTACTGAAGGCGGCATTTCTGCCTACAAGTGTAGCGCAATTTACCTATTGTGTATGTGCAAGTTGGACATTATACCTTATCCATGGCTTAATTTACAATTTTTTACATAATAATCAATCAGTAACTCAGTACTCAACACATGTCTTGATTGTCAAAGTAAAATTGATGTTGAAACCATTAACATTGCTATAAGAGTGCCAAGAGTGGTCATAACACATATTAGGTATATTATATTGTTAACTTGCAAAAATCTTCTTTTAATCTTCTTTAACTAAACTGAATTCCATATACCTAAATTCTATTAAATACCACTAAATTCCTGACTTGTTTATTTCACCACTTATTTTCCTGCCATGCCTCCTGATGGGAGAATCACTTCATAGAATGTGTACACCAAAATACTATTTTCAAGAAAAACTCCATTTAATTTATCTTGGATTACTCTAAATTTCCAATGTTCCCTATGTTCATTAAAAAATGTCATATAGAGGGCTTTGAATTTTTGACAGAAGAGGATGATATAATCAAAGCACACAGCTTTGGTTCTTTCATCCTCTTCTTTTGAATGAACACCCTTCATGGGCACCAAAATTTCCAGTGATTTTTTCCTCAATTTTAATGTGAAAAATTGATGATGGTATTCCAATATGCACTCCAATATGACCAAAAGACCAAAAATATTTTATGAACTTTACAAAGAAAAAAGTAGTCAATTTTTAGTTGCAGAGCAGCCCAGCTGAGCTGAGAAACAGGCTAGGTTTATCACTTTTAGGAGATAGTTAGATACTCATTTCTTAGTTCCGTAAGACCCACTGAAATTCAGTCTTCCTTTCTTTCTTTATACATTTTAATACAGACATTAAGTCAAATTTGAACAAGTAAACTTGATGTTTGTACTCAAAAGCAACAGACTGATTACATTGACATGCCCTTAGGAATCTCTTCATCTCTCAAGAATGAATATAATATTTGAGTTAATCGTTTCTATTAGTGTTAATCACATAATTAACTAAAGCTTTTTAATGAGTAGTAGGTACATTCTTTTTCTGCTTTTATTTATGAAGGCAAAAGTTGTGTGATGTAGAATGTCATATTGCAATGTAATTGGTAACTTGAAAAGTAAATTTGGTATGTACCTGTGCAGCTAACATAGCAGCATAAGGAGAGGCTTCATCACGATCTGCTTTCACTTTCATACCCCCGGTAACCCTGGAAATGGTTTCCCTTCCAGACAAATCAGTAACATGTACAAACGTGTCGTTAAAGCTGGCAAAAATGTGGGCGACTCCAAAAACAACTTCTCCTTCCCTGACTTGGGGCCCTAGGGACACTTGCACTTCCTCTTTTTGGACTTTTCCTTTCCTTGGAGCCATCTTTTATGCTAGAAATTAAAATACAATATTTTAGACTATGAAGAAGTAATAGGATATGAAAAATATATTGATATTATTGACTTTATGTTTTAGGTTTAGGAGGCTAAACGTAAAGGTCTATGAGGGACGATATTTATCATTAATCATCCTGCTTTCATCAGAGGTTTTACAAGTAAATTTTAGTTCAGAACATAGAAAAGTGCTTAAAGAACTTTGTGGCTCTCATCTTGGACTCAATTTCAGGCAACTTATATATTTTTAACCGGATTTTCAACACACCTTCTCGACAGCACAAACGTAAATTTTCAAAAGAATTCTTTTTGTTTTGATGTTTCTGGCGTTACTGTATCTGTCTATTTACGCTTGTCGTTTGTCACTGACAGTTGATACTGTTGACATGAATGCCCCACAAGGCAATATGGCGGACCAACCTAATTAAATATCAGGCGAAACAAAACTTGATCTTGATTATCATGTTTGATTTGAGATATATTTAAAGTATATTCCTAAATTGTTTTTTGAGGCTAAAGTTCCAATGCAGAATTGTAGCTGAAGTACTGAAGAAAACCTAAAACATCAAAGCAAATATGCACTTCATAATTAATAAATTGGCTGCGGTGTTGCTGTTCTTACTATTTTTTTATAATTTAATTTATTTATCTGTGATTGATTATAAGTTATACAAAAATTCGTATTCTTCATTTCGTTATAAATACAGAAAATTAGGAATGTTTTGACTACACTGTTTGATTGCCCCTCAGAAAAGTTTGTCAAAATCGGCTGTTCTGCAATGGTCAATTGGTTAAATTCATCGAGCGAATCTAGAGACCCCCTCCTGTTTTACAGTTTCTTACATCAAATTATTGCAAATGTTCATCGAGCTATTTGGAGACCCCCTCATGTGTACAGTTTTGACCCCCCACTTTTAGCAGTGGGAACCTTTGAATTGATGACGAACGGCGGTAGCGACGTCTCGGTGACGTTGTGGCGGCTTACGTCAAATTACTGCAAAACAGTTGTAACTATCATTATTTTTATTACTTTTAATTTCCAATCTAATCGAATATCCAACTTATATTCATCTCCTAGCCAGAGCCCTAGGGCTTCCAGCCCTTAGCTGACAGCTGACCTTGGTCCGCCATATTGCCTTGAGGGGTATTCATGTCAAATGACGTATTTCTGGAATGATCAATACACTTGTCACTTGTCACTGTCCAATCACCTAGCAGATATGGACAGAGGCAACAATTTTCCCTAAAAATGGCCCCTTTTTTTTGCTGGAAGTCCGTCGCTTCAAAGTTGACGTTAATTTTGTCGTCAGCACAACTCATACAAGCATCATAGTAACTTAAAGCCGAACCGGATATTGAAGGTCGATTGTGTTTGGTTTCTATTAGATTAGATGTTAAGTCTTAAAAAACCTTGGAGCTAGGTCAGTTAGGAGCCCTAGCACTCTAGCTATGAGATGAATATAAGTTCGATATTCGATTAGAATGGAAATTAAAAGTAATAAAAATAATGACAGTGATAACTGCTTTGCAATAATTTGACATAATACGTCATGAGGTCACCGAGACGTCACTTACGGCGGAAGTCGTCATCAGTTCAAAGGTCCCCACTGCTAAAAAGGGGGGCCAAAATTCTGAAACAGGAGGGGGAGTCTCCAGATTAGCTCGATATGACTGTCATTAATTTTATTACTTGACCATTCCAGAACAGCTGATTTTGATAAAGATCTGACATACTGATCCGAGGGGCAATTAAACCACGTAGCCAAATTTACGAAATTTTCCGTGATTATACGGAAACTCTACGTTGTTTGTTCTTTTAAGATGACATATCTTCATTAAAACAATATTTTTCTGTTGTTATTTCCATTTTATTAACATTACTTTTATATAATTTATAGTCACACATAAATGTCACACCATAGCCAGTTTATTAATTATGAGGAGCATATTTGTTTTGATGTTTTAGAAATTTATTTTGTTTAATTGTACTTACCAGTTTTGATATGTCACACAACACACCCATTTGTTAAGTACATTTCGCTTCCGTTAAAAGCATCAAGTGGCCAAGCATTTCCACTTCCATGTTTCCTAACCAAGCACCGGCAATTGAACATTAATGACATTACAAGACTATTTTTGTCCAATTTATTTTTAGGCCAATTAGGGGCTTTTTGAGATAACTTGTAGTTAGATATTATATTTCAAAATGTCTTAAATCAAACATGAAACATGATGATCAAAATCAAGTTTTAAGTTACGTCTGACTTTAATAAGGTTGGTCAGCCATATTGTATCATATTGTCTTGGGGGGCATTTGTCACATGACGTAATTCTGGAATGGTCAATCACTTCTCTATTATTTTCTCTCAGAATACGTAGACGAATGGAATCCGTGCCCGCAATTTTCCGCAAAATTGACAGCTGTTACCAAAAATGATGAGACGCCATGTTTAAGGCGAAAACCAAACGTTTCGTTGGCTATATGTTTGCGTGTTTACAATGGTGGGATGTGCAGCTTAAGGTTATAAAAGTAGCGGCTATAGAAAGGAGCCTGGAGTTACGTTTCACAGGTAAAGAGATAATGGCGTTTTTCAGCAACAATTAAATTATTTCAAATAACTCTAATATCAGTTATTTTACATCCAAATCTTCGAAATATGATTTAGTATATACCGCAGTGAAGTCAATAACGCTATTTTGGGAAATATTTTTCTAATCCTGTAATTTGTAGACAGATTTTTTTATTTAAATTTTTGATCAGTTTTTCCACTGGCTCAGGTGATGTAATCCCAGGGTTATCAATGACTATTAATTCACAATTATTTTATTTAATAGTAAGTCGATGTTTGCTAATAATATTACGTATAATATTACTGTTACAAATAGTAATTTAGTTCCATTATTATTTTTAATAAAATATTTTCTTATGTGCTGCAATACCAATGCTACGTCACTGGCATTTTCCCACTTGACAGATTGGAGGAAGCTGGTAACAGACGCCGGCGTCGTATTCTACTTCCTCTGGTCTATCTATTCTAAGTATTTTCCACTCTCTAGAGCCGAGTTCGGTAATTCCATCCGAGCGGTCCGGACACAGACCATCTCCCAAAATATTAACAAGGTAGAGTGAGATAGACTAATATCCCGACCGGCCAGATTGTAATTATGGAATGACAAATGATGTTTGGCAATTGATGATTTTTATGAATGGTGGTGTCAATTTTGAGGAATTTATAAATCTGAAATATGAAAATTGATATTGAAAATAATTTTTCGATTCATGTGTGACTTTGTTTGCGGAATGCCGCTTGAATGGTCGATTGTAAAGTGTTTACGCTTACGCGGAATTACTGTACATTTTCGGAATTTGCTATTTGCATTGGTTGCAAATAAATAATGCAATACGTCTAGTGAATAGAATGATAATGTCTGTGCAGAAGTGTCCAAATATGAATCTGACCAGAGGAATTTGTGTCTTGTGCTTCAGCAAAAACAAGGTTGTTTTTCCTTCAGATGCACAAGATATAACCAAGTTGCTTCCTGCTATTTTACAAAATTTCATTGACGTCCAGAAAGTAAGACCAAAACACTCTAGTTTTAGTTTACCTATAAGTGAAGCTAACATTGATTTAAAAACATTTCCAGTTTGAAGAAACTACTTCAGGGACTTTGAAAATTTGCCCCCATTGCCTTTATGATATTCTGCAATTAGAGGAATGCGTTAAAACATTAGGATTTTTTGAATCTCAAGTTAAATGCAGCATCTGTGAAGACACTGAAACCTTAGTCACTATTGACAATTGGCAATATTTTGATGACATGCTTGAAAGCATTGTTCAAGCTAAGAGGAGGAAGTCTTGTGTTGTATGCTTAAAATGCATAAAGGTCTTGGATACATTCAACAGAATGAAAGGAAATCTTTTAAAGAAATATGTAAGTATAACTATTACCAAAACTATTACTAACAGCATTGTTCACTGGTTACACTAGTGTGCACTGAGTGTATTTCCATCTTTATAGTTTGCTTGAATTAACAAAGGATGGAAATACCCTCAGAGTGCACTTGTTCTCTCAGTGAAACGGTATAAGGCTAATATACCTCATTCACTTATTTGTGGCATCTCGTTACCTTTGAAACCTTACCTATTTTTTTTTTTTTTCGGCACATGTTGAGAAGATACGATAAAAACGTCAAAGTCAGATTTCCAATGCCTACTTGACGGCAATAATAAGTGAATGGTTTATACTTAGGTAATACTTTAAAATTTACTAATAAACAAATTGGAATGATAAGGAAATTATATAGAGATAGCGCTCCAGACCGGGGAATTTATTTAATATTGTTAAAAATTAAATTGGGTTCAAAATTGAAAACATCGTTAACACAGGTGAGAATGGGGCTCTTCATAGCTCTTGGGATTTCCATCTTTTCTAACAAATCCAACTTCTTTCCCTTTGGACATTCATGAAGAACCTTGGCATTGTCAGGGAAAGAAAAATTGTGGTTCAGTCAATAGGTGTGTTGCAAAGGCAGATTTTGATTCAGTGATTTCTGAATCTGTGTATTTATTGAATTCTTTGAGATGTTCATTAATCCTGGTTTCAATCCGCCTTCCTGATTGACCCACATTGCACAACCACGCTTGAACAATCTTGGCATGAAAGCTCATACACCCGGGATTTGCTGCATATGTCAGTTGGATCTTTTAACCTAACCAAATGGCTTTTAAGCATATTAGGCATTCTGAAACCTTTTTAAGTTTTTTGTTTACTATAAACTCTTGTATAAACTAGTTCAAAGTAAATAACATGATACACTGCCAATTTTCTTCACATGTTCAAATGGGAAATGGTTATAAAAAAAAGTATGGAAAAAATTAATAATCTGTGGCTACTAAGATGCCAAAAAATCCTGAATTGCAAATATTTGCTTGGTTTTCTTTGCCTTAAAATGAGAAATGGGCGACAAATAGTGTCCTGGGCAAGTATCATGAAGGACGCAGTACTAAGAGGTTTAAATCCAGGACATCCTACAAATTGTGGGAATGTTGACAATACTAAGCCTTCAGCCAAGAGAAAAATCACGTTGTAAAATGGGCACTTACAGCAAAATTCCATATAACTTTACCTTAGATTCCATCAATTTTTACTATATTTCATGTGAAGCTTTAAATCAAATCCAAAGTCCAACCAATGTATTTCTATGAAATATGGGCCATCAACTTGTCACCAATAATCCTGCACTATACAGTTACTCTCCAAGAGGGTTGATATTGAACTTCTCTTAATTACCTCGGGTTTTTGACATTCTGATAATGCATAGTAGGCAATTCATATTTCCATAGTTTGTATAACCAGATTAGTAAGGAAATAACACATTAAAGAAAAAGTTTCTATAGAAAATGATTTTATGGTGTGCCCACTGTCAAAATTATATTCTATTTTCAAAACCATTTTGTTCCTGATGTAAACTAACATGATATGGATGGATTGTATGCTTCTTTAAGAATTTCAGAGTAATAGTTTTCAAAATTCCTAGTAGACTAGAGTCATAAGCCAATCTGCATGAAGAAACATGTAGATTTACCGCAACTGCCCCTAATAATGTGATATTTTGTCTTAATGCCTAATTGTGGCTGGCCTTCTTTTTTTCAGCTGCACAATCTTATGTTCTTCAAATTCTTAATTTAGAGCTATAAAAAACTGGTTTAAGGGTACATGATAATCCATAGGGAACACTTTCACTTTATTAAATAATGTGTCTAAAACTACTGCATGTCCAGTGTGAGCTATAAGATTTTTCAAAATCAAGTAAAAAATACAGGATGTCCTATTTAAAAATATATTATATTGTATTCTATTGTATTGTATTCAATGTGAGTGGACCTGTACAGTCCTTCACCGCGACCTGCGGTCTATTGTGGCTCACTTGAAGTGTTGCCAACAAGGTTTGTCCTTGCTTGCACCACTAATTGTCACCCCATTATGCCCAGACACTCAACGAATCTGATGAGTCTCTCAGGCAACACTGCGTTTGCATCTTGAGGTTCAATGATTGTGTTTCCAAACAGCGAGTATCTCAATCTGGCAATAGCCTGGCAGTCACATAGGACATGCTTAACTGTCTCATCGTCTTCCAAGCACAGCTGACACTCAAACTTGCACAGTCTGAGTCTGTGCATGTAAAATCTTAGGTGGCTATGTCCTGAGATAATTGCAGTGGCCACTTTGATTTGTCTCCTATTTAGTCTGAGGAATGTTTGGGCTTTTGCGCTACCTGTTCCCATGATATATTTTTTGGAGTGTGACAGTCCAAGTAGGTTCTCCCATCAGTCCTAGGACTTGGCATTGCTCCATTTCTGGAGTTCAGCAGCCTTGACCAGAGAGTATGGGACTCTCAGTGCCGGCTCCGGGCCTACGAATGCAGAGCCCGCTGCCCTCCTGGTTAGAGAGTTTGTGTTGAGTGAGGGAACCCTGACAACGTAGCGAGTGCCTAATGTATAATTATATTATATAAAGTCACACTTTTCTGGGCCTCCCTGTATATTAAAAAATATTTTCTTAAAATAGGCGCTTCTGTACAATATAGGTCACCATAAAAACAAAATCTCTTTTACCCTACTAGTTCTCCAAATATCTCACTGTTTCAAGTTAAAAAGGCCGCCATGTGTCATAAGCAGTGCAATATAAATCAAATCTAGAGTTTAAATCTCAGGTAGGGTTTTTCCTACATCAGGTCTACATTTTTCCTTATATTTGGCTACCTACCCTATAAACGTTTTTATGTTTTTAATTAATTTCTCTTAAACAACTACAGGCAATGATGTCAAATTTTCAGGGCCAAGTAAGAGGCATAAGATCTATCAATATCCAGTAAAAAATATAACGCGTCCTATTTAAAAATATTACACTATATGACTTTACACTTTTTTGGTTCACTAAAATAGGGTTTTCTGTACAATATCGGTAACTGTTGAAAAGAAAATTTGTACCCTACTAGTTTTCCAGATATTTTGCTGTCTCAATTTAAAAAGACTACACATATAGAGCATATTCAAGGGGGAAAAGCCCCTACACAGTAAAAAGTAAAAATAAAAATAGAATAAATCTTATTTCACCAAATTGTTTATTAGTAATTAAGACTCTCAAACTAAATTTAATTCTTTCAGCCCCAATTAGCACTTCCACAATCGATTAACAATAAATCCAAAGTGAAGGAGTCAAATGCCCACAAAATTTCCCAACATGATTCTGACAGTGACTCGACACCAATTGTTATTAACCTAAAGAAGCATGAAACAAAACCGCAGGGGATTTTGAAGGATCTAAAACCATTGAGAAGCAGCAATTTTAATATTGAAGAATTCAAGAAAGATCCAAAACTAATTAACCAAGTTGCATTTGTCAAAGTAAATGGAATTCAAGCTTCAAAATATCGACCAAATGCTGTACTTAATTCCAGTTCGAGTAGTTCATCTACAGATTTCAGCCCAAAGCGTTCATTCTTCAAAATCAAATTGAAGTGTCCAGCTTCAGTAAAGCAGAGTAAACCAAGTAAACCCCCGAGTAAGATATGGGACAAGGTATGTTAGATTCTTTATTTTACTTCTATATTCTTGATTGATTTGTTCCAACATTTTTTTTGTTTTGTAAAAACTAAGTGATCACTTTTTGATAACTGTGTTTGGAAATAATATGTGAAGTTTTGATTACAAGTGATGTGACTATTAATAGCAATAAATGTATCTTATATCACAGTATAAGGAATAATACATTATATCAGTATCGTCAGTTCGTGTCGGCACTTTTGATATTTCCAAAACTAAAGCGTGCCGCGCCCGGCAATTTTCTCGAGTAGTTATTAGGGGACAAACACATGCGATGCACTGCCAAAGCATTGCCAAAACCGGTTTGGTGGTGCACCGCCCGGCGGCCGGGCGGACGGGGCAAGGGGAGGGGAGTTTCAATTTTTCGACCGTCTGACGTTATTGATATAATGTATTATTCCTTATACTGTGTTTATATCTTATCATGCAAAGCCTTTGAACCATTCTAAAACAACCATTTTAGTCTAATAATTATAATATTGATGAAACTGCTTGCTACGCCCAGTGATTTCTTAGTTATTTTTTTTATAACTTTTCCTCTAAATGTCACCTGAGCAAAGTTTATATTGCCTTTAGTGATTTAATACTTAGTTTGATAATTGTTCACACTAACACTTTTTTCTCCAATTTCTTAGATTTACCTCTTAATTTTTTTTTAACAATAATACCCTGATGGATATTTTAAAGAATATAGAAAGTGGGTACCTTAGTCTTTAAATCTATTGAGAGGCCTTGACAAGTTATGACTAAAGCCATAATTATGGTGCCTTCTTTAGAGGTGTACCAACATACAAAAAAGTGGCTACAAATTTCAACTTTTTATGGGGCGCTCAAAACAGTCTTTTGACGATTTGAATTGACGTGACGAAACGGGAGAGCTTCTAAATGAGGGAGAACATTGATGTCTGTTTAAAGGTGGTAGGCAATGATGTACTATTGAGTGAAACATGTTGGACTTCCATTGTTTTTATTGAGTTTTTTACACGACGTTTCGAGCAGTGGAATCTCTGCTTGTTTTCAAGTGAAACTTTGTTCTTGGAAGATGTTTCGCTTAACATTGATGTCTGCTGCGCTGTAAACAGTGCCTGGTCGTCGCCTAATTTCAATTATTTTGGCTAGTCAATGCTATTGTTTAAAAATGTTATTTTTTTAACATTTAGTGGCTATTTCCGGAAATGCTTAAATAAATATTGTTGCGAACTCGGGATTCGAATAATTAGAGGGTTTTTAATTAAAACACTATTTATTTACTCCACAAACAAATATACACAATCCATTAACTTATATAGTCCTTTATTAGGCACTAATGCTTTACTATAGCTCAGTATTATCGCTTGACTCTTTTAACTTTCTTAGCCTCGATAAGAATTAGACTGAATCAACCGGCCGCGGTCCCTGCCTTTATATACCTAAAGCTTATAATCTAGAAAACTCCCTAATAATTATCGCACTATCAAAGAATTCCGCTAAACGTTTAAATACCACCAAAGTCGAGTAAACAAGCTAATAAATCACGCTCGGCCACGTCGAACCGCGACAGGTTCAAAAGCCGCTCGAGAACGACTGAGCTGCGCGGCGCTTCCGTCAATTCTTAACAATATACTGTTTTGGATTTCAAACATTACAAAATCTTAGAATTTCATATGTCCTGTTCTATAGTTTTTTTGACTTGTTACAATAATAATAATCATTGGAAGACTTATTCTGGAATGCTTTTTTCTAGCTGTCACCCTCAAGTAGGACTCCAACAGTGAAGGTCAAATCTAAGTCACCGCCTTTGGATTTGAAAGAACTACGGGTCAATGTGCTTAGATTGAACATCGAAGGTCATTTGAACTGCCTCACGCCTACCGGGACACCGCACTTCATCCCAACTAAAGCTAGCAGAAAAATGGTGTTTGACGACCTGCTCTCCAGCAACAAAAAGCAGCGAAAAACTGTTTCTTTCGCTCAGGACCTAAACGAAGAAATCGTCGACGGCGAGACTATTTCAAAAAAAGATAACGCGGAGGGGTCGCCGTTAAAATCACTGCTGAAGAAAAGCTCCTCACCTTCCCCGGAATTGCAAGAAAACTTCCGGTCTGAGCACGACGAAGAAGTTTCTCAGGTGGTGAGTAACATTAACGTGAATTTTAATTCTGATGTGTCCGATGATTCGGACAATGAGTTTCACGCGTCCAAGAGCTATGTGCAGGAGATTCAAAAGAATCGTGATAGTATCTTTGAAGGTTTAAAAAATGATTCAATTGAAAGAAGTGAGCAAACTGAGAAAATCATCAGTTCAGGCACTTTAAGTGATAAGGAAGATAGAGAGTGGGATAGTAGTAGTAATGACTCCGAACGGGAAAGGACGGGGGACGAAATAAGTGAAGAACCTGCCACTGAAGCAATAGGTGGCAGCGAGGAAAAAATAGATAGTGACGACCAAGAGTTCTCTAGAAAACGAAAAATTAGTGAAACTGATTTAAATGGAGAAGCTGTAAATGCCGGTTTTCATACGCAAGCCGTAAAACGCATTAGACTGGAAGAACATATTAGTGAGGACGATGGTTCGTCTGATCAATCCCTATCGAAACTAAATGGAGATGATGACAATGTTGAATCGGCATTAAATCTCTCTTTTTCCGGTCTCTCAAGAGAAAATAAAGAAAAAGAAAACAGTACTGCGGATAATCGCACTGAGATGAATAACGATGAATCTGCGGAAAATACGAATTTCAAGCCCGATAGCGACCGCTCTCTTGCACACGATGATAGTTTTACAACTGCCACAAGCACAGATGTATTTGGAACTTTGACCAATGGAGGGTTGAATGACGTACAAATATAAGTAACATTATTTCCAGGTTAAGTTTAATTACTTTCTAAGAGGCTTGGGCGGACCAATAGTCTTTTAGAACCAAGACAGTGGCATATTTTACAATGTAATAAATAATATAGCACCTTGAACAATGAATGATTGATTGACAACGGTCAACCCAAATTGATTGTACCGAATGAGCCACTAAGAAAGGACGTCGGCTATATCTGAAACTCTGTTTATAGTCTTCAGGAAAAAAGTCTTAGATAAAGTAACTCAAGCGTTTTTTTTAATGGCTGTACTTAGGTCGCACTCGGCCGAACTCTGTACAGATTTTATCTTTCAGTGAGAAATCCAGAGGGCATTTTTCGGAGTTGTATGTTTCACTGGACCATTTGCATTCGAAAAGTGTGCATGTCCTTTTTCGAAACATAATGGACGTGAAGGGTCGGATTATGCTGTCAAAATCTGCCGTCATTTTACAAATGAAATAGAATTCGGCACCATTTGCCGGGAAATTTGGTACTTCATGAAAGTACGAGCTGTTAAATCATCGCACTAGTGGGCTCCATTGGTGATTGACAATTGAACTTTTCTGGTATCATGACCAGTCCGTCAACCGCATAGGCCCGCGCACTGAACCCCTCGGTCTGTAGTCTCTCCAAAAGGCCGTCCATTAAGAGACATCATAGTCGAGGTGATAAGCAGCTGCCCTCTGGACAGCCGCCCTCGACCTCGATTTCTCTCCGGTGATCTCCCCGAGAAACCGTCACCCTACGGTTGCGGAGCGCCGATCTGACCCAACTTTCCAACTGTGTTGGAATGAATGCCAGTAGCAATCCTTTATTCGAGTATGCCTTCTGTATTTTATGCACTACAGAGTGGAGAGCGGTCGACTTTCCTTTACTATAGGGATGTTGATCTTTGTTTATGGGTTGTCTTGCCAAAATTTCCTCTTTAATGCACCTAACGACTATCTTTTCTAATGTTTTCATTAGAAAGGATATCAAACTTATGGGCCTAAACGATTTAGCGACATTGTACTCACTTTTCCCAGTTTTTAGTATGAAGACCGCGTTCACGCATCTCCACGCCTTAGGGACGCTCTTGGACCTAACATTGGTTAAAAAATTAAATTACAATTGATGAAATCCCTTCATTAAAACATACAACTAGAGAATCTATAGATTTTATAAATCTAGTCTAAATATAGTCTTACACTTTCACTACCAAACTCTATTTTGTTAAAGGTGGTACTACAATCTTTATGCACCACATCCAAGTCGCTGTTAGATAACTTTCTTTGTGAATTATTTCTGTGACTATTCTCACACACAAAAGATGTGTGTTCTACTAAAGGGATTTTTTCTCCTTGTAATCACAATTTACCATCATTTGTTTACCGCGTGACCACACATAAACAAACGACAGACAACGCGATAATCTAAATGCCTAGGTAGCAAAACGACATCAATTAAATGTCGATTTTTCTTCATCGTTTGCAATAAAAGACGTCTTCAGGAGCCTCATTCTGTAGGAGTTATGAAAGTGAGAATGAAAATTTTGACAACCTTGATTGGTCAAAGAAATCTATTGACCAATTCGAATGGCCAGAGATTTTCATTTTCACTTTCACACCTTTCTATAGAATAAGTGCCCAGTTGGCGTTAATAAGTCCTGAAATGACATAACAAATAACTTTAAAATGTCATTGACTCCTGACATTGAAAAGTCTCATTTTGCAATTTGGTGAATTAGTGTCGCAGCAAATAGCGACGTCAAAAAACATCAAGTGTGTGACAGGGCGTGTTTTCGGTGAATTGAGCATTCCAGAACAGCTGATTTTGACAAATTAGGATGGAATTTTAAGTTTTAGAAAACCATGGAGCTAAGATCTAGGAACCCTAGGTAATCAGGAGATGAATATAAGTTCGATATTCAATTGGGTTGGAAATAATAAGTAATAAAAATAATGACAGTGACAACCTTTTTGCAATTATTTGACGTAAGACGTCATGACGTCACCACGTAAAGGTTCTCACTGCTAAAAAGGGGGACCAAAAATGTAAAACAGGAGGGTCTGCAGATTAGCTCGATGGATCAAACAAATAAAATGATTAAATATTTTTACGATGCCGTCAAACGAAGAGGCATGTAACATTGCTGCGCAATTTTGAAAATCCCATACGATTGGCTACCCTGTTTGGTTGCTTCTCAATAGAGAATGGCAGACCTTATTAAAGATACGTGTTCTGGAATAGTCACTAAGTTACCAAATAACTAAGTCGCAAAGCTCTTTTCATGTTTCTTGTTAAAAATAAAAACTATAAGTCAACACACACACAGGGTTGTCAAATAAAATTTAATAGAACTTAATTAAATAAAATTTCTCCTTTCGAATGATACCTTATTTTACGGTATCGGTATAACCAAGTCAACCATCTCTGCTCTCTTTATTTAAGAAGTGGTTGAAAAAAAGGTATAAAAAAAACGAGACTACAGAAATCATACTTTTGAATCTCTGAAAATAACTTACAGCAATTTTAGGCAACTTTACCTAACATTTTTTTCTGAATACTGTATGATAAACGGATTTTTCACACATGGCCGACGTCCTTTCTTACTGGCTCATCCGGTACACAGTCCGATCTCAGTTATTATTGCAGATAGTTTTCAGCAACGTCGATGTTATGAGATCAGAGGATTAAAATGTGGCTAATGTCGTATGTCGCCTTACGGTTGGCCACTATCAGCACCAGTTTTTGTTTTTAAAACGTCAAGGTATCTGACTTAGGTACTCTTCTAATAAGTCAAGTACCGCTAAATCCACTTTTTATAGCAACGTCATTTTTGTTAAGAAGATTTAATAAAATAATTTTCTACCATTTTTTTATTTTCAGTGTATATATTATTAATGAGTCTAGTTATATTCGGAATAATATTTCAACATTAGAAATAGTTTACTCAAAGGTTTTTGCTTGTTCCATTTCTTTGATGCATGCTTCAATAAAAATAATTGGAGTTTATATTTTGTCCTAATCCTGCAAACGTCACTTTTCGTGAAGTCCAAATTTTACCTGGGATACTCTGTCCGAAGCCGAAACAGCATTTTTTCCTTACCATAATCCAATTACATTTTATTGTCTATTCTTTACGCAGGGTGTGGCAACATTTTTTTAAACTCGACATATTGAATTTATGGGATCGATTTTTTAGGTATCCAACAAAGAAAGGTCGTCAGATCCCTGCAAAGAGTTACGGCAAAAATGCGGAATTTGCTGTTAGACTAGCACTAATTTTTTAATTATTTCTGATTATTAGTTATTAATATCGTTCCTTATTTTGGTTAATAGTTCTCTTCGTTTATTGTTTTCATAATAGGTGGTAATGTGTCTTGAAATTGTTGACACGTTATGATTAGGCCTCATACTATGATGTGTTATTATTTTTGTTATATATGTTGTCTCTGGTTGTCTGTACCCGGTTTAGCGTTTGCAAGTACAGAACTTATCATCTCTTGACCTCAGAGTTAAATATTTGGTTAGCCTCGTAATGGAAGCCTCTAATATTAGCATTAGTTATATCTAGTACGATTATTATTATAGAAGCTAAGTGTAATTTAATATAAAATGAAATATGTGTTATAAGAATTGTGTGTTTATTTTATTGCATTTCTTAATTGAATAATCTGGTTTAGTTGTAAGCTCTACAAATCCACTATTATTATCCTACTGATTTTACATTTTGAATGCAAAATTCGCTTGAATACAAACTACTAAATTCAATTTATCTTCAAAACCGAAACGTTGTAATGAAATATTATCAATTTCACAAAATTTCATAAAAAGTTGAGAAAAAATTAGTGAATAGGTAATACTGTCGAATAAATCTCGGTTCGTTTTTTAAGTGTCATGCGTATTATCATATTTATCTTTCATTGTGATTGTTCTTAACTTAGTATTCGATAGTAGTGCATATTTTTATTTTACCATAATTTACCTAAACCATTGGTTATGATTTAAATACTATTAAAAACCATTGAACATTGAAAACCATGGTTCGAAAACATTCTTATTTTACAAATAAAACCACCACTAATTGGGTAAGTGCCGCCTAGACCCGCCTAAAGAAACGGATGCAAGAAAGTTACAAAACTGAATCACTTTGAATCTCCTGAAGTTTGTCAAAGTGCTTTTGGACCACTCCGTTTTTGAGAAATTTTGGGAAAACCAAAATCGTGCATTTTTAGAAAACTGTAATTAATCCTTTATTTTAAGAGATAATTGAAATTTGTGAAAACATTTCTGAAGCAACTTTTTGAGTGGAATATACTTTCGATATAACGTTTTCTGGAACCATCATCAACTTCTGTTTTTCTTATGACGGCCATATTGTATTTTTACACTTGTTTACAGGGGACAAGAAATACGTTTCGATAATGTATATCAACTGAAATGAAATTCCTGCATGACACAATTTCGCTTACTTTAAGTAATTTCCAGCTGTTTCAATTTAATTTTTAAGAACTCTGCATTCAACAAATATTGCTCTGTGACCTACAGCCAATGTGATATTGTTTTTAAGCATTCGCGATAATAACCACATATTAATGTCAAGTTCAATCCAATACTAGTAAAAATTATATTTTTCTTGATTCTTTAAAATACTATAAAATTTTACTAGGGTTGTTATACATTGTTGAAACGCATTTTTTGTCCCCTGTAAAAAACAGAAGTTGATAATGGTTCCAGAAAACCGAAACGTTGTATCGAAATTTTACTTTACAGGTATATTCCACTCAAAAAGTTGGTTCAGAAAAGTTTTCACACATTTTGATTATCTTTTAAAATAAAGGATTTATAACAGTTTTTTTCTAAAATGCACCATTTTGGTTTTCTTAAAATTACTCAAAAACCCGATTGGTTGCAGCCACCCCGTTTTTGTCATGACTTCGTAGCTCCTATAGTTTCCGAGATCCCTATACATGGAAGACCAATTTGGGGCACACTGTATAGAAGGTGCGTTTTAACGGCATATATTATTATGTAGACGCCATCATTTAAAACTTTGAGATGACACAATCCCGCGCAACCGGTCCTGCAAAAACGCTTAGTGTAGACCAGTGCTCAGTTGTTTGCACCTCTTAACATAGATTAATGAGCATCGGTGACGTACGAGGTTTGGCTCATTACCATATTTTATTTTCATTCGTCTATGAGTCTTTCAAGTCTTCAGAAAGCTTTATTGAATATTGAAAACTATTCTTAGCATAAAATTAATGCCTCGTTGAATAAATCAGCCGAATTTACTGTCATCGCAGACTAAATACAATATTAACAGATTTAGTGATTGGGTTTCGAAAATTACAACTGTTGTTTATACGTAATTAAGTCTTCAGAAATCAGAACAATCATAATCGAAAATACTAACTCGAAGTCAACATGTCTCATTTTATTTATTAAAGACACTTTATAACAATAATTAGATTAAAAATAGAGTGATAGACAAATGGTTCACACCAACACGTCCCAGACGACCACTATAAAAGTGCTTATCGATTATACTTTGAGCCCGGCTTAGATTTCAACAGACCATAGTTTTATATTTTATTATTTTATTTTTTAAGTAAATGCTCACACACTGTTTTTTGGCCAGTTTTTAGTTTCCCCACTTTGAGTTAGTATATTTCCAATTGGGGTTTTCTTGCTCGTTTCATAGAGGAAAAAAAAGTAGACTTTATGATCTTAAAAAAGATTTCACAGTAGCTCATCAGTGGACTATCGGAACAAGCAATAAAAAACAAATTTAATAAAATTTAATAACCATAATTTATTAATATTATTTACAAAATAAAGATAGTATCTGCTAAGCAGTATTCGCCTTAAATAATCTGAACTGGGAAATCTGAACAAATTTACATACATCTTAGACATTTTACAAAGGCCTAATCCTTAATTAACAGTTGTCTTATAAATAGATAAATTAATTTTTTATATCAATAAATATGTTATATTTTTACAAGATTTTTGATTGAATTTTACTCATATTATTGCTACTTACATGCTTCAAATGATTTAGGCAAATTAATAAGACCAGCGTGGATTTGTTCGTTATTTCGCTATTGCAATAATGTTAATCACTATTGCAACAAATTAAAATTGAGGGATACGCGAAATGACATTCGTGCTACTTTTATTAGCTGTTCAAATTTAGTCAAAATAAGCTTCACGTGTTTATCATCCACTGATGATTAAATTGCTTTTACAGAGAATACGTATATAACAGTAAGGATGGAAAATTTTATTATAATTTCATTACATAAATCTACCCGTCGAACAGAGAAAACTCAATTTTATTAATAAGTTATTTTTCTTTATAATAATATAAACAACTTTGGCTCTCTGCTTTATTTTTTTTACACTAAAATTACGGACGACCTGACGTAAGTGTTACTTTGGCCAAAGCCAAGACGATATTTAGGGTCGGTATTTTGAATCCCGATCACGAACTTGATCAAGTAATTATTGGTCAAATGTTACAGTCATATAATTTAATCCAAATTCAAACTACCGGCTCTTAGACTTTTCTACTTTGGCCCAATATAAATTGAAAAAAACTGTACCTAAAAATGATTTTTCTAATGGCGGTTTTATACTATCCGAGGTGATCCATGAGAAAGTACAGAAACTGTAGTGCCGTACAACTATCTGTAGTTTGGGACCTGTTGTAGACATTTAAATTTAAAGAGTATTCCTAAAAAATTAAGCAGTATCCAACGCCTACTATTATCCATATTTAAGAGGCGCATCGATATTTTGAATAAAAATATGACAGGTAGGAAGGATTTATTTCAAATTGGCGACCAACCTGGTGTACTCAGGCAGCAGGAGTTCACTTCTGCTGATCACTGGAGGAACAACAGTATTGTTATTAAATTAATCCACTCATTTTTGCCTCTATGAGTTTTCTAGAGACTTGAAAATTCATTATTTTAATTCTTATTTAATTCAATGTTTAGTAACAAGCCTATGAACATGTTTATCATAACCTGGTCAGTCAACAAATCCTCTGTGAGAATGAATAAATTTGTTGATATGACATTGATAAGGAGCATGCAGTGAAACTTCCAAAATATTATTTCGGAATTTTTTTAAGTGGCATTTTAATTTCCAAAATTTTTTTTAAAACATTTGACGGTTGTAATGTTTGAATTTGGAATTGCCGTCCCTTGAATCGCTAATTATGGCAAAATTGATAATGATGTTAGCGCGCCTTCCTCTGTTCTTTTATTCAAAGCTTAGACCATAAAAACTAGATTTGTAAGTCAGGCATGTAAAACATCTAGACACCCAGCTCTAAATGTCGAAAATGACTGTTGTTTGCGTCTGTGCAAATTAGAAAATTCTAGTTTTGGATTCACCTCTCTGCATTAAAATTAAAAAATATATATACTGAAAAAGGAACTACGTAAAAAATATTCGTTAACGGCATTATCTACAAAATCTTTATACAACTAGTTATGGAATATGACCACTTTAGTACGGAAAGCTTAGAATAAAAGATTATATTCTTGAAACACTCAGGTCATGCTGATCTTTTCCTGATATGGGCATCATCTGAATGAATCCAAACTGAATCACAAACATAATAAATACTAATGACATCAATCAACATCTTCAAACAAAAATTAGAAAATTGTTAGCAAAAATGTTTAGAATTATTCCGATACCCCTGGTGTAAAGATAGAAAGAGCGGGGTAGTTAAAAGACCAGCACTATGTGCACACTGCCTGCACCTTGCTAGTGTAATGTTAATCAAAATCGATTACTGATAAATAATGCAATATAATGCTGATTAATAATCAAATCCTTACTGGCTTGTGCAGGATTTAAACGTATCTAAAAGTGGCCCTAAATGCTTTGCTTTTTTCTGTAAGTTTGGTCTAATCATAAAGTTTTTGCTAACAATTAATCTATTTTTTACAGTCCAGATATTAACCGGACAGAATGCACAATTTTCCGATGCGGAAGGAATGTAAGTTGTCCAACAGTACCACGTGCGTTGAATACAATACGTTTGTCTTCATAGCCATTCCTGTATTATCAAAGTTTATATTACGCACGAAAACCTTTTTCTATTTTTTTTGTAGCTAGAATTAATTACATTTTGAAACGTATTTTGAAATCCTGACAAGAAAACGGCTAAATTGTTTGACAACTATTTACCTACATACATACACCACTATAAATCTTTCCACTGTTCAGTCCATTATTGAATGACCAATCTTTGTGTTCCTGTCACAAAAACAAACTGCGTTCTAATAAAATGACAATGAACATAACTAGTAATCAAATGGCGGCTAGAAAATCTAATTATTATTTCAGTTCTTTTTTGTTTTTGATATTGAAATCAGTTTGCCCTTGTTAGAAGCACGACTGAAACGTCGCGTTTTCCGGCCATGAAAACGGTTTCCTGACCGTGGCATCGGCTCATAAACTCTCCCTGCTTTGGTAGAAGAGGATGTAACCTGTCTCCGACGACTTCTGCGTATCTGAGGTCAAACCGTAGAAATCTTCTATTGCTGACGAGTCAATTTTCTGTAGCAAAGAAAAACGATCGTTATTGATTTAATTTTACAAATACTGTCGGATTATATGAGAAAATATGCTTATTCGGTACGAATTATGGTAACCTTGATTTTTTTTACATATTTCAGAAGAAACTTTATTTTATAGAGAGATGAATCTGAATACCAGAATAGATGGTCCAACAGTAAATAATACTTGATCTATACTGACACTGATAAAGTCCGGAAGTCTGAAAAATTATCGTTCTCATATCTTACTATCTTATATAAAATATATCTTACGCTTTTG
This sequence comes from Taphrorychus bicolor, assembly GCA_951812265.1. Classification (NCBI taxonomy): domain Eukaryota; kingdom Metazoa; phylum Arthropoda; class Insecta; order Coleoptera; family Curculionidae; genus Taphrorychus; species Taphrorychus bicolor. The sequence continues at coordinate 29,664,508 of OX638297.1, forward strand.
GAATAAACAAGACATATGCATTATGAAATTCTAACTTCAACACCCTTTAACTTTTTAACGAAGCTTGATATGTAATACAACTGTATGATGGACCCCCCTCTTAAAATCGACCAAAGAATATGAGATTTTATTTTCGGCCACCCATTATGACTCACCCTGTATATACAGGGTGTCTTTTTTTAAGTGCGTGCAGTATTACTATCTCCGAACCGGCTGTAGTTACGAAGACGGTTAAATTAGCAAAAAGTTAACTTTTGTAGAACCTGTTTAGAAAACCTTTACAATGTTGCCTTATTCTGAGTGGTTTCTGAAATATTTAAAAAAATGTAAAAAATACCAAAAACCGGGTCCGTATTTAAAAAAATTAACTTTATACTGGTAACTGGTTGATAAGGGTCACACGAAGCTAATCGAGATGTCATATGGGAGGGGTTAGAGTGTAGTGAAAGTTTGTAATTTAAACTTTTTTTGTGTCACCAATAGTTTTTGAAATATAAAATATTAAAAATCTGAAAAACCTACTTAAAATGTGGCAACACTGTAAAGGTTTTCTAAAAAGTCGAACGTGGTGAACTCCGCTGAACGGTCCTTCGAGGCTTTCGAAACGACTAAGAAAGGCTTTAACTTCTAAAAACATGCAAAATTGTAAAATAATAAATCTACTAGTAATCACTACAGTATTCTTGTCCTATCTATGTTTGCAATGATGAAAAATAACAGGTTTATAAGTGGAATTAAAACTTCCAACTTTACAACAAAAAAAAACAAATGTGCACATAAAAAAATTTTTTTTTGGCCTTGAGAAAGGCTCAATATAGAGCCGAAACGTAGAAAACATCGTAAAGTTGGAAATTTCAATTCCAATTCCAAACCTGTTATCTTTCACGTTGTCTACTGTTATGATCCACTTCTTTAAGGCACTCCAATATACGAGTTAGTTACAACGATTGTATCAATATCTTCTTCCCCTATTTCTAATAGCACCATTCACTGGGAAAACTAGTGCGCACTGAGTATATTTCTATCCTTTGTCAATTCGTTCAAAATACAAAGACAGAAATACACTTAGTGCTCACTAGTGCACCCGGTGAAAAAAGTTTTGAAACTCAATCATGACACTTTGACAGTGACAGAAACGACACAATGCACAATAATATAAAACTTCACTTATTATTCACATCAAGTAGTCGTTACAAAAAGTAACTTTGACGTTTTTATCGTATCTTTGCAACATGTATGTATAAAAAAAGAAGATTTCAAAGGTAATGCGCTGTCAAAAATACGAGAATGAGTTATAGGTGATGGTGAACTCCGTGTTACTTATTCCCCTGTCGGCACGCTGCAGTGGAGGGACTGGGGTGGAGGTAGTCATGGCGCACTTGAAGTATTTCGCAGAACGCGCTTCTAGTCTTTAGAAACGGAATTTCCTTCTACTTGGTGAAATTGTTGTCGTGTTTAAAGATCTCAATGGCCTCTCTTGTTAGTTTCCGATAGAAACGCTGCGATTGATAGAAGATATCCACCTTGTTGAAAAGGATGTCGTTACCTTCGGAGAGAACGTGCTCTGCTGCTGCTAACTTTTGTGTTTGTCCCAGTCTGCAACTTCTCTTGTGTTCCGTAATCCTCGTGTTGACACTGCGTTTTGTGGTGCCAATTTATACCGAGCCACAGCTGCATGGAACACTGTAAACTCCAGGTGCCGATAGGGGATCTCTGCGGTTTTTGGCAGAACTCAAGCTTTGTTGTATTGTGCGAGTGGGTTTCAAGACAGTTTTAACATTGTGCTTTGCAGTAGCCTGCCAATCCTGTCCGTTACTTTGTGGATGTCTGGTAGACTTGCCAATGCGCGCCTTTTTTTTTCATGTTCTCCCATTGTTCCTTCCTGGCGCTCTACATTCCTTGGGCGGACGGCCCTATCGAACTCGAGCTTGCTGTATCAATTCCAGCCAAAGGCTCTTTCCAGGTGCGTCATTTCCCGTTCCAATTCAGCCGGCTCACAAATTCTCGTGGCTCTCACAGACAGAGTCTGTGAGTTTATGACTCCGCTTTTCTGTCTGGGATGATGATTTGAACCGTTATTCATGTATCCGTCCGTGTGTGTTGGTTTTCTATAAACAGGTGTGTGCAAGCTTCCCATACATTCGGCCCCCTTGATACCAAAACATCAAAAAACGGCAGGCGTCCTTCCTTTTCTATCCCTATAGTGAATTGAATTTTTGGGTTGATAAAATTGAGGTGTAAGAGGAAGTTTTGAAGTTCGCCCTCGCCATGGCTCCAAATAACAAAGGTGTCGTCCACGTACCTTAACCAGCCCTTTGGCCTCTTATTTGCAGTTGCCAACGCCTTGGCCTCGAAAATTTCTATAAAATACTCGACTAAAGGGGCTGCCCATAGCTACCCCATCAGTTTGTTCATATAAATCTTCCTTCCAATGAGTATATGTAGTGGTTAGGCAGTGTTGGAAGAATTTGGCAATATCTTGTGGAAATTCCTGGTTAATATGTTCCATGGCTTTCTTAATGGGTACCATCGTGAAGAGCGATGAAGACCATCCAAGCTAATGAGAATTTCTCTTGGAGAAAGAGTCAAAGAATGCAGTTTTCCGACGAAATGAGTGAAGTTTTTTATAAAGCTGTCAGAATTTCCTATTTTGGGTTGCAGCAGTTTTGTGAGGTGTTTCGCGATTTCGTAGGTCGGCCTTCCTATGGTGCTCACGATGGGTCTCAGTGGACATCCGGTTTGTGGATTTCGGGCAAACCGTACAGCCTTGGTGGCATCGCTTCTGATTTTTTAAGCTTAGTCATTTCATCCAATGCCACGTCCTTGATTAAATTGTTGGTGGCCCTTGTAGGTGGTGGGATCTAACAGTGTTCTGATTTTTCCTTCGTAATCCGACGTTGACATTACTATTACTGCGTTTCCTTTATCTGCTAGCAAGCTCTCTCCGAAGGTAACGACATCCTTTTCAACAAGGTGAATAGTTCAATAATTAGGCTCATAATTCCATAAAGTCAGATCCGAACAAATTATAACCTTATTTTGCGGTCTTCTATGCTATGTCATTGTCGACCAATAATTTCGAGATACCCTGTAGAAACATCAAAATCTACACTTAACACACAAATAAAAACTCATTTTCCTTTTTTTGCGTTATTTTTTTTCTCAATTGCCTTTTTGCGAAAATCAATGAGTACACGCGTTCTTTTGTAACATGCTAGGCATCTAAAGAATATTTTGTTTCCAGAAGGTTTTGGTCAGTTTTAATTGGTGTTTGTAATATGTGTATTATTTTTCTTATTACACGTAAGGTAGTTTTATCATAATTTTTGTCAGCCGGACAATCACTTCCACTAGAATTTACTAACGTTTCTGCTTTATAATTTTCCGCTTTCTTTTACGCTAAAATTTAACAACGCAATTAGGGCAGCTAAATAATAGAATCAAAGCCGCTCCTAATATATTTGCATAGTTTCAATGTAAGGGAGGATACAATCACAGTATAAGGAATAATACATTATATCAGTATCGTCAGTTCGTGTCGACACATTTGGTAATTCCAAAACTAAAGCGTGCGCGCGCACCTGCAATTTTCTCGAGCAATTACGAGGGACTTGCAAATGCGATATAGCTGCCGTTGGATGGAATCTTTCTAGGAGTGTGCTTCGGGGTCTTTTTTAAACGTAACTTTATTTCTTTGATTATGGATAATTTTACCTTTGTAATATTTCTACATTGATAATGTAATAAATAATGAGTTTATTAGGAGACCATTTTTGTAATACACCATTTTCTGTGGTATGTTATTTCGGATTTATAGAATTTAATACATATCTTGATACATATCTACCTTTCTTCATCCTATGGAAATCTAAAAAATGTCATTCCTTCTCTTAAACGACTTTAGCAGCGATCCACTGAACACAAATTTTTCCCTCACATTTTTAAAAGACCCTGTGTAATATCCGCGCAAATTAAATTTACCGCTGAGCTGGCGGGCGCTCTGTACCATTCAAGCACCATCAATGCACCGCCAAAACCGGTTTGGTGGTGCACCGTCGACGGACGGGGCAGGGGGAAAGGAGTTTTAATTTTTCGACCGACTGACGCTACTGATATAATGTATTATTCCTTATACTATGATACAATGTACCCATCACAATAACATTCTAACTTTAAAGTATGTATGTGACCTGATGCTTCCAAACAAAACCTCGATTTGGATATACGTAAAATAATACATATACATAATAAGTACAATACTTACATCAACCTGATCATCATCAAATAGTAACCAAAACCCATGGCTCTTAACTATACTAATGTAGTGTCCCCTATTGGGGCCACTGCCACAATGTATCACAACTGCTACTAGATCATATAACCTGTCCGGATTGACGGCGTCGTCCGACTGAAACCAAAAAAACAACATTAAGCTCAACCAATTCGAAGTTTTAACCAAAAACTCACAGTATTAAATAACCTAAGTTCGAGTGGAAAAACCACCCGATGAGAAACTTTTATATGCCTATTGTACTGCTCTACGTATTTGAACCGCTTTAGATGCAGCGCTAGAATTGTCGGCAGTTTTTTCACCCTCATCCTTTTTTGGGCTTCCTGTTGATCCGATATATTGTGCATAAAAAAAATCAAGAAACATTCACATTATGATACTGACCTGATAACTGCAACAATTATCACACTTAAACTTATTATCACTACACAAAGTCTCTGTATTACTAAAACATCGCAAACAATGCGTAATCGATGTGTTCTGTTCAATGTCCACTTGCAAGTCGAAAAAGTCTTCGTCCTTACTACTCACATTCTCACAGTTCAGGCACTTTGTTTCACTTGTAAGAATTCCCTAAAAATACGTGTTTACATTACTCTTAAACCAAAAATAATTTAGGCATATAAGCACTAGAAATTGTTAACAAAAACAATATTGTTTGTTAATAAGTACCTGGAATATTTCCTGAACCCACGTGGGATCTGACTGGTTTTGGGTGGTATTGGCCGTGCCATTTTCCCCTGCTCCTTTATTTCTGTTAATATTGTTTGTGGTGGCTGTCGTGTTGTTTGTTGTTGTTGAATTGGTAGTGGTCGTATTAGTTTGCCTTTCGGCTAAAATATATTCATTATTGCTTGGTACAAAAAAAGAGGAAATTGCACAAAAAGCATACCTAAAATTATCTCGCTAATATGATTTATCAAGAAGTTTAAAAATTCGTGAGCATCCTGCTGCATGTAATTATCAAATTCCTCTGAAATTGTTAATAAAAAAAAATCATCCAAATGCAACTTGTTTAAGTGTGACGCAAACTTGCCTTTTTCCTTCCGTAATCTGGCAATAAACTTTTTAGGGGCGATGGACCCCACCTTTTTCTTTTGAGTGGCTATGCTGTGAAACAAATCAGCGAGACATGTAAGCAAAGTCTCCTTGGTTCGTTTATTTTTCGCTTTGTAATCCAGCACCTTGTCACGAAACGGCTTACAAAAATACAAAGCTTGAAGTACCGAGTTGCTGTAGCAGGTGTTACCAAACTAAAAAGCATATTGCTAGAGATTTTCAATTGCGGAGACTGCTCAACAAACTTACGTTAACTAATCCGAAATAGTGTTCATTACAAGGAAACTGTTCAGATCCAATATCTTTCTCAAGTTGGGATATGTTGGCACCCTGAAATATAACAAAAAAATATGTTAACTAGTGTGTTTGTCAAATTGAGATAAAGTACATTTTTAGTAATAATATGTTTACTGCCTCCCCCTAATGTTGCTGAAGCAACTTACAATTATTTTTTTTTTGAGAACTTGCACTTGAAAATGTGCTCTAGCTTTTGGTGAATTGTCAATTACAATAAGATAGTCAATTATACTAACTTAAGGCACCAAAAGGTAAGATAAAATCCTTGAATCATGCATAACACTTAAAGAATACAGATGTCATAAGTAGAAATCAAATGACTAATAATAGTATTTTGTATAAGGTTGTAATAGTATATTATTAAACGAGCTTTTTATCATAGGCATTATTCTCTTAGGGGGACGATTGCATCACGTGCCGCAGGCGAGGAGCGCAAGTCTCCCGTGGGAATAATGGCCACAAAAAAGCGAGTATAATACTATACTTTGTCCACGGTCCAATAATTACAAATTATAAAATCTATAGGTAGTGTAAATAAAATTATTGAAATGTCAAAGTGACATTCGCGTTTGACGGCAAAACCGGTGCCACCACTGCATTTTTTACGGTGCGGCATATGATATTGCATTGTTGCCTACTCCTACTGGTTGCCAAGGCAACATATAAAATTTAAATGCCAAGGGGGAATAATGATATTATTCCCGCAGTTTTAACTCATATATCCCTCTGACGCTATATGAGCCCTATTTAACTTTTGTCAACAAGGTGAATATCACTATATTATTAAGTGGACAAAGTACATTATTATGAGCAAAAGTCATTTAAATCTAAGATGTGGTGGTTATAGTCGTTCATATCCGAAGTGTTTGTCACTACTAAGCTACAATGAAGAAAATTATCTAAATTATGAAGATTCACATAAGCAGATTGCATTATTAAAAACTTGTCAATCTATACTATTGAGGCTTTGTTTCCGTGGTAGTCGATAAACATATCCACAGTGTGACGACATCAAGGAAACCCCCTGACAGCATATAATTAACAACTGAATATAATATGAACGTAACACTAAAAATTGCAGCTAGAAAAACCAGATTGAAAAGCAAAATACGCGCATGCCCCGGCGGTCAAGCCGCCCAACTCCACCCCTTAATTTTGAGAAACTCTATGGGTATTTGGCATCTTTATATTCTTATTGAGAAAACAAAGGATAGGAATAGTATCAGTGCACTCTAAAAACCCCATCCGAACAACGCAAGGACACGCCCATCCCCTGGGCGTAAAGATGGGTGCATTAGCAAAAACTCGACCTGGTTTTGGTTTCCATAAGTCACTCGACGCTGCACTTTCAATCCACGGCAAAAGATTGACGCTCTTAGTACATAACTAGTAGGAATATACCTACCTGACATTTGACGTTTTTAGCTCGCTAGGTAGATAATCGGCGTAATCATTCTTAACCCCTTCAAAGGACCAGCGGACCTGAACTTTGTACCCTCATTGCTGAATATTGCTGTTATATCTAACTTTTATTTAAATTACTAATGGTGAGCAGCAACAAAGACAGCAAATTCTAGAGGCAGTTTCTTGTGGTTTTAACAAGTGTTTGGCAAGGAGCAAGTTAATTTACTTTTAGCATATCATTTATTTTGCACCTCAACATCTCAAAACCAGAGCACTTGCAGATAGTTGCTTATGAGCAAAATTTGTATGAATTGGGGTCTTCTATAACTCCATAGAGTTTAAAAACGCCTTTTTGCAATATTCTGTATAAATACCTACTATCATAACAGCAAAATGTTCTCTATTGTTTGTTCATTTGGAAGAAGAGAGGAAAATTACTTCATAAAGTGTGTACAGCAAAATTCCACATTATTTACCTTAAGCGCCATTAAATTCACCTAAATTCTATAAAATATCACTAAATTTCAACTAAACTCTCAATGTGTGTACACCACAATTTAACAATGATTTCCCTCGGCCCTCTCCCAATGAAAAAAATCACTTCATAAAATGTAAAAAGGGTGTCTTATTTTCGATTTCTTTACCGGTCCTCCTTATTTCAGACGTAAAAGATTGCGTCTCAGAAAAGTAGTATGTTGGGAGTAAATTGGCAGATTGGGACAAAGGCAGCAATAAGTACTATAATCTCTTCTCAGACGTTTCGTTTAATTATACACTAAACATCATTAGGGCACAAGATCATCAGATACATTGCTCATAGTCACAGATGAACGTTTATAGAGCAAGGGTAATTTGGGCGTTAGTCATATTCCACTTATCCATAACACCCAAATTACCCTCGCTCTATAAATGTTCATCTATGACTACGAGCAATGTACCTGATGATCTCGAGCCCTGATAAAATTTAGTGTATAATAAAACGAAACGTCGGCGAAGAGGTTGTAGTACTTGTTGCTGCCTTTGTCCCAATCCGCCAATTTACTCCCAACATACTTATTTCAGATACGGTGTATATAAATGCAAAATGTATAAGAACTCTAGATACTAGTAACTACTCCCTTTTGCATGTATCAAAGGGCTATCTCCTAAACCTGTAAGATCTACAAAATATTTACATTTCCATTTTAAAATATTTTTTTTAATTACAGATAAAAATACTGCAAAAATGTTTCAGACCCCATTTAAAAAGAAAAATCAAGTTGTCAAATATCTGAGGAACAAAAAAGATAGGAAAACTGTTAGTATGAATGTATAAGGCACAAAATGAACTAAAAAAATGTAAAAAAAAGAAAAAGTTTTTGACAAATTTTCATTTCTTTTGCCACATGTTCTAAACCAAATAAATTTGAAAATACTATTTTCTTTACATCTTAATCAAGTATAATAATTTTATCAAATTTAACTGATCTTCTAACATGAGTTCTAATTCTTAATGTTTGAAATATCATATCTTTATTATTACATATGAAAATTGTATTATAGCGTTTTAGGTTTCTTCACATCTTCTGACATGACTAATCTAAACTAACCATAATTTAAAAAAATACATAAGGCTTTAAACTATCTGTATTTATATAAATTAAAAATTTATGTTAAAATGACTTAAAACAGAGGTAGACTGATATTTTAAATGCCTCGTTTCATGACTTTCGACAAATTGGTGTTTGCTTAATTTTAGTAAAACCACAATTTGTATAATTTGTTTTCATGAATCAGTAAAATCGGAGAATAATGGAAAATCCCACTAACTTGGTGGGAAATTTCCTGAATGATTATTTCTCGGGAATTTATTCATCACCAACCTGGTACTGAGCAATAATGAGAAATTTCAATTTCAAATACCTAAGTTCGAGATGGCCTACTAGTATGAGAACATGAACATATATATATATATATATATATATATATATATATATATCTTATAATTTATTATTGTTATCTAGATAAGAGTTGGAAATCTGACTTTCGATTTATTATTGCTGTTAGTTCAGGTTACAGAAAAAAAGACACATGCAATACAATGTGTTGCTAAAGTATCAACAACCTAATTTGTTGATCCTATCTCTTTTGTCTTCACGACCAGGCCAATTAATGACATCAATGATAACATAAGAAAGCATTACGTCAAGTGTACAAGAGATGTGTACAAGAGATGAGTAGAAAAAAGAATGTTGGAAAATGTGGAAACATAATCTGTTCTGTGATGTATGGCCTTATTGGTGGCTACTGATAGAAAATCTCTGCTTCTCAATACATGCTAAAATGAGATGGAAACATTAAAATATGAAAGCTACTTGGATGAAAATAATAAGTGAATGAGATACAATCTATGAAAATATTTTTCAAGTATAATACTGAAATTTAAAGTGCCTACTCACATATAACTGCATTTACAACTATTGGGTAATTGAGGATATTTCACTTTTCATTTTTTTTTTCAGGTATGATTTCTCAGTGTGCTAGTTAAGCTAATAGTAATAGTGGTGTCACCAGTATCAATATATCATAGCAGTGTCACACACTATCAATACATCATATTGATTATATCACCACCATCAACTTAGAACTGTAATAACACATGACAACACAAATGCCACTCTTGTTTATGACAAATGCAATCAATTTAGTTATATAAAAACTGTAACCTGGACACTGTAATATGTACCATAGTCTTTTCTCAAATATGATAATTTCAAGATCAAAATATAGTAATACCAAATGCTGAGGTTAGTGCCCAGCCCAGAAATTTAACAAAAAAAAGTCTACCTCGAAGAAAAGGAACCAATCAGGCTAATCTGGGAAAGAATGAAAAGAATATGTGTAATTGTTCCTAAAACATCTTACCTATAAATTATTTATTAGGTATCATTATAAAACACAAAAAAAGGAACACAAATAGATTTTTACTGATTATTTAAATTGTATTGTAAATATATTACCATACTTCAATTTCTTCTAAGTAGTAAAGACTGGAAAGGGTTAAATAAACTAAGGTGATCAAAATGTGATTCCTGTTTTGTTGGGTATACACCCTTTACACAATTCCACTCACCATCAATGTGAAAACTCATGTGGCCTGATACTGGGGCTTTCAAATTGTTAAATCTTACCAAATAGTTACGTTAATCTTACGAATTATCTATACTTAAACATTATATGCAAATAATAAAATGAACCAATATAGAGTGCCTGTAAGTGGAGATTGGAGGGTACGGGGTACGGGTTGGGATCGCTACACAGAAACTATTACTGCTTCCTTACAATTTTCCAATAGCTGCCTAAAGTGGTCTTAATTTACTTACCATATTATATTAACTAATCCATCACGTTTGAGTTAAAAAGGGGCCATTTAACGAAAATAATAAACAATCCTGCCCCATTATCGCACTTTTGACAGCTGTTGCCATTTCTGAATTTCCAACATCAACCATCGGCTTCAACGAAATCGAAATTTTAAAGTCGCCAAAAGTTTTTTATTTTTGAGTAGTTTAAAAATAAAAGTCTTGGTATCAAGTGCTATTACAATAGAAATAATAGAACCATCTATAGACTTTAAATAGTTGCCAGTAATGATTTGAGTGTAAAAAGTTGGAAGTTTGTAAATTATTAATATATCCTTAAAAAATATTATGCTCTAAATGTATTTTCTCGTTTACTCGGAAAGGCCCAAAATGGGTAGGTTCGGATTTTGAAATCGATTTGGCTTGTCAGAGTTGTCAAATTTATTAGACTATGCTTAGAAATTGTTTGAATTAAAACACCAAAAAAGTTCACTATACACCTTATGCTCCCTATTCTTTATTTTTAAAAATAGAAAAATGGTGAAAAAGCAGAGATCAACGACTTAATTTCATAGTTAATAGTCTGTTTTATAGCGTTCTATTCTCCCCAATCCCCATTCAAAGTTCAGTTGTGGTGCAGTGTAGTGTGTAGTCTCGTTCTATGAGTTCGATTTTTACTTGTCTCTTGTCTCTATGACACATTGAGATTTGACACTGCTGACAGTAGCCGAGTTTGGTAATTCCATCCGAGCGCTCCGGACACAGTCCACCTCCCAAAATCAACCCAAAGCTAGAGTGAGATAGACTGATATCCCGAGCGCTCGGGATGCAATTACCGAACTCAACTAGTGTTGACACTTGAGTGTAAAGCCGGAAGCCCCGTCGCCATTATTGTTATTGTTGTACGTAAACCTGTCTAATAAAATTTTAAAATTTTTAATTTTGTTTTTAAATAATCCTATAGTTATTATTTTTTCAGTGTCGTCGAAAAAGGTTCTAAGCATATAAGGTAATCAAGAAACTGCACATTCGATTTAACATTGTGGCACATTCATTTCTTTATAATCTTCAATTTTGTCAAAGGACAAAATGGCCCTTCCATCCAACTACAAGCAAGTGGCAATTCAAGTGACGAGTCCCCAGGCCACAAGCCGTAAGATAAACATTAAACATTTTCTAATTCCTTCTCCCGTTACAAGTAGTCGGTTGTATTATTAGTTAAATTTTTTGATATATTCCAGACTTAGATCTGCTTGAGATCGCATGAGTAAAGTGGAAGATAAACTTCATTAAAACTGTACAATAGGTGGTCAAATTTAATAAATAAAAAGCATGTTACCTATGTCTTAAGATTTATTATAATTTTACTTTTAATAAATCTATCTTTTAAGCCCCCATTAAAAACAATTTGTACTAATTCTGTATTATATATTTTATTCCTACTTTTGATATATAAGTCCTAAGCCCCTCTTCATTTAGTAGGGTTCAGTTTGCATTAGTACAATTTGTTAGGAGTTTAGTAGAATAGTGCTGATGATATGCTTTGTTTGTGTTTGTTGTTCAGATTTGATGTCGGCTGGTGCTCCCATGACTTTCAACATATTGAAAGGTAACTGCCTTTTTATTCTTTACATAGTTGTTAACCAATATCTAATATTTCTTATAAAGCTTTAGTTCATTGCTTTGCCTTAACTTTGATATTACCTATTTTAATATCTACTGGGACCTAGATATTAATATTGATGCTCATCATAATAGGTGTAACATAACTCATTTGTTTTCTTGGTTTATCTTGATTTTTGGATTAGTTGGTATCTAATAATTGGGACTACACATTAGCATTAATAGTAATATTGTGAAGTAAACATATATATTGACTAATAAGTAGATTGATATAGAACAGACCATATTTCTGTGTTATATTTTTTTTATGAGTAGCAGAATGTTTAGGTATTATGTAATCAAATGAAAAAAAAAAAAAATTTTTTTTTTAAAAACGAAACAGTAAACACCCAATTTTGCAAACTTTTCTATGCTATAACTCTTATCTTTATCACCTGCCACATACAGTGTTGCCAAATGTTGCACAAATTTGAATGTTCAAGAATTTAATTATTGTTGACATTTAACCCTAGGGGGTGTTGCATCATCGAGCAGGACATAGGAAATCCCATGTAAATTTTGATCGGGTCAATTATTGGCTTCCCTAATTATTTTGGTAAAAAAATGTATTTAGTTTTTTTCTCTCTAAAACCCTTTTAAAATTTACATGGGATTTCCTATGTCCCACACGACGATGCAGCACCTGGTATACCTAATTGACATTAGACAAAACATTAGAAAATACCAAATTACAGAACTGAACTTACTTGACCTGACCTAACATTAATGATTAACTTAATTGACCTGTCCTGGACTTAAAATCTGTGTGGGTCTTAGAGTATTAAGTTGCTCAATTTATTGCCTCATATAAAAACAAATTCCCAACTAACAACATTGTTTTTATCACCATTGAGCCCCATAGCCTTGTGTTGTAAGGATACAAATACAAAGGTGCAAATAATCAAGAGCAACTTTTTTCTTTTAATCTACTCAGTAGATACCATGCTCCTCAAAAAAAAATAACAACAAAATTCTGTGGGATTTGTATCAATACAGAACCGAATAAATATTCAAACATACTGCATGTGCCCAGGGTATTTCAGGATCACCTGGTGAATTTGAATTGCTCCGAGAACTCTGAGAATATTAATTTTCATACATAGTCCTCCTTGAATGCTTTTAATTGCCATTGAGTTGTTCTAACAGATATTCTTGGCCCATTTGTAACATTTTGTATTTTAACTGAATTATTAATGCATAGGTTATATTTATCTGTGTTCGCTCACCTTTCAACCTGAAAGAGGAAAACTCAACATCCCATTCTTTTCAACCAGCTGGATATAAAATCTTTTCCGACCCCAACTTCTTGCTCACAATTTATTTTGTTTTTTTTTAAATTGGGAAAAAGGCCAACAATTGAGAGTAATTTTCCTTGTTAAAGTGAAAGCAAAAGAAAATTTTTACTTCATTGCAACTATTTTATTTATTAACCAACATATGTATCAACAAACGAGAGTGATACAAAATTAGACATTAGGTAAAGTGAAGCATACTGCTTTCTGATAGCTGTCTTCTGAACTTAGTATCATTTAAGTTGTAAATATCATCTATGACAATTATTGAGATGCTGCAAGTTTTGCTAGCATCCTAATCATCTACGCCATGATTTAAATAAGGATAAGAAATGGTGGAGAGTAATACTCTGGGTTCTTGTGTCAGTTTCTGTTGTAACCATAAAACAATGAAGTTTTATGGTTACACAAACAGATTTTGTTGTACTCAACTTCAAGATTGAAATTTCCTATCTACGATTTCTTTTGATTTACGGAGTGCATACTTATAGTATACCGGGTGTTGCATCGTCAAGCGGGACATAGGAAATCCCATGTAAATTTTGATAGGGTCAATTATTGGTTTCCCTAATTATTTTGGTGAAAAATGTATTTAGTTTTTTTAAAGAGCGCTAAAATTCGCAACCAATAGGATAACTTTAAGCATTTTTGATCAACCCGTTTACGAATTACTTGCCAGTAACATTTTTAATATTTTGTCTATTTTGTCGCCCCGTATTCACCGACACCAGTCAAGGTAAGAGTTGGCTGTCAAATAAAGCTGCCATTCATGAATTTTTAGTCTTATTGGTGTCCGTAAATACATGGCGATAAAAAGGACAAAATACTCAAAAAGTTATTGGAAATAACTCGTAAACGGGTTAATCAAAAATGTCTGAAGTTGTTCATTTAGTTGTGGATTTTAATGTTTTCAAACAATCTAAATAGATTTTTCCTCTAAAATAATTAGGGAAGCCAATAATAGAACCTTTTAAAATTTACATGGGATTTCCTATGTCCCGCACCACGATGCAACACCCGTATAATGTGCTGCTTAACAATATTACTGACAATTCGACAATGACAAACGATTATTATTTAATATGTGTAGTCCGTTTTTTTAAAGACATTATTGATGTTTAGTACAAGCTCGTAGTTTTGTGTTTTTCGCTCATTACGTTTATGTGTTCTAACCTGTACACATTTTTGCTGTCGGTTAAACATTTTTCATTTTACGTTATTGACTTTAAACATATAATTAATTATGTTTGTTTTAATTATGTGGTATTGATTAGACGCTATATATATATATTTGAAATTTTTCTTTAAAATCTACCATATGGCCACAAACCTTCTTTGTGATTATTAATTATGTGAGAATATTTTTTTGATAACAGTAGTTCCTGTTCAATTTTTTATTAAAAAACTCAAAAATTTTATTGAGTCAGTATAAAAATATTAAAATATTATTTGAACTAAAATGAATAAGACTTCTCTCAAATCATATATACGTACATAATAATCAAATTGTAACTAACTGTGACATTTCCAAGGTAAGTTGGTAGTTTTTAGCTTGTAGGGCATGTTTATTCACTTAATGGTTTTGTTTGTTGTGTCCTATACAATCCTATTCGGTTAACTTATTTTTGGTGTAAAAATGTTTTTCTCGGTTTTGTAGAGAGACTCAGAGCCTCAGGGAGTGCTGGCTCTTCTTCCAGTGTAAGTGTTATTGAGGGAACTATTTGAATTTACTATACTCACTTAATTGTTTTATTAATACATTTCTACAGAAGGAAACCAATCCTTTTGTTTCAATTCCAAGTGGAAATCCTGGCTTTATACCTCAGAAAATTGGCACAGGAAAAACTGTAAGATCTCAAAATGTTAGATTAGTTAGAGGGAAGGAAAACCTTATTTTGTCATCAGAAAACCGAGTCCAAAATTCCGAAACCACCAAAGGCACCAGAGAAACCTCTAATGCCCTATATGAGGTATAGCCGCAAAGTTTGGGATACTGTCAAAGCGCAACATACCGATCTCAAGTTATGGGAAATTGGCAAAATTATTGGTTCCATGTGGAGGGATTTGCCGGAGGACGAAAAACAGGAATATATTGAGGAATATGAATTAGAAAAGGTATAAGATGTAACATGTTGAACCTTTAAAGTGTCAAACCAAAAAAACATTGACATCAAGAGTTTCTTGCTTTTTTTCAACTTTTTCATTTTCAATAAAAAATCATATTTGCGACTAGAAATATTGAAACTTTACTAGTTAAGCAAGCAAAGATCTTAAATTTTGGTCACATAAACTTTCTTGACACAAACCACTGTATTTGAAAAACCGCTTTTGACGAAACGCATTATTACTGTTCTAAGACTGCTGATTCTCTACTGCTCTAAAAAATCTATCTGATTCAGAGTTAAACATTTGATCAAAAATAGATGTTTTGTCGACCACCAGTATAAAAAAAGCGCTAACATTGATTATGAACTAATGTTCACTAAGTAAATTAAAATAACGCAATTAGACTTTAAGGAAAGACTAAATGAATACATATTTTAGATTGAGTACGAAAAATCTTTGAAAACCTACCACAGTTCCCCCGCATACCAATCATACATTCAAGCGAAAAATAAGGGAAAGTCGGGTAATAAAAATAATAATTCCACCCAAGAAAACATATTTAATTATGGTGATATAGCGGTTTTAGCTGCCCAAGGTACAGATGGTGACACCCACGAGCGTGCATCCAGTTCCGCAAAACAGGCTGCTGATCGGAGAATCGAGATTCAGCCTGCAGAAGATGAGGATGGTACGTTTTGCTAATGTTCGTTCATTTATCCAGGGCCTTTATGCACTTCTTAATTTTTTTATAGACCAAGACGACGGGTATTCTGTGAAGCATTTAGCTTATGCGCGTTATCTCAGGAACCATAGACTGATCAATGAAATCTTCTCAGATTCTGTAGTTCCGGACGTTCGATCCGTGGTTACTACTGGAAGAATGCAAGTTTTGAAGGTAACAACTTTATTGTGTCGAGAGTGGAATATTTATGATTTATTAATGGATATAAAATTGATAGTTTTTTTATTAAACTGAAACACTAATGTTAATAGTACGTATGTACTATGCACGTATAATATGTGTAACACTTTTTAACCACTTTAGAGACAAGTACAATCTCTGACGATGCATCAGAAGAAACTCGAAGCTGAACTGCAGCAAATCGAGGAGAAATTCGAAGCTAAAAAGCGAAAGTTTGTCGAGAGCAGTGACCAGTTTCAGGAGGAGTTGAAAAAAGTAAATATTTTGCTTTCAGCTTTTTTTTTGAATATGAAAATTTATTCTATGTGAAATGTTTTTGAAGCACTGCAAACCAGCTGTTGATGAAGAAGCATTCATGAAAATGGTGGAAAGACAGTATGAGATCTTAAAGAAGGAGAGGAGCAAACCACAGGAGGAACAAAAGAAGTCGGTTGTGAACGGCAATGCTGAGGCGCCTCCTGTAGCGCTCGTGCCTCAAAATGGTCAGGCTGAAGTAGGTGAACTTTGAATAATTCATTGTTAAATATATCATAAAATTTATGCAATAAATATCAAGTTTTGATAACGCATACACGCCAACAAGATTTCAAGATGGCATAAGACAAATATCTACTTCAAGTCATGATTAGGTTTACCAAAGGGATTTTTAAATTAGTGCAATGTTCAGGAAACGACTTGTTATTGCCAGAAAGGTTAGTACCATGTGAATGGTGACAAGCAAATAAATTGGGGTAAAAATTGGGTATACTTTAGATTTTTTGTACTGCAATTATTGTAAAAAAATAATGTCGCTGCTCTAAATTATGTAAAACTATAAATTAAAAAACGAATAAATAAAAATTAAAAACGTTTCTGCAGTGTATGTTTTAAAAGTTAATATATTAGAGTTTAATGTCACTAGCAAATTCTGGACTCTACTTTTGGGGATAACTGCTTTACACTGCTCCATATTTTTTTTTGTCAGAAAGTTAAATATTCGTTGACTGATTAACTGTTATGTATTACCTAAATATTTCAAAATCAGGCAGAACCGATGGACACAACTCCCGCCCCTCAGTCACCTGCTGATGGGGCCTTGTCTGCAAAAGAAGTTGCAGAAAAGCCCCCAGAAGCTGCTGTTCAGCAGCCTGCACAACAGCCTTCCCGGCCTCAGCAAGTGGCTCACCCGCCTCCTTTGTCTCAACCGGAACAGCCACCGCATTCACCTGCTTCTTATAATATGCAACCAGGCTCACCATCTGCTCATGGACCACAGACACATGCTCCACCGGTAAGTTTGTATTTAAATTATCTAGTAGAGCCAAATCGGTTAAAAATGACTTAAAGCGTTTAAAAATGCAAACTTATTTTCTTTTTTTAATCCAGATTAGTTCAGGATGGCTCCAACATAAACTGTAGGATTCTAGTCACCAACTGGCACTATTACCTACATCGATCGTTTTTCGCAGGTTGAAAGGGCAACCCTATACACTGGCTGGGCGAGGTATAGGGTTGCCCTTTCAACTGTACTATCCGACGTTCAATTACGCCCTCAACAAGCGCTGCTAAATTACCTGCCTTTATTATATCGTGGCTTGACACAGCAAAGTCGTGAATACTGTGAAATATTTTTTTAGCAGCCTGCACAGCAAGCGTTACCTGGGCCGCCACCCTCTTCACCTGGACCACCGCCTTCTCCCCATCCGCCACCACAGGCTCCCCCAGCACAAGGGCCCCAGCCGTTGTCCCACCCCGGAGCAATGATGCTTCCCGCCCAGGGGCCGCCTCAACCATATCCCCAACAATATCCTCCTCAAGGTGAGTGAGTAATTATACCATTTCTTTTTCACATTTTCATAACTTTTTATTTTAACAATTATGTAAGGATGTGTTAGAGTAATTAAGATACCTAGGGCATTATAAATTTTCCGAACGTTTATTGTCAGCGCTAGAATGACATAACATAACGTTTAGGTGGTCCGATTCCCTCACAACAGGGAGTTCCTCTGCCGGCTAGACCGCCTCCGCCTCCACCACACCAGGGTTACGGCTATCCTCCCGGTGGTCAACAGGGGCCCAACTACCCGCCCCACCAACAGGGGTATCCACCGGCAGGCCAATATCCGGGATATGGACACTACCCCTCACCTCAGAATTATTCACAACAATATCCTCCTCAGGTCAGTCTAGGTTGCAGATATTTATTGTGTTTTTGTCTTCTAATTGCAAGTTGTTGTTTTGTTTGGGTATTCAATTATACTATTTTTCAATTATACAAACAATCTCTTTGTCGAATTTACAGTTTCCTTGGAATGATCAAGTCTTACAAGTTCTATAAAGCCGCGTAAAAACTAATTTAGATTAGTCGCGATGACCGATATGTCGCGACATCGCAATTCCTCCTTGTTCCTAAAGCTCGTCGGGTTTTGCCCTGCGCATCAAAGAAAATGCTTTCAAACGTGTTTTTGGGCGAAGAAAAGCAACCTTTATTTACAAGTAACTGCAAAAAAATATGAGAACTCCATAAACACGTTTAGCTTAGCGTGAGGTTCGTCGAAACCAAGCAGCACTTTTCTGCTTGTTGGCCATTCTGATCGTGGTGCGGCTCGTTATTTATCAAAAGATTCAAGTCTGTACGCGGCTTTAATTCAAGATGTTAGATATTCTTTTAATCAATCACATTAACGTGGACGTCTCCAAGACATTTTTAAGCTATACTCTTAAAATTTTCAGATCTTACTAAAAAAAACACCAATTTTTAGTTAGAAAACGACTTTTTTTAGTTGAAGGTTTTTTTGTAATATGTGTAATTATTGTTTTCCTTTCAGAGTCGACCTCCGCATCCGTATCCGCCGCCACTATCGTCCGACGTCCCCTCTGACGGTTCCGCTCCTCTTCCTCCGGCAGCAGCTCCGGCTCCTTCGGCGGGAAACTATCAAACCCCCGATTCGTCTCAGGTCTCTCCACCAGAGACGGAGGAAAAAGGTAAGGTCGGTAAACAGCATTCTTTTATTAAATAAATGGTGTAATTGTCGGTAGTTTTGGAGTTGTGTTGGCATGTAAGTAACATGTGAAAGTACCTTTATTTATTTATTCTTTGTAGCTCGTGATTTAGAGTAGTATTTGTCCGAAGTTGTAAATAATAACTTGGAAATATTGCGCAACAGCACATTATGTTTCTTTAGCGCATTAGTGCAGTTGTTATTGGACTCTGAATTAAAGTATTTTGGGTTTTATTGGGTTAATTCCCAAGAAAACCAAAGCACATTATATTTTACCTCACTTTATGCAGAGTCCTATAAGTGTTTCATACAAAGTTTTTGTTAAGGTAGAGGTGCGACTAAGCGGATTTGGGGCAGGGTAGGAACACCTTTATTCTTTGAAATGAAGAAGAAATAACTGCTCAAGCAATTATAGTCATATTATATGTTTTTTAAAACAAAAAAATCACGAGAATCTACTGTTCGGCCGCTAAAAGAATGACGGTGCGTCATCAGTGCAACGTTATCAATCTGGCATGAATCAAATCAAACATTTCTGGGTAGAATTTTGATACTAGCTTCAAACTAGATAGACTCAGTGAGTCAATCATAAATTGTCAGGTTTGTTTACTTCCAACATGCCCACAGCGGGCGCGCGTCTCTAGGGGAATGAAAAAAATGGCCGCCGAGTCGGGTAATTGGTGAAAATGTGATACATGCACATACCTGTGATACGAAAGATTTCTGTCCCACCCACTACGCCAAGCGGCAGTAAAACCTCAGAATGTTTCTTAGGTATCTCTCTTGAACGGATGAAGCTGATTTCGTGAGCTCGCCATTTTTTTTTCTTTATTTGAAAGTAAGCGTAAAGATGTAAAGCATTAGCTTACTGCGCTTGTAATTTAAGGGTTTTAGTCTAAGGTTGTAGTTGAGGGTCTGGCGGTATCTAAAAATTACAAATCTGCACAATTAATCTACGTTAGGATTAGATTAAAGACAGATCGCGCGTCACGATGCAAATCGAAATTTGAATCACGCCCCGAAACTTGGCATTTTTACGTTTTTTTAACCAGAATCTATTCGATATTTTAATTAAGATGAATATACTGACCAATAGGAAAGCTGTAAACCCCAACGTCCCAAAAGAACTGATTTTACTATTCGATCAGTGAAAAAAAGTAGAAAAATTACGATTTAAAAACTACGAAAAACGTCACCCTTACGAAGGTTAAACTGACACTGCAGACAATATTTAGTTTGCTGTTTCTTTTATTATAGGGCGTACAATAGACACGCAGATCATTGTCAATATTGAGAAGATTTTGAGAGTAATTGCCATCATTATATTCTTATTGAGAAAACAAAGGACGGAAATAGTCTCAATGCAGTCTAGAGCCGCAATGTGAAAACTCTGGCGTGTCATCGAAGTATGTCGTGCCATCGTTTTCACTGGCATGACAGTGCTTAAAGATGTGCGCATTAGCAAAAATTCGACCTGGTTTTGGTTTCCATAGGCCACCCGACTCTGCACTACAAATCCACGGCCAAAGATTGACGCTCGTAGTATATAAATAGTAGGAATATGAATCATACGTGGAACTAAATTTCATAAATCCTTATCGCACCGGCACTTTTTTAGTGGCTTAAAACATCTGATAATACAAGGAGTATTTATTTGAAAACGTCATCTAGTTGGCTGTAATATGGGAAAAAAAGGTCGAAATAACAAAAGTCCATTTACTTTGATTATGTCATCTTTTTTGTCAAATCATAGCCTTCTAGATGACTTTTTCCAATGAACACTGGTACATGTACATGTCTCATTTGAAAAACAAATGGCTACGCTTAGCAGTCGTTTAGGAGTCCGCATAATGGTATATATTAGAGTAGGGGAAAAAACATATACTCCGTTGTTGTGAACTACTTCCGACTCTCATGTCGGAACTTAACGTTTCGGTCATAATAATGTACTTCACAACCTTGATATATAATATGCTGAAGCTTGTTTTGTAGTGGGATAGGGCAAATAAAACTCCTTATTTTCTTTCGAAAATCGCCTACGTTTCGACGTTTAGTAGACTTCTCCATCGGGACTGAAACGTAACATAGAGGAACGTAACCACACATGACGAAGGCTGTAATTCACAACAATTGTGACATTCAATATAATAGAGTATTATACTAGCTTGCGGTCTGGATTGGACCATTTAGTTGTGTAACGAAGTTTTTCCCTAACTCACAGGTAATGACGTCCCAATTAACATTTTCTTTATATTTCATCACCCAACTCATTACAACACCTTTTATTTAAATGAAAAACGGAAATTCCCCATATAAAAGCAAAGGCAATGGCCAAAACGGCCGTAGGTCCGCGAGTGCGCTCATAGATGGCGCCACCTGTTTGTCGCGCTTAACAAGCCGACAGAATTTATAATGACTTGTAAAATAATTCGAAGGATTTGTCGTGGACGGTCGATCAAATGGGAGGACTCAATGAGTTAGTACCGAATATCTGACCTAGGGGCCGACGTTGCTGCTTCACGTTTCGGCTCCTGACGTCATGCTAGGCCGCTAGGGTCTTACGACGCAAGAGGGGTGGATTTGTGATTTCCCGGTGTAGTTGGAGTTGTCGCGCTCCACCGGAGTACTTGTGACGTTCAAATGACGCAGGTGCCATGCTGATTCTGGCCGCGTTCATTTTGTTCCTCACAGGGTGCGTTCATATGTAACCCGGGAAAATCGCTAACACACCGCTCACCGTACCGCTTCTTTCGAATCCGATTTGGGACCTATTACCGATTCCGTCACCGACCTGTTTTACATCCTGGGCTTCCCGTAGCACCGAACTTCAAAGCCAGGCTGGATGTGAATAAACCGAAACCGACTATATCCGATTCCGAATTATAAAGTACGCTTCCTCCGAAACCCCAGTTTCCAGTGGTCCCAAAGCTCCGTTACCGTTTCATATTGTTGTTACTGCTTGTACGCAATATTGAAGTTTCCGACCCCGACCGATCCAGTACAGAGTGTACTGGTTTATTACCGAAACCCCAGTTCCCAGTGGTCCCAAAGCTCCGTTACCGTTTCATATTGTTGTTACTGCTTGTACGCAATATTGAAGTTTCCGACCCCGACCGATCCAGTACAGAGTGTACTGGTTTATTACCGAAACCCCAGTTCCCAGTGGTCCCAAAGCTCCGTTACCGTGTTCATATTGTTGTTACTGCTTGTACGCAATATTGAAGTTTCCGATCCAGTACAGAGTGTACTGGTTTATTACCGAAACCTCTCGTTTTCCCTGGTTCATCAGAATTTCGTCTACTAAGTAACTAACTGTTGCTCCCCCCCCTCTCGCTGTTATTAATTGCATAGTTTTAGAATGTGTTCGTATGTAGTTATAGAGAGTCACTAACAGTCGTAGTACTAGTAGGTGTTTGGATGTTGTTGTACCGTAGTTTAATAGACACCCTATTATTGTTCCTTACTCCTGGTGTTTTAATCTAAAATCCCTGGAATATTTCTCCTCTGTTTAAAAGCTACCTTGTAGGCAATAGCGGTCCCTTTGTCGCTTTATAAATATCAAAGGGTGGCGCCCGAGACTCAACGAATTAATTAAGTATCTGAGGACCTGAGAAAGGGCGTCGCATAATTTTGGCGCCCGAGCAGGGACTCTTCTTTTGTTTAAATTTAAGGGTCCAGGGACTCTGTTGTTATTTTCTTACGCTGTACCGATTTATCCGAATCATGGAAGAAAACACAGACTTCCTCCCACACCGTATTCCCTTACCGATACCAAACCAAATACAGCCTTCACCTGAAATTACTGGTTCACCTATGACGTGGCCATACCGAATGCCTCCCGAAGTTTTCGTTAGGGAAACTTGTGATGTATATAGGGATCCACCAGGTACCCTATCAGACTTACGAAACCGATTCAGAGCCAGACTCGTTGAACATCAGGAAAACGCGTCAAGCACTGATGTAAGACAACTACCGGTTGTTATACCACCGTTACCGACACAACCAACCGCCCCGACCGACAGTATATCCCAGCCATCATTTATTCCGCCATCATATAATTCCGACTATCCTAGTCAGCCGCCTTTTCAGCAAATAACACCTCAGTCACTCATCAACCCATACGAGTATCAGGAAAATATAACAACAGCTGGTATAAGGCCAACACCATCTGTAATACCACCGCTCCCAACACTACCGACCACAACTACAGCCACTACCGTGACTTATACCACTGCTACCGCAAGTAGGCCCAGTCCAGCAATCTTACCGTCTCAATACCATCCTACCACATTTAGTCCTACACCATGTCAAGCGAAATATCCGCCACCGATGGTCCGATATGTCACACCTCCGCTGAAACTACAAGAATGGGGAATAACCTTTAATGGAAAAACTGACCCTGTAAGTTTTATTGAACGCTTACTGGAAGTCACCGAAGCACAGGGGATAACACCGAATGACCTGATGCCTTATTTATCAGTCTTACTAAGGGACGAAGCGTCTTTATGGCACCGAAATAACCGTAGGAATTGGATCACGTGGGATGATTTTCTTAAGGATTTCCGGACCTTCTATTTTCCTATGAACTACGAGGAGGAATTGGAGGTTGAAATAAGTCGAAGAATTCAAAGAGCAACTGAGCCAGTGAACCGTTATATAACCGACTTACAGACATTGATTCGCAGGCATGGACGAATCAACCCAGAGGACGAATTGAAATGGCTGTACCGTAATTTGCTACCAGAATACCGACAGCAAATCCGAAATACCGACTTTTACGATATAACCTCGTTCTCCAATGCTGCCCGAAGAGCGGAAGTACTCTTCGCCGAACTACGCTTCTCTTACCGACCGACTGAACGCTCTTACCGACCGACGGAACCAGATAGACCTACCTACCCAAGAGAAAGACAGGAAAGATCTTTCTCCCGAAATAACCCACCAGTACAAACTGAACCGAAACCCACAACAGCTATCGTTTGCTGGAGATGTGGTGAGAATGGGCACTATAAAACGAATTGTAGGAAGCCCGTTAAATTGTTTTGCTTTCGTTGCGGGAAAGCTGGGACGTTAACCCGAAATTGTTCTTGTGCCCGACAGGAAAACTAGAAGGGGGCTGTACTGAATTAGAGACAGTGCAGCCTGAAAAGATATCAAGTCAGAATGAACCGCTATTTGCTCATAACGCAAGCTCAAACCCGGACAACCGTCCGCAGATAGTAGTAAGGGTACTGAATAAAAGATTTTTAGCCCTTCTCGATACCGGAGCAACTAGTTCATATATAGGAAACGCCGTCGCTTCACTGTGCGAGCAGAGTTCTTGTCCTAAAGTTGTTTCAAGTTTACAAGTCAAAATTGCTAATGGAAAGACGGTCCATGTGAAAGAATGTTATCAAGTACCGTTGCAAATTGGGAAAGAAAAAGTTACCGCCTTTTTCAATTACTTTCCACACTTAGCTGCGGATATTATTTTGGGTATGGATATTCTGGGAGAATATGCTGATAGTCTGGACCTACAGACTAAAACCGTAACATGGAAATTTATTGAAACCCCTTCTACTGACCAGCATTGCAATTTGTTAGGAAGTGAAGAAAGACCCAGCCTTACACTCTCTGAAGATGAAGAACGAAAGTTAAAATTGTTTTTGGATCAAGAGCTGCCCAAATTTAAGAACATCCAAGGTACCACGCCGTTAATTGAGCATACCATAAATTTGGAAAAATTGGAACCCATCAAGCAACGCTACCACCCTCGCAACCCGAAAATGCAACAAGTGATACACACCGAAGTTGAGAAAATGCTGAAAGATGGAATTATAGAGCCCTCCACCAGTCCATGGAGTTCTCCGGTAGTAATAGTCCGTAAAAAAGATGGTACGCCCAGATTTTGTATTGACTTTCAGAAAGTAAACACCGTTACTCGCAAAGATGCCTACCCACTTCCTTACATCAATGCCATCTTAGATAAACTAAGGAATGCCCGTTATATTTCCAGCATAGATTTAAAACAAGGCTACTGGCAAATTCCGCTGAGCAAAGAAAGTAAACCGATAACCGCATTCACCGTAGAAGGGATGGGCCTTTTTCAATTCCGAGTAATGCCTTTTGGTCTACATTCCGCCCCCGCAACTTTTCAGCGTCTCATGGACCAAATAATTGGCCCTGACTTAGACCCGGTATGCTTCGCCTATCTTGATGACATCATAGTCTTAGGAAAAACTTTCGATGAGCATCTCCGGAATTTGCATGAAGTTTTCCGTCGCCTCCGAGCTGCTAACCTCCAGCTAAACCCTGAAAAATGTCAGTTTGGTCGACGTTCCCTCCGATACCTAGGTCATGTTGTCACTCCCGAAGGAATAAAAACCGATCCAGACAAAGTTTCCGCGATTATGTCAATGCCCGCCCCTGTTAACGTTCAAGGATTAAGACGCTTCCTTGGAATAGCATCCTGGTACCGTCGCTTTGTTCCTGACTTTTCAAGAATTGCGTCACCTCTTACCCGCCTACTCAAGAAATCTTCAAGATGGACTTGGTCCAAAGAACAAGAAGATGCATTTAACCGACTTAAAAAATGTTTAACCGAGGCCCCTGTTCTGGCTTGCCCTGACTTTACGAAACCCTTTATCCTGCAGACTGATGCTTCCGATCAAGGCTTAGGTGCTGCACTGATCCAGAATGGATCCAAAGGCGACCACGTGATCGCATATGCAAGCCGCACCCTGAGTGTCAATGAGAAAAAGTTTTCGGTCACCGAGAAGGAATGTCTGGCGATTGTTTGGGGAATAGAGAAAATGCGTCCTTATTTAGAAGGGTACCGATTCACTGTGGTAACCGACCATCAGTCCTTGAAATGGCTTCACACCCTTAAAAGCCCGTCTGGTAGACTAGCTCGATGGAGCATGTACCTTCAACAATTCGACTTTGACATTAAATATCGCAAAGGAGTGTTGAATAAAGTAGCTGATGCTCTATCCCGTAATCCTGCACCGAACCAAACCGTAGAAAAGGAACAAGTGTTTTTATTGGCTGATTTTGTACCATGTTCGTGGTATCGAAATAAGAAGATAGCCGTTGAGAATAATCCGACTGCTTTCCCCGATTATTGTATCCGAAACGGTCATTTATACCGACATTTCTGGGACTACTCAGATCCGACCGAACCCGAAATGACCGATCCATGGAGACTGTGTGTTCCAAAGTCTGCCCGCGCTACCGTACTAACCGAAAATCATGACCAACCGACTGCCGCACATTTGGGAGTTGCAAAGACGATCGCCAAAATAGCCTCAGGGTATTATTGGCCAGGAATGTTTAGAGACATAAACCGTTGCGTCCGTAATTGCCCATCTTGTCAAAGGTATAAAACATGCCAACAGAAACCCGCGGGGAAAATGAACCCAATCCGAAACAGTCAACCTTGGGAAGGGGTGTCTACAGACATTGATCGTTCCACGAAGTGGACGCAGTGTAAAGCAATCCGTAAAGCCAACGATGCTCCACCCACAGACAAATGTCAGATTAGCACTCATGAGCAAACCGAGGAGAAAGCCTCCAGCTGTAAAGAACCCACAACGAAAGTCGCCATTACCAACGACACTTGTTGGAGATGTGGAAGTTCTGGACATGACAGATACCACTGCCAAGGGCGATCCATCTTATTTTGTTCCCGTTGTGGCAGAATTGGAGTGATGTCGCGTCGCTGTTCCTGTATCCTGGACCATAGGAAGAAGACGCCATATCTGCTAAGTAAAAAGCGATACCTGCAGGAATCTGAAAGAGCAAAGACTAGAGAGAAACCAGTTCCAGAACCAGACAGAAGCCAAATACTGTTTTAGTGATAGTGTTAGTTTTAGTATTGTGAATTAATTTTAGGTTGTATTGTTTTTTTTGAAAATGTTAAGTTGTGAAGAAAAATAAGTAACTTATTTTTCTTTACGAAGAAGAGGGGGTAATGTAACGAAGTTTTTCCCTAACTCACAGGTAATGACGTCCCAATTAACATTTTCTTTATATTTCATCACCCAACTCATTACAACACCTTTTATTTAAATGAAAAACGGAAATTCCCCATATAAAAGCAAAGGCAATGGCCAAAACGGCCGTAGGTCCGCGAGTGCGCTCATAGATGGCGCCACCTGTTTGTCGCGCTTAACAAGCCGACAGAATTTATAATGACTTGTAAAATAATTCGAAGGATTTGTCGTGGACGGTCGATCAAATGGGAGGACTCAATGAGTTAGTACCGAATATCTGACCTAGGGGCCGACGTTGCTGCTTCACGTTTCGGCTCCTGACGTCATGCTAGGCCGCTAGGGTCTTACGACGCAAGAGGGGTGGATTTGTGATTTCCCGGTGTAGTTGGAGTTGTCGCGCTCCACCGGAGTACTTGTGACGTTCAAATGACGCAGGTGCCATGCTGATTCTGGCCGCGTTCATTTTGTTCCTCACAGGGTGCGTTCATATGTAACCCGGGAAAATCGCTAACACACCGCTCACCGTACCGCTTCTTTCGAATCCGATTTGGGACCTATTACCGATTCCGTCACCGACCTGTTTTACATCCTGGGCTTCCCGTAGCACCGAACTTCAAAGCCAGGCTGGATGTGAATAAACCGAAACCGACTATATCCGATTCCGAATTATAAAGTACGCTTCCTCCGAAACCCCAGTTTCCAGTGGTCCCAAAGCTCCGTTACCGTTTCATATTGTTGTTACTGCTTGTACGCAATATTGAAGTTTCCGACCCCGACCGATCCAGTACAGAGTGTACTGGTTTATTACCGAAACCCCAGTTCCCAGTGGTCCCAAAGCTCCGTTACCGTTTCATATTGTTGTTACTGCTTGTACGCAATATTGAAGTTTCCGACCCCGACCGATCCAGTACAGAGTGTACTGGTTTATTACCGAAACCCCAGTTCCCAGTGGTCCCAAAGCTCCGTTACCGTGTTCATATTGTTGTTACTGCTTGTACGCAATATTGAAGTTTCCGATCCAGTACAGAGTGTACTGGTTTATTACCGAAACCTCTCGTTTTCCCTGGTTCATCAGAATTTCGTCTACTAAGTAACTAACTGTTGCTCCCCCCCCTCTCGCTGTTATTAATTGCATAGTTTTAGAATGTGTTCGTATGTAGTTATAGAGAGTCACTAACAGTCGTAGTACTAGTAGGTGTTTGGATGTTGTTGTACCGTAGTTTAATAGACACCCTATTATTGTTCCTTACTCCTGGTGTTTTAATCTAAAATCCCTGGAATATTTCTCCTCTGTTTAAAAGCTACCTTGTAGGCAATAGCGGTCCCTTTGTCGCTTTATAAATATCAAAGGGTGGCGCCCGAGACTCAACGAATTAATTAAGTATCTGAGGACCTGAGAAAGGGCGTCGCAGTTGTGGACCGCCTTTTATGAAGTAATAAAATGTATTTTTTATTTGGTGTTGTAAAAATTATGTTGTACGCATTTGGTACAAAAAGTTAAAGTTAATTTATCTTTTGACACAAAAGTACCATATGACGGATATATTATTAAATTTTTGCAAAGAGAACTAAATGGCGATTACTGTCCTTTCTATGTATACTTAGATTAATAAATCATAATTTCAATATTTCCGATCCATTTGCACACAAAATCGTTTCAAAAAACCACATTATGTACTTTAGTCTTTCTAGTATATGTTTGTATGTTTATTATAAAATTTGAGTTATTACGTTTCAATTTGAACATTAATTATTATAACTTTGATTTATCAGGGAAGAAAAAGGAAGCCGGCGGCACCGAAAGCGAGCAAGAAGAAAAGCAATAACAACTAAGGTTCGAACTAATTATCCTCAACATCCGAATAATTTAAACATAAGTAAAACTATAGAAAAAAATAACGTACTACTTGCTAGCTTACATTTATCTCTTTAGATCAAAGTATTTAATTTGAAGCATTTTACTAATATTGTTTAAAGAAAATCGCGCACTAATTGTGGAAGGACCTATTGATAATAATTTAGAAAATATGAATATATTGTATTACTATAGAATCGTGAGAAATATAAGACGAATGAGTAAGTAAGTGTTTTTTCTTTTAATCCACAAAAATCATCAAGATAAGTGCTCGACGTCTGGTGTGCTTGTTCGAAAATGCTAACCATATGACTTGACTTGCCTGTGCATTAGAAATTGAGTTTTCGGGAATAATAACAGTACACCGTTTCCAACTGTAATTCGTAAGTAGCAAGTGTAATTAAGAACAAATGAAGTGTAATTCAGCCAAAACTAGGTTCCAGACCAGAGTCTGCTAGCTCTGATCAATCAAAGAGATTATGCCTTTTTTGTTTATGTCCAGAACTTTCACAATGTGCATGTGCAATCGATTCACATGTATAATCGAAGAGTGACCGTGTCAGAATGATGTCAAGTAATGTAGCTTTTTTTTGCTGGTTGCACAGTTCGATATGAAATGACCTCGGTGGGAATGACATTAACCTAAAGATAACATTTTTATTTTGTTTCTATCAAGCAAATAATATTGTGAATTGTTATAAACTCGTCAAAAAAAAACGTGCACCGCCCAATTTTTTGATCATATTAACGTAACCAGTTTGAACGACCTTTGTAGGATCTTAAAGCGCAGTTATTCTGTATTAAATAGTGCAATCTTGTACTAACGATTCGTTTTCTACCCACAGCTAGAAGTGTCTAGTCTAGGAGGAACCAAGACGCTCTTTAACCAATAACAAAAAAATAGTTAATTCGAGACGGCAGTGCCAGTTTGGTTCCGTTTCCATTCCCAATTACGTGTGTGAGTGCACTAAACTTTATTGACACAACCATGTTCTCAACTTTAAAAAATAGCCTTGAAAGGCAATAGGAAAAATTGCAATACATAATCGAAGCGTCCGCAAATTTTTAAATGATAGCTGGTTTTATTTTGTTCTTTACATGAAACCTAGCACTATCCATTTAAAACAAAAAGGACGTTAACAAGACACAATTAACTGCACTGTTTTTGTGTTGTTGCGGTAAATCTCGAAATATGAATGTTTAAATATAACCAGCTAAAAATTGAGTAGTGCAGTTTGTTTGTTGACCAGTTTATTCTAGTTCTACTTAACTTACCAGCAGATTACAATCTTACGGCAACTGTGTGGATATAATATATTATTCAAATGTCTGTTTCGCTACGGATTATAAAATGTTGCTATGTGTACCTATTGTTATAACAGGGTCTTAAGACCCAACTCCAAGCCAATATTTATCTTTTTAAAATACTAAAATAGAAGAAGACTTGTGCGATTTGATATGAGTACAACAAGTATACCGTCAAACGTCTGTTTATAAATGAAGTCCAGTTGCTCTTGGTCTTGGTCTTGCTACCTTGAGGTAGGCATCTACATATTGCTATTGTTTTTTGTGATACCAATTAAGATTCCGAACCCCAACAACAATGAAGTGGAACTAGAAGAGGCCTTCCAAGAATACATCCAGAAGTTTAATAAATCTTATTTGAACCACACAACGTTATACGGACATCGACTGAATGCTTTCAGGGTAGGTATACTTATTACTTGTGTGGTATTTAAAAGTAAGTAGATAAATAATCTTATTTCTAGAAATCTATGCAGTTAATCGATTCCCTAAATGCAAATCGAACTAACACATCCGCAGCCTATGGGTTAACAAAGTTCTCAGATTTGACTACTGAAGAGTTTATGTTATTTCAAAATAATAGAGCATCCAAACTTACCAGCAAATCTCCGCCAACAAAAAACGTTTTTAAAAGAGAGTCTTATTGGAGAGACCTGCCTAAAGTTGTTGACTGGAGAAAAGAAAATGTTGTCTCCAAAGTGAAACATCAAGAGGACTGTGGGGCCTGCTGGGCTTTTGCGGTTACTGAATGCTTAGAGACAATGCAGGTACTTTAAATTTTTACATCACAATGATTATAGCAATTAGTTTTTTAATATTAGGCCATCAAAACTAAAAAGCTGATAGGTTTAAGTATCCAACAAATGATAGACTGCTCGACATATAATAGAGGATGCCAAGGAGGCGACATTTGCGCCCTATTGCAATGGCTGAAAGACTACAATATTACTCTAACTAGTGAGACTGATTATCCACTTATGTTGGAGGATCAACAGTGTCAAAGGAACGATGTGAACCAAGGAGTTCAGGTTGATGAATTGGTCTGTGAAAAGTAAGTTATGTTGTGTTCTTAGTAAAATTGCACCATAGGAAAGTCCAGTAGATACAGGGTGAGTAGGGGTAGATACAGGGTAGAGAATGGCACTTATTTCAAGTTTTGTATGTGGTCACAAATGCGTCTAAATTCTATTTCTAAAATATTTTCACCTTTGCGGTGTTGCCGATTCCGCTAAAAAAGAGTACTAACTTTCGTTTCTTAAATGGATCGCCATGTATTAAATGTTTATTATCGGTAACATTTATCAACACTATCTTTTTCTTTTGACATTTTCCATCCAACTAGATGACGTTTTCAAATGAACACCGCCTACTTAAGGATACGCCTGGAGTCAGTGATAATTGATGGATAAGGATCTCTAAATGCAGATCGGTACGAACAAGATATCCTGCAAGAGCCTGTAACACCTTTAGCCCTCGTATTGATGTAATACACAAATTGAGACTTTAAATGTCTCCTTTAAAAGTTGATAATTCCTCAATTGAAATAAGTATTTGGTGCTAACAAAATTTTGTTGCAGGGCTTATAATTTTCTAAACTGACAAATCTCTGACGACAGGCACCATATAGGGTGATCTCATAGAGGATTTATCAAGGTAGAGGTCTTTATTTACTTTTTTCAATATTGGCGTGATAAACAAACCCTCCATACAGTGTTGCCAGGATTACTTTGCTAGTAAATTGGCACATCCTTTGTTTTGGATGATATCTTGCGAATCTTTACACCACGAGATTACTATAATATCTATTGCTGTCCTCCATAATATCTACTTTGTCCAAATAATTTTTGAATGGTGATAAATAGAACACTTATGACGATAAAAGAAAAAAAATACGTTCAAGATGGCCAACTGGTCACAATCGGCAACATTGCAGAATCCTGTGACACATGGTTTATGTCAGTTTATGACAATTATTTCATGGATTTTTTTTCTGGTTTTAAGAGTCTTCCGCCGACTTTTTCGCTTTTAGCAATCGTTTATGTGTTTTAATTGGTTTGTTAGCCATGGTGAGACAATGTTTTGTGTGTAGAAGTTGGGATTATAAAAGTAAATCTAGGAAATTATGTTTTCACCGGTAAGTTAATTTGTGTTTTGTGGTTATGTTGTTGCTCGGCTCTGAGCCGTTAGCCATTAGCGTCGTTTGTAGTTTTACTCAATTATTAATCTTTAATCTAAAAAAACTCAATAAATGGGTGTAGTAGGTATGTATCAAAAATCATTTAAATATAAAAATATTTGAATGATTTGGCCTGCATAAAAATGCAGACGCATGCTGCGTAAAAATCGTATACTTGCTTCCTTGAAAAATAATACGCCTATGTGTGCTTATGTCATCTGGAGAAGTGTTATTGGAGATTCAAATTGCGCCATATTGTTTTTAGCATTTTTGCTTCCCCTCTACCCGAACAACCCGCAAGCCTCCAAATATGCGGTTTGTATATCATGCCAAGTGAACAAATACCAATTTATGATTAACTCGCGGCGTCTATTTATTTACTCCATTGTCAATGAGTGATCTAATGAAAAGTATGCACTTTGCTTTGCTTCTTTTTGTGAAATTGAAAACGGAAATGCTTGGATACGTCGATTTTGATTTGAAGGCTGACACATTTTCAACATAAAATTGGGACAATTTTGGACAAACAAAATTTCAAACTCGAAATGGAGTTAAGTGATGCATTATTTTAAAGGGCCGACAATAAATATCTTTTTAATAATACCGTATTTACAATCTAAAGTGTTTTCCGGGCTTGAAGCCGGTCCAATGGAATTTCTTCCTGACTTTTCGTCTACAGATGCGTGCAATGGGCGAAGTGATCTCCTGTGTTTTCGTCTACTGATTCGATTGTGGTGAGCTCCGTGGTATTTATTCCCCCGCCGAGGCGCTGCAGTGAAAGGACTGGGGTGGGGGTAGTGGTGGCGCGGGGTTTCGGCACCCTTGAAGTATGTCGTAGAACTCGCTTCCAGTCTGCATTTGGACAAGTAATTTCCTCCTTCCTATCGAAATTGTTGTCGTGTTTAAAGATCTCAATGGCCTCTATCGTTAGTCTCAGATAGAAACGCTGCAATTGATATAAGATATCCAGCTCGTTGAAAAGAAGGTCGTGACCTTCGGAGAGAGCGTGCTCTGCTACTGCTGACTTTTGTGTTTGTCCCAGCCTGCAACTCCTCTTGTGTTTCGTATCCTCGTGTTGACCCTACGTTTTATGGTGCCAATCTATATCGAGCCACAGTGCTACAGCTGCATGGAACTCGATGAACTCCGAGTGCAGATCCCCCCCCGCCCCCAAGCCAGTTATAAGCTACAGGGTGTTCCAGCTCAATTCAGACGCCACATATCACCGAAAAAGTGATTGTTAATGAGCCATCACCTGGTGTGTGTGTATGATGTGTGGCATGTGGAAGATGGAACAATATATGGCATGCACTGGAGAAAATTTATTGTGAAATAATGTAGGTACGCAAAATCACAAGCCTGTTTAATGCAATATATAATACCGGCATAATCCCAGAGGACTGGCTCAAGTCGACCTTCATTGCAATTCCTAAAACAGCCCGCCCAAAAATATGCAGTGATTACAGATTGATTAGCTTAATAAGCCACTTGCTGAAAACCTTCCTCCGAATCGTCCAAGCCAGAGGGCGCAGAAAATGCGAATTCGATCTTGATCATGCTCAAATGGGGTTCAGGAACGCCTTTGGAACCCGCAAAGCCCTTTTCGGAATAAATGTCCTTCTCCAGAACTGCCGAGACCAGCGCAAGGATGTATTTTCTTGTTTTATAGACTATAAAAGGGCCTTTGAAAGGGTGCGTCATTCTGAATTGATGAGCAAGCTGAGGGACATCCAACTGAATGGTAGAGACATCCGCGTAATCGAGAATTTATATTGGGGTCAGACGGCCGAGGCACGAGTCGGTGTGCTCACCACACCTGGTGTGAAGATTCGAAGGGGTGTGCGCCAGGGCTGTATTCTCTCACCACTCTTGTTTAATCTTTACCCCGATAAAATCTTTAAAGGAGCCTTGAAAGAGGCAGACATTGTTGTCTTGATTGATACCATGGATGGCTTGCAGCAAGTGTTGGACAGAATCATTGTAGCTGGCCAAGAGTTCGGACTCAACATAAATGTTAAAAAAAAACCAAGCTTATGATTTTTATTCAAAATAGCTACGAACAGCTAAATCTCGAGGGAAAGGTAATTGAACGTGTCAGTCAGTTTAAATATCTGGGAAGTATATTAACCTTAGACCCCGAGGTTGAGATAAGATGTTGCATCGAAATGGCAAGAACAACGTTCCAATGAATGGAAACACTTTTTTTTGCGACGATAACCTGAACCTTAAGTTACGCGAGCGTATGATGAGGTGTTTTATTTGGTTGATTCTTATGTATGGAGTGGAATGCTGGACCTTAATGACTAGTCAATAAATCCGCTGGAAGCATTTGAAATGTGGATCTATCGTAAAATGCTGCATGTCCTGTGGACTGATCTGCTGACCAATGAGGAAGTATTGAGACGAGCAAGGGTCATGAGACAAATATTGGTCACAGTGAAATGTCTCAAGATTGCTTACCTTGGCCACATCTTGCGTGGAGAAAAGTATCTTCGCCAGTTGATCATGAAAGGAAAAATAGAAGGCAGGCGTGGTGTCGGACGGAGGCAAATCTCTTGGCTCAAGAACATCAGGGAGTGGACAGGCACCCGGAGCGCCGTTGACTTGTTCAGGGTTGCAGAAGATAGAGACGCACTCTCTACAGTAATCGCTAACGTTCGGGAGACCGTACATGGCACATAAAGAAGAAGAAGAATTAATGTAAATTGTAGAGCCAATGTTAAACATTAAGATTTCAATGCAAAACATAACTATTGATAATATCAAACAATGTTGTTATACAATCAATTAATAGGGATAGCATCTCATGTAAAAATTGAACAATTTTAAAATTGCGTAGTCAACTTTTAAAATGACCCACATAATTTTTTTTGATAATTTAGGGACAAAAGTTTGGCTACCACATTCATTAATAATTGTTTGTAGAACTTTAATATGTTCAATTTCAGTTTTGTTGGCCGAGAGGAAATAATCCTGAAACTCCTGGCTACGAATGGTCCAGTGGCCGTAGGCATAAACGGCCAAACCTGGCAAAACTACGTCGGTGGAGTGATACAATTTCATTGTGATGGCAACCTGAGCCATGCAGTGCAAATTGTGGGATACAATTTAACGGCGGAGGTCCCTTACTATATTATTCGGAATTCCTGGGGTGAGGATTTCGGAGATGACGGCTATTTGTACGTGGCAATAGGGAATAACGTGTGCGGGGTGGCTTATGAGGTGGCAGCAGTGACTATTAGGATCAGGTAAAAGAGTTCTCAATAATTTTTATGTCTTAACTAACACTATAGGCCATTTCCGAAATTGCGATTTCTATCTGCTCTGAACTTTAATATTGCCCCAATAGTCGGATTGCCATAATTGTTTTATTATATACAGTTACATGTTTAAGTGCAATATTGATTAAAATACGGCATTTAGTGAGAAATGAAGGATATTACTTATACGATAAATATTTAAAGTTAGAATTTATTCTGTTTATTATTTGATTTACTTTCAATATTTATAACTGTTATAGATGAATATATGAAACATCTAACCGCGTAACTGCTAGTTATTTCTAATGTTATGATTAGCAAACATACACATCATAATAACAATAATATGTACCTACCACATTTGATGATTTATTACTCTCTATGAATTGGTGTTTGACATAAAATAATAGATTTAAATTTTTTTGTTTCAATTTCTTGAAAAGGCCGAAAGAGAATTATAAGTACTTCAACTTCTTTAACCCAACTCCTTACATCTTAATAAGAAACCCGTTTCGAAAACGTAA
The DNA here is from genome assembly GCA_951812265.1 of Taphrorychus bicolor. Classification (NCBI taxonomy): domain Eukaryota; kingdom Metazoa; phylum Arthropoda; class Insecta; order Coleoptera; family Curculionidae; genus Taphrorychus; species Taphrorychus bicolor. Next base: position 29,700,956 of record OX638297.1, read on the forward strand.
ATACTGCTGACCGTTATCCCCTCATGATCCTTGGAGAAAGTCGTAAAAGGGGGAAATTTAATAATACAGCATCACGAATTTACGGTCTGAACCTGCAGTGGCATTGGAGACGCGGGACTAATTTTTCTTCTTTAAACTGCCGCGTAATGTGTAGCACCCCAGTGATTAGCCAAAAGGGATGTCTCAAAGACGGAAAAATAAAGACAAACGTTTTGAACGCGTATAATATAGGTCCTCGTATTTTATGTAACTGCATAGGGCTGGTATTGAACGCAACTTGGAAGTGTTTGAGGTAAGAGAAGCAGTTGGACAGGGATTTTTTGGAAAATTTTATATCGTATGGATCAATGGGAAAATACAAGCTCTCTTGAAAAGTTTGCAAAAATATGAACAAAGTATAAATTTTTGCTTCCCCTTCATTCTATTCGAGACATTATTCCTGGCAGTAACCAGTCTATAGAAAAGGTAGGTACCATCTAGATCACATTATTGTTGAAAGCAATAAAATGGTTTAATAGTATATTATTCAACAAGCTTATAATGCAGGCCATCATCCCCGAAGGTGGCGTTTTGCATGAGGGAATGTCCGGGGTATTAGTAACCTAGACTAGAAGGCTATGAATTTTTCACAGAAATGGATTATAATTGTATAACACACATTAACATCCTTTTCTTTGAACATGTCACCGGCTTCTAGATAACGTTTTCAATTTAACCATCCCTACTTTGTCTACGGCTTAGATTAAAATTTTTACTTGTACTTAAATTAGATAAGTTTGTGTTCAACACACGTCTTGTCGTCAGATTACTAGTGGAAGAGGAAAGACATCAGAAAAACTTCCTGACAAGGCTTTAGCAGTTGTAAATAGAAATAAGTATTTGGTTTAAAGCTCCTTTTAATTTCTATTGAGATGTTTCTTATAGATATAAAAAAATTGCAGTGTTAAATTAAATGCAACTTGCCACAAAGTTGAACATGCGATGAGTAAATATTGGAAGAAAAAATGGAAGGTCAGAGAATAAGCCAAGGGATGGTAATGCCTTTATGAGTTTATCCAAAATAATCAGAAGCATCTACATTGATTCAGCATTGCAAGTTGATTGCAAGTGACTGGTGTCTCGATAGTGGATCTACTGATCATTATGTGGAATAACAAAAATGTCTTGAGACTTTGCAAAGTGTCCGCAACCATATGGACTGATCTTATATTCAATTGTTTTTATAATAAGCGAGCACCTACATATACGTAACCAAGCACGGTAAACAGAACAGGACGGTCCACTGCCATTTAAACAACATGGTCCCAAAATCGTGACGTGAAGTGCGGACTTGGGAGCTCGGGAAATAATGACGTCATTATTTCCCGAGCCCCGTGGCCATCATCGGGGCTACAATTGCGTCTGTCAATAATGTCATTGCTGACGCTGTCATCAGTAATCTTTTAATAGCGTTTTCGGGTGGCTGCTCTAAAGCGCTCTGAGACTATTCCCGTCATTGGTTTTTTTAATAACAATGTAAAGAGGAAAATAGTCTCAGGGCGCTCATTTTGAAGCTTTACAGCTGCTCTTAGCAGTCTTTCGAAACATCTTCTGTGGTTTGCCGTTTAACAAACGGAGACCAGCAGAGCACTTGTTTGAAGGCAGCACTCTAAAATCTTTATTTTGCCTCCAAATGTTGGTAAACCTTTTTAATGACCACACAGAAGTAAATGTTTTGAATTTACCAATTTAATGTTCGAATTTAAGCTTTTCTTAACAATTTTAGATACCTAACTATTACAAAAAATTAGAAAAAATGTTGAAGAAATACTTCCAAACATGTAAAATCCACTATTGGGGGCTTGTTTGTTTACATTGACAGCCCCCCCCCCCCCCCCCAATGACGACATCTGACGTAAGATCTGAAAATGGCAACGTTGGCATAAAGCTACGATGGTCGATTAGTCGCTCCTTGCAGTACCGAGCAGCCTAAAGGGCCCCACAGACTTCGGTTATTTTACACGGTTTCGAACGAACGTTCCAACCTGTTCGTTCTAAACCGACAGTGTGTGGGTGCGTTCGTTCCAGTTATTTTCGTACGTTCCAAATCTATCGCGGACAGATATTTACCGGTTCTTTTACTATTTATTTACCGTAATCTTAATATTTGCAGAATAACTAGCAGACCAGCACGCGACCACGCACATATAACCAAGGATGGTAAACAGAACAGGACGGTCCACTGCCATTTAAACAACATGGGCCCAAAATCGTGACGTCAGCATAGTGCGGATGATGCTCAATGATTATTCGCGGGCGCGGGTTATTCGGTTTTTTTTATGATCGTATTCTAGTTTTTTAATCTTTAGTAAACTAAAAAAAGTGATTTAGTAAACAGAATGCCTGTAAACACAATGCCTCGTTAGATTTGTGCTGTTCCTGAATGTAAAATCAACAAATTAAAGTGGGAAGAAAGAAGGCAGACAAAGATCCTCTCATTTTTTCTCAAAAAGAAAAGATGCTTTTTCACTTAAAATAAGAAACAAACAGTCAAATCGTCTATGAATATTAGGACAAAAAGGCCGTGGGAGCCGTGTACACCTTTTATTGCATAACAAATTCAAACATTAAACAAAAACAAACTACATAAATAGCCAGGAAAAACAAAACAAACCAGTCATATGTGAGCAGTAACAATAGTAGTAAAAACCAAATAATTTACAACTCCAGAAATTGAATTTTGTTAATCCTACTTAATTAAAAATAAATTTTGGATCCTCTTTCTTTAATTCAATTAAAGCTTATTTGCTCCGAAACGTTATCCCAAGCAATAATGAACGTGACAGACAGAACACGTGATACAGGATATTGAGTTTCATTATAACTCAAGTGGCGGAAGGCCTTCTTATCTTTCGTGCAGATGGTCAACACATAATAATGCGGGCGTCCTACAGTTTTGAATGAAGTTGTTAAATCGACTTTAAAACCACACATGACGGGCATTTGGCTTATTCGGTTCCTCAGTATACAGGATAAGACAGAGTTCTGAAGCTCTTTCTTGTTCAGTTAAAGGGACGATATGCCGTAGTACCGTAGATATTTCCTGGTTTCACATCTGTTTCCTATTAGTACAAGTGAGAACCAAAATGCACATCCCAATTCCTAGGGTTTTTAGGTAAAATGTTTCGGAGGCGAAGGTCCAAGGCACATTAGGAATGAGTATAGCGAGTTACAAGGCAAAAAAATAGAGCGTTTGAATTCAGCATTGAGCTAAACCAGTCTTATGAAATGTTACTTGTTTTATATTTTATTCTCTACGGTGTTGCATCCTACAGTTTTGAATAAAGTTGTTAAATCCACTTTAAAACTATACATAGGCTTACTCCGTAAACCGGAGTATAAGGTGTCCAGGAGACAAAGGTAGATATGAGTATAGCGAGTTAGGAGACAAAAAAATAGAGCGGTTGAATTCAGCATTGAGGTAAAGAAGTTTTATTTATGAACAGTTACTTGTTTTATATTTTATTCTCTACGGTGTTACATGCTTTGAAATTGACGTTGATTGAAGTGAATCTTTGTAGGAAGTTTATAAAACATACATAAAAAAAATATTTTATGAATTTATTAATTTGAAGAAGTCAACACAACCTCCGGTTCTCTAATCGTAGATAATTCCATTAACGGACCTGCTTCATCTTTTTCTTTGGAACGTGCGTCAGGTTCTACCAAGTGTTCATTATTGAGTAATGTATCATATATTGTACATAATCAAAGTAAATGGAGTTTTGTTGTTTCATCATTTTCTTTTGGCATTTCACAGCCAGTTAGATGATGTTTTCAAATGAACACCCCCCTATTACCTAACCCGTTGGACTTCTTGAAATAGGTCTCATTCCTGTTAAAACGGGATCGGATGTTATTGAATATAAAGGAGACAGAGACATATTCGTGACCGACTAGTATGATCAGGTGAGAGTGTTCTTGGGTATTGGGCCTGGGCAGTGTAGAATAAAACTATTCAGCTACCAAGCTTTGGATATTTTATTAATACCTTCCTCAGGGCGCTAACTATTTTAAGAAATGAAGGCAATGTTAAAACTGGCTTTAAACCCACTTGTACAATACAACAGAGCTTGAGATCGGCCCAAGACCGCAGAGATCCCTTATCGGCACCCGGAGTTTACTGAGTTCCATGGAGCTGTAGCTATGTATACATATTCACCACAAAAACAAACAGTTGCAAGCTGGGACAAACACAAAAGTCAGCAGTAGCAGAGCACGCCCTCTCCAAAGGTCACGACATCCTTTTCAACGAAGTGAATATCTTATATGAATCGCAGCGTTTCTATCCGAAACTAACGAGAGAGGCTATTTAGATCTTTAAACATGATAACAGGTTCAACAGGAAGGAGGAAATTACGTTTCTAAATGCAGACTGGAAGCGATTTCTCCGACATACTTCAAGTGCGCCGAAACACCGCGCCACCGCTACCCCCACCCCAGTTCCTCCACTTCAGCGCTCACCCCAGTACAATTAGCCAACGTCGGGAGATCACTTTGTCCATTGCATCTTCGCCTTTGATAATATCTACCGCAGCTGTAGACGAAACGTCAGGAAGAAATTCTATTGGACCACGGCTTCAAAGCCCGGAAAACACTTTAGATTGTATACATAATTTTGCCACAAATGCGTAATTTTAAAAAAGCTTTTTAAGATATTGTTGATAGCCCTTGCAACTAACTTTGCTTTAAACTGGCCATCATTTTTGACTCTAAATTTCCATTAGCTCTCAATAATCTCTTTGTCTTTAGGGTAAAAGCACCGTTATCCAAGTCTCATTTTCTTACAATACATTCATCTCTCTCTCTCTCTCTCTCTCTCTCTCTCTCTCTCTCTCTCTCTCTCTCTCTCTCTCTCTCTGTCTGTTGTACTTTTCCAGTTCTTTTGATGCTCTCCTACCATTCTAATATTTTAGGATCCTCTAAAAATGACAACAAAATTTTCCTATTAGCTGTACCATTCTCTTCCAACCACTTTGGTGCTCTAACTTCTCTTCCTCTGCGGTTCAATTTCACCCGTTTAGTCTCTGATTCAACTTTTCTTCTGCCATTCAGACTTCCGTCATCTGAATGGTCAGATGATGTACACACATTTTCATCAATTATATTTTCACCGGGGGTAGTATTTATACTGAATCATATTTTCTGGTAAAATCTCGTCTTCTTGATTTTTGGGATTTCTACTAAGACAAACTACATCTCTATGTAATTCTACCTTGTCACTTTCTAGAAAGTATACTCGGTACCCTTTTAATTCTTCGCTGTAACCTACAAAAATCCCTTTCTCACTTTTAGGTTAGTTCAGGTTAAATTAAATTAAATTTAAATTTTCCCGCATTAAATTTTCTCCTTTTCTCTTTTGGTGCTACGAGAGATTCCGTCTTCCAATTTCTCTTAAAAAAATTAATGTTGAATGACTTATTACACCAGGAGTAGCATCTTGAATAGCACTTAGCCATGTTCTGTTTAAAATGATCACTGGGTATTGACTGCCTCTGCCCAGAAGCTGTTTTTAAGTCTTTTGCTGTGAATCATTGTTCTAGCAGCTTCCACCAAGTTCCTATTTTTCCTTTCTACTCTTTTGCTTTGCTGAGGAGTGTAACTAAAAGTCTCACGCCTTATATCTATACTTTCTAAAATTTTTCTTTTTTTATTTCAGAATTTAAAAATTCCAAACCATTGTCGGTCCTTAAAGCCTTAACCTTATTGCCAGTTTAAGTCTCCACCTCCACTAACTTCAAAAATGTTTCAATTATTTCCAATTTATTCCATAGAAGATATAGAGTTTTATAGTTTGAATGCACCTCTAAATCCCTTCCTTAAATAACAAACCATGAGATTTTTCCTAGAACTCAACCTCAAAGGGACCACTCAGATCTGAGTGTATTAGTTCAACCTGACTTGCTTGCTCTTGACTCACTTAAATGCAACAGCTACTGGTGCAGCTTTCCCCTCAGACTATCTCTACAAGTAGCATGTATGGGGTGTTCATTATAAAACTTCATCTAGCAGGCTATGAAATTTTGACAGAAAAGGATGACATAATCAAAATAAATGGACTGTTATTTCTCCATCCTTTTCTTTTGACAGTTCACAGCCAACTAGATGAAGTTTTATAATGAACACTCCGTAGGTTATCCTTGGTAACCTCATCCTAGTTAACATTGTTCTTTTTCCAAAGTTTACATGCCCCACTTTACATTCCTCAATTCGGTTTTGATTCAACGTTTTTAATTCCAGGCGTTAAGCTCAAATAGTTTAACTTTCAGAACTGATCCGTCACCTACTTTCAGTGTCCTGTTGCGGACATATAAATAATAAATGACATATAATTATAATGTAACATTAAAAAGCTCAGCCCGAAAAAAGTCCGGCTCAGTGGCAACAAAAGCGCATGCGCGGATGGCAAGCTCCGCCCCTTAATTTTGAAAAATCGACGATGCCAAGCTTCATGTTTTATTAAGTTTTCTGCGAAATATAAAATATCTAATAATGTATTATATCAATATAAAAAATACAAGAATGTTTTTAGTTTCTAAAATGTTTGAGCTGTTAGTTAACTTGGTAAATTAGCATGGTGTGGTGTAAGAAAAAACTAAAAACTCATAATTTATTTAAAATAAGCTTCTGTTCTATTCCTGAATATAATTTACACATGACAATGCCGTAATGCTGTCAACGTCATTTGCTGTTAACCTAACTTTTGAGGTTTTTTTTTGGCGGGTACGCGCGTACCATTTACACATTAGTCAGTTGATATTGATAATAAAACCATAATAATAATTATAATAATGCAATATAATTTAATTAATTATAATCATAAAACCTCAAAAAGACCCAATACTCACCATTTTCATGATCAGAAAAAGTCTAACCATCCTATAAAATATTGGCGCCTTTCCTTGTCTTGGCTTACAAGTCAGGAATCAAGAAATCAATACACAATACACTTGATAGTCTTTTGTCGCCCTTCCTTGCCTTGGCTTACGAGTCAGGTATCAATAAGAAATCAATACACAATATACTGATAGTCTTGGTGATATTGTAGGACAAAGTATTTGAACCTACGCGATCTTTGACGGGAACGGTCCACTTTCACTACCACCAAGCGATGTTGCAAGCCGCCCGTTAAGTATTTATTACTTATTACACTAATTTGTTTTAAAATAAATACGAGCCTATAATCAAAAAAACAAATCTTCGATCTTTCGTTATTACAAGTTTTCTTTTCATATCAAAAAGTACTCAGAGTTGACCTAAAGTCAAACTTTTGTTCTTCTAGAGTTTTCGGTAGACTGCTCTGTGCGCTGCGACATTACTACCATCCTTTGTTTTCTCATTGCGAATAGAAGGATGAGAATACTCCGAGAGCGCCCTAGGGCGTCCGGCCGAAAACGCTATTTTTTCGGTGGGCGTGTCCTCTGCATATGTCTTGCGCAAAAGAATGTGCGCATTAGCAAGCAGTGAGCCTAATCTTGGTTTCCATAGGTCACCAGAAGCTGCACTTTTAGTCCGTGGGGAAAGATTGATGTTCGTAGTATATTAACTAGTACGAATATGGCTCTACCATCGAGCGGAGTACTTTTTTACAAAGATTTAGAGTAACAAAACCTACTGTCTTTTATATACTTACTTTAATTGAGAGCAGCAATTGAATATCCATATGATTGGTGAGAGAAGCAGTTATTTGGACCAAAATGTACTGTATACTTAATAGTTGTGCTATTATACCAATAGTGTAGCTCAATGAACCAGTTACTTGTATTTTTACGATATTCTTGCATTCCTGATTTTGGAGGGATGCATATATCTCCTTTGAAGAAAAATTGAGGCTTCGCTTTTTTGCAATTGCATCACTACTTTGACTGGTAACAGTGGTAACAGCATCACCAATTAGATCACTACTTGTCTTCCACATTTCAGAATAGGTACTTTGTTATGTAGGTTTTATTGGAATGTACCTTATTAGTATATTAATTAGTAGTTGGTGAAGTTAGCGGGATTAGGACAAATAATGCACCTCTTCTTTATTCGAAAATGGCCGACGTTTCGACTGTTTATTTAGTCTTCATCAGGGCTATTCTCGAATGGAGATTCGCAAGTTTTGTACCTTGTGCGTTGAACGTGTAGTCTGTCGAGCCTAAGATACCATGGTCACCGAACAATCGAATGGAGTTTGCTATTTTAACCATCTTGAATAGAATTTTAAATGACTACCCTCTCTAAGTGAGAATAGCCCTGATGAAGACTAAATAAACAGTCGAAACGTCGGCCATTTTCGAATAAAGAAGAGGTGCATTATTTGTCCTAATCCCGCTAACTTTACCAACTACTTACAACTTAAGGACGCTAATTACAACAATGAATATTAATTAGTGTTGCCAACTCGAAAATTTAAATTGGCTCATTTAATTCACCAAAGACGCTCCCAGGGAGCGCTCGTACCATTGAAAATCCTCGCGCGATTCGCATGCGCGGCATAACGTAATTAATGAAATTTTTGGCTTGATGTTTTAGAGCAATCGGAGAGTATCTCTATTCCCTACTATCTGAGTCAGCTTTTAAAGTTAGAAATGTCTGCAAATTGCTCTAGAGCAGCAAACCGAAAATGCTATAACACAAAAATTAAATGACAAATCTTATTAATACTTACTTTGTGGCTTTTTATTCAAAATTTTTTTCCAACGAGCTAGAACCTATTTTACATCTGATAACACTCTTCTGTTTTACAGTTTTGGCCTCACTTTTTTAGCAGTGGGCACCTAAAAAATGGCGGCGATATCCGCCGGAACTATATACATATTTAAAATTAGTTATTTTTTCAACTCACAATGGTTGTTTTTAATGTTTTCTTTTTTTCAACTTTTAATGGTGAATATAAAATTTAGATATTTGTATTTTTGAATAAAAGAAATGTGCAATAAAATTACAATACATATTTAAAATTAGTCAACATTTTTTTTCAACTCTCGATGGTCCTTTTTATATATTTTTTTTAACTTTTAATGGTGAAAATAAAATGTAGATATTTGTATTTTTAAATAAAAGAAATGTGCAATAAAATTGTAAAAATTTAGTAAACATTAATGAGAACCATTTGTCTGTAGGAAGTGACAATATTGCAGAAAACTGGTTTTTGGATCGCTTCACAATCATCTCGCATGCCCTAGTGGAAGCACCTGTCGTCGTCAGATGGCGCCACTTACATACACATACAGGCGTTTAAGCAAGATTTAGATCCAATTGCCGTTCAGACTTATTTTTCTGTCAGGTTCGAGGTATACCATACTGATGAGCTCTAATAAGAGCGAAACCGGTCTATGGTTCCTCTGCCTGATAGAGAAATGAGTCTGATACTCTGCTAAACGTCGCCCCCAGACAATATAGGTACGAAATCTCGGCCATTTGTCTGTAGGAAGTGACAATATTGCAGAAAACTGGTTTTTGGATCGCTTCACAATCATCTCGCATGCCCTAGTGGAAGCACCTGTCGTCGTCAGATGGCGCCACTTACATACACATACAGGCGTTTAAGTAAGATTTAGATCCAATTGCCGTTCAGACTTATTTTTCTGTCAGGTTCGAGGTATACCATACTGATGAGCTCTAATAAGAGCGAAACCGGTCTATGGTTCCTCTGCCTGATAGAGAAATGAGTCTCATACTCTGCTAAACGTCGCCCCCAGAGAATATAGGTACGAAATCTCGGCCATTTGTCTGTAGGAAGTGACAATATTGCAGAAAACTGGTTTTTGGATCGCTTCACAATTATTGAGAAACGTAGAAATCGCTTTTAATAAAATTTAGAGTCACTAGTAATGGCGAAAAAATAAACTAAAAAATAAAACAGAATTTTTCCATTTTAAACTTAAAATTTGTCAACATTTGTTTTTCTTTTTCTCTGTGTGTACCTTTTATGGAACTTTTACCCCCTTTGTAAATCATCGTCTCACTGAAGTTTGTAAAGAGAATTTCAAAAAATGTTAAAGAGCTAATTAAAAACAAATGAAATTTTTTGCTCTCTTCAATGTAGTAGTTTCATATTCAAAATCAGACGTTTTGTTTTTCATCCATCATCAAATTAGTATTTTTTAAATACAGTCTAGGATTTTTTATATTGCATTTTGAATTTCCTTTGAATTCTTCATTTCAATTCAGCATGGACTTTCAATCAGAATTCAGAATTGTTTATATGGTTCCATAGAAACAAAAAGTCGGATTTTAATTAGGAAAATAACACTTTGAATAGACTGAAAATTGGCTATAAGTGTCATTTATTTTTAATAATCTCTTTAAATTAAAACCAGAAAAAATAAAAACTTTTTTGGTTGGAATTTTCGAAATTTGAAAACGTCATTTTTGTGGACTTTTAGTTGCGCAAAGCTATAAGAAAAACGTTTTAAGAAAAAATAACTCTGACACTACAAAATATGACGGGAAAATAAATTAAAGCAACAAACATAAAAAGTTACACAATAAAACCAACATAAATGAGCGGAACACAAAAAGGTCGAAGAAAAAAAATAATGAGAAATGAAGTAAACAAAAAATAACAGCTAAAACTTTTTTATAAATAAAAAATATAAACACATTTTATTTAAAAAAAAAATACAGTTATTGCAACAAACAAGGAATAAAAACCACGGAAAAAAGACAATTTGAGAAGCAAATACATATAGGCTTATTAAGAAAACAAAAATAATGAATAAGAACTATTGTTCTTATTCATTATTTTTGTTACCGCATTTGTTACCGCAAAATATTACAAAAAAATTATGTTCATTCAAAAAGTGGAAAGGCCACATTAAATTTGTGAAAAATCACAAAAACAAGTGAGAATTTTAAAATGTTTTGCGTGGAGAGTAAAAAACTGGAGATTTAGGATCATTAAAAAAGAAAGACAATAGAATTAATGGGCCCAGTAAGTCTAAAAATATATCAAAAAAAGAAATAAATGAATAAAAATTATAAGTGAAAAAAACACTATACTAAGTATAAATAATAGTTATTTATGGTACTAGTGTGTTGTGTTGAAAATAAGTCACGCGAGAAAGATTTATACCACGAGGCCGTCAGGCCGACTGATATAAATTCTCAAGTGACTTTGAAAACATAACACACGAGTGGCATACAATGTTTTATCCAACACATGACAGTTTTGATCCAACTAGTGGAAAAATCGTTTATTTATGAGATAGTAATTAATAAACTTTCTGATCAAACCAAAGCTTCTTGCATCTCAGTAACCTATAAATGTCAGAATGATTTGACAGTGACTTTTTTACATTTTGGTACATAGTGACAGTCATAACTGTCATGTGTTGGATAAAAATATTAAATATAAAAACACTGCATTAAGTAACTCTATCGAGTTCAAAACGCTTGTTCCCCATGACTCAAGCGGTGTTTAAAAGTGTAAAATACGAATTGCGCCAGAACAACGGCGTAGCCAAGATCGGGTTTGGTCTCGCGACAAAATCTGAACTTTTCCTCCCCTGTCAGATAGTAACTCTATCGAGTTCAAAGTTGACACCTAAGAAATGGCGGCGATATCCGCCAGAAGTGGCGTCACTTGACATCTTACGTCAAATAATTAGAAATCGTGATTTATCAATTGATGTACTGTGACGATAAAATTACGTCGTACGTAAAATAGCGTCGTAGGTCGTACGGTGACATACGAAGTTAAAAATTGACTATTTCCATCCTTTGGTTTCTTAATAAGAATGTAAGGATAGCAATACTCTCAGAGCGGTCTACCGTAAACGTTATTTATTATAATAAAGAAAAGTCAGAAAATCAGGAAACGTCATGCATACGTCAGTGCTTGGGTTTGACAATAAAGGTTGCCACAAGAGAGATAAGGTTAACGCAGATACTGTAATGTAGAAAGAGATGATTAGAAAAAAAATGTGGGAGGTCTTGGAAACAGCGTGTATTTCGGCGACGTATAGCCATACTTATGTCTAGTAGTACAAAGTCACTGATTACCTAGCAGTAGCACTAAAGAACATCAAACTACAATGTTATCATTTGACATTGTTGGTCCTTCGTTCGCATTACTCTAAATAGAGAAGATCCTCGAAAAATCGTCGCATCAATTCAAAGCTCCCGCCTCGCTCACATCAAGGATGAAATGCTCCGAAATAGAGCGTTTCTGCTCGAATTGGCAACACCTAGACCCTCGTGCAGTTAGATTCACGTACTCTCCACGAATCACGAACTAGGCCGAAAGCACTTGGTTCGTGATTCGTGACATCGAATGTTGCCGATATTTCAGAGTTACTCCGCTTACTCGACGTAAATGCGTGTGATGGAAAATTATTTGATACGGAGGTATGTGATTCTAACCAAGTACGTTTCGAGATTTAGCAAACAACCCACGCACACGCGCATACTGAATCGGACCCGGGTCCCCATATTTTGGCCTCAAGGCAACTCAGGAATGTCCGGTACGTATTGACGTACTTGGGTACTGCATCCAACAGTAACGGCATGAAAATCTCTAGATAATTCCGACGTTGCCAAATCGATCCGCGTTCTAGCTAAGTTTTTGTTAAGCTGACTATCTGTAAACCAAGAAAATCCTAGACAACACTTAAAGTTAAACTTTCCCTTAGCTAAGCGGTGTATTTAAGTGGAACCTTTGCAAACGGCCTTATGACGCTTGTGTGACGTGCGCTGATGACAACATTACGTCAGCCCTGTGTTGTTGTCAAAAGTATCCATAAAAAGAGTTCCCTTATGAAGAGGCCTGTGATTATACACCACAAATTCTATATTTTTTGTCGTCTGCTTTTGTAGTAATATAATTTCCTTTTTGAGATAGCACGTATACCGAGAGGTGTGAAATAAATAGGTACACAGTATTTTCAAGCAAAATGAAATGCTTTATTAAATACACCACTGCAATAATACACGCTTTTAACAAACTGATATGACTTATTAAACATCATACTTAAAATATTTGGACATATTCAAATTCCTTAAATAATAATAAATAGTTATAAAATATATTAACGAACAGAGATGGAACGGAAAAGGCGCCATATCGATCGTGGCTCAAGCCTGCGATTGAAGGGGGCTTTTGTTCGAATTCCGGCCCTTATAAATTCCACGGCTTAGAACTGGTTGTCCAAATACACTTTTACCTGTCTTATCTTATTCAGGTTAGTGAGAGATATAAAACCTTTTCCGAAAAACGTACACCCTTCGTCGGTTGTCTATGACGCATCTTGAGCGACCAGGTAATTTTTCATTAACTGTTCGTTCCTCTATCTTCGTGAGTCGGGACCCCGAATGGAATGTATCAGTGTTAAATAGGAATGTCCAGGGTCCCCTCTCGTCAATTTCTAATGAAAAAGCACTGATGCTGCACAGAGACGAAACGGCGCGATTATTATAGAGTTCCAAATTGACCTGAACTACTGACTAGGCACACTTATGTATTAAATATATCATTAACAAGAAACTCGTCTATATGAAAAAATAGAAACTTCCAATAAACCAAATAAAACAAATAAGTTATACATATCAAAAAAATCGTTCCGACTCTCAGGTCGGACTACAACACTGTGTTTTCAATTTTTTAAAAATACTTTATATCAATCGTTACAACATATAAATTATCAAGATATTTTTTAACAGGACCAACAGTGTATACATGGAATGCGGATAATGTGCTTCAAATTGTCATGTGACACCCGTTAGTGTTAACTTTATCGATTATATTACAAAATAAACTTCTCAATGGTAGCTACATGATTCTGTATACGTGGACCTCCCGTGTTAGATGGTAAGTAATATTGTAATTATATAAATGGAATAAATATGATTGTCATAAAATTTACATATAAGTAGGTGAAGCCCTTTATGTAGTTTTTGTTCTCTTAGCGCTTTAAGTGTTGGCATTAATAATAATTTTAAGAACTCAGAGAATTATACATTTTACTAGAAACGCCATAGTATTGTGATGTTTGTATATCCTTGACGTTACCTACATAAAAAGTTATATAGAATAGTAGCAGATCCTCACTCCTACGAGAAGTTTTGTGATCTAGAAGAACCCAGTGTGATTCAATATATTTTTCCCTGTCTTTCTATACAGATCCATCCAGCTAAAAACGAAAACTTGTACTGGGGACCCAATGGTAATAACCCGGAAAAACCTATTTACATAAACGCCAGAGTTGGCTCGCATTAACTCGTCAAAAAGTTATTATATAGGTCGACTAAAGTTTTTAACTGTATAAGTTTTGAGCTACGAATTTAAGTGAAAAGATTCAATTTTTCCGGGTTTAGGATGAGGGTCCCCATAGAAAAACCATCACTATGATTATTATTGTAATAGGTTCACACACGTATTATTTAATAACAGTTTTAATTCAACAACTTTCTGCGTTAATCGTAATGTGCCAACAAGTGGAAAATTTCAACATTATTTTTTATTGTCCACCGGCGCACTTGAGTTTTCTTACCAGACATTTCTTTTTGTCTTTAGCTTAATGTAATGATGAATAGTTACCTCGATCATTGTATTAAGTCAAAAAGAAACACAGTGTTTAGCATTAAAACTGTAGTGAGTAACAAGCTTGTGTGTGGATGTATACTTTTTTTTTTAATTAATAATAATAAAGGTTTAAAAGCACATGCAAGTAGATAATATATAGGCCAAGCCATTACAATTGGCCACAGCACTATAGGCCACTACAAAAACAGTTTTTTAAAATTTCATTGTTTCAATTATGTATGTAACAAACGTTTAGCACAAAAATATATTACAATATATTGCCTTTATTTATTTTTTTTTGCTAGTAAAGTAGATAAAACAACGCATCAGTCTTAATAGTTTTAAGAAGAATTTTAGCTGGCGCACGTGAGGGAGGCAAACAGCGAGACACTAAATGGAACAGAGAAGCACCGCTATATCCCAAGACACGAACAATACTGCAACAAACACCAACACACTTTACTAATATACATAATATTAGAGCTTAAAGGCAAATCGTTAAATGGTTACAAATATACATATACAAGGCGACGATTTGAAAAGGGATCTTGATCAGCTGAAATTATGAAAGTATTGAATGGATTTGTTGGCTAGCGATTGTCAAAAATAATTCTTTTTCTGCTTTTGCTGTGCGGATTATATTCTCAAAAAGGGCAGACCAAGGACAGCTATAGGGCGTTTTTTTTAATATGAGCTTGAGAGGTTTTACGTGTTAAGAAGATGAGATTAAGAAGGGTTTTACGTGTTAAGTTTGAGCCCCATCTTTGGTTAGAAATCTAGAGCTAAAACTTATCAAGGGCATTGGTACAAGTGTTAAGTTTGCGATTATATTCTCGTTTGGTGTTTGGTGTAAAAAGGTGCTATTCTGAAAAAAAAAATGTTTTTTAGGCATATTTATGACCAACCTTGACCAAAAGAAAATAGATTATAAATCTTGAGGTTCATTTTGCAGAAAACTGAGCCAAAATGTGATAAGAGAAAAAGGAGTCGTTTACAAGTTCAACTTTTTTTTAGCTCGTTTCTTTCTAGATATCCCTTTACCACTTAATCAATTTTCTATTAAATAGAAGTGCTCGAGAATTTAGGTTATCAGAAGAAGGTAAATAGAAACTGAAAAATCGCATTTCTTTGTTTTGAGAAAAAAATAAAGTTAAAGAATGATATTTGATATTTCTACTATCTCTAATTTTCTTTTACCTCAGTTAACATGCTTAGAGCAAGACTAGTTAAGGTGATAATTTTATTTCTGAAAAAACGTATTTGTGTAAAGAATGAGCATATTTTTGCTTAACATCATAAAAATGTTTAGTTTTCGGAGCATAATAATGGAAAACTTTCAGTCTACTGTGAAATTGAAAGATACATACCACTATTAGATTTCAATAGTTTAATGCTTATTTTTTTTAATGAGTCCTATTACCTTTTGCCACTTTAAAGAAACTTAATAATAGATATAAAAAGGTTTCAGTATTTTGTGTAAAAATGCTTAATAAGCTTGTTCTAGATCATGCTTGGGTGTCCCTTCTTTCGAAAAAACTCGTCTTTTCGAAAAAGAATTTTTCCCTCAAAAACCGATGCTCAACAGGGGTCAGTTGGCATTAAAAACTTTCTACAATTTATCACTAATTAGCCAATTTTTTGTCCAACCTACATGTTTAAATGTTTTTAGTGAGAACAGAAAAGAAGAAAAACACTTGATCGAGTCCAATTTCCTCGGTGGTAGCAACAGAAAATTGACTAACATTAACTAACTTGAACTAACCTGAACTGAAAGCAAAAAGCGGTATCATATATTATATGAATATCGCCCTTAACTATTTTTTTTTAAACTAGTAGATATGCAGTAGGGCTTCTGGCGAAATTTGTAATGTAAATTTCCACAAGGAAATCTTGAGGTTCATTTTGCAGAGAACCAAGCTAAAAAAGGAAAAGGAGTTAACAACAAGTTCAACTTTTTTTTTAGCTTTTTTAGTTTTTTTTTCTAGATATACTTTTACCGCTTAATCAATTTTCTATTAAATAGAAATGGTCGAGAATTTAAGTTATCAGAAGAAGGTAAATAAACACTGAAAAATGTTAACATTCTTTGTTTTGATAATTGGGTTGTATTTTTTTAATAAAAATTGAAGAATAACTATTTCTTGATGTGGGGCTTAATGGTAAAACTTAAAAAAGTAAAGAAGCTAAAAAAAATCGATGCTCAAATGCATTTTGCAAAATTTGAAAGTTGTAAATTTTATGATAAATTAGGGATTTTTGAAAATTGTTAATTTAATTGATTTAAAATGCAAGTAAAAGTAGTACAAATACATTAAATTGATTTACAAATATTTTTTCTACTATAATTCCTAAATATTGATGAATAAATTATATGAATTAAATATCACCTAGCAACTGTTAGAGTAATAGATTATATGATCAATAAAAGTTTTAAGTTTTAAAGAAATTAAAACTTTTTTAATAGATAATTTAATCACACAATGACGAAATTAAATATCGTTTTTCGACAAGAAACAATTAAAGAGTTGCCGCAAATAAAGAAATTACATTAAATTGTAAGTTCTTGTTATTATTAAATTAGAATTAATCTAATATATTTAAAATTTGATAAATTGTCAATAAAAAAGGTTTTAATTTTGTAAGTAATACTATAATCTTAAATATGTAATTCATTTAAACTCAATTTCGTATATGATTAAAATTTTAAGCTAGTAAAAACTGGATAAAACATACTAATTCGTTATCAAGATTTGTATTTTGAAATAAGAGTTTGTTGATTATAATCTAATTAGCTTTTTTGAGGTAAGCAATGTTAGAACACTTTTAGTTAATTAAAAATGTAAATAATGAATGAAAAAAATTATTTAGAAATTAGTTTAGATTATAACAAAATCAGGGTAAACCCGATAAAGTAATCTTAATGTTCAACTAACTAAATAATAGATTAGGCATATTTTCACCAAGATGCGCAAAAAGTTATTTGTAATTGAATAAGATGATGGTAAAAATCAATTTCAGGTGTATAATTTGACCAGAGACTGACTTTAACATAATAATCGCGTCTACGAAGTAAATATCTAAATAATTGATTATGATCAATTAGTACTTCAGCGTAAATAATAATTAATTGGTGAAAACTATAATGCTTTAAGATTTAAGAAAAATAAAGAAAAAAATTAAGTTTAAGAATTAAATATGACTTTTGTGTTAAACAACTTTTATTAATAGAAAGGATATGTAGGTGATTTTGAGATTGGTGAAGTAGCTTGATGGGGCTGATCGTTGGACAAAAAATTTCAAATTGTGAATAGTATGAATCATTTAAAACCGACTATCGCAAGTCCGACTGAAGCCAAACCAATCCATTAACAATTTTCAGATAAATATATTCTGTAAGTACAATGTAATCAATGTATATTACCCTTTTCAAATGTCCAATCCTACAAGTTGGGGGTGCTTAATACTTTCAGCTTCCGAGTAGTGACTTTAGAAAAACCTGAATTGTTTGCTACATTTTTGGTCCCAATTTCACAATTGGCGTCTTTAAATCGGGCTACCGGGATATTTCTTTATTTCGAAGATTCACAGAAACATCAGGCACTACTAAAGCTTTTCTTTTTTGAAGGGACAAACTGTAGTCCCGAAGCTACAAGTATACAATAAAAGAAGCACATTATCAGGGGGCCATGTGAGGAAATGGCTTGGATATGTGTGTGATTTTGTCTTAACACAGGGTAAATTCTAGGACATGTAACACGCAAACTATTGCTATCAAAATGCGTGATTTTATCGATGGCAGGAACATTAACGGACAAAGCAGCTATATGCTATCAAAATGGCGTGTGTATGCAGGGCCTGTGGCGCTGATTCATATTCGTCCCGCCTATATTATAATGTAGGTACTTGTTTAACATTGTCGCCATAAATGAGCGAAAACCAGACAGAGGGAGCATTAACTTGGGTAGTGAGAGAATAACAACATTACAGCACAACCTTTGTTAAAATTGCAGGAAAACAACTGAAACGAATTACAAATCAGCTGTCACGATTGAGGCCCTTTAAAATACGCGGACGAAAATTGCAAGTTTATGTCTGTTCCATCAGAGTATTATTTAACAAAGTTTCGTATATAGAAGCGGAATTTGCTTTTAGAGTGTTGGTCTCAAAGTTTCGCAATGCTTTTCTGAGCGGGGATAAGTCTTACATAAAGTTTCTTAATGAATGTGCTGTATTCTCGAGTGTTATTCGTAACAAGGCGTCGTCGGTTTAAACTTGAAATTTTCGCTGGGAAAATGTGTGAAGTGTGCGATTTCACAACAATTAAACATTAATTTATATTCGTATATCAGTCCTAACGAGTATCTAAAAACTACCATTCAATAAAGAGGAAAAGGTTTCTTGCCTCTGAAACTGTACATCTATAATAAATTAGGATCCGAGGGCTGCGTTTACGTACTCATTTTTTAAGTTTTTAAAGTTTCTATTGGCCAATCGCACAGGAGTATGTCTGTCATTATTAAAAGTGTATCATGTTTTACAAGTCTGGACATTACTTCTTGGAGCGTGCTACGCCATCATAAAATTTACATAACTCTTATACATAAGCTGCCAATTAACTGTTGTCTACGTATGCTTGTAAGATTGTTGAGCTTACAAGCATAGAGAAGCCTGACTTAAATAGTAAAGTCTCGTAAAGCTTAATTATTATTCATTGATTATTAGATAAGTAGATTGTGTAAAGAGACTCATAACAATTCCTTTTATTGTTCTGAAGTTAGATAATGAACCTGTTAAGGTTGGTTGCAACTTTATTGTTAGTCGCTTATGTAACTAATATTTATCATGCAATCAGAGGATCTCTATAACATCTTTTTTCTGATAGTAACCATCATTATCCATTATCAAAGAGAAAGATATGTCCTTTGTATTATGGAAAGATTCTTATTATTTTATGAGTTTATTAAGGTAACAAAACGAAGTAGTTTTTTGCCAAAAGGCCATTTGTTTTGAGCTGAGAATGAAGTAATGGTCATGAGATTGCACTGTACTAAAAATATCTGATCTGAAGCACCTTCAGACCCGGAATTCCACCAGCAGTACTACTAGCATATTTCTTACCCAACAGTATTTTTAATTGATATGGTAGAGAGCTCTCTTATCCATGAGCTTCTAGATAGAGAACTTTCTGCCATTGAAATTTCATGCTGTTTAAAAATATGATAGGTGACGCCTGCTCCTGCACTATATCTCACCGTTTTTGCTATTCTTTTTGAATGGAGTAACGACGAAAACGGTCTTTAATTTATCGACCAGCCAAAGCTGCGCTGATGAGGGATAGTGCGCGAAACGACAGAGGGATAGTGTTGATTGACAAACTGGAGACAACCGTTCGTGTTTTCAAATTAGTAATTAGCTTATCAAGCCTCTTGCCTCTGCTTGTGTGTAATTATTCCGCTTATATAGGGCTTGTAACCCTAAAATTGGAAATTTGTGAATGTATTAGTAGTGCTGTTGGGTAGCTAATGAGGTCTGATGTTGGTTCGAACAACATATATTTAAAACATTTCCCTGATGTCAAAAGTGTTCAATTTTACCAAACAATAAATTTGCTACATGATTTTGTGACAGTGATGATAAAAACGATAATGATGGTGATCAAAGTGATGATGGCCCACATAAAATATACTGTACTGAGTGATACTAATAGAAATCACAATATCCTTTATGAGTAGGAACATTCTAACTACAATGCCCACATTAATAAAGAACAACTTGAAGTGCTCTGCAAAGAACATCACCCAATTAGGTGTATTGAAAAATCAAGGAAACTTTGGATGTTTCTACCAATTGCTGCATCGACCTTTCACCTGACATTCTAGCCAATCAGAGCATGAACTGAAAGAACAAGTTTACAGTAAAATAGATGCATGCAGATGAGACTTGTTTCTCCAGCTAGTTGCGCGACATTTTCGGTATAATACGAAGATGATGATGATAACGATGATGAAGTTAGCGATGATATTTCTAATCATTATAGAATAAAAAAAGAATTGTATCTAATGATATTAATTTGGAAAATATGGCTCCAAAGGAGCACCAAGGAGACCTAAAGCTACATTAAGAGAACAAAAAAAAATAAAAACAGTTGTAATTTGACAATTTGAAGGAGGGAGCTTACTACTATGAAGGAGACAGTACTTTCCTTTTAGCAATTTTAAGATTATTGTTACGAAGCATATCTACGTATCACTTAAATACACATTATAGAAGGTCAATTGACTTAAACTCAAGTATCAATTTAGTCTATAAATATATGCATTTAATCTATCAACTATAGGGGTACGATAAATGTGGCTTGCATGGAAGGTTTTGAAGTTACTCGAAAAACAAAGAAGCTGTTAGTGTTAATACCAAAACTTTCCTACTTTTTTGAAGTTTTTTGGGTTTTGCTTTACAGTTTCTTAATCAGAAATTTAGCTTAGTCTCAGAAATCACTGACTCATAAACAGAATGGTAATGCTCCCATTATTTTTTGGCTGAGTAACTCTTTGGTTTTTCTAAAGTGCGTCATTTCAAGCTTGTTTTTATGTCTACATGATGTCTTGTCGAGCATTGTTTTTACTCTATAAAGTGTGGCCCTTTTCTGAGTGTTTTAGTAAATTTAATTTCATTTATTTTGATGCCATCATATTTCTTCCTTGTACCAAAAGCCCTTGGGTACAAATCTAAATCGCAGGCTTTCTTGTCTACTAAAAGGATCCTCCTCCTACTTTTTTTAAAAATTTATTATCACATATTTTTAGATTCTCGGTGTGTTTCAGAATGGTGGACAACTTTGTACAAAGTCTTTTTTGATCTGCGTTCTTATGGGATAGACGTTAAGTAGAGGTTCATTTCCTCTCTTCTCCTATCTCTTCCAGCTGCTTGAGCTTTTCAACACGTTAGGACTTTAATGAAGACTAACGATATGTTTGTTAAGGAAATATCATATCTACAAATGATCCAATCAAAATGCTCTATCTTCAATAACCAAGTAAACATGAACATTGTGATATCTATGTTTAGAAGCAAGAACCCATGGCTTGAAGCAAGTAACACATGAAAGAAAGATGTTGGTATGAAAAAATGATAATAATTGTGGCGATAAGGATGAGAAAACTGATTATGTCGATATTGACTTTTTTCAACAAATTCACCATTATTCCTAATGTGAACATTTAAACATTATTGTATCTCTGATTATATTATTGCTTATGAAGAGATGAAAATAATTAAATTACATGATAAGAATAACAACACGACTGCAAAACTGAGAAAAGCAGTTGTAGGTAGCAAGATGAAAAAGTATAAGATATGCTCATTTTCAATGACTCAAAGGACTCAAGTCTTAAGCAATAAAATATTTTAGAATATGTGCTCAAAACAATGATCATAATGATGATAAAGTAATTACTAAGAATGAAAAAAATTAAAAATTATTTTTGCGAGTACATTAAGATGATGATCATGATATTGGGCTCGGCTTGAAGCAAATAACACATGAAAGAAAGATGTTGGTATGAAAGAATGATAATGATTATGACGATAAGGATGAGAAAACTGATTATGTCAATATTGAATTTTTTTAATAGATGCACCATTATTCCTAATGTGAACATATAAAAATTATTGAATCTCTGCTTATATTAATACTTATGAAGTGATGAAAATAATTAAAATACATGATAAGAATAACAACACTACTGCAAAACTGAGAAAAGCAGTTGTGGTAGCAACTCAAAAAAGTATAAGCAGTATAAGAATGCAAAAAATAAAAAATTAATTTTGCCACTACGTTTAGATGAAGATGATGATAGATGATAGTGCTCTGCTTGAAGCAAGTAACACTTGAAAGAGAGATTTTGGTATGAAGGAATGATAATGATTATGATGATAAGGATGATAAAATGATGATATTGATTATGTCAATATTGAATTTTTTCAACAAATGCACCGTTATTCCTAATGTGAACATTTAAACATTATTTTATCTCTGATTTATTATTCCTCATGAAGAGATAAAAATAATTAAAATACAATATAAGAATAACAACACTACTGCAAAACTGAGAAAAGCAGTTGTGGAAGCAAGCAAATAAAGTATAAGATATGCTCATTTTCAATGACCCAACTGACTCAAGCCTTAAGCAATAAAATATTTCAAATAATGTGCTCAAAACAATGATCATAATGATGATAAAGTATAATTACTAAGGATGCAAAATAACAAAAAATTAATTTTGCCACTACATTTAAATGAAGACGATGATATTGTGCTCTGCTTGAAGCAAGTAACATATGAAAGAGAGATTTTGGCATGAAGCAATGATAATGATTATGATGATAAGGATGATAAAACTAATTATGTCAATATTGAATTTTTTCAACAAATGCACCCTCATTCATAATGTGGGCAGTTGGGGTAGCAAATCAAAAAAGTACAAGAAATGCTCATTTTTAATGACTCAAATGACTGAAGCAATCAAATATTTTAGAGAATGTGATCAAAACAATGATCATAATGATGAAAAAGTAATTACTAAGAATGCAAAAAAAAACGACACATTATTTTTGAGAGTACATTTTATTGAAGACAATGATGTTGTGCTCTGCTTTATGTATCAGGTACATACTCAATGTA
Organism: Taphrorychus bicolor; assembly: GCA_951812265.1. Taxonomy (NCBI): domain Eukaryota; kingdom Metazoa; phylum Arthropoda; class Insecta; order Coleoptera; family Curculionidae; genus Taphrorychus; species Taphrorychus bicolor. The sequence goes on from OX638297.1 coordinate 29,724,184, forward strand.
CATTGTAAAAATGAATTCAGAACGAAGTGAAACATGTAATGACGATTAACTACACGCTTGAATTTCTTCCCATCTGCAAAGATCCAGAATTAGGTGACTTCTTGTAATTCCAAAAACAGGTTTTATTCCATAAAAAGAAGCTGAGGCTCCTATTTAAAGAGTTTCAGAAATTTTATCTTCTTTGATGCTTTCATATTTTGGCACCAACATTAATATGCTTCTTGGGGTTGTTCTTGGCTAGCAATTCGTATTTCGCTTCATCTATTTTCAGATTATCAGCCTGTTTTACTTTTCAGAGAATACCTAGTATTCCCTCCTTTTTGATCTCTGTTGTTAGGGAATTTACTTAAGCAGAGCCTTCATCTTTTCTGTGAAAGTATCTTTTCCAGCTGATTGACAAAGGAGCATGTCAGCAAGTTGGTATCAGACTTTGATGAGTACCGATTATGATAAGCTTTTCAAGTAACTGATCGTTGAAGAGTCAACCCAAAAAAAATGGTCTCAACTATCTCTCGAATTTCTATGGACAGAACAAAACAGAGTATATTTCTCTTGTGATATTTATGTTCAGGAGCAAAAACCAAAAGATTAAAACAATGCATAATTGTGGACTCAAAATTATGCATTGATCGAGGCATAATTATGGATTATGGAATGATGTGGCCAGAAGGAAGGACCAGACTGAACTACTTAATACTAAACTATTGAGAGAGCGAACATTAATAGTAACTCGGTAAAATTAAGGAGAGTCCTAGGCAGGACGTTAAAAAAAAGTATATGACACTGTCCAACAGCAGGGAAGGAACCTGCAGTCTTGTATAATCAAATATGGTAAAGATATGAAAGTGCTGATCATAACGTTGATGATGGTGATTAATACTAATTCAACAAATGAAATATTATGATGATATTTAGATGAAGATGATGATAGTGATTATGGGCTTATGCAACTGGTGATGAAACTACATGGAGGGCTACTTAATGTATTAAATAGTTATTTTCCTAGTTTCTCACTATAACTGGTGTTGAGTGATTGTATACAGAAAAGTAAGATTTGTGATGGTTATAAGAAGCTGGTCTTACTAGTTTCCACTCATGGTGGGCTTGTCATTTTTCCTATAAAGCTTTTGAATATTAAAGTTATAAAACATATAAATATTTTCAGCATTATATGATTGGAAGATAAACTAAATCAGGAATCTATTCTATAATCTAGATTTACAAAACAGACACTTTTTTTTCACTTGACAGACATACTCGTACTTAACCACCTACAAATTATCAAAGTGGTTTCAGGTTAAATTACAGCAACTCTGTAATATATTCAGAATATGCACTCAGTGTCTTTCATAATAGCATGCGTTCCGTAATAAACATGCATAAACTTTAACATCATTAAAGACAAGGCTAACAAGAATTTTGGCACTTGTGCTTTCTGTACGTACGGTGCTAAACCCACCACAGCTAAAATATTTAAACTTCAACTTTTCGATTTTATTTAGACTAAGGTAAACACTTAAGTGAATCTGGATATTGTAGAACACGCTGTGGGCTAGCATTATTGGAACCTCCGTACACATCTATCACCGAACGGTGTATTGCTATGTAATTATTAACAATCAATCTATGAACCAGCGATCTAGGGCGACTTAGTGTTAACTTTAATTACTAGTTCTCATGATATTTTAATGATGAAGCAACACATTGATGTTTGTTCAACTTTTATTAAGTTATAGAACAAATTGTTAAAGCTAAACTTTTTTAATAAAACGCAAACCTCATGCAAATTCTTGGGCTTGTTAAGCCTTCGTGTGCTTTAGTTTTCCTACTAATTTCCATGGATAGCAAACTGAAATTTGTCAGTTTTCCTACTGACAAATCATCATGGTTATACTTATTTCAGTTTGCTACCCATGGTAAAGTGCTCTTAAAACGGCCAGTAGGATAACTCGGCTGATTCTGAGCCTAATGGTGCTTTGAATGGAATGCACCTCCAACGTAATAATGCTGGAGAACTTGAAAGAAATGCAATGCGCTTCGCTAGAATATAATGCAATTATTGTTTTGTAATTATCCGTTGGCTGTATTGCTTCTCATTCATATTTTTTCTACCTTGAGATTTCTGGAAATTTTTTGTAACTATAACTTGGTGTTTCATATAAAGGCTTTTAATACTTAATTCTATACAACCTCAGGGAATCTAAAAACGCATCTCACTATGAAAGAGTGGGCACCAAAACCGCGCAGCCTCGGATCCAAACAAATACTAAATATAGCCAAGGACGCACTAAGCACATAAAAATACAATATGTATATATATAATATATGTTTTTTGATATAAAACGACTAGATAAGACATAAGCAGGTCTTGGTCGGATGCGTTTTGGTTATCGCGAGATCCAGCCAATAAGCAAACTAGCGAATGGGAAACGAAGTGATTTTTTTTTCAACAGTCAAAATACACATACGATAACGTTTATACAGTACAACAAGTTACATATTTGGTGTTTCGTTACGAAAATATCGAAAGTGGAGGAAGAGCACATTTTTTGCTAACGCTATGTATCAAAGTGTTCATTCCTTGGGCTTTTTCCCGTTTTGTATGTATAACATTGAGGAGTAGTAGTGTAACAGGACAGATATAAGTGAAGGGTCACTTGTTGTAAAAGAAGTGATAATATATCGAAGTTAGAACATTTTGTGTAGTAAAAGATTCTTAACTTACGCCATCTTACATAGGTACCACTTGGGTATCTAAAACACCTTGATTTTGACTTGTAGTAGGGAGTTCTAAAAAGGCAGATTTCCTATGTTTCATATTTTGATTGCGTTTTTTTCAAAACAATAAAATCAAATCCCATGCTCAGAGGACAATAGCTACATTTTTGATTAAAAAATTTGATTATACATTTTTAGCAGTACAAAGTGCCCCTATTGACTGACGACAATAAAGGTCACATGCGGGAAAAAACCCAATTCCATTTAATAACTGAAAGCAGCCGTTTTGATGAGTTTTTGCATTAAATCCTCGCAGGTTCAATCGGGATACAATAGTTTTGTTAATTGGTATGAAATTGCAAACTCACCGACTCGAATGCATCGGAAATGCAATTACTCTATTCAGATAAATTCGGAAAAGGTGAATTAAAATTTATTCGAAACAAAGCGCCCATATAGGGTTAGGTTCCCATATTAAGATTTAATTAACTTTAAATATTGTATTCGCGCCATAAATATAAATTCGCAATCGATGTGACAGTTAATTCTATAATATAGTGCAATAAATATTGCGGTTGTTATAAATAATTGAATTGTGTGGATAAATTATCATAAAAGCGATTTATTTTTTAGCAATAGGGAAGGAGGGGAGTATCGAACCATATATTTTGTTTGCTCTCGCATCAGGAATTCGAAAATGGTCCTATATCAGTCCATCCATACTACTATTATCGTTAATGTTCATAGACGAATGACAGTGGGCAATACCGAATCAAAGAGATGCAAGGAAAAGAGGCAAGCGAACAGATGCAGAAGAAGGGATAATAGAGCACGGTTAAAAAGTGGTGGCTTGACATGTTTGAAATAAACTTTCATAGCCACTTTATCAACTTGATGATAAAAGTGGTGATAAAGTGGATGACTAAGAAAATTAGAGCTGAAGAACAAATTGAATTATAAAATCGAAAACACATTTAAGAAAAATGAGGAATGAGCCAAAACCAAAAGGAAAAAAGGGATATATGAAAGTTATAGTGAAAAACAAATCGGTTAAGGCAACAGAAAGAGCTTTTTGACTCCAAAGAATTGAATCATACCAGTGCAATGAGTAGAGATTTGATTCAATTCAGAATTCCGGTGGTATGTTATGTCAAAATAAGCCAATTTCTACAGTTGGGACTTTTTTATTTATTTTTGTCGAGGAAGATAAATTCCGAGTTCTACTACTATCCTGATGGCTCAAATGTAAAAACTGTATTAATATATCGGCCCTGGTCAGGTCTTGGAATCAGTCGAAAATGCCTGTAGCGATCACTATATAGTTTTGTATTTTCTATTACATTTTGGAAGGTCGCCCAAGTCGCGACAGGTCAATAAAAGATAGGTGAAGAAACATTTCATTAAGTTTGAAGAGTTAATTTGAAAAAGGTTTTGCTGACTGTTCAAAGAAAGCAGTTATTCTGGAAATTCAGCTTATGACGTCCTGTTTTGAAAGAAAAAGTAAGGATACCCTGGTAATCCAGCTTGTAGTGCAAGTGGTGTGTGCCACAACTCAAAGAAATTTCACCACCCTTACCACAATAATTGTGCAAAGTTAAATAAGGAACAAGAGCAAATTGTTGAAAACGAAGCTAATCATGCAAATGATAGTGATGATATGAGATTTTGAAACTCTAAGGTTAACCTCCATGTAATTAATGAAAGGCCTGGAAAGCTGAAGTGGTACACAATTCAGAGAGAGAGAGAGAGAGAGAGAGAGAGAGAGGGAGAGAAAGAGAGACATATTTCCATATCTATTCTAGAGGAACCAGTTAAGATATCTACTCCCAAAGATAATGAGTCCATTTTAGAACTAGGGATGACCATATCATGTTATTTATGAAAAAAATGGTTGTTTTTCAAACCCCACAATCAAAGGTGTTTTGTTGGTTTAAGATTTAGAACACAATTTGCTATCTATTTAAAGAAATAAAAGAACTGGTTACAGATAAAAGACAACGCTATTACCCTGGTATCAGCTAAAACTTTTTAACTACATTTGCCATAACTGTCAAAACGTTGTTCACCGAAAAAAACACATCGTCAAAGATCATCTTCCATGATGTCACAGAAATGTAAGAATGTTGTACACTGGAGCAGCCAGTGATTTATTGCAAAGGATCATGAGTCCACTGTGACAAGTTAGTTTGGCAATATTGTTGTTAAAAACAGTAAAAAAATTGTCTTTAAAAAAATGCTTAATCCACAAAGTTACAATCAAAGGTGATAGTTTGTTAAAGATTTAAAACCTAAAACACAAGCAGAAATTTAGAAAAGTCGTTAAGAAAAGAATGTTAGTACCACAAAAAAAAAACATAATTTAAGTGCAAATATCTAAAATAAACATTTATGGAAATAGAAAACGAAGAGGAAGAGATGAAAGGAAATGATATTGATGAAGAACCAAATGATTGGAACAATGAAACAGATACTCAGCAAAGAAGTGGAAATTAGTGAAGAGAATGAAGGAAATTAAAGTGAAGTTGAACAGATGGTATTTAAAGGTCTGTAAACTGTATTTACTACGAGGCATTACACATAAAATAATTTATCGAAATACTGCCAAAACCCCAAAACAAAAATCTGATTAAGAGAAACGGAAGAAGCGATTGACAATGATATCGGGACTCTGAACAAGACTCATTAATATCTAGACACATAAAAAAAAACGAGAAATGTAATATGAACGGGCATTGAAGTAAGCAGCCATTTAGTTTGTAAACTAATGAAGTCACTTAATGGGCTGAAGAAGACGCCAGTCACCTGAAATAGCCCCTTAACCATTTTGCTTTTGAGGACAAGTTTGTTAGATCGAAGAATGATTCATCTCTCCACAATCTGAGATCTGCGAATGGTGAGTTATAATTGACCTGGGTGACGTTGTTCTTGCAAGCAATGATCCAACAAAAAGCGAGAAATTAACAATAGAATTAATTAAAAATTTCGAAATGTAGTATTTAGACGAAATGATGAATTTAGAAGAACGAAAGAAAGAGTTAAGTTTATAGTGAACGAAATAAATTACTTGGATAAAAACAACTATGACAATGGCTCAACATGAGAACTTGTGATTCAATTAACACATCTATCAGTGAAATAAATGATGTAAATGCAGTATCAAAACCCGCCACTTCAGTTACTGATAAGCGATTTGGTGAGCTTGTCGGATAATTCAGATCTGGAACTTTTCCTTTCGAAGGATAACAAACTGGCTACGGTAACTCTGATTCGTCAGGAGATTTAGAAAATAGAAAGTCTAAGAAGTATTCTTTGTCAAAATACTTCAAGTAACAACTTTTGACAAGAAAGTCGCTTCTTCATCAACCGAAGCAGAACATGTTGCTTTATTTGAAGCTACCGGAGAAGCTGTCTGTATCTCCCATTTCAGTCTTTTATACACGAATTTTACATTATTTGAAGAAAATCAACCTTAGATAGGTTGACAAGGCGTTTTGCTCAAGTTAAAGAATAAATGATTTTGTGATCGAGAACTTTGTGATATGTTTGAGAAACGAGTAAAACTCTCAATGTCAATTGAGTGAAGTAATTAAGATACAAAATTCTGGTTTCTGGTATTACCCTGATTGAGCCAGTATACATATACTTACTAACAACCTCTTTATAAATGAAATCGCCATGTTTTGGTTCAGTTTGTCATTTTTATTTGTTGTTATCATGTCTTCGTATTCATATCCGTATTCGGTCCTACAATAATAAAGTATGGTTGAAAGAGTTGTAACAAATTGTACACAATTTTTTTCTTATACGTCAAAACGATGTGGATTGCTTTGAATAAAATATTTTACTTCCTATAACTTTTTCAAATTTTTGTCTATTTATCATAACTGACAATAAGTAGGGAACAAAATATACAATATAACGCTGCAAAATAACAGTTTTCATTAAATATTATTTTACATCCAATTCGAGTCAGTCTTGTTAACTACTATTCTCTAGGAACCTGCAAGGATTAAACGAAAACTCAGCGTTTGTGACCTCCGTTGCAAAAGTGATAACTTCGGGATTTGGGAAGGCATTTCCGATAAATCACAGACTGTTAAGAGGTTTTCTGATCATGCGCAACGGCTGAATATTATCAAAGTCGAAACCAGCCACAAACTTTAAAAATTCCAAGCAAATGTATTGGCCCATTTCGCTCTTTTTTAGGTCGACACCTCATCATAAACTTCACCGTCATTCCTATCAGGAGACCCACACAAAGTTCCTAGTTAGTTTATATATGAAAGTTTCCATGAAATTGGATGGAGACAATTTCGTTATCCACGTTTCCAGTTTTTTTTGTTTATAAAACTTTGCGCTACGGGTGTAACCTGTAGACTGATTTTCAAAGTTATATGCCCTAAAAATAAAGTTTGCGGCAGCTGGTTTGGACACCTTTTTTTTTGTCCACTAGTATTGGATCTTTGAGAGTTTTATACTGCTTATGATTCGCAAGCCCACGTATCACGGGGTTAGTAACTAAGTAATAAAATTCCGAAGGAACCAATGATGTGGTTGCTATATACCAAGGAGAAGGTGCTCGGGTTGTGGACAATGCGACTTAACTCGCTTTAACAGTGCAGAACAACAATGATTTACCAACATGAGCAAAATTTATAAAAATGTGATTTACGAACATTCTATGCGGCTATGCGCAACGTAACTAACAAACTATCGTAATACTGACGTTGATAGATGGTAGGTAATAAGGAATATTATTATCAAAATAGGTTTCGCTAATGGTGTAAAAGGTTTCAGGCACACCACCAGACAACGGTTTCTTCCGCTGAAAGATGGCTGCATACATGAAGGAATTCCATATAAACCATAAGCTGGGAACTGATGTGCAGTACACGAGAAATGCTATTTAATATTTACATACTCCACCTGAAGAGTTCTGTTCCCTAGAGTAATTGACATGAAAGTTAACGTAACCTTTTTTGAGTTTACACCGGCAAATGACGTCAACGAAAGGGGCTTTGGTCTTGGAACAATAACATGCGAACCTACATAAATAGTCAACGACTAAAAGGTCACCATTCCCAGTCCCTGTAACAATAAAATTCCGTTCGGAGTTTTGTGCGTCCGTCTAGATAAAACATTAGATTTGAGAGTTAGGCGTAAATCTATACCTATATACACGCCATTTGCCGGAACAACTGGATATATCACTAGAGTCGTTACCAGAAGAAACATGTTGCTGAATCAGTCTTACCGAAAAATATCTATATATTATTTGTAATCAAATAGTGTTCATAGTGTTTTCAAATGAACATCAATTAGTAGAGCAGAAGATAATGTAGTCGAGTCTTAACACAAGTTTTCTGATAAATTGGGACGTGGGTACTTTTTAGTGACTGGTGGTCCTGCGAAAATCTTTGGCGACCCTAAACAACCACAAATTTAAACAAAGAGTCACCAAGATACAATTAATTGACATCTGGTACAAAAGTACTACTAGAAATTACTCTTTTTTTGCTGAATAATGCTTCCCATTTTGTGCTACTTTGCACTGATGCATGCAAAGAGACTGGCTGCATCTCCAACAAAATTTGAAATCAACTGCGTTATGGAAAACACTAAAAACCCAAAGATATGGAGATAGACTAACAACTAACATTGAATATTTTTTTAGCTCCCTTTAATAGAACATGCTAAGTCACTGGGCCCAGAAGCCCGCTAGATACACTACTCATACATTTTTATAGGACTATTAATTGGTGAATTAGGCGAATCAAGTATCAAGAATTTAAAATTTCTTTTCCACAGTGGTTCTCACTAACCTGTTACTTTATTTGCCTGAAACCTATAATCTATAGCCATTAATGTTTCTGGAAATTGATCAGTAGTGTACCCTGGTAGATTCTGGACTCAAAAGGCGCGTGTGCATGAGTAGAGTACTCTTTCAACAGCTGAAATCAAACTGGCAGTTGCAAAACGGATTCGGCCTGGGAGAGAAAGAGATTTTTTCAATAGTTTGTAGCAGAATTGAAAGTATAAAAGAATGCAATATAGTCGATTATTGTGATTTGTGTTTTAATATTCCAATAAGTTTTAGATTTCAGCTGTTTTGGTGAATGTTCCCGTGCTTTGACTCATTTTCCAAATCTTTTATGTTTCTATTTAAAAAAAGAGCAATTTATGCAAGAGTTGGAAAAAAAAGATATTATTAGAATTCTATTCTGTAACATATTTATATTACCTAAAGACCTAAAGATCTTTTGCCCATTTCTACTTTCCTTTTGTGATTTCAGCGACTAACAATGATAGAGCAGTCTCGCAAACTAATTACAAGTTCCAGATAAGTTGAGAGTTTAAGTTAGCAGCCCCGATCCATTCAGCGAACCAATTTTGTTCAGCCATAAAATGCTGAAAGGAAAAGCAATGAGGCGTTAACGACGATATTAGCGGTTCGAGGTTGACTCTTTGCAGCTCGGTCAGGGACCACCAGAGGCTAAAAGACCAGTCCTTGTGCTTAATAAGTCGATTATCGATAATTCATATAGGTGTTTGTTAATATATTAGTTTAGTTATTCACCTAATTGCGAATGATATTATTATTAGTATTATTAATAAGTAGTAATAGGGTCGCCTTAATAGTTACAGCGCTCAACAAACTCCTATAAGAATAAAAGTTCTAGAATATAATTGTTTAAAGACTATACTAAAAAATATCATCTGCTAACCGTTGTTAATGTTAATATTATTATTAATTATTATTATTATTATTGAAAAACCCACCTGTAATGGCGTTAATAATGTCCCTAAGGAGATACCAAATATTATGCAAGTGAGATTTCCAGACAACAAATTTGCTTTAACTTCTACTTCCCTAAACACTATAATGACTATGATACGAAAAATCACACATGCCTATATATCTATACTATATAGGATTTGTTAGTTGGGCCCAGGAAGATTGTTCGAATATTTAAGTTTTAAATAGGTCAAATACTTACACAAAAGCTTAACTATTCACACAAAAAAGTAAGTATTAAGTGTCACTTACGAGCTAAGTATAAAAGTACGAGAAAATAGAGACTGCTGCCTACCTCGGCTGTGCCGTGCTTAATATAGTAGACCTTCCGAGCCAATACTAAAAATTAGGTTTGCGCTGTATTTTGGGGGTGGAATTGATGGAATGTCATGCAAAAAGGCTATTAACCTACTACTAAAAAAAAACATGCTGGCAGCAGATGTTCTATTGTTGTATGATCTAGAAACGGCATCTACAGCAGTATACTGTCACAATCTCAATTTCCACATTAGCAACATCTCTCCAGCAGCGCCTGGGCAATTCTGGATGTGCCCATGTGAGAGATCACGAAAACATCACTTCCTTGCAACTTTCAAGTGAGCACGAGACAGACAGTCACTGAGTCATGAACAGGTAGACTCAAATATAACTTAACCAAGGACCATCTATTAGGAAACAGCAATATGGCGATGTCAACGTTTCAAGAACTTCAAGAACTCCGATATTTTTTCTTTGTTATGGACACAGAGGAAGTCAACAACATCATCGATGACATAAGAAAGCATTACGTCAAAAGTTGTAAGTGCTTGGTTCTTTGTTTTAATGCAAGAAAAAGTTGTCACACGAGAGAGAGACAACCTTATCAGAGATGGTAATGTAGGAGGAGATATCCAGAAAGGCATGTTTGACAATTTGGAAACTGAATAGATGCTATGTAAGACGTATGACCATATTTGTGTCTACTAATAGCCTTATAGATGTTCTAAGTTTATTTGTAGAACTACCGAAGTGTAATCTGTTTGGCACTCCCAAGCGATTGATCTGCCATATCTCCTGACGTCAAATCGTTTGTCTCCTGACAAATTTGCATTTGTTCAACATGAGAGATGTAAGAAATGCGAGGTGTAAAAGATGCAAGAGATTTAGAAGCGCCTCTCAGATCCTCATTGCTGCAATATTTTTGTTTTTTCGATTCCTTAGACGCGACTTAAAATATTAGATAAAACATATTCTGGGACACTTGGGTTTGCAAAACATTTTCAAATTTGAATTGTTTTATTGTTCTGAGCCATCGTTTTGTAAATAAGCTTTCTCCAACTTCTAGTAGAGGACGGATTCATTAGGGCAAAAGCAAGAGTTTGTGAGTTGTCAAAGCAAAGTTTGACAATTGACAATGAGTTTTGAAACAGTGTTGATCTCTTGTACGAGCACACAAATTGGGAGTCAAATCAATACTCAAGCTAAGTTTTACAACATGCATTGTTCATATTCAGTCATTCACGTTTAAAATGTTTGTCAAAAATTTAGAAGCTGGAGCTAAAATCGTGAAATTGGGTAATGACGTCAAATTTCAATCATTCACAAACTCAGGAAAAATCCAATTGCAAAAATGTTTTATGTGTTGGAAATGATGAGGCATGAATGGGAAATGTATGCCCAGAAAAGATTTTTTGTTATTAAGGGAAACACCAATGCGATGACCTTATTTATAACCTCTGTATGTAGTATTTGCGTTTCATCCTGGGGTCTAGCTTGGACTCGTCAGTAAGGCGTGCTAGACACTTGCCTTATACGCAGGGGTGAGAGTTCATAGTTGGAACTTGTATTTGAAGACAAATTCGGCGCAGGAAAGGCGGTGTGACGTTATGAAGGATATCGACTGATGCAGCCACCTGTGAGTTGGCGGATAAAGTTCCGCCACAGCTTAAACCAAAAGTATTCCGCAGAGAGCATAAAAGTTATATTCACGTTCTGCGCATATTTCAATTAGTCTGAATACATTACTAACGTTCTAGGTATATTCTAAACTCATCGTTTGTGCGTTATCCAAATGTGTATTATTGAATATGAAACTAATATTCTTGGCTTGTCTATTAGAATGGAACACGTACAATTTTTTGTAATATTTAACCAAACAGAAAAGCAATAAATAACTAACGTCAATGGTTAACAATTTAGACCCCTCACGATGGCGTTAATAGTCTTTGAATCGTCTTTGGCAATAACTGGCCACTTTTTAATGTTCGTAATTCTTGTGTTGTAAGAAACAGTTGAACTCTGATCGATTGTGGAAAGCAATGAGCCGAAATTATCAGTCTGAAGTAAGAGTTCGAATACTGGAATCTTGGTCGAATTTTTCAAAGTCACCGAGTGAAAAAATTGATATTGTAGAGGATACTTCCTGTAGATATTGTAAAAGGAGTGATAACCTAAGATGACGGATGCGGAGGAAAGGAGTATCACTAACTTAGGAAGGTCAGCTTTAAGACCACGGGGATCTTAACAAACTCATGCAGAAAAATCTTGACCCGAACCAATGATTGGAGCATTATTGGAGGATTAAGAACAGCAAATGAATCTAATGGATAAATTCTGTTTGCTCCATTGGAGTACAAAAGAAGCGAAATGGAATATCCGGTTTTCCATAAATCGCCCATCGGTAATTTGGTTCAAACGTTGATTCTCAACCTTAAATTATCCATATTTGTGTCATTGGGTGATGCAGGAGTGGAGTTGGCTGAGTTATTCATCAAAAAAAGACTGAAGCATACCTGCATATCTAAAGCAATTTATTTTGTCAACACCCAAGTGCAGGATATTCAAGATGCCTAAGCCGAAGAGATTGGTTCTAAGGCTAATTCTGAAAACAGAGGCTGCATTATTGAGGTAAATTTAATCTATACTTCAAATCATGATAGTGTATAGTAATGCCTTCAGATAGATCCGTAATGGGAATTTTAGCCTCAAATATGACAATCTAGATAGATAATGTAGATTGTCACTCTTCTCTTTCTAGAAAACCCTGGTCCCTAGGTCATTCAAGTAGCAACAAAGAGAACAAGAGCAACAAAGTTAACCAAGAGATCAAGGCCAACTAACACGAGTGCAAAGTGTTAAAGTTAAGCATCTAATTGAATATCCACTTCTATTACCTATGCAGTGGACCATTTTCGAGGGCGCCATTTTCCAAAGCCTTGGTAAAATGTTTGCTATGCTATTTAGGCCCAAATCTTAGAGAACTTACATATAAGTTACTACAGTCTATCTCCAAGTTGCATCTTTGATTCTCTGCTAGTATTTCTTAAGTTGAGAGCACATACTTCTTTTGATACATTTGTGAGTTGCACGAACAGGTTTTAAAGCAAGATTATGAGACTATGGTCTGGTGGTGATGGTGAGGTCTTCTTCTTCTTCTTAGTCGCTATCTCGTATTCGAGATTCGTGCTTTCAGGAGTTGCTCTCCCTAATATGCCTCCATTCCTCCCTGTTCTCTGCCATCCTAAATGTGCAAGCTAGACTTTGTCCCGTGATGTTAGTGATGAGGTCCGTATATCTAGTGGAGGATCTACCTCGGGGTCTTTTTCCGGCTACCATGCCTTCAAGGTGGTTAATCTTTCAAGGCCGATTCCTTGTACTGCGTTACCAAAAAATTTAGCGATGTTTTCAGCTAGTATTGTTCTTAGTCTCTTTTTTGGTTTTATTTGTTGAGTTATTGATTCATTGGCTCCTTTTTGTGTCCACGAGATTCTCAGCATTCTACGCCAACAGAACATTTCAAGGGCGTCAATTTTCTTTTTGTCCGTTACTTTGAGTGACCAGCATTCTGACCCATAGAGAAAGATTGAGAAGACCAGACTCCTTACCAGTCTCATTTTTGTTGTCAAAGAGATTTCATGACTTCTCCATATGTTTGTTAGTTTAGTCACATGTTCCTTTCCTAAGGAGCTTCTCATTTTGATCTCTTCACTGGATCCGCCCTCGTTGGATATTAATGAATTACATAAATGAAAGTGTTAACTGTGTCGATGTTATTTATTTTCTTTATTTCTGGTCTATTAATTGTTGTTACCTAGATCAACTATCATAATTTTGGTTTTCTTTTTATTTATTCTCAAACCAATTTCCTTGCTGAAATGCTCTATTCGCCTGATCAGATCGCAGAGTTCCTCCTCTGATGCCGCAATTGCTGTAGTGTCATCAGCGTAGCGAAGGTTGTTGATCTTTTTGCCGTCCAGTGTTATTCCTCCAGTCCAGTGCTTTCCTCATAAACCATTCGCCATAGATGTTGAACAAGAGAGGACTCAGTATGCATCCTTGCCTGACACCATTTTCTACCTGAAATGAGTCTCAGTGCTCATAAGAAACAATCCTTCTAGCAAGAGGCATTGTGGCTACGTTCTTGTGGTAAGTATGAATGCTATGGCCGAAACCGCTACTACAGAAATTTGATGGTGTACGTCCTAATAATATCAAAGTTCAATTGCACTAAAAGTTTTTTTTAAGATGTAAAGTTTCTCAACCATACTAAAACCTGAAATCGTTGCTGACGTAACAGCCCATATGCACCAGAAACACTTTGTTCATTCTTGGTGTGTACTTGTAAGCGATGTTACTTCAGAAACGATATCTATCTATCGGTTTCTGATACGGCTGACAATCATCGCAAACTAAAACGTCCTGAGGAATACCCAAATATAAGTCGAAACGTTGGCAAGTTTCAAATTGTAAAGTAGCCATTTTCTGTCAATTTCTCAGCTTAAGCAGTTTTTACACAAGTTTTCTTTCAAATTTCCGTGACGCATTGAGTAGGTTATTAACTCCCAAAATTGAGGCGATTTCGAATGTGGTATTAAATGTGTTTGGTGTCTCTATCTGGTAAGCTTTTTCTTCTTTTCGGGGTATCAAACACAATTGCTATGCCATCTGAGAGGCCCTTGGGATAAATTTATGAATGTCAACGTGAAGAAGTGTTATTACCGAGAGAATGAGAATAGTGTTCAAGCAAATACAGAGCAAAAATCAAAGTAAATACAGAAATCTTGAGAAATGACCATGTATTACCAACAATAAAGGTAACTAAAGCTATCAAAACCGAATCACTTGAGTAAAGATCATCAAAAGGGTTTCTGTTCTTGTTTTAAACGTCTCAACTGTTACTTTGTTTCTTTTCTTTTGGTGCACGATATCTTGAGGTTCACGATGTTAAAGGACCAAGAAGCCGGCAAGGAAGCAGAATAATGACGAGACAAAAACGTATTTTTTTTTAATTTGAATTAATTTTAAACTTAAGATATTCTTAGGTGATTTTGACGGGATTGTACATGTAAGACCAGCTAGTCATCAATGGCCGACCCCTTCTACTTGGCTCTACTTCGTTATGGCATTAGTCAACGTGTGCAAAAAAGGTAGTACCCATTTTCAGAGGTGGGTCAGTTCCAATGGGGTTTGCACCTTTACGTTAGCTTCAAAGATGGTATAATGAAAGTCAACGTTTATCATGACATCCTTTTTGTTTACCTAAGTGATAGGTTTTAGGATCGAACACATGGTGTGTAAGGTCATTTGCTGGTCCAGTCCAGCAACATGTAAAGATGATTTGCTGGTCCAGCAACAGGATTTCAATGTTAAATGCTTGAAAACAACCTAAATATCTCATCTATATTATGGAAAACTACCAAACCAGGTCTATGGAACAGTCCATGAAAACACACACAAACACGCAAAAGCAAGCACTAAACATAAAGTGATAGGCGAAACAAACCAAAACAACAAATAGTGGTGTGGGTGTGGAAAAAAAACTAGTGGTAAACTGCAATTAATGATATTATTAAGTAAAAAAGCATTTACAACAAAAAATCAAAGAAAAACAAAACAATGTACAAATTTACTTTAAGAACAATTTCACCGTTTAAATTAATAATATAACAACAAGATTAAATTGTAAAGGTTCAGCGGCTGGGCTGGGTTTTTGGCAAAAGTGCAGGTTTCCGAGGCGCACCCGAGCCGCTTAAAGAGGAACAATAATTGTATAAGAAATATAATATGGTACATTCTAAACAATAAGCTAAAATAACAAATAACACTCTTCGAGTGCGCCCCAAAAGCCGGAGTCCCAGAAACATTACCTAATCCAGTCTTTTCAAAGGTATCAATATATCAAAGCAAGAATCCCCCTTCTCTCTAAATATAGAGGACAGCTTTGTTCGCTAGCTCTAATTTACACTTACATGAAATCCTACTTAAAAATTTCCAAGCCAATAAACAATTAAATTTTTGCCCAAAAATCAGCCCAATTAAATGTCGTTTCAGTGGTTCTGAAATAGGATTGAGATCTCTCAGTTCCACGGTTTTAATGCCATTCGTTTTTTCTTCGATTAACAACAACAAGTAAAAAAATATAAATAATGCATAAATTATCGTAAAAAATGTCAGACGAGGCACCGAATGAGCTGCTTTGGTCCCATTAATGTCACCGACATTAAGTACTGGCTTTAGATCGTTTCTAATATGGCTAGAAGGTAGGCCTAGGAAAATGTTTTTAAATCAAACCTATCTAATAATAATAATGGTATACTTTTATAACAAAAAATCGATGTGGCTTATTCGTAACTCTTAAGAGTAAGCAACAGTAATAATAAAATTAGATAATAGCATTAGGCGCCTGAATGACTGATTTCCTAAGGTAAAACTATGATTGGCTGTTCGCAATGTGATGTGCAATTTGATTGCGTAGGTAAATTCTCTACATGCGTAACTGGACCTTGTTTTGAGGTGAACAGTGGGCATTATATGAGATGAACCCACGAATTGAAATTCGATCACTTGGCAATATGAACTAGTCAATAATATTAACTTTTATAAATCACTATCTAGTAGTCCACTGCTACCTTTTGGTGGAACATAAATTATTAAACTCTTAGAAACAATAATCAACAAGAAAAGAAACAGAAAGAACAATAATACTGATACTCAGGTGTTCTAAATACAATTTCCTGGATACGTTAATGCCGGCCATATTTGAAACAATCAGTTATTGTTTTGATATATAAAATTGTTCTTTAAAGTAAATAAGCGATTGACAATCGAGTCACAAAAGTAACTCGGTATAAAGAATTTGTGTGGCTTAAGTTAACACTTAAATTTGTATAAACAAAAACTAAGGCAAAACGCAAAAATATATACTGCCGACAAACTATAGAAGGGAAATTACCGGGGCAATGCAATAATGGGACCTAGACAAACTCAAACAGTATTTAACTAAAAAAACTTAAAGACGCTAACTAAATAATAAAAAAAACTAGCTACTAAGTAATAGTCTTGGAGTGCCGAAGCACGTGGAACGTACATGGTCCGGATAGAGAGGTTTGCCGTAATAATTGGATACATAATAAAGTAACCCTTGAAAAGCAATGTGAAGTACTTAATACTTTGTTGCAAAGTTCCCATCCGAGTGACGCATGCACGACCGCTATCTTAAACTTGGCAGCATCAACAAACAAATATAAAAACTACTACTCTACTAACTAAAAAATAATAAAAAATAAATGGTGGAGAAGTATTGCATGCACCGTATGTACACTTGCATTATTATGTTTACCTAACTTAGAAACGTAAATAATAATAATAATAAAAAATAGAAAACAAAACTAGTGAACTAAACGTAAACAAAATGCCGGCAACGGAAGAGCTTACTTTACGCACGGCACGCGATGTCGTAAGGGATGGCGCGGTCGTATAATTATATAAAATAGATTATCGATATACTTATGTTCAAATTCACGACGGAGGAATATAAAAATGGAACAATAAGTAGCCCTGCAAAGAAACGCCTCTTGGGAGTGGATATTATTGCCGATCGTTGTGTTTTCAGAAAAAAAAAACTTAAAATATTCGTTTCCGGTACCTGGTGAACCTGGTCAATAATGATTTTAACGGAAAACAACGCGGCGGACGAGTCCGTTTGTTTACAGCGCTAAAGACTAAAACAAAGTTTGTGGGGGGGTGACTAGGGTCGCTAACAACGCGGCTTCCCGCAAATAACAATGCTCTATTTCTAAAGACATTCACAACATACACGCATATTAAAATAGATCATTATCATATCATAGGATGATGCTCAATTATTAAGATTACAACAACGGCCCAGGCACCTCGATGCTTGGCTTAACATGTCTAATTTCAATAATATCCCTGTTTTAAAAATTGATAATTTGGTCAATCAACATTGGTGTCGGGTCATCTTCGGAGCAAAACCCGGGTCCGCTCCGACTCGTTTCAAACGGTAAAATATAAAAATATCAACATCGAATACAAAACTATTACAATTTCAAGTATTGTTAATGATTTCGACAACTAAAATAATTCAACGTCAACAGACCAGCAATCCGACCACTCCGTTCAAAAATGCATCAGTAATAAGTGTAGGGAATGGTTGCAGCTGGAGACCCTGTCGGGACACGTGGCAACGTCGCCTATAGGCCGATAGGGGGAACCTGCACGTAGCGGTAGATGTACAAACGGTAGTCCTTGCTGGCCAGTACCACTGAACCGTCATCCATGAGGGCCACGTCGAAGCATTGGGCATGCTTGACTTTGCTCTCGAGAGCTGAGACCAATTGGCCATCTTGGGTGAAGATAGTCAAGTTAAAGTTGTTGTGGTTGTCGGCAATCAAAATTTCGCCGTTGGCGTTTATGCCGACACCAATGGGATAATTAGTGATACCCTCTCCTCCGATCTGGCGCAAATACACGCCTTCGTAGCTAAAGACCTTGACGCAATGGGCTCTGTTGTCGCTAATGAAAATTTCTTGTTTGTCATTGACCACGACGCCATTGGGAAACTCCAGGTGCTTGGAGCACCCGAATTTTTGTAGGACTGTGCCTGTCTGGTCGAAGATAATCACGCGCATCACTTTGCACTCGACGACGACGATACGTCCTTTATTGTCCACGGTGACGCCGCGAGGATGTTGCAAAATATTCGCTCCGAATTTGCGCACGAACTGTCCGTATTGGTTATAGATCTGGATTTGGTGTGTAGGCGATCGCTCAGTAACGATAATGTCCCCGGAAGTGCGCACTACCGCCACTCTGTTCGGATACAGTAGCTGACCGTCGCGCTTGCCGCACTCTCCGAATTGGAACTTAAATCTTCCTTCCTTATCGAATATTTGAATTCGGTGATTATTAGTATCGGCTACGATTATGTCATTCTGTGCATTTACAGCCACTCCACTGGGCTCAGTGAATTGTCCTTCCATAACTCCAAATTCTCCAAACTTGCAGTGATAGATCATCTTTTGTCTTTTGATCTGACTTTTTGGGGGGAAAATGGCAACCGACAGCTTTGACGTCAAGTCCAGCATTGGATCGGGATGACTCGTGGTGGTCAAGGCGTAAGGATCGACGCTGCCATTCTGAAAAATATTGTCTGTGGTACCACCATTCGACCACTTCTCATATTGATTGATGCCGTTCAGGTTCAAATCTCCGATGGTAGTAGAGAATGGCCCTAAACTATTGGCACTACTGAATCTCTTGCTAAGAATATTTGACTCGAAGGGAGAAGTAGATTGGCTGGAATTGGCAATGGTGAAGGGACAATGAATGGCACCGTTTAGACTTCCAGAACTCCCGTTTACGCTGCTTCCGCTAGAGCTACTCCCGCCACCGGTAGGTCTCGCAATGGGCGGCTGCTTACTGGGACCTACAACGGTCTCGGAGTTCGAGCGCACGTAACCAAACGTGTTTCGCACTCCAACTTGGATTGCTTGGTAGTTTGACACGAATTCTAACTCGCATGCGGACTGCACGCTTTGGTCCAAATTGTAGCTGAGCAAACTTTGCAACTTCGCGTCTAGCAACTTCCTAAACATCAAAATTTCGACTACGTTTGCGCATTTATTTAGTCGCTCTACGAACTCGCAGGTTTTGTATATTTGATCCACGGTTTCTTGACCTTTTTGGGTAGCCACGCTCAAAGAGATTTGCTTTGCCGAGAAGACGCTCTCCAACTCTTTCAGAAGTTCTTGTTTGCGTTCCTCAAGCATTGAACGATAAAACTGGAACGTTTCGTTTATCTCATTCTGCGCCTTGTGATACTGCACTTGCAGTCGGCTGGTGGCATGCTCCACATTCTTCAAGATATTCCTGATGTCGGTTGCTTTGACCTTAGCCTCAGAAACTGCGTGCTGAATAGCCTCTATTTGCTTAGGGGCTGCGTCACTGATTAACTCGTATTCGTGCAGACCAGCAGGGTGTTCCAGATTCAAACATTCTTTGCAAATTGGCACCGAACATGTCCTACAGTAATACTTAATCAATTCAGACTTATGTCTCGGACAGATCATGTTCTTCGCGTCACCGTTCATCATGTTACTAGTATTTGATATAAATCCGTTTTTTGGTTCGTCTTTTATGTCTGTTAGACTCACCACTCGGTGGCCCTCAAAACAGTGCATAAATTGGTGAGCCATGAGGCAGTTGGAGCAAAGGAAATTGGCACAATCTACGCAGCGCGCAACTGCGTCGAGCTTCTTGTGTTTGCAACCGGTGCAACGTGGAGTTACGGGCTGAAACGGCTCTAATTGGTCCGCACTGAACAACAAATTAGTGAGAATACCTTCAATCGACTCGGTGTTGCAACGAGGACACACTAGCTTATTGCGTTCAAGGCAGAGGTTGCAAAATGTGTGGAAGCAGGACAATAACTTTGGGTCGGAGACAGGTTCCCTGCACTGCTGACAATGGAGTTCAGAAGGGTCGCTATCCCGGTCCACTGAGTCACTTGCTGGTGGAGATGATCCGCTCACTGAAAGAGGAGAATCCTCCAATGGAGAAAGGGAAAGATAATCAACTTGGTCGCCAAATGATCCAATCGAATTTGCTCTGGGTAAAGACTCTAGAGACGGTGTCGGTGATGCCATCTTCAGTTACCCGTCATCCCTGAAACAAATAGAAATATTCCGTTAGTACTCCAATAATTTATATTTATTACTGCTTTTACAAGTTTTTTATCAATTAGACACCTAATGCATAGATCAACCGAGCGTGAGAATTATTAATAGTTCATACACACTGGTATCAGTGCACTGCACAAAAATGTTACTACCACATAAGAGGGAGGAGGGGCTGGAGAGGGTAAGCAAATTAATAGATAGAAGGCATATTTTTGTTAGGAATATCCTATTTAACAATCCGGCGACGTTCTCGTACATTCAGCACTAATCCAATCCAACAGGCCCGGCTGCGGGTGTATGGCAACGAGAATTTAGATTTGATTAACAGAAGTTTGCAGTGAATTTAGTACTAAAGAGTGGCTTTCCAACGGGTAAATAAAATTATTTTGTGTTACGAGTCACACTTAGGGAGGAACCAACGCAGCTTGTATTTTTTTCAAAAGTTAAAACATGATCGAATTAGTCAATTAAGTAATACATCATAATTATTCAATTCTCAAACATAATGTGGCTGTGGAAAAATAATGTCCGTAACACGTGTACTACTTGGGTATTAACGCCCTCGCCTCACCGGCTCGGTTTGCAAGTTTCACTCGCGTGAGTTTCTGACCCACAACATTATTGGGCGAAATTGCATTGACAAAGGTATACAAAACAGTTTTGCTACTTTTTACTAACCATTGTACTGTATTGTATTGTTTTCAATGTGAGTCCTCGACCTCGACCTGCAGTCTATTGTGACTCACTCGAAGCTTCCCTTGCTAGCTCCACTAATTGTCACCCGTTATGCCCAGACCCTCAACGAATTTGATGAGTCTCTCGGGCGACACTGCGTTTGCATCTTGAGGTTCAATAATCGTGTTTCCGGTAACAGTGAGTATCTCGATCTGGCAATAGCCGGACAGTCACATAGGACATACTCAACTGTCTCGTCGTCTTCCAAGCACAGCCGACACTCCGTCTCTTAGGACAGTCCGCGTCTGTGCTTGTGAAATCTTAGGTGGCTATGTCCTGTGTACAGTGCAGTGGCCACTCTGATTTGTCTCCTATTTAGTCTGAAGAATGTTTGGGCTTTTCTCTCCCTGTTCCCGTGATACATTTTTTGGAGTGTGATAGTCCTGGTAGGTGCTCCCACCAGTCCCGGGACTTGGCATTGTTCTATTTCTGGAGTTCAGCCTTGCCCAGAGAGTATGGGACTCCCAGTGCCGGCTCCGGGTCTACGAATGTACAGTCCGCTGCCCTCCTAGCTAAAGAATCGGCCCTCTTATTGCTTTCGTAACCACGAAGGCCCGGGGTCCATACCAGTGTGACGCTGTTCTCCTGCGATAGGGTGATGAGAGTCCTGTGGCAGTTCCAAACAGTTTTGGCAAAGACATAAGCGCTAGAAGCGCTGCCCGACTATCCGAGCAGATCTTTATTGATCTATTGTGTCCTCCCTCCTCTAATAGGCGTCGGGCACACAATTCAATGGCATGTATCACGGCCTGAGACACTATGGTGAATCGGCCTAGGCTCTCTGCTATGCAGATGCCATCCGATCTCCCGTACCCTCCGGTGCCAGCCCCTTCGACGGTTTTGGATCCGCCCCTGCACCAGGTACTTCCTGCCAGTTGCAGATCTTCGCCTCGTTCATCCGAGTTTGCCCGTGAGGAAACCCTGACGACGTAGCGAGTGTCTAATGTACGTTTTGATGCCATTAGGTCGGAGACCATGTTCTTTACCGCAAGGTCTTCCAAGCCAGCTTGGGCATTTGTTGCTCTCACCATCGAACGGCTGCGGTGTCTATTCGATTTATAAGTTGATATATCTATTCTTTTTGCAACTGTAGCTCTGCTTACTAAAAAAAAACAAGCAAATATAGATCTGTAACGCAACAAAACGTGCTCCAGAGACCGTTTTTTCTTTATAAAAAAGTGGTGTTTTCTTCAGGTTACGCAATTTTATACGTCCCTAACCGTTTTTATAAGCAATAGGAAAGACGAAAATATCTATCATTTCGCGTGACAGCCCCACAGCGGGGCAGGAGACAGATAACGTGACAATGGATTTCGTGATGGGGAAGTTGGCGCTTTAGGGGCATCGAACGGACAATTGCGCCGTTGTCAACGTTGTATTAATTTCCCCTTGTAGACGTTTTTTTATTAAACCTAACGATCCATTACTAAAAATAGAAATAGAAAAACTACTATCCGCAATATTACGATATAATGCGACTAAATAGCACTTTAGAAATAAATTGGTATATCCCACACACACTGTGAACTGCGGGATCAACGCTCAGGTCGTTATACACTATGCTAATGGACCTGAACAAAATACGATCTATGGCATTCATTGTGTCTTTAGGCGAACAACACCTATGTAATTGACAAGTTGTTGTGCTGGTACACAGGTTTATAATTTGGTTTCCCCAGGGCTGGCACGGCTACAAATAAGGTAAAGACTTGTTTCTGAATTACAGAAGTGTTTGAAATAATAAGAATTCGTCTTCTTGATGCCATGGCGAAGGAAAAGTAGTTCAAAATATGCGAGTAGGTTGGTACGTTAGTATTCAAGGTTGAAGGTGCAGTTAGGTAATCTATTTCGGCTAAAATAAATCATAGAGATTAAAAGGTAGATAATCTTCAATGGAATTAATTTTTTCACTGTATCTTAGATACAAAGTTTTGCTTTCAAAATACTCTAGGGCTTTATTATTTTGAGCACAGGTTATAAACATGCAGAACAAGAGTAGTACTTATTCAGTTAGTTGAAGTCCACATCTCCACTTCACTATTTTTTATTGTCTGGGATTTAATTATTTTCCTTTTGGAATTTATTAATCTTAGCTTTTGGCGATGACTTTTACACTTACTTTTGTAGTCAGTCATTTTATGACTGACTACTTAGCAGGGACATTTTATCGTTTGATCGTTTTGGTTATGTTTTTGTTCTTTTTGCAAGTTCTCTTGCTGAATCTATAGCATCACTAGCGAACAGTTCTACTCGAGGCATTTTAAAAAGTTGTATTATCGGTGTATTTTGTACCGCTGAAACAAATAATATTAGAGATCTTCAATATCAGCAAATGTAGTTTATGCGTAGGCGAAGACCACAAATCTTTTTGTTATTGTCACTAAACAAGTCAAATATAAAAGTGTTACGCAGATAAGATTTCTCTCCTCATCTACTTTTGCAGCCTGGAAACTGAAATTCCTCTTCGCTCTTTCTTCGTTTCTTATGTTTAATTTTGAGAAAGAGAAGAATGGACTTACCCTCACCCTATTACGACATAATACATCACAAACAATCATATATCTGAACAATTTGCCTTCAATATTTGGAAATAATGAATTTGTTTTACATCATTCTGTGAATCAAATACCCCTAAGGCGAGCTAAATCTGAACTGAATGAACGTCAAGTGTTTTGGCGCAAATTATAATTACCTACTACTAAGAGGTGTCGCCATTAGCCAGTAAAGCATTTTCAGCGTTAGTAAAACCCCATCTTTGCTTTCATTGCTTAAAAACAGATTCTAAAGAAGTTAAAATAACTGAAAAGAAAAAAAATAATACCAGAGAATCAACACCTTTAAAAGTATTAACTCAATCTCAACAGCAAGAAAAGTATTAAAAAATAAATAAATAAAAAAAAGGAGTGAACAAAGGAAGAAAACCCAAAAGTGGCAGATGGATAAAATTAGCAAACAAAAGATTTGGCCCAAAATGTGTCCTGAGAACTAAAAATAATATATGAAAGTTATAAAAAGGACATAGGACCACTAAGTTAGGAAAA
The DNA here is from genome assembly GCA_951812265.1 of Taphrorychus bicolor. Lineage (NCBI taxonomy): Eukaryota > Metazoa > Arthropoda > Insecta > Coleoptera > Curculionidae > Taphrorychus > Taphrorychus bicolor. The sequence goes on from OX638297.1 coordinate 29,748,432, forward strand.
ACTCATATGCGGTTGCAACTCCAAAATTCTTGTAAAATGTTGACTTAAAATACTATGTCCAGGCCAAAGTCAAGTTTTGAAAATGTGAGAGTAATCGCTCACGATAAGGAGTATGAATATACAGGGTGTTCATTTAAGAACTTCATCTAGTTGTCTGTGAAATGTAAAAAAAAATTAAGGAAGAAAAGCCCATATATTTTGACTATTTCAATCTTTTCTGTGAAAAATTCATAACCCTCTAGATGGCTTTTTCTAATGAACACCCCGTACATGCACTGAGTAATCGATGCATAGATTAGTCATAGGGAAATCCATTGTAATATTTGTTCCACCATTGGATCATCTATTAACGTTACGGTTTACAACAAAACTGTACTGGGCTATTATGAGGATCGTTGTATGGATAGGCATAGCCATTTTTATTATTTTTGGTATGTTGTTGTCGATCCTCTAGTTCAATATATGGTGGGTTAGGCGGGAACAGGATCACGAAATGACGAAGACAACTAATAGAATTAGTCTTCGTTTCGCAGATATATTTCTGTATCCTCAGCACATTCTACTCCATAAGTTCTTTCTTTTCCAGTAGGAAACCAATTCTTGCAGATTCGCTTACGTACCAACCGGTCTATACAATTTACTTACTCCCTGTTTATAACCTAACCCACCATAATAATATATTGGACTAGAGGATAGATAACAATTTACCAAATTTACTAAACAGGGAGTAAGTAAATTGTTCAGACCGGCTGGTACGTGAGCGATTCTGCAAGAATGGGTTTCCTGCTGGAAATAGAGAGAACTTATGGAGTAAAACGTCCTGAAGATGCAGAAATATATCTGCGAAACGTAGACTGATTCTAATAGTTGTCTTCGTCATTTCGTGATACTGTTCCCGCCTAACCCACCATACATTTTTATTATTTTCTAATAAGCCATATAAATCCAAGTCATAAAAAAAATTATGCGCAAAATCGTTAAAAGCAGTTCTTATAAGGATCTAAATGAAATAATAAAATTTAGTATGTCAGTCCACCATACAAAAATCTTTAAAAAAGTTCAATACAATGTTGCTCGAAGTGTTGTAATATTCTTTGGAAAGCCAATATTTGAGTAAATGTCATGCTGAGTAAAAAAATTATATAATATCTCTTTTATGAACTAACCTGAACTAATCTTACTATATAAAAATAACAACAGAGACGTTGTTATAGTGAAGCGTTTTGCTTCGGTAAGTGTGGCTTGGGAGTAATCGCTTTGATATTACCTTTTCATCAATGATAGATGAACAAGATCTCCACAAAGAACACAGGAGAATATTCAAATGCTGCGTAATAAATGTAGTTTTTTTTAAGGACACAAAAAAATAAAATGGAAATTAATGGGTAACGTTCTAAGTGACACTGAAAAACAGTAAAAAAATATTAAAATTGGTGACTGAAGTTTGTAATATAGCTACAAGATTAAGTTTCAAAGCACTACATAAAAAATCCTTACCAACTCGCTACTACATCTAAACTATTTTCGAAATTTATAATCCCATAACATTAGCAACGAACGTCAGTATTATGAACATTCAAGTTTTACACAAACTCGCTTATTTATAGCACAACCCGCTTAACGAACCGCCGACGAACTTATGCAGCCCTAACGTTCGAAATTGTTCTAACCCCCGCCAAACAAAAACAAGGAACACCGTCTAGCAGGGTTACAGGAGGCCCGACACGTTCACAAACCCGAGAGTTACTGAACACACTTCGGGACTTCGGCAGTCCTGCAGGAAACAATTGAACGATGATTCAGAGACGGCGACGCTAAGCGCGGGCGGCGGGGCGGAGGGGGCGGTCGACGGACCCTTTCTTGAAATGTTTAACCGAGGGGGCTGTTGCTGCACCATGGGAAAATCCACCACCGTATGGAGAGAGTGGGGAATTTTCCGTGAGACATGGGAAGTGCTTATTCCTGACAGTTATTTCAATGACCCCGTCTGGGCAGGAACCGGGAGGGGGCGAGTTCAAGGGGCGTTGAAAGTGCACCGTTTAGGCGAATTTAAGGGGGCATTGTGTGGCGCAAAAAAAAACAATAAGATAACGGATGTTTATATGGGGCACGTGGACAAAATTTTCACATCTGGCTTATTAAACTTTCCAATCGGATCGTTCGCTTGCGGCTGCTATGTAGTATTCAATAAAAAGCCCCAGAACGGCGGCTACGAGGGCAGGTGTTGACTCGAACAGGAATGCAGCCGTAAAACCAGATTGTTTTCGTTTAACCAGCGTTTTCACCGCCTGTTTTTAATTCTATTCTGGGGGGAGACTATCTATATTGTAGCAGACCTAAATTGGTGCAAGCTTAACCCGCCCTAAACCCAAACCCCTCTCTTTTAGGTTCAGGTTTCATTGGCCCGATATTTCTAGTTCTCGATTGAAGGGTTTCATCAGCTGCTTGGTAAAGACATTTTTTTCCTATAAAAGCAAATGTTCATTATCATAATACCCACACGCGATTATGCAAATACGGTATGTATAACACGTGAATGGTAGCATTAGACGAAGAACTCAAAAGGAGACGCACACATAACGAGTGCCGGGGGCCCCGGCAGACCTACTTAGGAATAAAAACAACTATTTTTGGCCCTCTCTGCTTTGAAAACTGTCATGTTCTCTAGTTATTCTTAGCATTCTGCTTATTTGCTCTATATATAATGTCTTTCTGGAAAATGCATCCTCAAGGCCACTTCCCAGGGTCGTTATTTCTGTCTTGACGGTTGTTCATAAATTGCTCCCAGAAGGTTGCAATACTACTTACTACAAGGTTTCTCTCCTTTTTGCAATTAGGTTTTGAAGCAAGTTTAAGAAGGACGTATTTATCTAGTTCATAGTGTAGTATGCTATTGGTGGTTAATTAATTCAAGAGAAGAAAATTAGAAGACAATCGATTGTACTGCACTACGTTATAGAAATAATTTTTTTTACAACTGCCTCGAAAATGAACAAATACGCACTACTAACTACCGTTGAAAATCGCATATCGCAAGCTCCCATACAGAAGTCTTCGGTTTTGTTTTGCACCCGCCTTGCATATATTTTATAATCGAATGATCATTTATGAAGCAAAATCGCAGTCGTAGAAAAAGTATAGTGTACAACACGTACGAAAATCACTCTTCACAGTCTTGTCACGTTGTATCACTCGCCTACGGCTCGTGTCCAAAGCGTCACACGTCGTGAAAAGTGCAATTTTCGACACTAGTTGCACAATGTACTATTGCAGATGCTTCATCGATCTGATCATTTAAAACTACTAAAACAATCAATACGCACTCAAAAGGACGCCTTTTTAAAGTTAGAATTTTTAATCACGAAGCTGACAAAAACTTGTTAAAATCAGTTTTTTTCTACGACTGCCTCGAAAATGAACAAATGCGCACTACTAACTAACGTTGAAAATCGCATACTGGAAATAGCGTGCGCAAAGTGCGCATTGCGCACGCTCTCATACAGAAGCGTGTGCAAGGTCCACTTTGCACACGCTTCTGATTGCTTTGCACACGCCTTGCATATATTTTATAATACGAATGATTATGAAGCAAAATCGCAGTCGTAGAAAAAAGATAGTGTGCAACACGTACGAAAATCACTCTTCACACTCTTGTGACGTCGTATCACTCGCCTACGGCTCGTGTTCAAACCGTCACACTCATGCGAAAAGTGCAATTTTCGACACTAGTTGCACAATATATTCTTGTAAGCAACTAGGAAAGGCTAAGCAACTGAATAATTTTATCTATTCGTACGTGACACTTACGTTAGTTCATTTTTCATAATTTTATGTTTTAACTCATTTGTAACATAATATGTATTCACAGATTATCAAGAAATATTTGCTATTACTCGCAAAATTATTACATTACTCATTAGCTTTGGAAGTTTGAGTTTATGGACAACAATATTGGGTTAATATAACTAATAGAAGTAAATTGGTGTAAGAATTGAGGTCCTTATAGTGCCGCCTACGGCCTTACACTTGTGGAACATTGTAAAATTTCGCAGAACTTACGAGAATGGACAATGAGAGATGGAGAGATCTCATAAAAAACAGCCTAATCCACTTTTTTAGAACTCTCAGCTTGAACACTTGTGTTTTTTTTTTAATTTTTTTAATGTTTTAATCAACTGCGTTTTGTGTTACAAATGACTTATTAGGTTTAAACTTGCGTAACTCATTATTTATTGTATCATTTATTGATATTTATGAAAAAAAAAATGACAGAATTAAATAACAGAGATGAGAGAATAATAACAAACAAGCATAACATATAACAAAATTAGGATGTATTAATACAAATTTAGTTTACAGTGTTTCCTTTTCACTAAAAAATACTTAAAACGAGCCATAAAATGACGTAATTGACCGTCCATCCTCGTAGCATTGAAATTAACATGCACGGGGGACTAGACTGTCATCTATCTGACGCATTCGTGCCGTCGATTATCGAAACCAGTCGTGATTTTGAAATTGTGAATTATCTTTGTGGCACCTCTATAACTTACTACATTTGAGAAAACCCGGAATCTTGGTCATGGATAAAGTATAGTATTCAACTCGCCTTTAATAAGCGTTATTCTCTAGGGCCACTTGTGCCTCTCGCTTCGCTCGTGGGCTCAAACGTTACAACTGTTCCAATGATTTCAAATTTTCATTTTTAGAGGCTTCCAATAATTTTGTGGAAGAAATTCTTCCAGAAATTTGTGTTTTTACATCTTTGAAGTACTTGTTTTACTAAATTTTGCTTTATTTTTAACTTGAGTTTCTCGAACAAAACCAAATTCAAATTTTGAGGCGTGAGCCAAATTTTATTGACTTAGGCCAACAGTGTAATTTAGCGCAAAAACAATAAATCATCAATATTTGCACAAGTTTTGTTTTTAACTAGAATTTATCCAAATACATCAAAATTTGCATTTTAAGCCCTAATGCGCAACCTGCAACTTTAGCTGCTTTGTGCACTTCAAACCGATTTTGGACCTAATTATGCATGACCTGAATTTTTCCAAGAACGTCACAATTGAATTTTTACGGCATTAAGTAATTTTTTTGCCCTGATCCTAATCCGACGTTCTCGAAAAACACCAAATCTTCATTTTGAGATATTTGAAGTCAAATTTTACATATTTTGACTCAAAAATGTATTTAACTAAAATCAATCAAATAGGAGATTTTGACAATATTTTTTTGATTTTATTCTAAAATTAAATTCTTCAAACACATCAAAATTTGCATTTCTGGACATTGTGCCGTGAATTTCTCTAAAAACTCCAAATTCATTTTTATTTTTTTGGAGTAATTTTTACCAATTCTCGAATTAATCTTAAAGGCAGATTACAGTGACTATGGACTACAGTGTAATTTACCAAAACCACTAAATTAGAATAAATAAATGAGTAATTTCTCCAAAAAGTTTTTAGTTTTTTTAAATACACCACAATTTGCATTTTAAGTCCTAATCCCAAATTGCCCATTAACCAATTTTTGCTCTAATCATGACCTGAATTTTTCCAAAAATGCCATATTTGTATTTTTACAGCAACAAGTAATTTTTTTTGTCCTATCCTAACCTGACTTTCTAAAAAAACACTAATTTTTCATTTTATTTTGCTGTATATGTCTATACTAACGAAAATCAACAATTTTATGTATTACTTTTGTATTCTCTCTGGAATGCCAACTCACCTGTGTTGTGTTTTTTATTTTATTTTAACAGAAAGTTTGTAGAATAGAAATTTTTATGATAATTGCTTTTTTATGTTTTAAATCGAGGGGTTCATGGCCATGTTGAACAAAAATTGATAAAACTCGGAAAATTGCGAGCTTGTAACTAAGAGACGAAAAAACTAAGACATATAAGAAAAAAAATTCTCTTCTATCTACTCCTAAAGTTTTAATCAAGACGACAATAAAACTTTAACGTCAAAAAGTTGAACTTTTTTTTTCGACCTACAAGAGCTGACTCAATTAGAATGTTGGAATATTATGGAAAACTAATCAAGGCCGTTCAGTATCAGGCTTATTTTTGGTTGGAAAACGTCCTCCTGAGATTAGAATGTCGGCAGAGAAATGAATGATCTTCTTGTCCGTTTGGTGGAAGCGCTAGTTTCTTCCAACTTCATTATTTAAAAGTTGGTAAGCCTTCATACCTATATTTTTTCTTTTAATATAGATATTCCGGGAAATTTTAGAACTACAGATTCGCATCTGTGGACGATCCATAGTGGCAAAGGTTTAGCATATCTAAGTTTTAGAATCCATTCAAACGGCTATCGGAGAAAAGTAAATTTAACTACTACTGGCCAAAATTGAGAAATGTATAGAGCTTTCTACCCCTCCAGATATGATAATTTTCCAATTCGGATACCCGATGAAGTTATTTCAAAAGACGATTAGGTTTTTACTCTCTAAAATAAGGGCAATAGGCATTCAACAATAGCAAGGGGCACAATTTAATGGTGCATGGTATATTGTAAACCTCTATCCTTATAAGTCCTATAAACTCGGGATTTCGGAATGAAATAAAAGGCCCCACGTACACAATAATTATTATTAACCTTAATAAAACCAAAAAAGCGTTCCTAAATTCTCCAGACCCGAATAAAAAAGTCGACCTAAGAGTAATTTCCCTGAAAGCGATCGCCGAAGAAGGAAAGCCCGATAGAACAATAAAAGTTCCAAGATTGAATCGCTATTGAACTGGGGGGCATTGCCTCTACGTCCGCGGCCCCAAGAAAAAAGGACCTAGACTGCGGTTTGTCTTCCCCGTGGGTTCGTTCAAGCGCCAGCCGATGCGCTCTCGGCAAGAAAATTGTACTAAACTCGAGTGTAATTGTACAATATTTGCTTAACCGGATATTAAAAAAAGAAAAAATAGATAATTCATTTTAATTTTTTTTGCAATGCAGGCACTAAGAAAAATGAACTACCTATATTTTCTGAGCTGAACTTATTATTAACTTTAGTACATTGTAAATTGTACAATTTCGGAATGAATTCCAACCCACATGACTGGCTAGCCGACATTGAACTATTATGGTGGGTATGCACGTTCGCGTTGTCGGGGCCGCTTCGGCCAACCACCTTCATACTTCTTGGCATTTTTACCTTCCACGAAAGGAGCCGAGATAGGGCGGCATTAAAATTTATGACCGCTCGAGGATGTGCCTTCTCTACCTTTTCTATTACTTTTATTTTGGGTTTTAGACGGGCAGAGATACAGGCAATTGTCTGCATTTTTTATTCGGAGTTCGGGACCGAGGTCTTTGTTCGAACTGCGAGCGGCAGACGGGAACTGAAATTTTGAATTCCCGATTAATAAAAATTTAATAAGCGGTGCTATGTGATCACAAGGATAATACTACGAAACAGTCTAACTTATGAGGGTTCGAATAATGCACGTCGTGCATTAAAAACACATGCAACACCTATTACATTTTTTATAATACGAATATCACTCAAGAGCAGTAAGATTATCTCAAAATATTGAACAATGGTCCAATAAAAGGTGATTAGCAAAATTCAGAGTTTAAATTTTGTATAATAATAAAATGTAAATCATAACCTATGAAATTATGTAAATAAATCTATATGTAGTTTTGGACACAAAACAACCAAGCGGATCAGCGTGTTTGGTATGAAAACATTATCCCCTTTTTTTTAGACATAAAATCAATACTGCAATTAAAAACGCATACAATAAAATAATGGATTTATATGAACTGTTCATATTTAATCTGTAATGTAGGAGCCCACATTGTCCGCCAAATATCTTGATTCACTCACTTTTTGGTAACGTCAGATATGGCTACAGTCAACTGAGACTCTTCTAAGATGGATTCAAAAATGGACACAATAAGGCAGATTAATAAAAGAAAATTCTTGAACATTTTTAAACTTGTTCCTGCAAAGAACGATTTACGGTGCATTAATGTGTGTCTGCACTATTAATCTGAACCCACGGTGGTGAGAAACTAAAACTGGGTACAGGTTACACCATCAGAAAAGATGAAAATTTAGGCGCTTGCATTGCAAACCAATAATGTGCCTTTAGAGAACCGAGTTTGGAAGTTTCTTCGGTCTGGCAATCGGTAATACACCGGACCGGTACTGGTCACCACTTCTCACAGCTTCGCCATCATAACCTGATTAATTATTAATTCATAAGCCATAAGCAAGTCAGGCTTGATTGGTTACAACTTCAAGCAAAAGAAAACAGTTCCAATTGTTAACTATTGAAAACTTGTTTCGGATTGTTGTGAGATAAGGAGCTTTTCATGGTATTTTCTTTCATATCAAAACTGTCAACGTTGACATTTGTCAACGTAACAATACACTGAGTAGATGGAGCATGTGATTTTCTTTCTTTCAAGGCAGAGAACAATTTCGCTATAATGCTATGCTAGAAATTGATCCATGACTAGCAGGGCTCAACACAAAATAAAATTCAGTTCGACAATTTACCCATGGGGACACAGTGTAAAGAAGTGAAACGTTCCTACTAATTACAGATGAGTTAAAGAAGGCAGAACTGTTTAAATTTCCCTTACAAAAGTTCTTCTAACCTATTAAAAGTGTCTTAAACACGACAGGAATTCGTCCAACTGAACAGATGCACTCTTTCTCAGTTGAAAGGCTTTGTTCTTGGGTCTGTATCGGATTTGGCCTGGTGCCAGGAGTCTGAGACCGAATCCATCTTTTTTTCGATATTATTACTCCAATTTAAAGTTAATAACGTGAGTGAGGACCTAATTAAAGATATGTAGTCGAACAATGACGAATCGGCGAGCTTTAACACCGTTTACTCTGTTTACAGCCCTAATGCATTGTTTTCATTCAACAAGTTCAACGACCCTCGCAGCCGCCTCCCGTCGGCAGCGCTTTCAAACTTGATAAAACCAGCTGCGAATGCCAAACGGAACGGAGATCCCGGATTACTGACAACTAAGAAGGATCGGATCGGGTAAAAGTAAGAGGCGCCCAATGCGAAAAAGGGAGATGAAATTGGGCGACAATGTAATATAGCCAAAGATTTTGAACCCGGCATTCCGGCATGCAACAAATGTTTCCAATAACGAATCATCCAGGCAGGCCTCTCCCGCGTAATACCTTTAACCCCCCACTTATCCGCTGGGCTTCTCCAACATATAAAAGCGGGGCAAATGTAATGGCATTCGGCTGGAAGTGGCGGGGTCAATTTGCGATTTTGGTGGTTAAAAAACTGGACATTTTTTCATTATAGTAGAAATATAATAACGCTATTATTGAACTTATTGTATTGACCACTGGCAAGATGGCCGCGCATCGCACTACCATCTGAGCTGTCATAAAAAATGTATCTCAAATTATCTGTCATTTGTCGTTTTTCTGTCGTTCCATCCAGAAAAGTGAGGTTAGTTTTGTTTTGGGTTTATTTTTACTTAAAACTACCGGTATTTGTTTCTTTTGCCAGTATTTGTTTCTATTTTCTGTTCTTTTTGTAAAGTTAAAAATGAATCAGAACCTCAGCCTTCAGGTGTTGAGACTGAGCTGCACCATGGACAGATTCGTTTGCAGTGGGTTCGAGTACCAAGATCGGTAAGCTAAGAGAACAACATCAAGGCTTTTCTCTTAAAAAGGGCGCTATTTTCTAGGGTTTTCTTTCAATACACGAATCGATAATCTTTAAAATAATACCAAATATTAATGCTGATCGTCAGCGTTAGCAGAAGACAGGAATGACAGGATCTCGCAAAACAACTATAGTTTAAAACAAAATCAAACAGAAACTCTTGAGTTAAAGTAGTGAGATTGTTGATCAACTTCAGAGAAACCAAAAGTCAAGAACGAGTGCCAAACCACTAAAGTCAAAAATGTAGTCTGACCCAAGGATATTGGGAATCCTGTATGGAATCCTGAGGAAATTTATATCCAATTTAGCGCATATAATCGACGATAATATTGAAATTTATAATAGACTCTTTCTAGCTAAAGTTAATCGATTACTTGCTAAATCAATAGTTATATCACAAGAGATATAAAATATATTTTGATAGTTTTGTACAAACTAGCCATTAAGATGCTCGAGGCAAAAAATGTTTAAATAGAAAATGCGTCTGCCAATAACTACCTACATTAAACAATGAATGTAAAAGTAATCGTACTAAAAGTGTAAAAACTCACGGTTTTTGTTCTCAAAATACAGGGCAGTTCATAAGTTGTGATCAAAAATGAAAATCTGCATTGTACAATCAATTTTAGACAGGTAGCTTTTGATATAACAATTTTTCTACGATTCTTGGTTGAAAAGATAAGTAAAGTTCCTTGAAATTGAATTTTAAAAACACAAATTTTATTATTTTGTAAAAAACACTGAAACACTGCATATATTGTAATGAAATGTGGGAAGTGAAGGCTACAATGCAAAACCTTGTATTTGCAAAACTTTAAATATCGTAAGTCTTCTCAGAGAAATAAAAAAATATAATTTCAATCTAAGGCATTTTCCAAGCTTTGAATCCGTGATCCAATGGAATTTCTTCCTGACGTTTCGTCTACAGCAAAACGATGAGGCAATGGGCGAACATATCAAAAACGATGAGGCAATGGGCGAAGTGATCTCCCGTGCTTCCCGACGTTGACTGATTCGACTGTGGTGAGGTGAGGTCCGTGATATTTATTCCCCCGATATTTAAGTCGCCCGAATCTCAAGCTCTGTTGTATTGTACGAGTGGGTTTAAAAGGACAGTTTTAACATTGTGCTTTTCCAGTAGCTTGCCGATCCTGTCCGTTACTTTGTGGATTTTGGAAAGGGAAATGAAGCATCTGGAAAGAGCCTTTGGTTGGAATAGATAGAGCAAGCACAAGATCGAAGTATCGGACAGGATCAGCAGGCTACTGGAAAAGCAGAGTCTTAAAACTGTCTTTAAACCCACTCGTACAATAACAACAGAGCTTAAGATTGGCCAAAAGCCGCAGAGAATCCCTATCGGCACCCGGAGTTTACTGAGTTCCATGCAGCTGTGGCTCGGTATACATTGGCACCACAAAACGCAGTGTCAACACGAGGATTACGGAACACAAGAGGAGTTGCAGGCTGGGACAAACACAAAAGTCAGCAGTAGCAGAAGCACGCTCTCTCTGAAAGTCCCTACATCCTTTTCGACGAGGCGGATATCAATCCCAACGTTTCTATCCGAGGCTGACGAGAGAGGCCATTGAGACCTTTAAACAAAACAACAATTTCAATATAAAAGAGGAAATTACGTTACTAAATGTACGACTGCCACCACTACCCCCACCCCAGTCCCTCTACTGCTGCGCGACGGCGGAGGAATAATACCACGGAGCTCCCAACAATCGTATCAGTCAACGTCGGGAAGCACGGGAGATCACTTCGCGCATTGCTTCATCGCCTTTGATAATGTTTGCTGCACTGTAGACGAAACGTGAAGTAGAAATTTCATTGGACCACGGGTTCAAAGCCCGGAAAACGCTTTAGACTGACTTAGAATTGACAGTAGAATCCAATTTTGCTATCATCCCTACGCCATCTTTCATCTAACCTGAACCATGGAAGTTAGGACTGGAAGTACCAAACAAATGTCGATATTTTCCTACAACTGTCTATAATTTATTTTGTAGGAAAATAAATATTTTCCTACAAAAGTCCGTCATGTTTGCGTGACCTATGATGTAATGTCATCGTCAGAGCACCACAATTGTCGAATTTCAATTCCGTAAGACGTCAAATGACGGAAATCGTCGCCATTTTCTTGTGACTGACTCACTGCTAAAATAGAGACCGCAACAGTGAAACAGGAGGGTCTCTCCATTGTAGTTTATTTGCAGTTTATTTCCGATATTTGCCTAGCTCAAAGTTTGCCAAAAAGAAATAAACTATCTTGTTATTAAATATCTATAAGTTTTTCATAATCCACATTCATAAGAATTATGGTTAGAAATAGATATCTAGAATAAATACAAAATAAAACGTCGGAATAACGACCAAGGTCTGAGCTTAATCTGACGTAGAAAAAAACATTTAAAAAATGGACATTAGGATACCTTAACACTCGAACAAAGGATTTGCGAATTACGGAAAATATCGCAGACACTTGAACCACTGCACGTCGGAGGGGTGAACCAGACGCGTCGCGGCGCGCGATCAATGTCCCGTCGGTGCTGTGGGGACCACGCCGTCGCTATGACGACCGCTGAGGGTGCAACCCCACCAAGTCTCGCTGCAACAAGGTGGCCGGCAACCAGGAAGTACGAAAATTTCTCGCGTGTCCTGTCTGCACTTGAGTCTTATAAATTTTTCATTCACGGAAAGCTTCGAGAGGATTACGACGTTACGACTTAAATTAACGAGGAAGGTGCTGCGAAAGGTAAACAAAAAATTGATGAGAGCGAGTAATATGTCAGTCAACTTTCTAGTGTTTTGTATAAGAATATTACGCGTACCCAGAGGGCTTGAGAAGGATTAAATAGAGATTATAGGAAAAAAGTTAAAATTATTGTAAACCTGCATTGTAATCGACAGCAAAATGTGAGAGCAAACAATGAAAAGATTCGCAAAGTCGAAAGGAAAATGTTTATTTAACCCGAAACGATTAACAATGAATTGCTTGGGATTTTCCCGAGGGACTTGAAAAATTAATGGAATAGTCGGCGGCAAATCGAGAGCGAAAAGAGGGGGGGGGGGGACAAATTATAGCAGAAAACGAGAGTTCTAAGGTACAGCATACTGAAATTACCACTAGCAAAAAAGGGCATGTTGATTAAAATACGAAAAAAAATCTAAAAAGAATAAAATTGCGAGGAGTTTTTATTCTTATATTTACTTAACAATAAGTAAATAAAATAGTAGATTATGTCACTAGGAGTAAAAGTGGGTCTTTTCGTGCTGAGCCCAGAGATTGACGGCCGAAGCGAAGCTGAGGCCTGCAACTGGGCGAAGCACAAAAAGACCTTTTACTCCGAGTAACATATACTATTTTTTTTTCAAGCATGCAGGAAAGTCTATTTCAGAGTGATTCAGTTTTGCAACTTTCTCTCATACTCTTTAAGCGGGTCTAGGTACTTACCCAATTAGTCGTGTATATAAATAGAATGTGTTAGGTCGGTGGTTTTCAATATTCAATGGTTTTAATGGTATTAAATCATAACCAATGGTTTAGGAGGTTTAGGTAAATTATGGTAAACTAGAAATTTGTAGTATTATTATTAATACTAATATTTCAATAAAAATGACATGGACAGATAAATATGATGACGCGCATGACAACCAACGACATTTAACAGAATTCCAGAACCTATGCGATTTCGACTAAAACCGGTTTCGGGTGGTGGTCTCGAGCGCTCTGAGAGTATTCTTATCCTTTGTTTTTTCAACAAGAATGTAAAGATGGCAATAAGATGGTTTATATATGCGCCACCATTAGCGCCACCATTAGCGCCACCACAGCATTTAGTAGCGGTGACTTTTGACTTTACTTTTACTGCCTAGGACTTTTTTGCTACTTTTTTGGTCTCAGGATTAGAAAGCCCACTTTAGGAGTGCGTATGGAGAAAACAAATGACGTACTTTTAGTCCGCTTGAAAAAAATAATACTTTTTCAACGACTGTCTCGAAAATGAACAAATGCGCACGCTCCCATACAGAAGAGTGTGCGAAGTCCTCTTTGCACACGCTTTTGATTGTTTTGCACACGCCTTGCATATTATATTTCATATTATAAAATTTATGCAAGGTCTGTGCAAAACAACAGAATCGTGCGCAATGTGCTCTTTGCGCACATTGCGCGCATTTGTTCATTTTTAAGCCAGTCGTAGAAAAATTATAGTGTGGAACATATACGAAAATCAGTCTTCACACTTGTAACTTTTTGACGGGTACGGCTCGTGTCCAGACCGTCACACTCGTGTGAAAAGTGCAATTCTCGACACTAGTTGCACAATATACTATTACAACACTATTGATGATCAAACGACAAAAACTGATAGAAAGCAACAGTTGAGGTCAAAACAAACGTCAAAACGACACAACTGAGAGCGTTACTTTCTGACAATTAATTAATGGCGACCTACTCATCAGATGCACAGAAACATTAAATAAGCAGCTGAAGATTATCAGCAGAGTACGAAGGCACCGAAAGTCAGATGAAAGAAGTAATCTCTACTCCACGATGCCATGGGCTTACGTAACCATGACAATGTTCACTTACCGAAGATAAACATCCCTAACAATATCGTTCTTGGCCCATTCCGCGACCTCTTCTTGAAGGTCATTCACAATAACGAGAAGACGAGTGAGAAAGGAAAATTGCAATACTTACACGTCGCTTAGAGGAAATGCTGGTAAGTTATTGCACCATTAAATATGCGATTATTGGTAGCAAATCACGTGCCGACCATTTTTAAGCCTTAAAGTCACTGTCAATCGAAGATCCAGTTAAAGCACGCTTAGACAAGCACAATAAGTGGCATTCTTAATGCTTCTCACTCGAGTTCTCACTACTTCTCAGCAAATTATATTCGGGCGTTAATTCCAAAAAAATATTGAAATTTTTTTTTAGTTTTATGTTTTTTCCTGAAAATATTTATCTAATCACATTTTAACGATTATTCATTTTCCGTATTTTGAACTAACTCGAACCCATTTGGTGGCACTGCGGAACAAGTCACGCGTCACGCGATTTCTGTCCCGTTTCTGTCGAGTTTTATTTGGTCGATGACATATTAATCTCAATGCACTCATTAAGTCTTTAAGCAACTCTAGTGCTCGATTCATACGCCAAATATGCAATTCTTGGAACGGGCAATTAAAATGATAAATCCTGACCATTTTTTGCACTAATAATATTTTAATTAAAAACGTAAAATGGTGGAAAACGATTTGCCAACAAACAAAACCGAGTTTTAGAATTTTAGTTTTAAGTAGCTTTTCTGTAAAGTAGGGGGTGTTCATTATAAAACTTCATCTAGTTGGCTGTGAAATGTCAAAAGAAAAGGATGGAGAAACAAAAGTCCATTTATTTTGATTATGTCATCCTTTTCTGTCAAAATTTCATAGCCTGCTAGATGAAGTTTTATAATGAACACCCCGTACTAAAGTACAAGAACAAAAGGCAAACTCGTGCTTTAGTGGGAGTACGAAGGACTTATTCGAATTTGCTCGGGTTTAAATGGTAAAGGAAAAGGTTTAAGTCGAGAGATACGTGTGTACGAATTTTCTTACAAAAAATTCTACATAAAAATTACAGTTATGCAGCAGAAAAAATAAAAGATTACTGACCCATAAATTCATCCTCCTTGTCGCTCTTCAAGTTTATTAACTTTTATTGCGTTTAAACTTTCAACCATCACTCACAGAGAGACTGAGGACTGAAAGTAATACTGTTTTTAGGTAGCTAGTTTTCTAAAGTGTGTTCATAAAAAAAATTAAAATCGGAACATTTTATGACATTTTTGACATTCAGTTTTTTTAAGAAGTCATATTTACTGTTCTAAATCCATAGCCTACTTGAGTTTTTTTTAAATGTACGCATGATATTACTAGAAAATGTTTAAGATGGCTCATATCTACAAGACACTGCGTGTAAAACTCTTTTGATTTGTGCGCATCAACAATGACCTCAACCACAGCCCCTGCATTGACGCGATTGGCTTGTGGAGCAGTAGCGTCGCACACTACAATCAAAAGAAACAATTTCATATGAAAAATAGTCAAGTTAAACGATCCTATAAGCTTTCTTACATCCCTAATGGTTATGAATGGCTTACTAGACAAGATATGTGCCTTCTTGTGATCGAGTAATCTTGATTCTCAAGACACATGTCAAAACAATGACATAGAATGACAAATAGAAGAGCTGATTTTGACAAACTTTTATGAGAGACATACAAACAGTGCAGTCAAACATACCCAATTTTCTGTGCTTATAAGGTAAGATGAATAAAAATCGACAATTCAAAGTCGTTTGTTCTTTTAGGATAATATATCTTCATTAAAACAATATTTTTTTGCAGTTATTCGAATTTTATTAACATTATCTTTACCTTAATATATCACACATAAATAAATTAAAGTATAAAAATATAGTATACTTGTTTTGATGTTTTAGGATTTTCTTCAGTACTACAGCTACAAAACTATGAATGGCTTGCTGCCTTCGAGCTTTTGCCTACTATACTACAAGAGACAATTTAGAAATTTATTATAAATATATCTCAAATCATTCATGAAACATGATCATCAAGAACAAGTTTTAAGTTCCCTGTTACATTTAAATAGGCTGCTTCGCCATATTGACTTGAGGGGCATATTTGTCAAATGACGTAATTCTGGAATGGTCAATTAAATTTTATTCACAATTCCTTGTCGATTTTATTCTTCCATCACTGGTGTCGTTGACATCAAAAAACGATCTTTGTACAAAGCATTCAACCATTGACCACAGGCATTAGTGCGTTGTTGTTGTTTAAACTTCAAAAATTTTCCAGGTTTTTAAACCCATAAAGAAAAACGTTCAAAATTTCACGCACCGGTTCCCAGAATCGTTGATGTTGATGGCGACAAAAAACTGGTCTTAATACCGTATTAGACTTTAATTACGGCTTAAGCCTAAGAGCGATCGAGAGCAACGGTGTCCTTGAACTTGAAGAATAAAAATTACGTCATTAAAATTGAAATGTAATCACTAGAGGCCGCGCCGTAACCGGCGAGGTAACTAACCAATTTCAAGGTCAGACATGAAAAGGAAAAGGAAACGGCATAGGAGTGCTATATTTATTAACTAGCTATCTATCTACGCCATATGATTAAAATGTGGTATCTGCGGCGTTATCTAGACAATACATAGAAGAGTACTTTCTTATGTTAAAATTATAGGGAATTGTAATCCACTTGGGTAAGAATGGATATAAGTACCAAACCATTTCAACTTTAATTTTGCTTTTTAATGGCAACTCGAATGGCAATTTTTTATTTACTTAGGCATGCACCTATTAAAATTTTTACAACAAAACACTATTACCCGAGGGAGTAAGCTACGACAAAAATAATTATAAATTAAATACGCATATATTTATTATAGATGTATGTAAATCGAGATGTATGTAGATCTAAAAGTAAAGGTTGTTGGCTCTAAGTGTTGGCACGAGTTATTTTCAACATTTCAAATCGTATTTTCGGAATGTAAATAAACGAAAATAAAGTGCTCGTTTGTTTTGCCTCCTTCATTCTCCAGAATACCGGGCGTTTGAACCGTGCTCGGTTGTTTTCAATGCCAAAAATCGGTTATTTTCAATGTCAACGACTAATAGGTCATTCAAGTTTTTTGTTTGGCCCATTAGCCCGGTCGTTAGTCATTTGTCGTCATATGTCGCTCAATCACACACTTTTCTGGGAAATTTAAATTTACATTTGAATGATTATTATTTTTTTTTTTATTTTTATTGAGTACTGATTAAAAAACATACGTTTTTGTGCAAAGAAACCATTTTCAGGAAAGTGGTGTTTTCGAGGGACTATATCTTGCTTACAAAGTTTCTTCGATTAGGTGAGAACGAGAATGAGAAACTTGTTTTTGCAAATTACATTTCAAACCATCATTTCTTACTCTCTTTTGCACCGATATTACTTAAGAGACGCCGAGAGAGACGTCTAGCGAGCGCTTCACTTTTGTTTTGGATTTTTGGATGTGAAAAATCATATAAAAGATGACATAGTAAGTCAAAACTTAACATAAGCCTGGCTTAAATACTGTCAGAGCAAATGAGGATTATTAAGTATTTTTAAACATTATTTGTAGAGGTGTAAAAATCGTGCCTTAACCATATGGGATGTTTCAATATATTATCAATAGTCAGCTTTTCATTCACATTATCCGTTAGTTTTCAACATACAACAATTCCGTCCGACCGCCGGGACTACTCCCGTGTTTAAATTCACAGTAGCTACAATTTTATAGTCATAAAAATTATATTAAAACATTTTTTTATATATTACAATGAAACTATGCTATTTGAGTTACGTAGCAAAAATAACTCCTTCTAGATGGCTTCCATCTTCCCTGATGCAATTTTCAAGCCTGTTAAGAAAACTGGTCTATTCGCATTCCAGTCGTTCGCATCTCTCGTTGATCTGCAGTACTTCTCTTTGAATAGATCTTTTTGGAGCATGTAACAAACGTGGCTTTTCAGCGAAAAAGTCAATAAAAAGTCTCTCTTTTTTTACTTTTTCTTTTTGTAGGGGTAAATGTTTGTTTTTTTTTTGTGTGGGTACCTAAAGGAGTGGGTTTATCGTAGAGTTTATGCCGAAAAACCACGTTAACACAAGATCCAAAAGAAGCTCTGCAAAGAGAAGTACTGCAGATCGAAGAAGAAGACACTAGAGCGTGTGTGGGCCAGCTTTTCAAACAAACCTACATCAGGGAGGATGGACGTCATTTGCAAAAGGGTATTTTTGATGCATAACTGAAATGGCATACTTTTAGCCACATAAATAAACATATTTTTGAACAAATTTCTTATGTTCTATATCTTCTTATAGTCATGGTGGTCACCCTGGGTCACCCTGTATATAAAGCATGAAACACTTCACCATCTCTACCTTCATCACCTACCTACAGCAGATCTGAAATGCATTCGAGTGAAATGCTTTGCACTTTTCAATGTATGTTACTTTCAAATGACCCTTCAAAGGATGTATCGAAGGCTGACAAATTCAATTTTTTTCAATTATTTAATTGTTAAATTTTCCAATTTTTTTTTGTTATATTATGTTTTATTTCAAACTCGATTTTAAACTAGTTACGAGCTATAAATGGTAAAATGGTAAAAATGTTTAATTTTAAACGCCATTATTCCAAAAACAATTGAAATGAAGCATATGACATATTCATATAAAAGGCTTAAATTAGCCAATAGAATGTAATATAAGACTGCAACAGAATTTTTGATATTCTGTATACCGATATTCTTCTCATAAATATAATTGCCATCATAATAGTATTATGCTTAATATTTTACATTGTATGTCCAGCTCTTGTTTAGTCAGAAGTAAACCTTAGAAGACACCTGACGGAGAATTTACACATCTAAAGACACCTGATGGTAGAATTTGGTGTACATCTTGTGAATTTAGTGGTCTTTAGAGAAATTTAAGGAAATTTAGCACAAAATTTAGTGGAATTGAAAGTAAATTATATGAAATTTTGGAGTACACATTTTATGAAGTGATTTCTCCTTTGGGGCACCCACCCAGATAAAAAACTATTATGCCTCAATTCTAAGATGTATCCTCGGATGTATCAGTAACTATATTTATTACTTGAATCAAACATGCAAAAACACTGCAGAAACACATCGAAAAGAAAAATAACCGAATTTAAATTTTAGGGAACTAGGAGTTAAAGCTGATTCATGGCCGTGAAGCAAGGTGAGGGGTACCTACTTAGGATTAAATAGGTACCTACTCAGTTCATATATACTATATATAGTAGCAATAAAATACATAAAGTGGATGTTAAAGTTACCAATGACAGACTACCAAGGAAGGTTGATGAGATTGAGGAAGCTTCTTGCAGTCTTCACAGTTCTTCAAATTGTTTTGGATATATTAATGAATTAAAATTTTTTTAACACATCTTTAGCACTATTTTTCCTTATATTTTCCTAACAAAGCATTTTTGGTTTTTGGTTCATTAAGCAAACCTCCATTATTTTTGAACATAGAATTTACTGTAAAAGATTGTTTCCCTAATTAAGGCTCACCCTGTATACATATACACAAAGGCAGTCTGCCTCTAGGGCAACCTATACAGACCATCTAAAAATGTGGAGATCTCGGTGGAGATACATTTCAACTGATTTGAACACTTGTACGAGCCAAAAATTGGAGAGATGTCTGTTAGTCCTAGCTTTGGCAGCCTGCACTGCATTATGATCTCTACAGGATTACTGTGTGTGTAAAACTTAGAAGAACTACTCAAAAACTCACCCCTTCTCAATTGATGAAGCAAGAGAAGTTGCAATGTCTAGTTTAGTTTAGTTCGAGAAACCCCAGTTATCTGTAAAAAACACATTGTTCACTGGAACAACCAACACTTTTGTGCTACTTTGAACCATCAATATCCAAATCTAGATAGCAAAAACTATATAACGAGGAAACATAATAACAAAAAATCAGAGAAATCACTGTAAAACGTAACATAAAACAATAATAATAAGGAGCATTAGATTAGAAAGATAAATCAAAGTAATTAATAGCGTTTTTCACTGGCTGCACTAGTGCGCATCGAGTGTATTCCCATCTTTATGTTTTGGTTGAATTAACGAAGGATAGAAGTATTCTCAGTAACCACTAGCCTTGCCAGTAAAAAACGATATAAATGAGCCCAGTCCCAGGTAATCCCATTGGTTGAAAATCAGCTGATTGCGTCTTTCCAAAAAAATAAAAAAAAGAAGGTTGTAGCGTTTTCGAGTGACCGCTCTAGAGCGTTCTGAGAGTATTTCTATATTTAAATTCTGGTTGCGATTGTTGCGAAAGCGAAAGAAAATGATAGAAATACACTCAGTGGACTTTAGAGAGCCGCTACTCTAAAATCGCATTAATAAAATTAAAACTAAAAGCTATTTCGATTTAGATCTCTAGTCCAGAGCAGAACTAGTGCCATTTTTGCGTTCAGTTTTTCCGTTCAACTGGTTTTCAGCCGGTTTTTTCATTTGTGAGGGTTTATTCCCTGAAAAATCCCGGGAAAATTCCGGGTTTAATCCATTATAACCTCTAAATTTAACTTACGTTTCTATTTTCAATACGCATAACACTTACCGATTAAGCAATAATTAGTTTTGTTTGTGCAGTTTGGGGCTTTTGATCAATTGACCAGTGTTTAGTTTATCAAAAAACAAACCAGAATCTGGATTTATTGAATTCCTATCTAAAATCTAAACTTAAGTTTTGAAACTACCGGGTGATTTCAAAAAAAGGTGGAAAAAACCCGGGTAAAAACCCAAAATTGGGTTCAAAGGTTTTTTTGGGAATTTTCCTTTCGCCCATCTATACCTTCAACTAAGTATTACACTTAAGCATAATAATTATATTTCATTTTTACCTAGTTTTACTGAGCGTTTTACTTGCAGGAGAATTACTGCATTTTGGTATTGAAGTCTCTGCACCATCATTTCTAAGTACCAGGTCTAATTGGTAGGTAACTTTGACACCATTATTTGTTTTATTGGGCTTGGTTTTATATCGACTTGCACAAGGTCAAATATTTGATTAAAGAAACTAAAATTGTACTGGGTGCAAAAAACCTTTTGCCAATCAAAAACGCTTTGAAATCTGACCGCACTCATTTAGCTCTAGTAACACAAAAAAAAAATCTGTTTACTTTGTCCATCTTTGTTTGGTAACAGTAATTTGCACTACACCAGACAAAGATGGCAATCACCCAAAGAAAAAACTAAAGTGTCAATGTCATAATAACTTGTCATTGTTGTCAAAAATCTAGTTTTAAAAAAAAATAAGTTTTGGGGCCTTTTTGAGGGAGAATGGGTCCTAGTACAAGCAAAGTTTTCTCTCTAGTTCTTTATTAAGAAGACCTCCGAGTCATCCAACTTAAGGATCCCCAATACTTCTCCTTGAGCCGAGGTAAGGAACAAAGAACTTTTCCACCATATAGAAGCTCGAGCTGAAATAACGCGAGAGTTCAACCGCCAGCCGCTCGATATGCGACCAACCTTTTAAAGCAGCACGACCTCGACCATGAACCAGCCTCGCTGGCGGTTTTTGAAAACAAAGAACCGTTTCGACTTTTACTGTAAGTAACAAAAACATATCACCTTTAAATAATTGACAAGGTAGGTTAATTTTATAAATATTTAAGTACGAGTAAAAAGTGGCTCTGTAAATCACTATGAGTAAATAGGCAACACCTATGAAACCTTGAATTAACAATACCATTTAAGAACAAGTCCTGAATCCCGACTGAATATCAGCCACAAAAAACTGAATAAAGTACCTACAACATTCTACATTTTATTATCTATAACCTTTAACAACGTAGGTACAAAATGATATTAGCTATGATAATCTAATATCTTTCACAGTACAACATGCACATAGCAGATAAGAGAAATAGAAATATATTTACATTTTTTTCTTTCTCGGTACATATCAACAAATAGGGACCTGACGATAAGACTGCTGATGAGGTACCGGCAAAACGCACGTGTGAATCGGTATTTTAAAACTACTTACGTTCAGTTTTTAATAACCAAATACTCAAACAAAATGAAAAAATCCGTTGCCGGAAAACTGATGAAAACATAGAACAAAATCACTAAAAACACTGCACACACGAGGTTTATTTTTAGGGACTTTCGAATCGCGTCAAGTAAGTCTTCTTTATTTCGTCTCGCGAACCCCGGCACTGGCACTGACTGCGTTCAACATTCTTTCGACTGGCGCGGCTGCCAACGATTTTTACCTCCCGCCTTCGTTCAACGACGAGCAGATGTTAAATAAAATAAGACAGAGCTAGTTCCGACGACCGACGACCCTCCAGTTCGTACCGAATTTATTCGTAAAAAGGGCCCCCACTGCTTTCTGTCTGCCGTTAAGGGCGGCTTCGGCACCCTTTTTTCAAATAATATGGATACACGCACACACACACACACACATAAGACCTCCGAATAGTATTTGGCTAAAAGCATGGAACAAAGAACAAAGAAACTTGAGAGTTATTATAAGAGCTGCTTTGTTGTTGCAATGATGAGTTTTTCCTCAAGTACTGGTATTTTTTATATTAAAATGTATTAAATTTCATATTTCATTGTACCATCTCATTAATCTGCAATGATTAATTAACAATTAGTTAGATAAACATTTACGTTATAGTAGTGATGTTGATAAAACAACAAAAATATGAATGAAATGTAGGTAATTGAATACTCAATGAAACTTTTACAATGAAGTTTTGTTTTCCGAAAACCGAGAAAACAACACAGACAAAGAACTTTTTTTTACAACCGAGCAACTACAAATTTGCGCTTCCAAAAGAATGTGCAAAGTTGCGTTTTTTCGAGGAGGGTACGTTTTTTACATTGCCGCTTGCCGAGCGACAAAGTAACCAAAACTCTCGTTTAGTTGCCATGGAAACCATAATAAAGGAACATAACATTTCTGCGACTGTTGCCACAAAAGTATGAGGCCGCCGTCACATACAGCGGAACGGAACGGAGCAGAAATGTCAATAACGTCATTACACATGTCAATAACGTCATTACACATGTCAATTCCTATTTTAGCTTTTATCTGATTGGTTTAAATTCAACTGTGAAATTACGCTCCGTTACGCTTTTAACCAAATTCCTTTGTATGTGACGTGGCCCTGAGTTGAGGGGTATTTGACAGGTGTCGAACAATTTTGTGGCCAGCGCGTCACTTTAAGATCGTTCTTGACCAAAACATTTGAGGTTATCAATAATTATTAGTTTTTACACAGAGGAAGACTTAACTAGAGTCCTTTATTTACAAAATTTTGTCTGGCATCACGTCTAAACGTTCGGTGTGATGTTGCCCGCTCTCAGGGTCCAACTACACAACCCATATTATTATGTTTATATGTTGTGTAGCCAAATGTAGCCGTACACCACGATTAGCAACCACCAACCACGTTTTAATAATTATTTTATCATTATGGTGAGATACTGTGGCATATGTAAGTCTTCTAGTTATAAAAGTGGGACAGAAATCTTTCGTATCACAGGTAAGTGCATGTATCATGTTTTCATCGATTACCCGACTCGGCGGCCATTTTCTCATTCCCCTTGCGACGCGCGCCTACTGTGGTCCATATGCATGTTGGAAGTAAACAAACCTGGCAATTTATGATTGACTTACTGAGTCTATTTAGTTTGAAGATCGATGGTTTTTACCAAATATTTATATAAAAACATCGGTTGTAGAAAAAATCTTGTGTGTAATTCGTGTGCAAAGTGACCAAACCAAACTTCTCATTCAGAGCGCAATATATCAATTTGCGGTCTTAATATACAAATAGCTATATCGTAAAATCATTCGTAAATCATTTTTGCGCGGTTAGGAGCCGTTTTGGGTAAAAGTTTTGTTGTCGTTTTTGGGCACGCAGTGTACAAGAAAATATGCCAAATAAAAGTTGTGTAACTTTAAGGGGGATTAAAGGTAATATCGAATTTTTTGAGAGATGGCGCTACTAATGTCAGATAGTCAGATGGTTGACAACTTAATTTTTTTAAATTAATCAATATGTGTTTTTTTTCTTGAATTGGATTCAACTCTTAATTAATTTTAAACAGAAAAGTATTAAGGTACCTATGGGCTAAACCGAAGCTAAAACTATCAGATTTCGAAATATCTACAGGGTGTCTTTAGTAAGGGTTAGTGAAGGGATTTCAGAAACTAGCAAAGTAAGTTAAATGGAGAAAGAATTGCAGTTTTAGGAGATCAATTCAAAACCACTGCAAAATTAAAAAAAAATGTAATGACACACATCGCCAAAAAACAAATTTTGACGATTAATTTTTTCGCAAAATTCGGCTAAATACCACTAAATCTCAGATGTTGTGTGATCAAAATTTACCAGATTTTTTCTCCCTGCTTTCTCGTGAGCTTAAAATCACTTCAGAAGGTGTACAGGGTGGCGCCTTTTCGAATGATTTATGGGGTAGGTATTGACGAAACCATAATAGATAAATGAAATCTGATTGCACGTTCTCAGCTCCGATTTTAAAAATACATTTTTTTTTCAAGCGGACTAAAAGTAGGTACGTCATTTGTTTTCTCCATACGCACATCTAATCCTGAGACCAAAAAAGTAGCAAAAAGTCCTAGGCAGTAAAAGTAAAGTCAAAAGTCTCCGCTAATATCGTGGTGGCGCAGTTGTACATAAACGATTGTCAATATTGTAATTTACGAAAACTTTTAAGCACTAGATTCTAGATGGCACTGCAGCAGTTAGAGTAATCAGAGCTCTTGGTGCAAAAGTGCATCCATCCTATGTTTCAGTTTTTGACGCAAATTCTTACTTGATTTCGCGGATTTCAACTGGTTAGTACTTGTAGGTTTTAGTTTTGTAATATATAAGGTGTTTGATTTAATTAATCAAAATCACCACTGCTGTCATGGTGGCGCATTTACAAACGATTTTCATCCACCAAAACCATTTGAGCACTAGATGTCACCAAATAAACCCGTCTGAGTGCACCTATTGCCATCTTTATATTCTTATTGGGAAAACAAAGGATGAGAATACTCGCAGAACGCTCTAGTCAAAATTTCATATCTTCTCGAATTTTTGGTTTGTCTGTTACATGTCATGCGCGTCATAATATTTATTTGTCATTGTGATTGTTATTAATTTAGTATTGCGTACATTCCGCCGACGGCAGCAGCTGAGAAGTTTAGTCAGCGAACCCTGAAATTGGCCAATCAGGTGCCGATTTTCAGCGTTCGCTGACTAAACTTCTAACCTGCTATATTCTATTCTAACCTGCATATTTTACCATAATTTACCTACACCTAAACCACCTAAACCATTGGCTATGATTTAATACCACTAAAACAATTGAATATTAAAAACCACCGTTCTGAAACGTTCTTACTTTACAAATAAATACACCACTAATTGGGTAAGTACTTAGACTCTCCTAAAGAAACGGATGCAAGTAAATTACAAAACTGAATCACAACAGACATACTATTTCATGCATGCTTAAAAAAAATAGTATATGTTACTCGGAGTAAAAGGCTTTTTTATGTTTCGCCCAGTTGCAGGCCTCGCCTTCGCTTCGGCCGTCAATCTCTGAGCTCAGCACAAAAAGACTCACTTTTACTCCTAGTGACATAATCTACTATTTATGGTGTTATTATTTCCTGGTCAGCTTGATTCATTTTTTCTATACAGGAAAATTTTGAAAAAACTGCGCTTTTGATATACCGCTTTATCTCGACTATTATAGGAAATGGAACAAACAAGTTCTCAGTTAAAAAATGTTTTACAGTTTGTCATATGTAATTTAGTGGTGCAGTTGCGAATTTTTTATTGATAGCAATTTTAGTTAAGGTATATAGTTAGTTTTTTTTAGTGGGTCACCCTATATATTATTGGTTCATTGAGTGTTCTTTTTTAGCTGATTCAAATGATGTAAAGATTGGTACTTTTATCTCTACGGGCGTTCGAAAAATTAATAAAAAACTAATTTTTCCCATAAGGAGTAATGGGTTAAAAAGAGTCAGCACATCCCAAATTTAACAAAACGAAATGAGATCAGCTGTCTCTTTCGAACACATTACTCCTTATGGCAGAAATTAGTTTTTATTAATTTTCCTAAAACTACTAGAGAAAAATAAAATAAATTCGGAATCAGTTAAAAAAAAGGCTGTCAAACAATCCGATAATATACAGAATGTCCCACTTAAAAAAAACTAACCTTATATCAATGAAAAATTTGCAAGTGCACCTCCAAATTACGTAAGAATAACTCTAAAATATTTCTATTACACTTTTTGTTCTATTTCCCATAATAGCCGAGATACAGCGCCATGCCAAAAGGGCAGTTTTTTCAAAAACGTCCTGTACCTGTATACCGAAAACGAATCAGGATCACAGGGAAATGATGATACCAACGAGCTAGTATATTACATCTGGAGAGGCCCTTCTTTTTTACAGTTTTGGCTCCTATTTTTAGCAGTAGGTACCTTAAAAATGGCCGCGATATCCCGATTGTAGTCAATAGTCACTTGACGTCTTACGTGTTGATTTGAGGTTGTAATGCGCCAATTTATGACCTCTGATGAAGAAATTAATGGCAGACTTCCAGCCAAAAAAGGGACCATTTTTAGGAAAATATCGGTATTTGTCGCCTTTGTCCATATCTCCTAAGTCATTGTTCAATGGTACTATGACGTCGGATAATGACGTGCCATAGATGTCGGGGAATGTATTCCCAGAAAAGATTTTTGTTATTCACGGAAACACCACTGGGACGACCTGAGATCGTTATAGCTTATGAATGTGGTGTCAGCGTTTCGTCCCGAGGCTACCATACAAGGCATGGTAGACCACGGCCTCATACGTCGGGGTGAGAGTTCATAGTTGGAACTTGGATTTGAAGACAAATTGGGCGCAAAAAAAGTTGTAGGATGTTACGAAGGATTTCGACTAACGCTGCCACCTGTGAGTCGGTGGGTGAAGTTTCGACGCTGCCATCTGTGAGTCGGTGGATGAAGTTAGGCCACAATACTCCCCTCCAGTGGCAACCAGACCGGAGGTTGTGTGATGTGAGAGAAGCGAGGCTCTTTGCGAACTAAGGGGACAAAAATTGTATTACTGTTGATTGAGCGAGGTAGAAGGTGGTGTGATGTTATAAAGGATTTCGCTAAAGCCTAGTTCTCAGAGCTTTGTCATGTCGCTGCGACACTTGGTCCGACCAATGAGAGATCATGTTTTGAAATTTCCCTATGTCGTGCGACACCCTCTTTGTAGTTGGATTATTTCAACTACACGCTACTTGTCGCGGCACGTATAATAAACAAAAAATAATATACTGTTTGAAAGCTGAAAACTTACTAAAAACGGAACAAACTTTACAAGTTGAAATATGTCATATTACTGGGTTCATTTCCTAATAAATTTAACAGCAAATCAAATTCATAGGTTGAATTCAGGCAAGTATCCAAGTAAAATATCTGCGACAGCGAATAATTAAACTTGGAGAAGGGGGTGTCGCGGCGACATGACAAACCTCTGAGAACTAGGCTTAATGCTGCCGCCTGTGAGTCGGTGGGTGAAGTTTCGGCGCTGCCACCTGTGGGTCGATGGATTAAGTTCAGCCACAATACCATTAAATTTACCATGAAAATCGGAGCCGAGAATGTATAAACTTGTAACTGATTGCACATTCTCGGCTCCGATTTTTATGACAAATTTTATGGTGTCATTGTCATTATTTCCTGGGCAACTTAATGTATATACAGGGCGTTTTTTGAAAAAAAACTGCGTATTTGACATGGCGCTGTATAAGAATTGTCCGCTATTGTAAGAATAAGAACCAAAAGTCAAATAGAAGAGTTTTTCATACCAAATTTAGCGGTGCAGTTGTGTATTTTTTATTGATAGCGATTTTCAAGTTATAATACAGTTAGGTTTGTTTTTAATGGGACACCTTATATATTATTAATTCGTTCGATTGCTCTTTTTTAGCGGATCCGAAAGATGTAAAGTTTTATACCTCTATCTCTAGTGGTTTTCGAAGAATTAATAAAAGGACTAATTTTTCTTTAAGGTAATGCAGAAAGAGCCACCGCATTCCAAATCTGACAAAACAAGGAACACACTTGAATGGTCGATAGCTCTTTTTTTAGCTGATTAGGATGAATTAAAGTTGTATATCTAACCTGTAATAGTTTTCGAAGAATAAGTAAAAAACTTTTTTTGTTATAAAGAATAATATGTTAGTTCAGTGTTAGCTTGTTAGAAAGAGATCTCAGAGCTGATCACAGTTTGTTTTGTCAGATTTGGGATGCACCGCCTCTTTCTAACACATTTCCTTAAGGAAAAAAAATTGTTTTTTTCTACGACCATGTAAAAATAAACAACTTTCGTCATACCTTGCCCTAGCCGAAAACGTAACTTTCGTCTCTAGTGAAAGAAAATCCCATAACGTTAACTTTCGTCTCTAGTGACGAAAGTAACTTGTTGTAATATCTCCAATTAAATGCGATTTAACTGGTCTAATCTTATAAAACACCATGGAAAATGGTGATATCATACAAAAACATGTATATTTTGCCTGCCCGGGCCTCAGAAAAGTGAAGCAAAGTGTTGAAATTTGGCCAAACTGAAGTCATTAACAGTCGAGGTGTCATGTTGACAATGACGTGCCTTAATTTTTGAAAGAAATACTCTATAGAGATTGTTTTTAAAGTTAATGAAGACTTAATGTTAGCATGGTCGAAGAAAAAGTATAGTGTTTTACTCGTTAAAAAAGCATTTTCTATTGCTCGAGAACATTACCAAACTCGGCTTCGCCTCGGTTGGTAAACTGTTCTCTTGCGAGAGAAAATGCTATTTTCGTCACTCGTAAAACAATATACTATTTATTATTTCCTCGAAAACCACTAGCGATAAAAATATAAAACTTTACATCATTCGGATCAGCTAAAAAAGAGCAATCAAACAAAGTAATAACATACAGGGTGTTCTATTAAAAAACCTAACTTTATATCATAACTTGAAAATTGATCTCAATAAAAAAAAAAACAAAATGGTATGAAACGTATGAAAAACTATAGAAATATTTCTATATAACTCTTTGTTCTATTTCTTATAATTGCCGAGATATGCGTGTGCACTTTTTTCAAAAACGTCCTGTATCCGGAAAACGAATCAAGTGCTACTTCAAGAAAAAATAAAAAAAAGTTCATTTATTTGACTTTAAATTCCACTAAATTCGCGATGGAATACACCAAAACTCATCAGTGATTTTCCCTTTGTATATTATCCATACGATAATAGGTTTCCATCACTAGTACCCACATTGATTTGTTCGCAGATTAACGTGAAAAGTAACGGTCCCCATTTTGATGAGTAATGATTTGCCGATTTGATGATAAATCCTAAAAACCTACAAATAAATGTTAATAGCCATTGTCTTATTTTACAGTTTATAACCCGTTAACGACGATATAATAATAAGTCGTTAAAAGGTCAATGACCAGTACAATAGAAGATAATAGACGACAATTTTTGGTTGTAAGTACCTTCTTTTGCATTTTGAAATAGTAACGGTTATTTTGAATTAGCGTCTCTGGAATTACTTAGGCCGCGTTTACGCAACTTTATTCCTCATTGTGAATAATTATTTTTTACATATTCTTGATTTTCGAGAAACCGTAGGTTGGAAACTGAAACCGCCAATAAGGCATATTTAACAATGTTTTTTCTTTTGCGTTGCCCAGTCAACTTTCAACGGCTGATTTTTTCCCGCATTGTTGATCAAATATGCGAGACAACAAGGACGAGTTCGGGTTCTCGCGCCAGTTTGAGCTCTCCAGACCATCATCAGCGTCTAAAATTCTTCTTGGTAAAAACTCTCGCATTAGGGGGTCAAACGCACCGTGGATTTCTGACCCAGTACGGAACAGACTCTAGAGATGTTCAAGAAGATTTTTCACAATACAGGCGGTCTCGTAAGTACATGATCAAAAGAAAACTATGGCGTTGTTTTATTAAAAAAAAAAAACGATTTGATCAAACTTCCATTAAGAAAAAGTTTCTGATCCTATTTATGATCAAAATTTTTAGAAAAAAATTGTGTTTTTTTAAATTTTCCAAATTTTTCCAAAAAAATCTTTATTTTGGTGGGACACTGTGTACATGAGAAAACATCATCTAGAAGACTATGAATCTTCGACAGAAAAAGAAGACATAATTAAGTAAAGTAAATGAACTTTTGATCCTTCATCTTTTTTTTTTGCCGTTTCACATCGAACTACGTGACGATTTCAAATGAACAGCAGCTATAATAATGTGTGCTTTCTGTATTGCTTTTATTATATACGTGACGATAACTAATTATTTATTTTTTTTATGAAATTGTACTGTTGACAAACAACTGTTTGATATCTCCGTAGTCAATTTTCTCTATATGGAGGAATATCAAAAACAAAATTTCCATATAAGGGGAACATCGTATTGTAAAGTTTTAATAAGTCCTTTAAAATACAGAGTGTCGCAAATTGTTTTTTTTATTGTTTTATGCCATGGTCAAATTTCTTTACAAGCATTTTAGTAAAAATATCTTATGTTTATTTTATACACTTTGATCTTAAGTGATGTATAATGTATTTTAAGGACGTGATTATCGATTTTTGGATTTGAACTGAAGGTTGGCCGTCGAAATCATAACAACTTAATCCGACGGTTTGTTATGCGCGATAAAGGCCAGACTTAACGTACGTCGGACCTTGGCGATCTGTTGATTGTTGATTGTAGCCACTTCATTATTTATTTCACTTAGTTCCTGTATATAAACTGAACTGGTGCGCAAATATGCTTCGTTCCGTTTATCATCAAATTTTGCGCTTTAACCTTGCAATTATATGCATATTAATAATCTTGCTTTGATTTATATGGGTGGACCGTTTGCTAATAAGTGTTTGTGATTGCGATCAGCCTTGTGTTCTTAAATCGCTAATGCAAATCGCTATAAAAATAACTCCCGACGATCATCCCAAACGACGACCTCCCGAATTTATTGTTAAATTTCGAAATGCGATTCAGCCCGTGATGACGTCATCAATCGTCCGTCTCGTTCCCTGCCATTCTAGCGACCTTTCTTTGTTCCGATGCCACACAGTTCTTTGTGACTTAGGTCAGGTTTTGCAGTTAGAACGCAGTGGCGCAACAACGACGTTTTCTAGTCATCAAACCCGAATGGTAATAAAGCAGTAATTGACTTATTATTGTTATCGACTAATTCGCATGAAACCTAATCGATGGTTGCGCTAACAGTAACTTGAGACCATTATTTCCTCAATCGTTAATACTACTGCAACCTTGACACTCCATCAAATTGCATAAACTCATAGTCCTGTGAAATGGATAAACAAGGTTATAGAAAGGTTTGGATATTTGTTAAGGAACCTTAAGACGACAAATAACATTGATCAGGATGAACAATAATGTACCTTGAGTTGGTTTCCATTCACTTTTTTCTTAATGAGAGTTATAAATCTTTTACAGCTGTCGTTTGAAATGTATTTTTTTTATGAAACGACGATTGTATAACTAATTCACTTATTTTCGCCATCTGGTTACCTTTAAAATATTCATTTTTTTCATCTCCTTTCAACACATGTTGAAAATATACGATAAAAATGTCAAAGTCAGATTTCCAACGCCTACTTGATGTCAGTAATAAGTGAATGGCTTATAGGTGTAGGTATATATATTTGTCACCATAACCTCTGTTCAATTTTTTTTTGGCCAACAGTAAGAATAGTTACTCCCGCGTACACTACAGGGTGATCTCTTTAACTTGAGACAACGAGATATCTCGAGAACTTGTGGGATAAAAGATTTTGCTTCAACGCGGCCGTATATTGTACAGAAGGGTCTATTTTGGGAAAATATTTTTACAAATGCAGGGTAGCTCAAAAAAGTGTGACGTCATATAATGTAATATTTTTAAATAGGACACCCTCTATTTTGTATTAGATTTTGATACATCTTATAGCTTGTACTGGACCCTGAAAATTTGACAACGTTCCTGCAATAGAGATTCTTTAATACACTAAAAGTATCTTGTATGAGGTATCATGTATTTTCTATTCACAAAAGTTTGACATCTCGTTAGCCGTGGAAATTTGATCGACGTTGTTTGCCAATCTTCTTGATGTGAGCAGGAAATGGGTAGAGAAAAAATAAACATTCCATGACTACTAAGGAGTCCAAAAATCCTGAAAGGGAAATACAGGGTATCCCAACAACTGACCGCAATTATGCCAATTTTTCAGGTTAGAGATCTATCAAAATCTAGTAAAAAATCCATGGTGTTCTATTTGAAAATATTACATGACACACTTTTTTGGCCCACGTTGTACACGTGAAAATATGTGCCTAAAATACGGGGTGTTCATTATAAAACTTCATCTAGCAGGCTATGAAATTTTGACAGAAGAGGATGACATAATCAAAATAAATGGACTTTTGTTTCTCCATCCTTTTCTTTTGACACTTCACAGCCAACTAGATGAAGTTTTATAATGAACACCCCGTAGGCTCTTCTATATAAAAAAGGCTACCGTCGGAACAACATTTTTTACCCTACTAATTCTCGAGATATCTTGGGTGTTTCAAGTTAAAAAAGACTACTTTGTATAACAGACAAGTGCTTGTGTGTGCCTTATGCCATTATCAGCGCCCAAAATAAAATTTTGGGGTCAAAATGTTCAAATTAGACACTTAAAATGTAATAAACCATACAGCAAACCAGTGCAATGTTTTCATAAATTTAATTAAATAGCCTTCTATTTAGGAGAATGTAGGGTCGATTGAGGTTAAATGATTTGAATTGATTAAATGTAGCCGGGTGGAGAATTTTACAATTATTCGACTCTGAGGATCAAAGTTGTGATGGGTAACATCATCACATCGATAATGCCAAGAATGTGGATAAGACAAGTATGGAGCCACGAGGAAACCCCTTGGTTAGTACTATTTGAAAAAAAAAGTTACTCAAATTAGAGAGTACCTTGTTGGAATCTCTAGCAAATAAGATACGTATGATATTAGGTTAGTATTTCGGTTTTTATGCATTGTTAAGAGCAATCTGTTTGGACAACATGGTGGACACCAAAAACATGGAGATTGGAGGGTCCTCTGCGTTTAGTTTGATGCGAAGCGCTGCCTACTTTTGAAACTATCCTAGAAATTTCTACTACTTGGATCGACGTAACGTAATAAAATTTTTTTGACGTTTGGAGAAAAATAATATATTGTTTGTAGAACATTTTTTTTGTTTTACTGCCAGACAAACGCGACTTTGCCAGACTATGGCGCTTTGTAGTTAGATGGCTAGATTATTCTACCACATTGCCCACTATAGTTTTCAAAAACAGAGGCACATGTGTATGTTATGTTCTTAACGTACACCCTTCAAAATATAGACAATAAACGTTTTGCCGAGCTTCCTAACGACTCTCGGCAAGCGGTTTGTCGTCTGTTAGAGTGAAATAACGAATTTTAAGTTGCATCCGGTCCTCGGGTGTTAATCTACAATGCATTACTTGTGGTACCGAACAAGCACAGAATTTTAATGCCTCAACTAGTGTCTACTGATTAAAATTGTAGAGAATAGAAGCGCCGAGTTTTTTTTTTCAGTAAGATACAGCAAAAGTTATGAACAAACGGTTCTTTGTGAAGAAATTGTAAACAAGAAACTGTTTTGGTTTTAGTGCTAGGCAAACAAAAATTGAAGAGTGTTTTCAACCATAAAAAATACTTTTGTAATAAATTTTATCACTTATGTTATTTTTATTTTTTCATCGATTTTTTTTTCTCGACAACAGGGTTTGATATGGTTTGTTGCATTTTTCGTCACTGCAAAAGGGTAAAAATGAAACGACAATAAAATATGTACCTTTAGATACTTGTACCTTAAGATAAAATTGCTGAAAAAGCTTGATTTAATATCTTTTAAAGCATTGAAGAACTCTTCGAATTTCTGCTCTTCTTGGAGCGGATTTTAAACATCGAAACAAATTTTTACTTATTTTTGGCAGACATCAAAAATGTCGTTCATTGTTGAATAAAAAAACTAACAAGCAAGACAGCAGAGTGGGGAAGGTAAGTTTTTTCTAAATTAAATATGAATGAAAATTGAGAGCTTCTTGGTTAATATCCCTAAAATTATGGGATCGTAACTTCTATAAATGTTACTTAAAAGGAAAATTTCTGTTCTCCTAATAGCATGTCTTTGGAGAATATGTATCACACAATTTTTTTAAAAAACTTCATGGTTTACCTCATATTAAGTTCTATCTGGTGTTTAGTACTCAACATATTTATACTCTCCTGTTATCTGTTTTTTAGATAATAGCAGTAAAGTGACTTTTATAAAATATTGTCGAAGAAACTAAATATTACCGGGCTTTTTAAGAAAACAAGAATCAGTATAACCCCACATATGACCGTTAGGAAGGCACAGCTCTCCCTTTGGTCTTGCAAGAACCTGTGCGGTAGATCATGTGGGATGGGACCCCAAGAAACTATGTGGATATACGTGCCGGTAATAAGATCGATTATCACGTATGGGGACTTAGTTTGGTATCGAAAGAGCAGACAAAGCTCCATCAAAGCTAAACTGTCGTCTTTACAGAGACAAATGTGTCGCTGCATCACGGGGGCAAAGAGAACGACGCCTACGGCAGCCATGGAGCGCATGCTTGACCTGCTTCCACTTCCAATACTCCTGGAACGAGAGGCAATGAAGGCGACGTACCGGCTGCAACAAATGACGAACAGCACCGCAGCCATTCGATGGTGAGACCAATAATACCCAGGCTGGCTTGGAAGGGCTTGCGATATTGAACATGGGCTTCGACCTAATGGCATCAAAACGTCAATGCTCCCTCACGAGAAGACTGGCACGAACGAGGTGAAGATCTGCAACTGGCAGGAAGTACCTGGTACACGGACTGATCCAAAACCGACGAAGGGGCTGGCTCCGGAATGTACGGGAGATCGGATGGCATCTGCACAGCAGAGAGTCTGGGAAGTGTTTCAGGCGGAAATACATGCCATTGAATTGTGTGCCCGACACCTATTAGAGAAGGGAGGACACAATATATCAATAAAGATCTGCTCGGTTAGTCGGGCAGCGCTTCTAGCGCTTATGTCTTTGCCAAAACTGTTTGGAACTGCCACAGGACTCTCATCACCCTATCGCAGGAGAACAGCGTCACACTGGTATGGACCCCGGGCCTTCGTGGTTACGAAAGCAATAAGAGGGCCGACTTTTTAGCTAGGAGGGCAGCGGACTGTACATTCGTAGACCCGGAGCCGGCACTGGGAGTCCCATACTCTCTGGGCAATTCCAAAACTGTTTGGAAGTGCCACAGGACTCTGAATACCCTATCGCAGGAGGACAGCGTCACACTGGTATGGCTCCCGGGCCATCCTGGTCACGAAGTCAATGAGAGGGCTGACCCTCTAGCCAGGAGGGCGGCGGGCTCTGCATTAGTCGGCCCGAAGCCCGCACTGGGAGTCCCATACTTTCTGGTCAAGGCTGCACTCCAGAAATGGAGCGAAGTCCCAGGACTGCTGGGAGAACCTACCCGGACTATCACACTCCAAAATATTTATCACGGGAACAGAAAGGGCAAAAGCCCAAACATTCCTCAGACTAAACAGGAGACAAATCAGAGTGGCCATTGCACTGTATACAGGACATAGCAGACATAGAAGATTTCACATGCACAGGCTCGGACTGTCCGAATAGACGGAGTGTCGGCTGTGCTTGGAGGACGATGAGACAGTCGAGCACGTCCTATGTGACAGCCCGGCTATTGCCAAATCGAGAACCTCACTGTTCGGAAACACGATCATTGAGCCTCAAGATGTCAACGCAGTGTCGGCCAAGAGACTCATCAGATTCGTTGAGGGTCTTGGCATAACGGGTGACACTTAGTGGAGCAAGCAGGAGCAAATCTTGCTGGCAACACTTCGAGTGAGCCACAATAGACCGCAGGTCGCGGTGGATGACTGTACAGGTCCAATCACATTGAATACGAATACGAATCAGGATAACAAGCAGATGTTTCGACTGTAGTAATGCATGTGACTGAATGTATAAACATACACCACATAGGAATAAAAAGAGGTTACGAAGCGTTGAGTACCTTTTGGTAAGCATGATCAAAAAAATTGTCATCAAATCACATTCTTTCTCTACGTTGCTTGTAAGGATACTAAGACAAATATCGCGCAAACTGGCTAGCTAAGTGCACACAAAATGGACAAATAGTTTATCTGTGAAGTTGTAAAATCTTCTCCAAGCTTCATCAAAGTTTTTCCTAATTTATCTTTTTTACTCTTCATTTCTTATTTCAAACCCTTAATATAAAACTCAAGCTATATTATCGTTTGGTGTTTGGGAATACTCCTTTTCATTCTCCAACCATCCGTTAATACCCATGAAGATTTCGTTTGTCTCCAATCGTTTTCTTAGCAAGGCCAATTTCTGTTTCATACAAGTATAACGAATTAGCGATAGATCATCACTTTCACCATTGAAGACCATAACTTCACATGATCAAACAGAAAACCATAAATGACTGATTTATTAAAACTCTAAAAATATTATTTATATTAACACAACAAAATAAGGTTACTTCCTGTTCCAGTTTTTACCTGAAACGATATGGAATCTAATAAAACAATAAACGACAAATTGGATTGAGTTTTATGAAATGTTTAACAACAGGTACAAAAATAATTTGCAAATGATACTTCACTTCTTTAATTTGTATGCTTTTTTTATGTTCTTTGATAGGGATGGTAACAATATAACGATATCAGAGTCGAATTTTTTTTTATACATCAAATGTGACACTTGTGACTTAATGTTCATTTTTCAAAAAAATCTTTTTGACTTTGAGCCCTGAAGAAGTTTTAGTAAATTAGACAAAACGTCGGCCAAGACGTTGTAATATTATTGCTGCCTTTGGTCCCGATCCGACGATCAACCACTTAATTTCACCAATTTATATGGTAACCTAAAATTACGTGTTTTTATTCATATTTTTACAAATATCGTAAAAACAGTTAGAGACACCAAGTTTTTCCAAGTGGCAAACATTTTCGCCAAATTGACCAGTGGGAATAAATTCTATAAAACAACCTAGTGACGTAGGGTAAAAAAAAACTTTAGTGTAGAAAAAGAAGCCTCCCTACAAAGTATTTTTGTAAATTAAAAAAAAAAATCACTTAGTAAGTCTTTCTATGTAGAGCATAAGAGCATAATATGCTAGCCATACGCCAAATTATAAATGGTAAAAAAAAGAAGAAAAGTTTTAAAGCTTAACACCCTATAACTTTCTAAGGAAGAGTTTGAAGGTCTATATTTATATAAACTTTTCGTCATCTTTTTTTTTTGGTCTAGAAAAAGATGTTAAATTGATGCACGCTAATTTTGAAACACCTTCTTCTCAGGCAATGCTAGATATTAAAACCTCTGAATTTGAATCTAGAAGGCAATAATTGTTTTTAAAATAAAGGTTACTAAAGCTTTTAAAAAACGTTTCCTCTCAGGTCAAAAATCTACCTGTCCGACCGTCTGCCTCGTTTTGGTTTCAAAGGGCCAAGTGGTATATGGGCATACGATATAATAAAACACGACATGGTTATGGCTAATTCATGCGAAGGAAAAACAGTATTCTGCTTGGACCATTTTCCATGATGTTGTTAATATAAGTAAAAACAATCACTCTCATACCTTTCTCTTTCTAATAATTTCCCTTTTATGTCATCTGTCCTTGAAGCTTCGATGTACTCATTCATTTTATACTATCGAAAAAATGCGTGTCCTTATGTATACAGGGTGATTCAATGTAAGAGTTAATTGCTGGCATGATTTTACGATAGAAAGTTTCAATCAAAGAGGGTTTTGGCGCCATCGTTATGCAGATACAGAGTATATTAAAAATATATATAATAATTAATTAATATCTCTGAAATCGTTTGAGGTACAACGTATTGTAATAAAATTTCGTATTTGTGAATAATTATCGAATGAAGATATTTTAAAATAGCGCCCTTGAGTTTCTTTTAGTAAGGACTAAAACTAATTTGGACTGAAAATGAAAAGTCTTTTTAATGCTCGTCCTAAATGAACAGTTATTTTAATTCAAATTTTGAAAACATTAACGATTGATTTTAATGAGAAGTCACAGTTTTTTTTAAACATACTTATTTTATTTAAAATATCAACGTACACAAATCGATGATTTAAAATTAGAATGAACTGTCATAAATTCCTAAATATATTAGTTAAACCATTCAAGGAGTTTTTTTTTATGTACATTGTAGTTTAAAATTAAATGTAAGTTTATGATTTGAGAGCCCTGCATGGATCAAATATTTGGTCCAAGTATCAAACGGTCTTACTAGGATCCCGTGTTCATTAGAAAACACCATCTAGAAGCATATGATTTTTTTGACAAAACACTCTCAGTAAAACTTCAGTTTGAAGTTAAAACACCAGTAATGACGTAAATTGCATTGTTACCTAACAGATAAATAACGTAATTTACGTCACATCTGGTGACTGAGAATCAAATACTTGAATTTGGTTCAGAGTAAAGCAGGTAAACTGCTAACGGAAAAGATCGATACAGCAAAATGTTTTGTCATTTTTGGGGGTCTGTATCTCGGAAATGCCTTAGCCCTAAATTTAAAACCTAAAGAGATTTTGAAAGGTCGTTTCTTCTAGAATCACTGTGGGAGATTGATCTTAAATAAGTTATTCTCTAAAGGATATACAGGGTAAAGAAAAACATACTGCAAAATGGTTGCATTTCAACCCACTGCATTTGGTAGGTAGCGTAATTTCAGAACAATCATTGTTATGACATTTAATGGGGTTTGTTGGTATCTCGGGATATGTTCGGCAGTGTTCGGTTTTTTGGCCTACAAAATAAATTCCAGGGGTTTTTCAAACAGTTGACGCTCTTTTGTACGTCACCCTGTATCGCGAGAATGCCGCTATCGATTTTAATAAGATAAATGATTCCTAAAAGACAACTGGTTGTAAAATCAGCGACGTAGACTCATAGTTAATAAAACAAATTTATTCCATTTTGTACAAGGATGGCAAAAAATCTAATAAAAAACTGATTAAAATTTTGTTTACTGTGATGTCATGACGGGAGCCTTCACTTTAAGACTATTTTTATAATGACATTTAAGAGCTATGATCGATATCTCGGGACGGTTTTGGCGGTTTTTTGGTTTTTTGCCTACTAAATCAGTTACAGGGCGTTTACAGAAAGCTTGAACTTTCTTATGAGTTACAATACAAGGTATCCTGAAATTAATTGCGAAATCCTTAGGCAAAAATAGGGCGCAATGTTCATACAAACATAACCCGCAAACGCTTCGTCTCCGAGATACAGGGTGTTGAATTCTTTTTTCTTTATAGCTCTTAGAGTTCTTGAGATATTTAACTCAAATCCTGAATATAGGTAACCATTTATTATCTACATCGTTGGATATACCAAGCGCTAGCCAAAATCGACAGGGTCTTATTTTTTCTCGGGTTGTGTCCCTTTTACCCTCACGAACTTTTTTGTAGCATGCCACTGATCGTTTTTCTTACAAATCTGAATTATCGCAATTTTCGACACTAGTTGCACAATATACTATTAAATATACTCGTGCAATACAACAGAGCTTGAGATCGGCCAAAGATCGCAGAAATCTCCTATCGGCACCCGGAGTTGAATTGAAGAGTGACTTATGGCCATTATTCTATGCGTTCTGTACGTTTCACGTATGACTTTGAGGCTCACAAAAACCCTTTCGTCCATCCTCTTTTGAAAGAATTAATTCCAAATTTAACGACCGAAACGAACAAAGCATCCGGCCTTCTCTATATCGCTTGAGACATTAAAAGTTCACTAAAAATCATCAATGACTTTCCAAATTAACTAAAGTTTAAACACTGAAGAGTGACTTATAGCCATTATTCTATGCGTTGTATGCGTTTCACGTATGACTTTGAGGCTCACAAAAAACCCTTTCTTCGATCCTCTTTTGAGATTATTAATTCAAAATTTAACGACCGCAACGAACAAAGCATCCGTCTACTCTATATCGTTCGAGACATCCGAACAAAGACCCCCAGTTCTATGAGCGAGCAAGAACTAGAAATATCGTTCTTATAAGGGCATTAGAATAATTAAAAGCGGTCTGATGGCGGGGCCACTGGCACTTGCTTTGGCGCCAAATGCGACATTAAAACACCACTTTACGTAACGAACGTTCCTCCCATTAA
Organism: Taphrorychus bicolor; assembly: GCA_951812265.1. Lineage (NCBI taxonomy): Eukaryota > Metazoa > Arthropoda > Insecta > Coleoptera > Curculionidae > Taphrorychus > Taphrorychus bicolor. Next base: position 29,789,064 of record OX638297.1, read on the forward strand.
ATTTTTCGTATGCCAAAGGTTTCGCGCGAATTATGATAAAACTGGCTGAGGGGCAATCCCAGTTGGGGTTTGTGGACAAGTTGAGCTCTAAACTGTAACAGGTTCATTGAATAATTTAAAATGAAGTTGTTTTAGAGGGAAGCAACTTCATCTGAAAGTTAATTTTTTTATTGGAGAATAACGGAAATTAACCCAAATTGCGCAATAAAGGTGACCCGTTTTATTGTGTTCAATATTGCTTTACATTATACTCAGGGATGGGTAGGTAGAAAATTATACATATTCTCACGTATATTTTATTTACACTAGTCAAGAAAACTGCATCTAGAAATTAAATTCCGATGTTTCTAGAGGAAAGGAACCGAATACACTTTACAACTCATTATCTAAAGAAAAACAGAACACATACAAATTAGTGATCAAAAGTTAAGATTCCCTTTTAAAAAGAAGGAGAAATAATCCAAGAACAAGCTGTAAAATTGAAAAATCCGTTGAAGAAAGGAGGTTTAGATGAAGAAACAGTGTGTCTTATTCTTATGAAGACAGTAGGTACATCAGTTAAATTTTAGAGAATCACAACATCTCAAATTCAGTTAAAAAAAGAAGTTTTTTTGAGATATTTATGAAATAAAAAACTGTCACAAATTTCTTTTTTGGATTGTAGGTTTTTTGGATTCCCACATTAACTTTTCGTGTCCTACAACTCGCCGTTAAAAATATCACCTAAAAAATAAAGTATATTTTATAGGTCTTCCCAAAAAATAAAAATCCATCAGTGTCAAGTCCAGTGAGCAAGCGGGCCAGTTGATGGACATGGTGGTCGTGTAATGGTTATTAAAAGTTGGTTTACATTTGGTATGTTGTGGACCAACCATTTTGTTGGGACCAAGTCGTGTTATTTTGTTCACAATGAAAAGCTGATTTGACATTTGTGTTAAAGAGTGCAGCACAGTATTTAAAATAAAAAAGCCGAGGAGAGGTCCAGAAACTCGAAACGGCGTATAACAAATTTTGCACATGATCTTATAGAACAAAAAAGTTGCTGTGGAAAAGTATTTTTCTACTTCGTCAAAAAACTCGAAAATTTATAAAAACAAATTGCGATGAAATAACAATTTACTTACTTAAATACCTTAAAAACAAAAATGTTGATTTTTTTTTTGAGATGTCTATCTGATTCACTAAAACTTTCTATTTTTAACCGATGTTCTAACATATGTGAACTCCACATGAGAACGGGACAAACAGTATGACTTAAATATTAAAGAACAGTTTCAAAGAAATAATTAAATTTGTTTATAAAATAAATATCAAAATAAGCACTAATACAGAAAATAACGACTTTTAAAAAATAAAGGCGGAAAGTATGATCAAAATTTCAAAAAAGACTTGAACCCCGCAAACCAAAGAAAATTACATAAAAATGTTGGAAGAGTGAATAAAATATATAAAACTTGTATCAAAGCAAGTATTTTCGAATTGAGAGAGGGCGATACAGAGGCGGATCCAGATTTCTGTGAAAGGGGGGGGGGGGAGGACGGGAGAAAAAAATAGTGCAAACATTTTTTGAGGTGTCACGTCCACTAAATTTTGGATTTTGGGATTTTGGAAATTCCACGTCGTTTAGACAACGGTTAATTTCGGCTATCACCTATTAACCATTTTGTCCTGTAACTGGCTGTAACTTGAGAACATCTCGACCGATCGGAGTGAATCCAATAATCCGAGTGAATGCAACTGTTTTGCTCTTCTTGATGTCCTCTTTCACTTCCCACCATCGGAAGTTCCGTAGGTGTAAGCTTTTCGGAGATGGACCCCTTCGGGAGGTCGATTTTTATGCACCTTTAGAATCGCGTTTTTTGACCATTTAAAAAAAAACCTCTTTAGAGATACATTTATTCGAATTGATTTTGTTACGTTCTTAGGGGATTGGCAAGCGTGCCATTCCGATCAAAAACAGGAAATACATTTTTTGGATTTTTTTTTCGAAAAAGGCGGGGGGGGGGGGGGCGGTTTTACGACTTTTTCCTGAATTCTCAACTTTGACCGGACTTTCTGTAACTCGAGAATGCCTCGACTGATCGGAGTGAATCCATCTGTTTTTTCCTCTTCTTGATGTCCTCTTTCACCTCTCACCATCGGAAGTTCCGTAGATGCAATATTTGCGGAGATAGATAGATCCCTCGGGATGTCGATTTTTAAGCTCTTTTCGAATCGCGTCTTTTTGACCATTTAAAAAAAAACCTCTTTTAGAGGTTAAATTCATTCGAATTGAGTTTGTTACGTTCTTAGGGGATTGCATGCGTACTATTCCGATCAAAAACACAAAAAAAATTGATTTTTTTCGAAAATGTCCAAGAGGGTATTACGACTTTTTCCTCAATTCTCAACTTTGACCGCCTGTAACTTGAGAACGCCTCGACCGATTGGAAGTTCCGTGGGTGCAATATTTTCGGAGATAGACCGTTTCGGGAGGTCGATTTTTAAACACTTTTAGAATCGCGTTTTTTAACCATTTGTGACAAACCTTTTTAGAGGTTAAATTCATTCGAATTGAGTTTGTTACGTTCTTAAGGGATTGCAAGCGTGCCATTCCGATAAAAACAGCAAAAAAATGTTTTTTCGAGAATATCCGAAAAGGGGGTGGTATTACGACTTTTTCTCAATTTTCAACTTTGACCGCCTGTAACTTGAGAACGCCTTGACCGATCGGAGTGATTTCAAGTGGTTTTTTTACTCTCTTGATGTCCTCTTTCACCAACCACCATCGGAAGTTCCGTAGGTGCAATATTTTTGGAGAAACCCTTTTGGAGATCGATTTCATTTCCCCCCCCCCCCCCTGGATCCGGCACTGGAACGATAGCGACAAGCAAACAATTATTAACTGAAAAATTTAAAATTATTATATTTCGATACGAAGCATGCGCATAGAAAATTAACTTTCTACGGGTTGTTACCCAACTGTGATTGTACTTCATTTAAAATCTTTCGAAATTGTACAGGGGGTTTATTAGAAAACGTCATTTAGAAGGCTATGAATTTTTGACAGAAAAAAGATGACATAATTAATGTAAATGGACTTTTGTTCCTCCATCTTTTTCTTTTGACAATAAGCAACCTAATGTTGCCCTAATAAAATCCCATTCGTCCCAAATAAAATATGACTCTAAATATGAAAATCCCTAAGAAAATATAACTATGCAAACCTTATTTGTAACAGTTTAAACAGTTTACCCTAAGACTCTTCGCCTAGAGGGCTGTATTTACAGTGCACTTGCTTATTTGGCGCCTGAAAACTGGAAGTCAACAGCACGTTGGAAGGTCGTTTTAAAAGGCGGGTAGGCAGCCAACAAAAGAATTCCGGTTTGGCTTGTTAAAGCTTGAAGAAAGAGGTACTTTATTCCCGAGTACAAAGTGCGATGAATTGGTTTACTGTCGTGTCGTAGAACCGAATACGTGACTGAATAATTGTTAGTTCGTTAAGCAAATCGACGACCTGATCAGTTTCGCCTTCTAGCTCTAATAAAAGTGTCTTTGACTCTTCGAGAGCAACTTCGTAGTCCACAATTGAAGAATTTCAAAGCCCAATGCCGCGGAATTTTCTACCACCAACGCCCCTGGGCGATTCGGAACATAGATTAATGAATTTAAATCGTTGAAGGCAGGTTCTATTCTAAAGATCGATCCCATCCCCGCAAGAAAAGATCCGAACAGGTCAAACAAACTTAGTCTTATGTAGGCCTATAAAATCGGTTTCTAAGAACTTCTCGGTGGTCGCCGTTGCCAAGCAAATGTGGCTGCTTTCAAGACAATATTTATAATTCTAGAACCACGTAAAAGAAAGACTTCCTGTTTGAGATAGGTGGGCACGTTGCGTGCTGCCGATGTATATTTAAGTTCAATTTGGGATTGTTTGCATTTAAAGTTTCTGCCTAATGCCTAAAGTTGTTGCGTATTATTGCTTACCCGCGCAAACTAACAAAGAAGGGTTGAGAAGCAGACTTCAGCGATAGTTTACCTGAAAAAGAAATATTCAATAAGTTCCATGGTTATGCTGAATACAGAGTATTTCGTGGTCAAGAAATTCGATTTAGGTTATGCATCACGGTATTACACAATATAATTATTAATTTTACGAATTACAAGTCACCATTATGATTGATTTTCAGTCAAACCCAACACTCATTAGTATATACATATAATTTAATAGCCCCAGTTAGTGTAGAGAAGACAGGTGAAGGAGTGTGCGTAGATTGAAAGGTTATAGCTTTAGGGGACTAGATAGTAATGTTTCACTCAACGTTACGTGGACTTTGGTAAATTACTTCAGATCGATGCGAGGCATACAGCCACCGCACACTTTCTTATCTTCCTTGTTGCAAATCAATCAAAAGTAATCTTAATAACATAGTAACCTAAAATAACACATGCCACATAAGAAGGAACAGCAGCATGAACTTCTTTAAAATTGAAAGATATGCTAAGTTTATTAACTGGGAAAAAAATTTCAATTAGAACAGTTTTCACTGCGGCATTCGGCGAAAAAATTTTGTTAAATAGGTTTTGTTTTTTTTTCTTAACTTTATTTAAAGAGGTGCCAAAGTTATTGCTAAAATTTGACGTTGATATTAATAAAAGGATCAGAATGACTTATTGTTATTTATGATTAATTGTTAGATTTTGTCCCTCAAAGCTCAAAGCACCCCTCAAAAGAAATTCTTTATTTGTAATTGCTTAAGGCCCGGCATTTTGAATTCCAATTAAATTGATTGTAATATTCTGCGTCATTACACCAATTATAATGATCTTTCTTTGACGAGACAGAATATGCCCAAATATTATTTATGTAACCTTCGATAACTTCGTCTACATCATAGAAATATTCAAAAAGCTTATTCAAATCGATTTTTAACAATAAAGGTTTGTAAACTACTTCATTTGATAAAAGCATGAAACAATATATTTTAAAAATGACGTTAGCAAACGACGGTTAAATATTTACCGACCGGTTCATTATCGAATTAAAATTAATCAACGTATGTTGTTATTTGATATCTTTTTAAGGTTTGTGGCGGAACTTCATCTACCGACTCACCGGTGGCAGCGCCGAAACTTCATCCACTGACTCACAGGCGGCAACATTAGACGAAATCCTTCATAACATCATACCACCTTTAATGGGCCGAATTTGTCTTCAAATACTCAAGTTCCAACTATGGTCTCTCACCCCGACGTATGAGGCACCACGACTTACTGATGAGTCCAAGGTAGACCTCGGGACGAAACGCTAACACCACATACATAGGCTATAATGATCTCAGGTCGTCCCAGTGGTGTTTCCCTGAATAACAAAAAAACAAAAATCTTTTCTGGGAAAACATTTCCCATTTATGGCACGTCATTAACCGACTCGATAATAGGTGACCCCGACGGGATTATTGTGGCGGAACTTTATCTATCCACTGGCAGGTGGCGGCGCCGAAACTTCACCCACCGACTCACAGGTGGCAGAATTAGTCGAAATCCTTCATAACATCACACCACCTTTCCTGCGCCGAATTTGTCTTCAAATACCAGTTCCAACATGAACTCTCTCCCCGACGTAGAAGTCAGGGGTCTACCACGCCTTACTGACGAGTTTAAGGTAGATCCCGGGACGAAATGCTAACACCACATACATAGGCTATAACGATCTCAGGTCGTCCCAATCGTTTTTCCCTGAATAACAAAAATACAAAAAGCTTTTCTTAGAATGAAGTGGTCTCTCAGCTACTGAAAGAACACCTCGGACGTGGTATATGGTGATTTTGGGTTCACAAAAACTTTTAAACCGGCAGGTACACCGTCAGCAAACTCCTTTTTTGGACACATTCTCACCCCTTTCGGATGATATTATGGGATGGACATCCATGGCTCATCAGTTACCATAATTGGTGACCCTTGACAAAAGCAACATGCAATCTTCCGAGCACAACCCTGCAACAAGGATCGCTTCAACGCCACGAAACTACCAGAGAAGCATCTCTCTCGCACCCACCGCAGCATCTAGCAAAACTCTCTTCACTCACTGCACCGCGGATTTATCTTACACACATCAGTTCCTGGTACCACCCAACACTGGCACATCCTCCGTCATTGACCTCGCTCAAGCAACACCAACACAAACTCGTCCAAACAGCAAACAGTGATGTTTCCCTGAATAGCAAAAATACAAAAATCTTTTCTGGGAATACATTTCCCATCTACAGCACGTCATTATCCGGCTCTATAGGTTAATCGGCACTTAAAATATCCAATCAGGCGATTAAAAAGATAATCAGTGATTAATGTGAAAACATTTGATCGATAACTACTTGATCAAGTTGATGTGAAAACATTTGATCGATAACTACTTGATCAAGTTCGTGATCGGGATTCAAAATACCGGCCCTAAGTAGGGTTCTGGTCCTTTTAAATGACTTCTGATATCTTTTTTATATCTGGAATTTATAAAAAATATTTTACAATAATTATTGTTAATTGTGGGATGTCATGTCCTATTTTAGTATTGATTTGTTATTATTATTTCACTATTGGGCATTGCGTCGTGTTGGAAGTTTTTCAGTTTATGACTTGTGCCTTAAGTTTAAATTGAAAGTTTGTGAAATACATCTCAAATAAACCAGCTTTGGCATGGGATTCCAGAAGCTTTTTGCTTCTTTTTCTTAAAATTTTGGCTCGACCACTTTGACACTGAGAATGGTCTGAGGAACGAAATCGGTCCGCACTAAAAGGATTAATATAATGTTTTGCACAATAATTACGAATTTTTTTAACCATTCGTCTGTTTGTTTCGTGTCCGCACACACAGCAGTAACTTTCAAGATCAAATTGCAGATATTACCATAATAGTTGAACAACAAATACTTAACAGCATACATCTGGGGGACTCATCGGGAACCAGGAAAACTAAGAACAATCATTGCAGATGGGCGAACGCTGAGAGCGATCTTTGTAGCCCCACGACACATTCTGAACATTGTAGAGACATGTTTGATGTTAAAAGTTGTTGTTAATGGAAAATCTGTTGTAGTCACCATCGACACAATTGCACGACAGGGCAAGTGAGCTGGAAGCAATTTCTGTTCTGGAAATATCGTCTTGAGGACTGTTAGTTGGCGAGACCGTGATCCGCCTCCAAGTTGAAAAGCGTTTGAAAATCAGACATACAGCTTTCGTAGCTCTTATTGAAGATGAACTTTTAGTCTTGATTCGAAAAATATGGATATTCCTATACGACCTATGGCAGCAGGAGCTGAGGGTCGCACCTGCTGTTGAAGATGACGTTCCATTGATAGGACCCACCACGGTTATGACAAAACTCAGAAAGGACAAATTTACCTTTATTTAATCAAGGCTATTAGTAAAAACTATCAATAAGATTCCACTTGAAATTGGAAATTGGGCAGAGCTTAGTATTAGAGTTGAAGAAAGAGAAGTGTTATGTGATTACAAGCCTGTGGATTGGATTTCTGATTATGAAGAAAAAGTTAACTGAGTGAAAAAATACGTCGCATATTCATTCAAAGTTGGAGGAAAAGTGGAACCACCTTTTTGAGACCCAACGTGAAGAAGATCTGACCCAAACTGAAGAAGAGAGTGGTAGAAGAATTGACGAACCCTTGGTCCTCAAACTACGAACCTTAGAAACTCCTCGAGTTTCATCCCGAGTTAGTATTTGTTGCACACTCACGTTAGTAACATTTTCTAATTCATTTAGAAAATTTGGAAATATTGGGAAAAGAGAAGCTGGATGAAGGTAACATGAAGATGCAAAGTCTGCTCCAGTCCAACACAGTAGAAAAATGGTACTTAGTAAAAAATATTTTGAGTAAAATGACATTTTCAATAGTTTTGTCTAGAAATGATCAATAATACTTCAAGGGACGAAGATAACCAAAATGCACATTTAATTACCGAGCCTGAATGCCAGGATGCTTCCAAAATCTTCGCTGTAGATTCAACGTTCTTAGTCATGTTGCTAACAACTGTTGATCACTTAACTTTGTGGTGATATTGCTTTGTTTATCATGAGATATCTTGACAACAACATTACTTGATTTTTCGAAACACCATGTGATAAAATATTATTGGATTATCAGCCTGGTATAGTAATAACCTAAGATGAGCACTAATCTAGTTGGTCATCAGTAAAAATCACCTTTTTTCTGTATTGAAGAATACTATGCTGGTGTTCTGGTAAGGCTTGGTCCCTTGCTGTTAGCCCAATACCAATTTGAGTTTCTCTTGATTATAACATAATTTATGTACCAAAAATGACAACTCTTGAAGCTGTTTAGCTATTAATGTGTGAAAAACAGATCTTCAACCGAAAAGAAGAGAAGCGCAGAAGGATTTTTTCTACAAATCTGGAAATTTACCTGAAACATACACCTAGAAATCTACATGCGCTTTTAAAAATTATTTGATTGAAGCACTGATTACCAAATTATGATTTATTAGTTTCTAAAATAAATATTTAACTAACTAATCAAAATTGACTTCCATCTTAATAAAAAAGTTGAGACAGTAAAGTGAAGGCTTTCACGGTCAGTCAAAATACAATCTAAAGTGTTTTCCGGGCTTCGAAGCCGTGGTCCAATAGAATTTCTTCCAGACGTTTCGTCTACATCTGCGGCAGACATTATCAAAGGCGATGAGGCCATGGGGCGGAGTGATCTCCCGACTGTGGTGAACTCCGTGGTATTTATTCCCCCGCCGTCGCGCTGCAGCGGAGAGACTAGTAGTGGAGCGGGGTTTCGGCGCAATTGAATTATGTCGTAGAACTTGCTTCCAATCTGCATTTAGAAATGTACTTTCCTCCTTCCTGTTGAAGATGTTTAAAGATCTCAATGGCCTCTCTCCTTGCAATTGATGTAAGATATCCACCTCGTTGAAAAGGATGTCGTGACTTTCGTAGAGAGCGTACTCTGTTACTGCGGACTGTTGTGTTTGTCCCAGCCTGCAACTCCTCTGGTGTTCCGTAATCCTCGTCTTGACACTACGCTTTGTGGTGCCAATGTATACCGAGCCACAACTGCATAGAACATAGAACTTGATCAGGTCCGATCTCCGATCGGACCCGGTTAATAATTTGCAAGTATACGCAGAGTTTCTCAAAAATGTCACTTGTGACAAATGTCGTTTCAATTTATATTCCCATGACAGTGTTTTAACATAATCTTCAAGTCAACTTCCATTATATAGTTTGTTTCAAGCAAGCGAAGCTTATTATTATATTTATTCTAAAAATTGATATTATTATAAATGTTTTTAAGTTCTACCACCACCTATAATTTTCTATTTTGTCCATTCTTTTAATGCCTAAAAAAAATTTTCGAAAAAAATGAATAATATCGACTTTCCTCAACTGTACCAGCCCCGAAATTCTCGTTAGCTCCATGTTGTTTCGCTCTTCACGATGGTACTCATTAAGGAAGCCATGGAGCATGACTTCGTAAATATCAAAAAATTAGACAACGTCCAGTTTTTAAAAAATGATTGCTGATGGACCATTTGACACTGACATTAAGCTAATTTCTTGGTAAATAGATTCCTTCAAGACGATTAGTTGAATTTTGTCAAAATTCAATTTTATTGGAAGATTTTGATTTCGCACCTCGTTATGGACTCGGCTTAAATAAGCAGGGTGGCAAACGAGAGCTAAAAATTCAGGAGTGCCAATCTAACGAAAAAATATCATGGCCGCGTGCGCAAGTAAAGTTATAATGTTCGACCTATAAATGTATATTCTTTGGAAAAAACCTAAAGAAAAATCAAATTTAAAATCCAGCAGGCAAAGTAAACAGATCCACAAATAATGTAAACAACAGTGCATTTCCTCAAAAAAGACCCGTTTTATCTTCCACATGTTACCAGACGGAGCCTTCTGAAAACAAGATATATCTTGGCTGTGTTTATTTGCTTATGGCGTTTAGGCAGCCGACGGAGAGAGGAAGCAGAAATCTCTCAAACTACATTCATAAATATAATATTACAGGAGTCAGTAGCGTCATGGCTGTGTTGACACACAAAAGAGAGTTTGTTTTCAAGTGCGGATGTAAGAAGCCTGAAAATCGTCGTTCGAACTGCGGCAGTAGGTTGTAATAATAATGATAAAGGAACTACTTGTGCATTGAAATCCCTTCGCTCGTAATATAGCAAAGTTGGTTGATGGAATTAACTAAAACCGTAATCCTCTGAATTTGCTCATATACGCTTCCAACACATTCTGAGTGAAATACACGAACACAAAGGGACAATTATAACGAGGTTTCTACAAACGATAGGCCAAAACTGCTTTATCAATTTTGCGTTTAAATTAACCTGAACACTGTGCGGAATAATTTGTGACAACAGATGACAAAGGTGACATTCCGCACGAAGTAATTTTGCCTTGTTTAGTTTAACATTTAAACACAACAGGGGGCAATAATAGCGACGAATCTTCCTGGATAGTTAAAGTTAAAGTCCAGTTAAATTTAATCAAAACCACCATGCCTCAGTGAGTTTGCAGTTTGGACAGCTGAGACATTCTCGGTCTTTTCCATGCATCTCTCTCCCTTCCATGTCCCGAGATTAATCCCGGCTTCACTTGAATTTTGAATAGAAACGATATACGAGAGGATTATTAATAGCCAGAAATAAATCCAGAAACACAAACCAAAAAGCAGCCAACAGTAAAAAAAGAGCCGAATAAAAACCGGTAACAATGGAGTGTCTGAATGAACGCGGGGTATTAAGCCCTTCCAGAATTGAGCAAGCCAACGAGGCCTATTCATGCCTTAAATCGCGGAACGCGATCCATTGTCTGGATTCAACCATATAGCCCGGACACAATGTGCGAGAAACAGACACAAAGAGTAATTATGACGAGCTTCCCGAAAACATAATCAGGAAACTAACTGGCATCTATTTTGTGTTTATATTAACCCCCTCGGAAGGTTCTGAAATTTCGATAGAACTAGGAAACTTTAGTGCGAAACTCATTAGATTTTAAATAGAACTTTAACAGTTTAAGCGGTCTTTTGAGGTTTTGTAAAAGCCATTGCCAACCTAGTGTTAGTCGTGCCTGTTTTTTACAAGGAAAAGGAGGAGTTTGTGATGTTGAAATAATTTCTTCTCAGAGACGTATTGGTAAGTAGACTTTACTAAAGCGATGTCATAGTCATGAAAGTTTTGTTGCTTCAATGCAACAGCAAAACAGTTGAAAAAGGACGCCTTTTAAGATATCGTGGTTGAGATAGTTCTAAAAAATGTCAACTGAGAAGAAATTTGAGCTGGTGGTAATTGAGTCAGATCTGTAAAGTCGAGTATATTAAATTTTTGTGAAGCAATGTGATTGACAATTTCGGCATCACATTGAATTTAGAGGCTGCGATTTTGTTCCTTTTGTGTAGTTCTTCTGATATCAATGTATAAAGGACTAAGAAAGTGCGGCCAACGCTGCAATCATCACAATCAAATCTTATAAAAACCACTAGTTGGCAAGTGGGTAAGCCTGTCCATAGAGTTAGTGATGTGAGTTTTTGGTGAGTACAGTGAAAAAGGCCACTTAGGCACATGTTGGAAGACTTCGGATCACGTTGATTGAATATGTTGGAATCCGAAGACTCCATAAAAATCCTTAAATCAGGCTTAATATACGAAAGTTGTTAAATAATTCAATTTGATCAAATCTCTTAATTAACTTGCCTATTACGTTAGGGTTATATTGATTGTTACGTGTTACAATGCTCTTTTTCAAATTTTCAGGTAATACATGGGAATGAAAATGTATGGACATTATTTTAATTGGAAGAGCGGTGAGACGTTGTACAAAGCAGGAGCAGGCGACATTCACCAGCGTATTAGATCTAATACTGCATGGCAGATGGCTCAGAGTTCTGTCTGCACCTGCTCTGTACAACATCTCACCGCTCTTCCGTAGATTTTGGCTTTGAGCCGCGAACTCACGGTTTCCAATTTGTCGACCAGCCAAAGCTGTACTGATGAGGGGTAAACCCCGAAACTAGTATGCAGATGGGTTGATCGACAAAATGGTGACCACCTACTCATTATTTTAATTTTTTGAATGTTTCTTTTTTTTTCCAAATTTTGTTCAAGGAGCCCTTGAACAAACACTTTTACTCATCTAAATGACTAACTTGATGTTGATAGCCATGTTAAAAAGACAATAAAAAAAACGTTTTGAATTGCTTAACAAATTTTACATTTTTATATTTTATTTAAATTGTATGATATATCGATGGTAGACAGGAAAAAGGGCATAAGCGGCAAATTAATAACTTTACAGTAGGCCGAATTAAAGTTTCAATTACTCTTTTAAACATCTACTGTAATATACCCCATTTAGTTGGCTTAAGCGATAAATAATTTAACAGAAAAAGCTGGAAGTCAGATCATTCTACGCAGAAATTTAATGGCGCTTAAATCCTAAATTTGCAAAATTTGTCGCTTATGCTCTTTTTCCTTTCTACCATCGATATGTATTCATTTTGTAACCCAAATTTGTGTTTTTATTCTTATTGTCGAAAATATTTTGAAAATGTTAAAAACACGGAGTGTTTGTAAATAGCCAACTTTTTTTTTTCAAGTTGAACAGGAAGCATAAATCTTAGGACATAAAGTGTGGTGTCCTAAGATTTATGGCAAACATAGTAACATAATATGGTTCTGATCGTGCATTAGCAAAAATTTAATGATGGGCTTCCCTGGCGAAGCTAAAATGATCATAAAAGGTAATATCTTGTCTCTAAGAAAACTCTTGTCATTGCAGTGTAGATAATTGTGCACTTGTTGTAGAAGAATCTTGATAGAGACGTCAAATATGCGTCAAAACAGGGTTGTGGATCTGATTAGATTTGGCATAGTCGCAGTAAGGCGAAATATAAACAAACTAAGATGGGGGTACACAAATCCTCTAACTTTTCAGAGTTTTTGGAGTCATAAATCCTCTATGAAGGGAGTTGACCGATTTCTTGAAGTTGATAGACATCATTTAGAACGTTTTTTGAGAATTTAATTTCTTTGCCTCAAATCTGGTGTCTTTTGCCTTCCATTCCTTGTGTGATGTCTTCCTTCCATCCATCAACCGATTTTTTAGTTGATATATTAATTTATTATAAGGTCCAATATGTCACAAAAAAGTTTAGTATAAAAGTGGCTTACTCCTTTAGTTTAGGGAATAAAAGAAAGGCTGTCCATTTGATAATTCAAAGCTAACATCCATATGACCTTGAAATTAGTCAAGGTCGAAAAACCTGCAACGTCATTTTATTTGTCCTCCCACAGTGACTCATTTCCATTTCACATTTCTTCATAGAATGTACTGTTTTCCAAATATAACTCTTAAGTTAAAAACCAGGTATACTCGTATTTATATAATTGTATAACAGTTTTGAAAGCTTTTGTGGCCGCATCAAATTTGTGTACGCTGCTCTTAATACCCCATTAAGTAGCTCCGTCAATCTGGGGTAAAAATAACAAACTTTTCTAAGCATTTTTAGCATTTATATCCAGACTATCACATATTATACAATGGAATGGCTTTTGCGGCCGGTCAAAATAGTATCCAAAGTGTTTTCCGGGCTTTGAAACCGTGGTCCAACGGAATTTCTTCCCTTTTCGTCCACACCTGCACGAAACATTATCAAAGGCGATGAGGCAATGGGCGAAGTGATCTCCCGTGTCTTTAATTCTGTAAACTCTGGATAAGCTCCTGAAGCATTTCGTTGGTTACCACCACCTGGATCACCGTTGCAATCAATACTACATTTTCTATTGTGACCATATACGAGGTGTTCATTATAAAACTTCATCTAGTTGGCTGTGAAATGTAAAACAAAAGGATGGAGAAACAAAAGTCCATTTACTTTGATTATGTCATCCTTTTCTGTCAAAATTTCATAGCCTGCTAGATGAAGTTTTATAATGAACACCCCGTAGCTCTATCACGACAATGTATATCAGAAGTATCTATGTATGGAGTGCAAGTGAAATCTGTTCACTTGCTATAGCTGCTCAGTTTACCCAATTGTCTAATCAAATCTAAGTCGAATAACAAAAGTAACATGTTCGTTTGATGTTGCGTTCTCAAAGAGGGAGTAGGGCAAATAACGTTATGTGAACTTTATTTCTTTTATGTTAGCTTTAAACATTAGTGTCACTAATTATAAAATTGCATCAATATTAATGAAGAGTGTTCAAATAAAAATAAACTCGTATAGCAAGCCATAGAATTAAAACTCTTGTATGAGATAAATAAATTCGTGAAGTCATCTCAGACCTACTGTACGAATTCCATGACTTGAGTTTTTTTTTAATAAACGCATGATATAGTATGTGTTCTTTTTCCTTGTATCTATACTATTTTCTACCCTTGCTAGTTACTAATAATTTAGTAATGATCGTTTGGAGGTTATAGAGTCTAGACGTAAAAAAAAGCTCAATAAAGTACATTACGAGGAGGGAACATAATAACTCAGTGAATTTATCAAATAAAAACCATATTTGCCCTTAAACAGTACGTTCGGCAAGGATATTGAAGGAAACCAAACAATACCCAAGAGAGTTTCGAACGTAACGGGAAGTTGGAGGCCTCACAAATTTGGGCTCGTTCGCAATATATCAATTTTCCCTTATCTTTCGTTGCGTCGTAAATATCGAATATCTTATTTCCAAATAACTGAGATGGTAGTGTGAAACATAATATTTTATTTTCATGAAATTCTAAGGGTTTTCGTCTTTAGTTTCCATAGTTTCAGGAATACCGCGGGTCTACGTATAGATAAGTACTTACTTCATTTCCACTTTTCAGACAATATCATAAATAATAATAGATTCTTATTCAATAGCTTCAAGTGTCTCTTAATAACCAACAAGATCTTTCAAGATGTTTTTTTTTTTATCTCAGCTGTTTCGATACATCCATCAAGCCCCATGTACAAATATTACTTAAACCGTGCTGTTTTCAAGTAGCCTACTTAAGATATATGTCTTGTTTCTCAAAATAAAGTAGACACGCAAGTAAAAGTTAAATAAACACGTTTTGTAAGTGATCTAGTTCACCTAAATATCGAGCTTTACGATCGGATTTTCGGTTTTCGCCACAGTCTAAATAAACCTATAGCGATCTAGTTCAAAGACTGATCCCACTATTGTGCAAATTCGTGTTGCTATTATTGGGCGGCGTTCTTTTGAATTTTGTCGGTAATTAAATTTTATAAGGGCTTATACGACCTGTAACAATCAAAAGGACCAAATTCCTCGAAGCCTCTACCTGACCAAGAATTTCATTTATTGGATTTCAACACAAACATAGACCTCTCAGCCACAGAACTTTTCTCCTTAGTCACCATTGATCTGTCTGAAAAACAGGTATAAGGTTATTTAATACCCTGTGCCCCTCGATCCAAGACGAAGCAACTTTTGGTGGGCGAAAGAAAAAACACGTGGCCCACCAATTCCAAAATATACTCACGTATGATGTTACAGTGAAGATTCTGAATTCGGTTTCAATAACTGCTTTTCTCTTTTTACGTTTAAAAATTGTGTGATAAAGAAAAATTCGACGCGATTTATTTTACTGCTACTCGAAGAAATATAGTGGCGCGTCTTCGTTACATAAGAATTTCCATTGAATACGAAACATCAGCCATAACTCGCACTTATAACGGTTATATAAGAAAGTAAAAGCATCACGAAGAAGCGAATGTGCATCATCGCGGTTAGTGAGTTGTTCGTGCGGTGTTACGATTTCTAGAGTTGGGTTAGTTAAAAAATAAAATGATTAGATAAATAAATAAAGCATCAATTTATTAGGACATTACTATGATTGATTTGGCTTCGTCGAGAAATGAGCTCGTAATTATTCATCCAACGCTCTGGTTAGTTCAGGTTAGTTCCGCTGCATTATTCTATAAGGTATTCTCCTTGAATCAAAGTTAAAAGATACACCACTCTAGAAAACGACACTGCTTTAAGGCCGAGACCACGCTCATCAGATCAATAACTTGATTCCTTGCATCGTCAAGAACAATTCCTAACAAAGATATTTTGTTGGGAAAAGTGGGAGTACTACTAATGCACGCTCAGGAGTGCAATAAAGCAAAAGTTGTGGCGATAACTTACTATATAATTTACAGGTGACATCTTGGATCAAGAACTGGTAGTTGGCCATTTGGAATCGGCGAATGAAATGAGAAAAGCAAAACAACTCTAAAGTTGTGTCTCCTAGCGTGTTGTTGAAAGGAGTTTCACAGATGGTGACCCTCTGTGAGGTACCCTCTGTGAGGTCATGTTTGTTGCGTGTTACAATTCTCGCCCTTTACTCAAGGAGCGGAATTAGCGAGGAGGAGTAAGGGTAGACTAGCATATTGGTTTTTACACCAGTGCATCCGGTTTTGGTCACCATCAGAAGTGGATGAGTTTTGATGCGACACTCTGGTGACTGCACATCAGTTTGTGGCAGGTGTCACTTAGTATTAGAGTAACGTCATTTTAAAACTTTCCAGTTTCCCGGTGACAAGAATTGGGCCCTGATGTCTAGTTGATGACCTAATTGCCGTACTCGTAGTTGTTCCTTGAGTTTGAAGAAAGGTTGTCTAGCGAAGTTCTTCAATGATTCAATTACTGGAGCATGTTCTGCGGGTGAAATGGGTTGCACCTTCATATTGCATTAAAGGCGTACTCACTATACCCTGTAGAGTACGTTCGAAATTGCATTGACCACTTAGCAGAATAGCATGATTCATTCTTATCATGCTATTCTGCTAATATGTTAGGAATGTTGGACTACGACTTTACCACAGTTTAAGAATATAAACAGTGCGATGTCCTACTTATTGCGTTGACTTGGCTAGGAATTTGATAGGCCAGACGCTAGAGGTGATAGGAGTAGGAAGGCTTCTCGTCACCCGTTGAGTGCTCGATCTTGTATTACTGAACGGTGATTCTGCTAACTGAGCCCGTTTCGGGTCTATGTCAGGGTATAACGGTATACGACACCATTATTCATTAAAGAGGCTCGTTCTGTCAATTACTGATCTAGAAAGTGACACTTAGGATCAGGAATTTCAAAACTTTTTACTAACTTCTCCACTTCGGGATCATTAAGCTGCTGATCATTAAGCCGACAATGATCAATCTGCATCAACTTCATTAGGCATTCTTGGAACACATCATATCAGCAATGATGATTGAAAAGTTAACACTAGAGAGGCTAGACTACCAGAGGGGCTTCGCGCTTATTAATTCTCACGTAAGTCTCAGTACACTCGATACAAGCTATTGGTAACTGCCTACTGTGTTGTTCGGATGTAGTCCATCTGTTGACGTATTCTATCAGTTTCTTTTCCGGCCTTTCTCCTACCAGCAAACATACTTCGATGGCGTAATTAGAAACCCTCCCTTTTTACTATTTTAAGGCATTGAAGGATCTGTTGCTTGGCTAATAAGGAAGTAGATGTTAGGGATGTTTCAATTTCTGGAAACCTTTGGATTGGCTGCTGATCCATACCCATTTGGCATTGTCTGCGAGGTTTGTTAGAGGTTTGGCAATTATCTCATAAAAGTTTGAGTAAAAGACAAAAGCTCTTTGAAATTTTGCGGCACAGTTTTTGGGAGTTTTGCACAAATGAGTCTGTTTTTGGTGTGCGGGGTAAAACCCCCGCAAACACTTTCTTTGGGGCTCTAGGTTTGGGCGCTAGAGTTGTAACGGGAGTAAGAGTTCCTACCGTTGAACGGGGGTTACCTCAATGGCTTGGGTGTTGTCGAAAGGAGTTTCAGAGATAGTACCGTAGCTTGGACAATAATGAGATACGAGCGAAACGATATAGTCAAGATATGAAGCGTTTCATCTAATGGATGTATATGATTGATTACATAATTGTTTCTCTACAACTCTGTGCCGACGTTTCGTTCAATTTAGCAACAGAGTGCATCTGGACTGTTCATAATTATCTATTTATTGGCAGCCCCCTTAGTCCAGTAATAGGCAATTATTTTATGGACATTTTCGAGGCCAAGGCATTGACAACGGCAAATAAGAGGCCAAAGTGCTGGTTCCGATACGTGCACGACATCTTTGTTATTTCGAGCTATGGCGAGGGCAAACTTCAAAACTTCATCTTACATCTCAACGCTTTGCTATCAACCCAAAAATTCAATTCACTATGGAGATAGAAAAGGAAGGACGCCTACCGTTTTTGAACGTTTTGGTATCAATGAGGCCGAATGGGAAGCTTGCGCATACCGTTTATAGATAACCAACACACATTGATCGATATCTCAATAACGCATCAATCATCATCCCAGACAGAAAAGGGGAGTCATAAAGAGTATGTCTGTGGCAGCCGAGAGAATTTGTGAGCCGGCTGAATTGGAATGGGAAATGAAGCATCTGGAAATAGCCTTTGGTTGGAATGGATACAGCAACTACGAGTTCGATAGAGCCGTCTGTCCAAGGAGTGTAGAGTGCCAGGAAGGAACAAGAATTTGTGAGCTAGACCAAGAGACTAGGCTGAATTTGAACGGGAAATGAAACATCTGTAAAGAGCCTTTGGTTGGAATGGATACAACAAGCACGAGTTCGTTAAGGCCGTCCGTCCAAGGAATGTAGAGCACCAGGAAGGAACAACGGGAGACGACGAAGAAAAGCGCGGATGGACTAGTCTACCATACAACCACAAAGTACACGGACAGGATCGGCAGGCTACTGGAAAAGCACAATGTTAAAACTGTCTTTAAACCCACTCGTACAATACAACAGAGCTTGAGATCGGCTAAACACCGCAGAGATCCCCTATCGGCACCTGGAATTTACCGAGTTCTATGCAGCTGTGGCTCGGTATAGATTGGCACCACAAAACGCAGTGTCAACACAAGGATTATAGGCAACACGAGGCGAAATAGAGAACCTGATTAACTCTCATATCACAAATTTACATTGATTATGGCTTACCACGATTCTCTCCAAATTAAATAAAACTACCACCCTAAAATGTGATACAAATGGAGACATACACGGACATTTGGTTTAGATGTCTCCTGCGATCAGGTTCTTGAAACGGCGGAGTAGAGTTGTGACAAGTATCATTTAATATTAGAATAAGGGGATTCCCGGAGAGAACTTCAACCTCAGCTTGAAAACGGGAAAATCTTCAGTTCCCCTGTGTCAAGGAGGATTGCGCCCCTGATGTCTGGTTACCACTAGACACGTCATTGACGTCTATATTGACTATATTGTCCTTCATTAAAAATACATGGGACAAAAAAGTTAAATGTCAACTCAAGGCTTTACTCCTTTATTACTCAAGAAATGACTGTGAATGAGACTGTAAGTCAGCCTCACAATTACCAGTAAGCTGTTTGGTCCCTTTTTTGTCATTAGTAGGACTCAACCACTCCAAAGATAAAAATTCCTGCCAAATGCAAAAAACTGAGTTTTAAGTCATGGTATAAGGAAATAAACAACTTGTTTGGTTTATACACTGACATAAAGCAAAACGGAGCAATCCACTCTTCGACTACTACTTTTACCGTCTACGGCTCCTTAGTTAAGTTTTGATCGATTCTTGAACTCTCCAATGGGTTTCGTGCACATGACGTCATTTTGCCAGAATTTTAGTAAAAATAACCTCACTTTAATAATTAATTATATAATGTTTGCAATAAAATTGGTCTTCTTGCATTAATTTTAAATCCTATTAAGGCCTTTTTGGGGGATCCAAACTTTAAATTTAGTTATGTTGGTGCAGAAGCACACAAAGACAATATATTTTTTGTTTTCAACCAATGTAATCACGTGCCGCACGAAACCCATACTCGATCTGATGGTCGTCGAAAAATGTAGAGGTTCCAGGTTAGTTCAGGTGGTCAACAACTGGAGTTTACTTTCCTTTAAGTTAAGGTAAGTAACCTCAGGTATGGTTGCATGATTAGAGTTATATCCTTAGTACTACACTCCAAGCAAAAAAACCAACATGATCTAAAGTGTTAGAGAGGAAAAATTAAATTAACAAAAAAATAACAGTGAAAACTATCGGTAACTACAGAAATATTGACGAAAAATTACATGAATCTTAGGAAGAAAACGTGGCTCAGTTTCACCATTGTCTTTATATTCAGAGTCTATCAATGATTGGTTAGTACATATTCCCATTACTAGATGGCGAGTATGCCCATGTGTGCTGACCAATCACTGCCGATGACGTAAGAGTTCCAGCGTATTCCCTTTTTTTTTCAGTGGTGGGAGGGCACTGGCTAGGGGAGTACGTTGAAGATAAAGATGAAGTAATAATATAATCTCCAGTGAAAAGAGAGATATTCAATGAAACGACGTGTGATGAGAAACGAAGTTATATATGGGGTTGTGGTGTGAATAGACTTTCCTTCTCAGGGAGTTCTTTTATCTTCTTATGATGATGACAAAGACAACAAACCGACAATACCTCTGTCCTCTGGTCATATACGCATCCCATTCCTAACCGTAAATTTTGAAAATATTGTGTTATGTCACTTTGACATTTTTAGAATTGATCCGGCTTGCAGTAGCTGCAAACAGTGCAAACTTTAAATTATTTAGCGCTTCCAGAATATATTATCGGGAATCAAAATTTGAGTAGGAAATGGCTGGATATAGTGTGTTTATCAGTGTCTTCAGTGTGTGACTTTCAGTGAATGTAAAAGTATCTGCCGTTTTCCCAGTTTTTTCCTCTCTTGTTTGTTAACTGCTAAAGACTAGACTTTAAACTTTGCATTATATTAATTCAAGACATCGATTTGAAAAAGGTAAAGGAAGTTCGTAATGGCCATAATGCAATTTTCATAACACAAATTTTTCACACTCATTCAATTTTTGCTGTTCTCTGTTTGACTTTTTGTTGTCTGGCTTCTCCAATGCTTCCTGGTCTGAGGCATAGAGAAAATGCGGATTGTATGAGGGTGAAAATTAATTCATCATTTACACAATAGCATTTATTTTATAGTGATAATAAAATTTAGTTTACCATGTACTTTTGGCGTTTAGACAGATAGGTAGGTACACACAGTATACGCACTAAACATCATTAGATACATCTTTTCTTTTTAATATATCTATTGCTATTGCAGACATGGCTTCATCTAGGCAAAAGAGTGTTCATACTTTGTATGTTTAAAATCTCAGCGGAACAGTCCTCGACTGCGCAAATTAAATTTCCATTTAAGGATCCTGAACGCCTTCAAAAATGGATTCGGAATTCAGGTAATAAAATATTTTCTTTATTATTATATTATGGAATTGTTTCACAGAAGGTTTTTTCTATTAGTAATACAAAAGGACAAAACAGAGCAAAATAGCAGGGGGTTATTTCACCAGAACACTGTCAAATAATTAAATAATGAAACAATAATTTAAGAAAAAGTAAAATCTTAATTTAGAAGAAATTTTACGTTACTCAAAATAAAATTATAATAAATATGTAATATAAAATATATACCTAATGGAATCCAGTTGACTTTTATTTTCAGGTAGAGCAGATTTGCTAGATATTCCACATAAAAAAACTTGCTCGGATGTGAAGACCATTTTGAGAAAAAGTTCTTCCCCTCAATGAAGTTGCCGTACCAACGCGCTATGAACCTAGCCAAGCTTCTCCATCTAATACGCATAACAGGTTATATCCAAGAGCTCAACATAACAGTCCCGAAGAAAATGTAGAATCCTGCTTGTGTTAATAACATATAATGATTATTTTATGAAATTTTGAATTGAAAAGCAAAAATTAATAAAGAACAATTCATAATTCTATAGATAACTGTTAACTAATGGAATTTAGAATACTAATAATGATACACTGGAATTATTTAGAATAAGTACCCTGCGACCAGTTCAGTCTTTCAAATCCTGAAAAATTGGCTTCCGCCATTCTATCAGTAAATCGAACCCGGCCAAATTAGGTAGACGTGGAGAAAACATCCAGTTTCCCTTTCCTCGTTTCAACAGTGATTGTGGCCACATCTGTTGGTTTCTCCTGGAAGCTCATTGAACAACTATATCTTATCTAAAAACAATGGTTTCACGTGTGAAAATTTGCCTACCACCTAATAAGTGGGGTCTATCACACATCAATCGATTTCTGGACGAAAACATCACCCTCTCCGATCTCAGATGCTAGACAGTACATATTAGACAGAAAGAAAAACAAGAAAAGAAGGCAAGAAAATACTCAGAGAAAAGCATTAAAAAGTTACCAATAAACAAAAACGTGCCAGTCAAGACTGCAACAGTAGAAGGTGGGGTACAACGAGATAGTTTGTCTCAAAAGCAAACATTCTGTGCCCTTTCAAATATATAACTGTGATAAAAATTTTCTAGGGTGCTGCAAATAGAGATAGGGCCAATGCAAGAAGAAAGCAATAAACAAATCTCAAAAAGGAACTGAAGTCTCGCCCCAGTTTCTTCTTGAGACATTCTTGGTCCATGCGCACCAGAACCTCCTATTCAAATCTCCTGACCAAAACGTTCATAATTTTGCCCTGAAAACTGACATAATCCATGAGATAATTTATGACATCTTAATCTTGCATAATTGAAACTGTCTACATAGTATCCAACTACGTGAATTCTTTGAATGGATAATTAAGTTTTAAATATAGTTTGTCTATGGTTACAATAATTGTGTTTAATTGAGTTAAAATTCGCTATTGTTAGTGCTACTAATAATTTTTGTAATAAAAATCAAATCACGTGGTATATTGAATTAATTTTCATTGGTTCAGATGAGACAGCATAGAAAACTGTTCCTCATTTAATGAGTCACGTAATAAAAATCCCGATACTCAACTATTAATCTTGTTCGGTCGGCGTAAGGTTAAACAATTTAAACAGTAAAAATATGAAACAATTAATTGTCACAAATTGTAACACGAGCAAAGCAGACGAAGATAATTAATTCCATGTAATTCGGTCCGTGACACTTTAATTGAAATTACCACCCGGCCTTGGTGGATGATATATAACGAATAATATGGTTTCCTGATCAATTTATTGTCGTCTATGGCTTTTCAATACAAGTTTTATTTCCTTAACCCCAGAAACGCTTAATATCCCCAAAAGGACAAGAAGTTAAGTGCGCCTAATCGGACAAAAAGTAGAATGGTGAGTAGTACCCTTCCAAGTTTCCACGCCACTAGACACACACACATCAGAGCTACCGCGTTGATAGGCTTTATTATACCCGGTGGGCAAAAAATGTAAATGTTTTATGCCAGACAACAAAGAAACGACACAAGACGAAAGAAACGTTTACTTTTGTACCTGAACCGTAACCCCGGTATCAATGATTCCAAGGTATTTTGAACGAAAATTATAATTCAGAGGTGGAGACACATATCTGAGGATATCTAAAGTGCAATCAGTTTCTGAGAAAAATGTAAGCAAAAAATTACAATCTTGCATGTCATGTAAAACTCTTACAAACCTTACATTGTTGTCTCTGAAACGCACAAATTTTTTTTTTCGTTAGTTCACACAACACGCCACTGTGAATCAAACTTGTTCTTTGTATGAGCCAAACACACCTAATATATAAAAGTTAGAGGTATCCCGCGTTTACACTGGAAGGTCCCTAAACGACCATGCGGCTTCCTTCATATAATGGTGAGAGATTGGAATATATGACCCATTATTGAAACTTTATACCAATAATTTTGAATATACTTGACGTTTATTGGCGCCCATAGATATTCGCACTGTTGGGGCGGAAAGTCCCAACCGCAAAACTGTGAGAAATTCTAATGACAATTTAGCTCTAACTATGCCTTCTTACTCTCTGTCAATTTTGATCGGTTACAAGATAATTGCAAAACCAACTTAAGCTGTATGCAATTAATTGGCAAGGGTGTGTGTATAGCGCTCTGCTGTGCTAAATAATGACAATTTTTGAGTTCGAAACCGTCGACGTCGTCAGGACAGGATGTTGTAATTAATGAGCATATCAGACGTCTGTTGGGAACAGAAACCGTGACGATTTTGCGGCCACCTGGCTTCCACAGGAAATGTCGTTGGAAAAAGAAATGTTGATAAATAATTTTTTAACAAACGGTCTCTATTGCGCTAGGAATTAAAGCAAAGTCAAAAAAAGTAAAAGCAGGCAATACGTACTAATTTATTGCTAAATATACAAATAGCTAAAGTTCAGCTTGAGTGTTGGCTTGTCTGTGGTATTTTTTCACAATCAACTTAGACTTAAACTTCCGAAAATGTGGTTATTCCCCACATCTGACAAAAAAAGTGTATGTTTTTTCAAGCGGTCTAAAAGAAGGGCCTAGGCAGTAAAATTTTGAAAGTCATCACTGCCATCAAACGATTTTCATTCTTCAAAACTATTTGAGCAGTAGATGGCACCAGATAGATGCCATCCTTATATTCTCATTGAGAAAACAAAGGATGTGAATACTCTCAGAGCATTCTAGAGCGGCCAATCGAAAACGCTATTATTGGAAATCGTATATGTTCTCGAGTTCTAGGGTCGTCTGTCAAATGTCACGAGCGTCTTCATATTTATCTGTCATTGTGATTGTTACTAATTTAGCATTGTTAATAGTGCTATGTATACCCCATTCACTTATTTTTGGTATCTCGTTACCTTTGATATCTTCATTTTTTTTATACCTATCTCTTTTCGGCACATGTTGAAAAGATACGATAAAAATGTCAAAGTCAGATTTCCAAGGCCTACTTGATGACGATAATAAGTAAATGGTTTATATTTTTATTTTACCATAGTTTACCTAAACCTAAACTACTAAACTATTGGCTACGATTTAAAACCATTAAAAATTAAAACCATTGAACATTGAAAACTACCGTTCTAAAAAATTCTTAATTTACAAACAAATATACCACTAATTGGGTAAGTACCTGACTAAAGGAACGGAAGCAAGAAAATCGCAAAACCCAATCACTCTGAAGTAGACTTCTTATTTCCTGCATGCTTGAAAATGTTGCTTCGAGTAAAAGGTCTTTTGGTGCTTTGCCCAGTTGCAGGCTTCAATCCGGTCGTCAATCTCTGAGCTCAGCACTGAAAGACTCACCTTTACTCCTAGTGACATAATCTACTATTGAAGTCATCTTTCCTAAAAAAAAGCTCAACTTTTTAATAAAAGTTGTGTCTAACAAAACAATCATTTTTGGTTGTCAACCATCTGACAGTTCCTCAAGACCATAAAGAGTTAAACCGAGAAGTGATTTAGTAATCTTTTTAATAAATGGATTACGATTACCAACGCTGTTTATTCTCCAAGGATTTCCTTACTCAACGAATACCTAATCCATTCGTTAAGGCATCTAATTAGACAACGAACCTTGCAGTTTCCACAAGAGTGATGAGCCTTAGTTTAACTTATTACTCTTATGGAAAGTTTTTACAAAATGCACCAGTCTTAAGAATGCAGTGAAAACTTCACAAATTTAGATCCTGACTCGATGTGACATCCAATAATTGTGTTACTCTCTAATCCAAATGGCGAAATGTTGTACATATCATTAAAAATGTCTTATTTAACCCTCTTGTCATGTTTGATGTTTTCGTTTCTGGTTCTCTCAAATTTATCATTTCAATCCTTGTTCCAATAGGTTCTCTATTTTTTATATAGCTCATTTACAATATACAAAGGAAAGTTAATAGGTTTGTTCCAACCAACCAAGAAACCGTTCCGGAATGGTTCAAAAATCATTCTAGTCAATCCACTAATATAAATTTTAAATTGGGAGAACCAATGTGTTTCTCCAGAGTGGTTTTGCAAGGATTTTGGTTCCTCGGCGAGTGAGGTTCTCTAAATTGCTCCTGGAGTAAGTAAATTGCTCATTTCGATTTGGAATTTTTACCAGTGTGTTGGTCACAATAATTTTTTAACGGTTCTCAAGCGTGTTGGAACAAACCTGATAATGTCAGGATTCTTTTCCTTTCTTGTGGATACTTCTTTGAATTAGGTTGCTTTTTTTTAATAATATTATACTTTTTCCTTATAACATAAGTCGACCTTATTACTTCTTACTAAATCTCGCTAACTTAATGAAATTATTTGCAACTGTGTTACATAACAACTGTTCGAACTTTTCCTTTAATTAATCAATTTTAATTCTGACAGTACTACCCTACCAGTAAATTTGTCCCGATTGGACCTGACTCTTCTAGTTTTGTCGATAACAACGTTCAGTTCAACGATATGTATATAATTAATGACACTAATCGTTGACATTACCAAATAAAATCGATCCATCAAAACTTGAAAATTCTTATAATCTTTGAACCGATCACAGGACCTGTTGGATTCATATGCTTCTTTATGTGACTTGTCTTATTTGTGCATTCCCCAAAAGATGTTTTTACACTTTTGCCTTCTACACAAATATCAGAAATATTCAAGAAGTAGGCAAATAGAAAAAATGTTGCCTACGTAAGCGAAACTCACAATTATTTGTCAGTACTCTTCAGAAAGAAAAACATCTCAAGCAATAGCACTGACACCACGTTCATAGTATATTATCCAACAAGCATATAATGAAGGCCATCATTACCGGTCGTCAACACTCGTTTTGTTTTGATTGTCAAAGTCAAAGTGACGTTAAAACCATTATGGCGGCCGCATCAGGCGTTGAAACCTTCATTTGTTTTATAAGATTGTGAAGGCTTCCACGGCCGGACAAAATACAATTTATAGTTATTTTCCTAACTAGTGCGGAAAGTGATACTTTCCCGCACGCTGTCTGCCGATGCCCGAACGACACGAAGCGGAGTTCGGGCAGCAGACGAGTGCGGGAAAGACACTTTCCGCACGAGTTGGGAACAATATTTTTTCTACAAGCCAATTCATTGTAACAAAGACAAGGAATAACGATACAAAACATAAACAACTTTATCTTTGTCAACAGTATGACAGCTGAATTAATCAACAATCAATTGGTTGTTATGACAAAAACTTGGTGTGATTGTTGGTGTGACGTAATGTTTCAGGCATGAACTGGTGACATTGGAATAAAAAGTATTTATATTATGGGTATATTTTGTATCAAAAATCAATAAAGCAAGTATAATAGTTCCTTAAGACAGATAAAAATGTTTGACACGGCTGTAAGGCAGGTGCACCTATCTAGATACACAGACTGTAAAGTCTAAATTATATTATAAATCAGTCATTCTTTAAATATTTACTTTCCCGCACGCCAAGTTTACTTTCACGCACGCCGTGCGGGAAAGTGAAGCTTTCAAAAACAAAATGCGTGCGGGAAAGTGATATATTAAGAACGCTTGTAGAAAAAAGTGTTTTCCGGGCTTTGAAGCCGTGGTCCAATGGAATTTCTTCCTGACGTTTCGTTCGACAGCTGCCTAGACATTATTATAGGCGATGAGGCAATGGGCGAAGTGATTTCCCGTGCTTCACGACATTGACTGATTCGATTGTGGTGAGCTCCGTGGTATTTATTCCCCCGCCGTTGCGCTGCAGAGGCGGGACTGGGGTGGGGGTAGTGGTGACGCGAGATTTCGGCGCACTGGAAGTATGTTGTAGAACTCACGTCCAGACTGCATTTAGAAACGTAATTTCTCCCTTCTTGATGAACTTGTTATCGTGCTTAAAGATTTCAATAGCCTCTCTCGTAAGTCTCGGATAGAAGCGCTGCGATTGATATAAGATATCCACTTCGTTGAAAAGGATGTAACCTTCGGAGACAGCGTGCTCTGCTACTGCTGGCTTTTGTATTTGTCCCAGCCTGCAACTCCTCTTGTGTTCCGAAATCCTCGTTTTGTGCCTGCGTTTTGTGGTTCCAATGTATACTGAACCACAGCTGCATGTAACTCGGTAAACTCCGGGTGCAGATAGAGAATCTCTACGGTGGTTGGCCATCCTCAAGCTCCGTGGTATTGTACGAGTGTATTTAAAGACAGTCTTAACATTGTGCTTTTCCAGTAGCCTGCCGATCCCGTCTGTTACTTCGTGGCTGTATGGTAGTCTATCCGCGCTTTTCTTCATCTTCTCACCTTGTTCTTTCTTGGCGCTCTACATTCCTTGGATAGACGGCCCAATCGAACTCGTCCTTGCTGTATTCATTCCAAGCAAAGGCTCTTTCCAGATGCTTCACTTCCCGTTCGAATTCAGCCCGCTCACAAATTCTCCTGGCTCTCACATACAGAGTCGTTATGACTCCCCTTTTCTGCCTGGGATGATGATTTGATCCGTTATTCATCTGTAAATCATCAAAGGGGTGTCATAAATACTCTGTCTGTGAGAGTCGGGAGATTTTGTGAGCCGACTGAATTGGAACGGAAAATTAAGCATCTGGAAAGAGCCCCTGGTTGGAATGGATGCAGCCAGCACGAGTTCGATAAGGCCGTCCGTCTAAGGAATGTAAAGTGCCAGGAAGGAACAACGGGAGAAGATGAAGAAAAGCGCAAATGGACTAGTCTAACATACATCCACAAAGTAAAGGACAGGATCGGCAGGCCACTCGAAAAGCACAATGTTAAAAATGTCTTTAAACAACATAACAGAGCTTGAGATCGGCCAAAGACCGCAGAGATCCCCTATCGGCAGCCGGAGTTTACCGAGTTCCATGCAGCTGTAGCTTGGGATCCATTGGCACCATAAAACGCAGTGTCAACACGAGGATTACAAAACACAGGAGGAGTTGAAGGCTGGGACAAACGCAAAAGTTAGCAGTAGAAGAGCACGCTCCCTCCGAAGGTCACGACATCCTTTTCCTGATTTTGATGGAGGGAGAACTTCTATCTACCCCGTGTTAATTAATATAAAACGTCATCTATAAGGCCATGAAGTTTTGACAGAAAAGGATGACATATTCAACGTAAATGGACTTTTGCTCTTTTATCCTTTTCTTTTGACATTCCCCAGCCAACTAGGTGACGTTTTCAAATGAGCACCCCTATTTCGGCTATGTTTTAAGCTCCCTTTCAGTTTCGAGATCTAAGAAACTCTCTTTCTCTTTTCGTGCATACAAGAAGAATGGAAACTTCACCTTGCTTTCCAGTGAAAAAAGACATCAATGTCTTATTTTAGGCATGCAAAAAGTTGTTAAAAGCGAGTCTGAGTGCGTGGTATAGCAGTAGGTGGATACTTTCAATAACAATCAAGTTTGTATCAGCAACGCAACAAGATAGTCAGTTAAGAATCAACTTTTTGGGTGGTAATGACATTTTCTTTAGGTGACACAAAACAAAGTCATCCTTACCAATAGTCATGTAGTCGTCGCAAAACAAGCCTACCAGCTCACTGAACGGAGTTCTTGGTCTTGTTTGGTAATAAATACCAGATTTTAGTTACTCTTAAATAACAAATCATTATCTTCATCGATGACACGAATCCTTCTTCTATGAGGTATTGCCCACTTTCCCGGCATGTCACCGCTCCGAACCTTCAACTAAACCCGAGGACTCCACTGTTGGAACTATTTATCTGTCAAGTTGTAATGAAGCCACCACCTGACACAGCTTCTTCAATGTCTTTCGTCGTTCTCGACTTCCAAAGTGTTAACCGAGTCATCATATTTTTATTAAAATATATCGCGAGTTCCGCGATTTAGTCTTAGGTCTTCCCACATTTTAGAATGAGATAATGTCTGGTTCTCGATCGGCAAACCTCTTTTTCGCCTTAGATTCGACATCATCAAAAGCGTGAATATTGCGTTATCATCCTATCAATAAAGAAGTCTTTAATTTTTAACTCTTCGAGAGCCATTATCTTTCACTCGTACAGTTTCTATTGTTCTTCATTTTCATTATTTTCACTCTGGTGCTCTGTAGAGTAAAGTATTCTGAAACCATTTAGTTTTAACATTTCAGTTGGTCTGAGAAATCGCAGCGCAAACCGTTTTACCCACTCAAATGCATTTCTAGATGCAAAGATAGATTATACTCCGTCTACCAAGCTTTTCCAAGTGTAATATTTCCACGCTAATATTTCCGATATAGATTAAATACACCTAAGAATTTTAGACTAGGTAAAAAACGTAGTGTCAACATGAGGATTACGGAGCACAAGAGGAGTTGTAGGTTGGGAAAAATACAAAAGTCAGCAGTAGCAGAGCATGCTGCCGTCACGACTTTTTTGCATAGATGAAGCTTATAAGTTTGAAGAGAATATCCCAAGAGTAAGAATAAAAGGAGAGACTTTTCTTTTTTTGCCACTCAACTGCCCATTGAGTGACTGCATACCTCGTGTCATCGTGCACACGGCACTAACTGCTAAATTCCTCATTTTGTTTCATGATCTTGCTGGTTGTTCATTACCGCATGTACTGTAATAAAAAACCAATTCTTGCGCTCGTCGTTTACCTCTGTACAACAGAATGTCGACGGGTTAGGCTGATTTGCATCTACGCACCTGAAACAAAAACGGTACAAATTAATTAAGTAATTATCGGTCGAATTAACACACAAAAGCTGATGAATCGTTAAAATGGTCACGTGCGGACATTTACATATAGGAGGGTTAACCAAACAACCACAAATACCAAAATAACCTCTAATTATGTTTGGAACATAATGTGCTTGGAATTGGAAGCAGCCACTTGCAACCAAAACTGTTATTGACGCAAATGAAGTCTCTACAGTTCCTTGTTACTTCTATTTCCTTATTATATCACATTTTAATTCTATTTTTCATTTGGACTACTTTAATAACGACAATGATAGCTAGGTGGTGATTAAAGATATTGTCTCAAGAGTCTAGCCTAAACTAGTCATTTTATGGATAACTAAATTATTGCTTGAAGGAGTTTGTATAAAATCTTATTTAAAGGTATGAGGAATTATTTATAATAAGTTATGTAAAGTTTTAGATCTTTTTTACTTGCTTGTTTAGTGTCTACTTCTCAGACGATTCACTATACGGCAAAACGTGACCGGCTGCAATATTCAAAATAAAATTT
Organism: Taphrorychus bicolor; assembly: GCA_951812265.1. Classification (NCBI taxonomy): domain Eukaryota; kingdom Metazoa; phylum Arthropoda; class Insecta; order Coleoptera; family Curculionidae; genus Taphrorychus; species Taphrorychus bicolor. Next base: position 29,820,031 of record OX638297.1, read on the forward strand.
TCTACCATCATCTGAAGATTTCCCCGAAAGATAAACAGGTTTATTGTCCCAATACGCCCACATTTTTATATCCAGACAACTTTATCTTGATGTATGTTAAACGTGAGGTCAGACACGAGCTTAATTCTGCGGGATTTACGGATGAACTTTGAGAACTTCTGGGAATAAAGTAAATTTTTGTCTTCGCGGAAAGAACTTTACAATTCTGTACGATTCCGCTATATATTGCAAAGCTGCGGGGTTATTAATTGTGTTGAAACACTTATGTAGCTTCCCACGTATCATACTTTTAGCAAGAGAGACTTTTTAGAGAAGACGAACGCGGTTAAATTAGAAGAAAGTTGCACAATGGGGAGACCTTTTGCATGGTGTTTGCAAAAATTAATTGTTTGTCTTAGTTTTTTAGATATCTCAAAAACAGTAATTTTTATGGATTTTTGTTTTTATTTAGTTAGTTCAAACAGTATCAAAAAACAAACTACACTTTCTCTTTGCTTTACATGCTTTTTAAGCTCTACAGATGACGTTTACTAATTATGTTACAACGTTTTGTTGCCGACAGACCATCATCAACTTCACTATTGCATATGGACTTAGAAAAAGTACATACTGAATTAGATATTGTTTTTTATACTCAATTCAACGATGTGTTACATGACATGATTTATATCAGTTCTTGCGTCAAAAAAAGCAATTTTTATTAAATTATCTACATTTTTCAATAGCAGGCGATGAATAACATTATAATTGTCAGTTGTAACATCTGTCAATAAATGTTTCATTAGAAGTAGCGAAAATTATTTCAGTTATCCATTAAAAGTATGCCGCGGAATAGTTTCACAGGGGTAGAAAAATTTGATATGTTGTCATGTTAAATTTTATACCAAAACAATTGTGTGGCTGTTGAAAGTATGTACATCGACAAATATCCTGAAAGAAGACAGCCCAATAGATCAATCTTCAGACGTGTAGCTTTCAACCTGAAGGAGTGTGGGTCATTTAAGCAACCTATTAAAACCTGGAAAAAAACTTCTAATGAAGAAAAAGAGTACCAAGTTATTCAATCAGTCATTGAAAAACTTGATGTATCAACAAGGGAAATTGAAGGTCAAACAGGAGTACCCAGATCTACAGCCCAATTTATTATTTTAAGGAAAAATTGCTTTCACCCCTATAAATTTAGAATTTTCCAAGGACTGCGACCTGGAGATGAAATTAGAAGGAGGACGTTCTGTGAATGGTATATCAGGCAGTGCCACATTGATAATGACTTTCCATTCAAAATTATTTGGTCGGACGAAAGCAAGGTAACAAACAACGGAATTTTTAATAGACGCAATACTCATTATTGGGCACAAAGCCACCCCCGGGTGAAAAAATCATCCAAGCACCAACACCGATTTGGCTTCAACATGTGGTGTGGAATTCTGGACACTAGAATATTGGGACCTTTTATTTACCACAACTCCTTAACCTCAGAACGCTATCTTTCTTTATTGAAAAATGAATTGGAAGAAAGTCTAGATAATCTGCCGCTACAGAAGGTACAAGACTGTTGGTTTCAACAAGACGGTGCACCTGCACACAATGCTAGACTAGTTCGAGGGTACCTTTCGGAACAGTTTCCAGGAAAAAAAAACGCTACTTATGGTGAGGTTTCCTGGCCAGCGCGATCACCAGACTTAAGCCCAGTAGACTTTTTTCTTTGGGGTTACATAAAAGACCAAGTATACGTCCACCATTTTGATACAGAAGATCAACTTTTGAAAGCAGTTACTGCAGCCTTTAATACTATCACTCGAGAATTATTATCCCGAGTCTTAGAATCAACGGTAAGAAGATCTTACCTGTGTTTAGAGAATAATGGTTATCTATTTGAACATTTGTTGTAAATTTTGCCTCCTTTTTGTTTTTCCTATTTTTACTATTTTTTATATTTCTATTATTTTATATTTCTATTTTTATTCATTTCCTACTAATACAAAATGTAGACATTTTATTACGAATTGCTTTTCCGACACAAGTCTTTTTATACCCAATTGTTGAATTCGGTATGAAAAGGGCTCTCTTTTGCTTTCTCTATTTTTTTTTTTGATCCATAAGAAAAAGTAAAGTTGATGATGGTTTATCGATAACGAAACGGTGGAATAAAAAGTAACAAACTTCATCCTGTAGAGCTTAAAAAGGTGCAATGAGAAAGTGTTTTTCGTTTTCGAGTATTGTTTGAAATAACTCAAAAAATAAATAAAAACCAAAATCCATAAAACGACTGTTTTGAGATATCTAAAAAACTAAAACAAACAACTCATTTCTGCAAACACCATGTAAAAGGTCTCCCCATTGTGCAACTTTCTTCTAATTGAACCGCCTTCGTATCTCTTACCGTTTTGGAGATGCCCATGCAGTGCATCCTTATCTTGGACACACTCTATAATGATTGACTATCTCCCATCATAGAAGATAGCCTAGAAGACTAAATTTAGTCTAGAAACGTCGGCATTCTTCAATACAACATAGAGAGTTTTTTGTCCTGTATTTCATTCTAATTTACATAATGATGATACTACACACATCATAGCTTACAAACTAATTTTCGACTTTTTGTATGAACTTTCATCATTTCGATAGGGCATCACGCTCAATTTATCGATGGGATGTTGTTACCTATCATTCAGTAAGGTGAAGGTTGACGACCGAAAACTGGAGGTCAACAAGACTCGCACCTTTGCGGAGCCAGCAGTCGAGAATACCTCCGTTTATAGCAGACAGTGGGTTCAGCTCAAAACTGCCGGTATTGCTATAAAGAAGATAACTATGGTCAGGGATTGGTTCAGGCTGGCACCGTCTTTCTCAAAAGGCCACAAAAAGTAGTCCGAGTGTTGGCCTAAACGTAGCGAAGGTTCCACACCTATATGCTATCTGAGGACAAACTCATGTGGTGATACATGGATTGCCTGAGGACGCTGACTTTTAAAGGTATTCAGTTCAAACATTTTGAGAAAGACATGAACGCAGACCACTTCCACATGGCAGTGAACAAGAGCGAGCAATAGTTAGCGCTGGTCCAAGAAAAATGCGAGAATACTCGCATTGTTAAAGTGGACAAGCAGCTCCAATTTTATGCCACGATAGGGCAGCAAAAGAAAAACAAAGCTTACTGCTGATGAGTTTATGAATGAAAGAGAAGACCTTCAAGTAGGTCAGTCAGGGTAAACACGCAAGTTGAAGAAAGCGGGAGACGAAAACCTCAAAACTGCAAAGAATAAAAAAAGGCGGCATTTCAGTGACGGACGATGATGAAGTTCAAGAGCTGCTTGCGGACTCCGCACCTTTGAGGACTGCTAGACTCCCTGAGTCGCTCACCATTATGTCCAGAAAGAAAAACGGACTACTGGCCAAGATAAGTTATAGAGCTTGTTTTGGCCGAAACTACGACAGGAATTCTGGCATTCCAAGAAACCAAAATTGCGAGCAATATTGGCTTATACTTTCTCAGGTACAGCAAATATCGTTAAGACCACTGCTTAAAGGATGAGTGGCCATATTAGTGAGAGACAAACCACTGTTTGAGCATTCAGGACATAGAAATTAATGGTCAGGAGCATTCGCGTTGGTCAGATGATGGTCACAACAGTATATAAGCCTTAACAGGAAAAATTGCAATAGGAAGATCTCGACACTCTCCTGGGCGTTCAACAAGCACTTGTGCACGTTTGCGGCAGAAGCTGCAGCAACTCTAGACGACATTCAGGAATGGGTGGTATGTCAGAGGATTAAAATTAATCCAACCAAAGGTCAGACAAACTTGGGAATGGAAGTGCAGTGGCAAGACCACACCTCATTATCTGAGGGTAACACTAGATAGAGGGTTGACCTAGTGCTTCCATTCCGGGCTAGAAAGGCCAGCTCTCCTAGCTTCGTTCTTGGAGATGTTTCTGTTGTGCTTATTGATCACAAAAAAAAATTGGCAAACGCATCTCAAAATGTGCAATTCAACTACTATTGGTACTAAGTGTTGAACGAATGACAAAACAGGAGCCGGTAGTTGAGGGTAGTTTTCCAATGCTTTCCAAGAAGATGTCGGCACTGTGGATATTATTCAGAAGCTTAAATTACTAGACAAAAACATGGCAACAATGCATATAGATACAACTAACTTAACTACCAAAATGTAAGGCATACATCATTTAACCTAATAATTTTTCGTCATAAAGATTCTCCGATTTTTTATCTTTGTCTTGGCATCGGGCTAGAAGAGGAAAGGGTGCCACAAGGCGGACAAACTCATCAGACATAATAAAGTAGAAAGAGATGGTTAAAAAAAAGATGTCGGACATTTTGGCAACATAGTGTATTCTTCAAGTACAAGATCTCTGATAGTATTAGACAATCGAATCGACAGAGGTTGTGATTCGACAAATGTCAAACATTATGCTACATGACATCATCTGTGCGTAGCGTCCTTTCATAACTAGCATGAACGCTTGAATAGCAGGTGAAGGACATCAAAGATTCTTCACTTTTTAGAAATCGCCAACGTTTCAATCTTTAATTGAGGTCTTCCTCAGGGCTTTTTCAATCAAAGCCTGTCACGAAAATCAAAACTAAAATTAAAATAAAGTACCATATCGGTGCTTTGTACGGACAAGACGGCTTGAGATGGACTCAACAATTAGTTGTTGAGGAAGACCTCAATTAAAGGTCGAAACGTTGGCAAGTTCTAAAAAGTGAAGTAGCTTTATTGTCCTACCCCTGCTATTCAAACATTCATATTATGCTACTTATTAGAATTAGAACACAGATTTACAATATCACAAGTGGACAGTTTTTGTTAGTGTGCAATGAGTGCTCAATTTGAGCCGCAAATGCACAATTGGGCATGTAAGAACAACCCTGAGAGGCCTTACTCTATATCCTGCTCAACCGGAGAAGACATCTTGTCTTAAAGAAGAAGAATCGTTGCTAATTGCTAATAAAGATCATTATGCGACTGATCCTCACATATGAATTGGTCACATGGAGGTGTGCGACGTGGGCCCACCTCTAAAAGATAGAAGCTGTTGAAAACATTTTCCTTTGCATGGTACTCAACACCCAATTATTCATTAGTATTGAGGAAATTCGTACTAATCTACAGTGTGCGATTTCATGAGAGTCAAACTGAGGAGACCTTCCGGCAAGCGGAAGTGTATCCAGATGACCTGCTCCGAACTTTGGTTTAATAAGAGGGGGGATGCCGCATCAGAGCAACGCTTAGCGTTGCACTGATGGGGCCACCGGCTAGATTATCAAGCTGCAGTGTTGAGCAACGAGGCAAAAACCTTCCGAAGAAGCAAAAGCAACATTTTCCACAAGATGTGTCATGGCAAATCCGTCAAGCTGGAAAAGCTTTGAGACATTGAAGAGGAGTCCCAGAGACAAAAAAAGTCAACCTTACTGAAGAGCCTTAGATGGCCAAACTAGTCTAAGGATGGGTCGAGTATACTTGGATTTGTTAGAATTCGGTGCCGGTATATCAAGTAAATTTTAACAGTCATCACATGCTCGGTTGATTTATAAAACAAGTCATATGACGTGAAGACTACCAAAAATGAGAACCTAGCGCTTGTGAGGTCTTGTCGGGATCCGAAAAAGGTTTTGTACTACTAGACACCAATATGGCGATACAGTCTGTCGCCAAATTATGAATGACGTACTTCTATTTATCTATCTTCATGGTCATAAGGTAATATCCAATATTTTATCTTTGTCTTGGAGTCACTTCTTGTACTATGGCTTTAAAAGCATCATTCAATTTTTGCAAAAAATTTTATAACTTCTAAACAGGACTAGACATCAAAGGTTTGCTGAAGAAGCGTAGTGGGCTAAATGAATCTAAGCATAGGTCGAGTAGGTTTTGTAGAGTTTGATGGTAGGCGAAGCTTGTTATTGATATGCAAATGGTTGCGGAACTTCATCCACCCACTCACAGGTGGCAGCGCCGAAACTTCACCCAACGACTCACAGGTAGCAGCACTAGTCGATATCCTTCATAACATCACATCGCTTTTCCTGCACCGAATTTGTTTTCAAATACAAGTTCCAACTATGAACTCTCACCACGGCGTATAAGGCAGGGGTCTACCACGATTTATTGACGAGTCCAAGGTAATAACGATCTCAGGTCGTCCCAGTGGCGTCTCCCTAAATAACAAAAATCTTTTCTGGGAATACTTTTCGTATCCATGGCTCATCATTTACAACATCATAATTGGTGACCCTCGACAAAAGCAACACGCAATCTTCCGAGCACACGGCCGCAACAAGGACGCCACGAGTCTACCAGAGCAGCCCTCATACCCACCGCATGCAGCAACCAGCAAACTCTCCCTCACTTCGCAAAAGTCCCCTCACTTCGCAAAAAAGCCTCGCTTCTCTCCCCTCTCCGTCCTCTTTGTCACTGGGAGGGGAGTATTGTGGCGGAACTTCATCCACCCGATCATACCGACACCACAGGTGGCAGCATTACTCAAAATCCTTCGTAACATCACACCGCCTTTCCTGCGCAGAATTTATCTTCAAATACAAGTTTCAACTATGAACTCTCACCCCGGCATGTAAGACGGGGGCTACCTCGCCTTACTGACGAGTCCAAGGTATACCCGGGACGAAACGCCAACACCACATACATAGGCTATAACGACCTCAGGTCGTCCCAGTGGTGTTTCCCTGAATAACAAAAATCTTTTCTGGAAATACATTTCCCATCCATGGCTCATCCTTTACAACACCATATATGTTTTGATACAACCCTCATTTTGCCTCCATATTAAAACTACTCTCCATATTAAAAGTTTTACCAAGGAGGAAATCCTGTTGATGAAAGGCATGAATTTTGCAGTTGCTTTAAAGTCAACTCGCTCTTGACATAATAAGTGTTGTGGAGGCAACGACACATCAGACACTTAAGAAATTACCTCAAATGGAAGGTCAGAACACTTGGAACAGACGCAGCTCACGCAAGAATATTATTAAAGAAGAAGAGTGTGCTTTTAAAATCCATCAAAATTCTCATTGTGTGAGAACTTTCTTTCAAAACCACAGTCACCGTGGTTTTGGATTCTCTAATCAATGGCTCTTCTGTAATGAGTGAATGTTTCCAAAATTGTTAAAGCACAACAGAGCTTTGAAGATACTTCTTATTCCAAAGGAGTAGGAGATTTACCTACTCCATAACACCAATGAGAAATTTTGTGTCCAAACAACACTAAGTTTTTTTGTTACAAAAAATGAAGCACAGGGATTAAAAGTTGATGAAGTACTGACACGCACAAATTACGAGAAATCTTGACAAGTCGTGAAATGAAGTGACTTGACTAATTATTATGAACGTTTATATAGACATGAACAATATAATCTATTAAGAGTAGAACAATAACTAAAATGTTCTATATAGGCAGCTTAACTTCAATTTTACGAAAACGCGTTACAAATTACGTTTTGACTAGGAAGTTCGAAGAAGGATACTCATAGTATATCACCTGAATATATGGAAAACAACAATAAATAACTGTCGTCTAACGCGATGCACAACAAACTAAATAGCAAAGATAGATAAACTACGTCCCTGCTTTCTTTGATAGATGGTAACTTAAACAATATTATGGTTACGTTCCCCAACACACATTCCATCCACCACGTCTTCTTAAATTAAATCACAGATGGTACCAGCTTCTAAGAATACATCTGTAAAACTCGTCTCGTTTGTGGTGGGTGTAGCTCGGTGCATTACTCTACGCCGTTTTGACCTTCAACTTGGGACAGGGCTCCCAGGAGGAGCTCTTTAGATTCCGCCTCGAAAGGTGATTTGTCAAGTCGAGAGAAGCAGTCATCTTCGCAAGAACGGACGTAGAATATCAAATAAAATATCGAGTTTAATGGGAGACTCAGTCGGTCAAGTTTCTTAAATGATAAACGATCGAGTGTCGATCTTATTTAATAAGAAAATATTAGATCCCCATTGAAACGAAAGTCATAAATAAGAAGATATTCGGGGGTGATAGTCCCAGGTACAAAAAGCACTTACCTACAAATTAATGTATTAAATATGAATAGGACCGTTTAAAGTTTTTTGCCTCGTTCCGATCCCTTTCTTTCAAGGGTGACTTCTTTATGTATCCCGGCAGGACATCACAAAAAAGCTCTCTCTCACATTTTCTCCTTATTTGTTATTTCTTATAAAGAATTCTCTATTAGGCCACTTTAATAAGGGTAGCTCCTCGTAAATATCTTAGAGTCGTTCTCCAACCCTCGTTCCTACGTGAATGTCAAACAAAGAGCGTGAGAGTTTTAGTTTAGGCTTGAGCGTACAAAAGCCGGCTTAGTTAATTTGCATAGTTTAAGAATTAATGAACAAGCTAAATTAAGATTTCACGTTTGAATTAGAGGAATTTGCCGGTATTTAATGAAAACTTGAGCACTGGTGCAAACGACAGAGGACGTGGATTTCGACATAAAGCAAGGTGTAGATTTTTTTTAAGATTTAAAGTTAAAAGTTAAAAGCGGTGAAAAATGTTGTAAGACGTTCTGGGAGCTTTAAAAAGCTTTTTTTTTGTAAACAAGATATTTGAACGAAGTTTACATATCTTTTGATCCTTAGTAATCTGTTCGTCATCGAGTATTCTTTTCTTTCTTTTCTGAGGTTTATATTTTTGGCTACGTCAAAGAGTTAAAAAGCTTCTAGAATCCACATTTTCTTACTACCTTTTTAACTTTGACTTGGTAAAAAGAAATTATAAGTCTAAAAGTAACACAAAATTTAAAATATTTGACTTCAGAAACAGGAAATTTTAGTCTAAAAATAAAACCGGATTTTTAAATTTTATTCCAAATGTTTAAATTTTGACGTAATAACACAATTTTGGTTTGAAAGAAAAACAAATTTTTTTAACTTTGAATGTAGTAACAGGAAATTGTAGTCTAAACGTAATAGAAAAATAAAAAAAATTACTTACTGACAAGAAATTTTGAGCCGAAAGTAACACCAAATTTATAATTGTTAATTTTAGTATGTTTGAGTTGGTAACAAAAAATTTTGGTCTTACAGTAACACAAAATTTCGACTTTAGTAACAGAAAATTTTAGCTTAAACGTAACATAATTTTTTTAAATTTTGACTGGTAAAATGAAATTTTAGTTAAACGTATTACAACATTAAATCATTTTTAATTAGTAACAAGAAATCTTGATCCAATGGTAACATCAAATTTTTAAGTTTAGAGTTTAGTACGTAACACGAAATTTAGTGTAAACATTGTGTGTAGTTAACGTCCTTGTTGTCAATGAATGAGCATGTTTACGGGTATAGGACTAAGTAAAACAAGCTCTTTTTAAAAATTGCAGACGTTTCGGTTGTGTGACGATCTTCTTCAGGACTTTTTTAGTGGAGAATTGAAATGAAATCAAAACAAACACTGCCGTCTCGAAATAAATTGTAAACGGAGTCTTATTTCGAGGAATGCTCGTCCAAAACTAACCTGAAGAAGATTGTAATACACAATCTAAACGTCGACAATTTTTTAGAAGAGAGCTGGGTTTATTTTTGTCCTATACCCATAAACGTGCTCCCATTCATTTAGTGTAAACTTTAGTGTTACTAAATTACTAAAAATTAAAAAATTTGTTCCTAATATTGAGCTGTTTTGGTCTGAAAGTGGCACAAGATCTCAAAATTTTCACTTGAATTGTTAGTCTAAACGTAAAAAGAATTTTTTAAATGTTTATCTCGTAACAATACATTTTGGTCTAAAAGTAATAGAAAATTTAGGAATGTTGATCTTAGTAACAGGAAATTTTAGTCTAAACGTAACACAAAATTTTTGAGTTTTGACTGTAGGAACACGAAAATGTAGTCTAAAAGTAATACAAAATAAAAAGATGTGTACTTAGTAACAAGAAATTTTGATCTAAAAGTAGCATCAAATTTTTACTTATAATGTTAGTCTAAACGTATAACTATTTTTTTTAATTTTGACTTAACAACGAAACGTTTTGTTCTAACTGTTACACACAATTAAAAAAATAGGACATTAGTAAATGGAAATTTTAGTCTAAACGTAACACAAAAATAATATAAGTAAATTTTGACTGTAGTAACAAGAAATTGTAGTCTAATCGTATCACAAAAATAAAAAAAAATTGTTTAGTAACAAGAAATTCTGTTCCTAAAGTAACATTAAATCTTTAAGTTTCCACTTTGGTAACAGAAAATTTTTGCTTAAATATAACACAAAATTTTGTTCTGGAGATAACAAAAATCTTTAAATTTTGACTTGAAATGTTAGTCTAAACGTAACAAAAAATTGTTGAATTTTTACTTGGTAACAAGAAATTGTGGTCTAAAAGTAACAAAGAATTTACACATTTTAACTTTAGTAAAAGGTAATTTTAATCTAAACGTTACACGAAAATTTAGTCTGGAAGTTACACAAATTCTCAAAAGTTTGACTTGAAATGTTAGTCTAAACGTAACACGAAATTATTTAATTTTTACTTAGTAACAAGAAATCGTGGTCTAAATGTAACACGAAATTTTAAAATTTCGACTGTAGCAATTCAAAATTGTAGTCTGATCGTAACACAAAATTTAAAAAAATTTTAAGTTTTGACTCTAGTAACGTGAAAATTTAATCTAAAGCATAACATAAAATTTAAATATTTTTTCTGAAAATCTAAGTCTAAACGTAACACGCACTTTTTAAATTTTTATCTTGTAACAAGACCTTTTTGGCTAAAAGTAACAGAAAATTTTGAAATGTTGACCTTAGTAACAGGAAATTAAAAAATTCAAAATGTAATCTAAATATAACGCAAAATAAAAAAATGTTTACTTAGTAACAAGAAATTTTGATCCAAAAGTAGCATCAAATTTGTAACTTTTGACTTTAGTAAGATGAAAATTTAGTTTAAAGCGCAACACAAAATGACAAAATTTTTACTTATAATGTTAGTCTAAACAACTAATTTTTTTAATTTTGACTTGGCAACGAAAAGCTTTGTTTTAATAGTTACACACAATTGAAAAATTTCGATATTAGTAAAAGAAAATTTTAGTCTAAACGTAACACAAAGTTTTTTAAATTTTTACTTAGTAACACGACATTTTGGTCTAAGAGTGAGTAACACAAAATTTTAAAATTTTGACTGTAATAATACGAAATTGTAGTTTAAACGTATTACAAAAATAAAAAAAAATGTGTAGTAACAAGAATTTTTTTCCGAAAGTAACACCAAATCTTTCGAAGTTTCGACTTGGGTATCAGAAAGTTTTTGCTTAAATGTAACACAAAATTTTGGTCTGGAGGTAACAAAAATATTTAAATTTTTACTTGAAATGTTAGTCTACACATAACAAAAAATTGTTTAATTTTGACTTGGTAACAAGAAATTGTGGTCTAAATGTAACAGAAAATTTACAAAATTTAATAACTCTAAGGAATTTAGTAATAAAGTAAAAGGTAATTTTAATCCAAACGTTACATGAAAATTTGGTCTGGCAGTTACACAAATTCTCAAAAGTTTGACTTGAAATGTTAGTAGAAACGTAACTTAAATATATATAAGTAATAAGCGAAATATGCAAATTTGAGAAAAGTCTATCATCCCTTAGTAAAGAGACAATACTCATCGGAAAAATGAGTGTACAAATTTGAATTTTTAGCCCCTTTGTGTCATTTTTAACCGAGTTTGGTCTTAATTCTGGTTTGAATTTTGTTTAGAAATTCAAATTTACATTTTATTTTGACGCCTTAAGTCATTTTTAGCCAATTCTCGTTCTGATCCTAACTCAAATTTTACCAAAATATTCAAATTTATATTTTTAAACCCTTTGAGTCATTCTTAACCAATTTTGGCCATAATGGACACACTAACCTGAATATCGTCAAAAACCACAAATCTGTATTTTTACTCGCTTTGAATAATTGTTCAACGATTTTGGGCTATTTTGGATTTCCGCAAAAACACCTAACTTGCATTTTGAAATGTTTTGAGTCTAATATCAGTTATTTAGGTCTTTTGAACTTTTAAAGTTTTGATTTTAGTAACACGAAAATTTAATCTAAAGCGTAACACAATGTTTTTAAATTTTTACTTAGTAATAATAAAATTTGGGCTAAAACTAACAAGATATTTTAAAACTTTGAATTTAGCGACACGAAGCGGCTACACCCAAATTTAAAAAAAATAATAATTTTATCAATAGTTTGCATATTTTAAAGAGTTTGTTGCCAAAGGAGCTAAAAATTTTATGTGTCTATTTATTAGGTACATTAAATATACACAAAAATTATTTGACTAAACATATAACGTTATTATGACTATGACTCGTCATTATCACGTCGAAAAATCGACGTCATTTATAAGTTTCAACAGAATTACACACGCATTAAACGACATGATTGACGGCGCGAATGGTACCATTTCAAATTCTTCTGTAACGCAAGTGCGTACCATGTACATATACCAGATTTGATCACTTGAGAATGAAATTTATACTTGACCCAATATTACGAAACAAGAAGCCGCGTTCAACCTTAACAGTAAACCACTCTTTGATGAATCACATTACTGTTAACTCGAACTATTTTCGGAATTTTCCCGGCAATACAAAACAGAACTATCATTAAATAATGCTAATATAATTATCGTACTATTGCGAGTACGTACAAACGGGTCGACGACCACTGGAAATAATGATATAGTGTATTTTTGCTTTTTACGACTTCGGACGTCGGATCATCCGATTGTTTCCCAGAGTTTTAATATAGCGGTACTGATACTGAATGACTTGAAAAAAGTAATAAAAGAATAATTACGCCTTTATTTAAGGTTATCATTGAGTGTGTATGTCCCGAGGGTCAACAACATTTGTGCCAAATAAAGTAATCTCTTAGTTTATTTATATTCATGCAAAAAAGCTTACATAAAAAAACCTCCCTCCGAAAGTTTTCCCTTTTAAATTATGGACCTGCTAAAAACCTCTATTGAACTCGTATATACTTTTCTTCGCTTTCAGCTCGTCAAAGTAAATATTTATGAAAAAAGCTTTTTTTTGACGCGCCATCAAAACCGTATCACTTTAATCCCTTCTCATAAAATAGCTTTTTTACCCTGGGCTTTGGATTAAACCGTTTCGAAGTTAGGAACGAACTGGAATAAAAACTTTTAAACTCTCAGGCATTAAAAGCAAGAAGTTTCGGAGTTTCTTTGGAACGGCCTGGTGACACTCTTATTAGATTTATTTAATTTCAGGAAGCAGTCTGCACCGCTTCTCGCTGCTCCATCTTTTTTATAGAAATGCTAATACTTATATACTTATACACAGTTTGGAAATACTCTGAAGCTTGTTTAAAAAATTGTTGCTATCAAATAAGACTTCACAAATATATGATCTTACATAAACTTGTTGCCTAAGCAATGTTCAAACTCAAAAAGGATGAAACATTTCATCACTCTGTAACACGCCATTCGGTTTACAACAGTGAGTGAGCCATACCGCTGCAATTTTATTGGCACCAACACAATGACCGCATTAAATCAAGGAAAAAGCCGAAAGTTAATTACACGGAAGTTCCTTTACACGGGCCTCAAGTATGGAGGCCGAAGTTTAATTACGAACCAACAACTATTTTTGCACCGCGCGTTAGTTACCAAACAACACCTACTCCAAAGAGCTGTCTCGAGAGTTAGAAAATGTCAAGGGCGCCATCTAGAACAATGAAGAAGAAATTTCCTAGTGGTGCGCCCTTTAAGAATTTAACGCGGCATTATGTATGGGAGAGCGAAGGTCTCTCCTGGGTGAAAGTCAGCCTTCAATCATTGTTTTGCGCAAATCGGTTTTTTTCTCGCGGGCGTGAAGTGGTTGAAGCTTATAGGTCAGAGCACCATTTTATACTAGAAATAAACTGTAATTTAAAGTTTCACTGAAAATTAAGGTTGGTACAGCAAATGGAGATAAAAATTTGCTTAATAAGGATGGAAGTAAATAGGTTGCACAATTTGGTAAATTATTATTTACTTAGATGGGTCATGGTGTTTCTTTTATATATTCCCATGTAAGAGATACTAGGACAGTATACAGGAAAAAGTTTCCTGTTGTTGAGTTAACTTAAGATTCCATTTCGAGGTTGCCACATTTTCAGTGGTTTCCGTTATTTGAAAAAAAGTGAAAATTTCTCAAAATCTCAATCTCCTGTATTTCGTGAAGTATTCGTTATAGAAGAAAACTATTAATTAGAAGGTGTAATAACTTTTAAATCTCTGCAATATGGCACATCGCAAATCATTATGTTTCTTTTAATAAATGATCTATTGCTACCAACTCGGTTTTTTTTTAAATACGAACATGGAATTTTTATTCCATATTTCGAAAGCACTCGTCTTTCGCAACGTTCGTTTGACGATTTCTTAATTTTTGAATAAAAGTTTGAACTTCAAAGGACTGAAAATAAAACTTTTGAGCCTATCATTTGTTTGGATTAGTCAAGTAGGTACTAAAATCGAGTTTTTAAAATAAGTTTACTTAATTGCTTAAAGAAAATTGTTACATCACTTTCGAAGGAAAACCTAAACATTGACTTTTATCCAAAAAAAGTTTTGAATTTTTTTTTGAACTTTGCGCTCCAAGGACCAAAAACAGCACTTTTGCGGATGATACGTATTATTATTCGCTTATAAGTACCTAGTTTTTCCAGTATTTAGTTCACTAAAACAACTAGGTACCCAAAAAATAACTAGGTACCCCAAAAAAAATGTTGAATTCAAAAATACTTTGAAGTTTTCTTCATTTTTTTTCAAAAAGTTTGGATCTCAAAGGACCAAATACAGAACTTTTGACACAATAATTATTATCTATCATTTGTTTGAGCCAGTCAACTACGTTTTAAATCGAATTTTTAATAATGAAACATTTAAACGGACGAATAAGGGGGGGGGGGGTATTACGACCCCTTTACGATTCCGATTATCAATTTTGACCGCCTGTAACTTGAGAACGCCTCGACCTATCGGAGTGATTTCAACTGTCTTTTCCTCTTCTTGATGTCATCTTTCACCTCCCACCATCGGAAGTTCCACCATCACCGTAAGCGCAATATTTTCGGAAATAGGCCTGTTCGGCCGATTTTTTAGCACTTTTAGAATCGCGTTTTTTTGACAATTTAAAAAAAAAAACTCTTTAGCGGTTAAATTCATTCGAATTTAGTTTGTTATGTTCTTAGGGGATTACAAGCGTGCCATTCCGATCAAATAGCAAAAAAATGTTTCCGACATTTTTTCGAAAATGTCCAAAGGGGGGTATTATGACTTTTTTCTCAATTCTCAAATTTGACCGCCTGTAACTTGAGAACGCCTCGACATATTGGAGTGAATTTAACTGTCTTTTCCTCTCCTTGATGTCCTCTTTCACCTCTAATCATCGGAAGTTCCACCACCACCTAGGTGCAATATGTTCGGAAATAGACCTCTTGGCATGTCGATTTTTAAGCACTTTTAGAATCGCATTTTTTCAACATTTTTAAAAAAAACCTTTTTAGCGGTTAAATTAATTCGAATTGAGTTTGTTATCCGAAGAAATTTATCCCAAATTTTTTCGAAAATTTCCAAAGGGGGGGGGGGGCGGGTATTACGACTTTTTTCTCAATTCTTAACTTTGACCACCCGAAAACTTGAGAACGCCTCGACCTATCGGAGTGAATTCAACTGTTTTTTCCTCTTCTTGATGTCCTCTTTCACCTCCCACCATCGGAAGTTCCACCACCACCGTAGGTGCAATATTTTCGGAAATAGACCTCTTCGGATGTCGTTTTTAAAGCACTTTCAGAATCGCGTTTCTTGACCATTTTTAAAAAAACCTCTTTAGCGTTTAAATTAATTCGAATTGAGTTGGTTACGTTATTTGGGGAATTACAAGCGTGCCATTCCGATCAAACACAGCAAAAAATGTTTCCGAAATTTTTTCGAAAATTTCCAAAGGGGGATTCTTAACTTTGACCGCCTGAAAACTTGAGAACTCCTCGACCTATCGGAGTGAATTCAATTGTCTTTTCCTCTTCTTGATGTCCTCTTTCAACTCTCGCCATTGGAGGTTCCGTAGGTGCAATATTTTCGGAGATAGACCCCTTCGGAGGTCGATTTTCAAGCACTTTTAGAATCGCGTTTTTAGTGGTTAAATTCACTCGAATTGAGTTTGTACGTTCTTAGGGGATTGCAAGCGTCCATTCCGATCAAACACAGTAAAAAAATGTTGTTTCAAAAATGTCAAAAGGGGGGGTACTACGAGTTTTTTCTTAATTCTCATCTTTGACCGCCTGTAACTTGAGAACGCCTCCACCGATCGAAGTTATTCCAATTGTTTTTTCCTCTTTTGATGTCCTCTTTCACCTCCTACCATTGGAAGTTCCGTAGGTGCAATACTTATGGAGGTAAACCCCTTTGGAGGTCGATTTTCAAGCAGTTTTAGAATCGCATTTTTTTATTATTTAAAAAAAAACCTCTTTAGTGATTAAATTCATTCGTATTGAGTTTGTACGTTCATAGGGGATTACAAGCGTGCCATTCCGATCAAACACAGCAAAAAAATGTTTCTGAAATGTTTTCGAAAATGTCCAAAGGGGGGGTACTACGACTTTTTCTCAATTCTCAACTTTGACCGCCTTTAACTTGAGAACGCCTCGACCGATCGGAGTTAGTCCAACAGTTTTTTCCTCTTCTTGATGTCCTCTTTCAGCTCCCACCATTGGAAGTTCCGTGGGTCCAATATTTTCGGAGATAGACCCTTCGTAGTTCGATTTTTAAGCACTTTTAGAATCGCGTTTTTTGATTATTTTTGAAAACACCTGTTTAGTGGTTAAATTCATTCGAGTTGAGTGTGTACGTTCTTAGGGGATTACAAGCGTTCTATCCCGATCAAACACAAAAAAAAAAAATTTCTGAAATTTTTTCGAAAATGTCCAAAAAGGGTGTACTACGTCTTTTTTCTCTCAATTCTTAATTTTGACCGCCTGTAACTTGAGAACGCCTTGACCGATCGGAGTTAGTCCCACTGTTTTTTACTCTTCTTGATGTTCTCTTTCAACTCTCACCATTGGAAGTTCCGCAGGTGCAATATTTACGGAGATAGACCCCTTCGGATGTCGATTTCAAAAGTCGTCAAAATGAATCATTATTTTTTCGTTTCAGTCAGTCAGTCAAAGGAAAATCCCGAAGAAATCGAAAGGGAGTCGAAAAAAAGAGGGTGGCGATTGCACCCGTTCTCCCCCTGGATGCGCCACTGCCCCATATAGTTGTAACAGCATCATTTGATGTTCTTCTACCAAATTCGATAGCCATTTGTGAGTTTCGCTTTGTTCATCAATGGATTATCTATGTGGAGCGTTTTGGCACATTCCGGCGACTCTTTATTTTTAGAAGAAGACGCAAGATTAACTCTTGACCCTACATTGTATGGTGCCAATTTTACACTCTCAATGCAATATGGATATATACGTCAAATCCAACGTTTAAACCTCAAACAGGATTCAAACTTTAGATGCAAAAGCGGCACTTGCTATGTTTAACAGTGGCGGCATCTAGCGTCATCTATTTTGTAAAGTCCCGAAAATCTTTCATTCAAAAGTCAGCTGTCAATGGCCGTCTCGGTGGAGACAGTAAAAAGTCCTGCAACTTCAACTTGGTAACCATGTGTTTACTGCAGCTGTCTATATGTCCCTTTATGTTAAGTTCTAAGATAGTTAAACTCACTGGGCCAGGTTTGTTTTTGGGATTTGATTGTTCACCTCTATACAGGGTGTCCAAAAATGATGCGCAAAAAATTCGGGAGCTCAAGATTGTTTTTTCTCGATATAATCGAAACAGCGTAACGTGATAAAGTTTTATGCGCTCACAGTTTTTTTTAAAGTTGAATTAGAAAAATTTAACGTAACTTAAAAAATCGGTTTAGTGTGTTAACCAGGACGGGTTTAAGGTATTTTTGGCCCTAACTTTTTTATCAATATCTGTTTCAGCAATTTGAAGAAAAGAGCTAATAAAGCACAGTTTTCTATATTAAAAAGAAGCTCTTGGTCCACTTCTTAAAAATGCACCGTTTTATTAAAAATGTTGGGCCAAAAAGACCCTAAGTCGGTCCTGGTTGGTACACTTCTAAGCTGAAATTTCTTGATTCAAATAAATTTGAAAATTTAAGTAAACCTACAAAAATTCATTACGTTATCTCGAGCCGTTTCGATTATATCGATAAAAAAACCATCTTCAGGGTTCACCTGTTAGGCAGCTCTAGTTCCCTTAGGGTCCATTTGCAGACTTATGTTTATATGAAGTTATTTGACTATTTTTTAAACTAAATTCAGCTCTAGAATTTTTTGCGGATTATTTCAGGACACCCTATATGAGGACCTGATATTAATAACAGATCTTTGGTGCTATGGGGATCGCCCTTTGGTGTATTTTTACAGTAACTACTTCAATCTTCTCGAAATGCTGTGTACTACACTACAATCTTGACAATTAGAAGTTATATAAGAGGTTTTCGCAAAGCTAACTGTTTCCATAAGGGGTTTCTATGGTGTTAGGACTCTCTTAATTGGTATATAGTGTTACAACCAAATCGTATTACTGTTAACTGTTAACTTTTTATTTATCAAATGTTACTTTGGACTTTTTTATTCAATGAAATTAAGTAACACATGAGTTAGTTATCGCCATGCTTTACCGTTTGTTCGCAGCTATTAGAAATTAATAAACTAGTCGTATCCATCGATCCGAAATACGTTAACAGAGAGGCCACACCCGAGCAGATGTAATATAAACCGCCGGAAGTAAGAGCCGGACTTCCGTTGGGGGTCCGCCACACATCAGACAAGGGGGATGCCCACGCACTCGGACATTGCCCATGATATTTAGTCTATGCGGTTCAAAAAACAGTTAATTTAATAAAAAGTGCTTACCAGAGCTAGCTTAGATGAATTTATCCTAAAATATGTGATCATACATAATATGTAATATTACTTAGCATATGGGGTACCTCATTTACTTATTTTCACATCTCGTTACCTTCAAAATCTTCATTTCTTTATACCCATCTCCTTTCAGCACTTTTTAAGAAGATACGATAAAATTTGGACTGAGAGGGGGGGGGGGTGAGGGTCAGGTATTATCTGGCCATCTTGATCATCATGATTATGTTTTGCTTGTCGAAAAGCTGGTAAACAACTAAGGTCATAATTAAAATAATTAAGTTTTCCGTTAATGTCCATGTAACTTAATAAATAAGAAATAATCATGTTTGTTCCGAAAACAAAAATTCTGTATCCTAAAAAGGTAACAATCTTAACGGTTGTATAATAGGAAAATAAGCAATTTGGTTGGCTTCTAATAACAAGTACGTATTTGTTCACATATTAGTTTCCATGGCCGAAAAAAAGCGTTTATTACCAGCTGGTGTTTTTTATTTTTACGCCCCGCCGGTTATGGCAGCGAGCTGTAAAGTTAGTATAACGCCCGACGCAAGGCTTGCAATAGGGTAATAAGAAAATATCGCCCCCAATTTTTATTGGTAATCAACCGTATCTACTCAAATATTATTCTGCTTGCATATAAAAGATTTTATTTGGATGAGAGGAAAGACCACGTGCGATACGTACCACGGATGAAAGAAAAATTACGGCCTTAGTTAAATAAAGGCCCTCCAATTCGTGACGGGCCTCAAGCTTTAATCGTGGGAGTAATCTTCTTCTTTGCACCCTCTACACGTAAATAACTATAGAAGTGAAAATAACGGGTGTAGGACAGAAATAACTACTTCACATTTGTGAAAGAGCCAACGTTCGTCCTATATGGTGCTCGTTTGCTCGTTTTTTTGTGAAAGTGGAGATGTTTTATATTCAATGGAATGTTGTTCCTAGTTGACAAACTTTGCTTATTAAAAAAGCCCTGAGGAAGACCTCAATAAAGGTCGAAACGTTGGCTCTTTCACAAATGTGAAGTAGTTATTTCTGTCCTACACCCGCTATTTTCACTTCTATCGACCTGATTAAAGGACGCAAAACGTATATGATGTAAATAACTATTTTTCGTTTACGTTATCCTGAGTCAAAAACAGTTTTTCCACTGCTAGATTTGCAGTTATTTTTTTTATCTCTACAGGGTGTCCGGAAATGCTTGTGTCAAATTTCAGGCTTTGATTATACATTAAAAAAGAAGATAAACGTTTTATATAAACCGGTATGCGGAAATATTTCTATAATACGCTAAAGCTCTTCAAAGATGGCGTCCAAAAAGTACTTTATGTTTTTTAACTCATAAACGGTTTTATCAATTTTTGTTTGTGAGGAGAATGTCGATAAAGGAAGTAATTAATAGGTGCTTCGCCCTTGGTTTCATTTTCTTTATGGAAATTACATAAAAATTCCGTGAAATAAGAGTGGTTTGTGTATCAAAATTAAGAAAAATTTGAAATACTACGAGTGTTTAGCGTCCCAATAAAATTGTGCAGTAGGTGGATTAACGGGATGGGGATAAAATAATGACAATTCGGCTTTGCATGCTGTAGTTCTGTACAATGTCTTAGAACATACAATGTCCAATGCCCACGTCGTGGGCCAGAGAGTTTACCCCAGACAAAAAATAAACCAGGAAAAAAATAATATTTAACAAAAACCATAGGTTATTTAATAATTTTAATTAATTTAATAAATTATTAATTATAATAATTAATTAAAAAAAAATAATAATAATATTTAACAAAATTAGGCACAAAGCTATTCGAAATGCCAGTTTTTCTAAATAAAAATTAAAGGCTGCTTTTTGGGCACCTTCTGTTCTTTTGGCGCCATTCTATGATTCTTCGAGATCCTTTGAAGAACCAAATCCATAAAGTGGAATTAGTGGTCATGTAAGTAAACAATAGCTAAAAGAAATACCTACGTCTGTTCAGCTATAATGCCAGTAATTCCAATTACTAAAATTATTTGTTCCAAGCTTGCATAGGTGCCAGTTTACTGTTAATCACATCCCTTCTTAGAAGACAGCTTTGAGAAAAACTCAAATTTAGTAACAACAAAGTATATAGAATATTTTTGTCTTGTATTAGCTAGAGGTCGTTTTGACACCTGTAGATTGAGCTTTTGTTTAAAATATTCGATACGTTATCTAGTTGCAAACATCAATCCCACGATGCCTCTCCAGCGGATCCATTGAGGCATCAGTACTTTAATAACTTTTCAAATCCTGAGCATTTAGTTCCCCACCAACTTACCCATGAGTTCATCTCATAAGGGTTTAATTACATCTGAATGACCGGCATAAGTGGGCGGATCCAAAATTTTAAATTTTTATTGCATAAGGCATGTGCTTGCAATTGCAAGGAGATTCAGAATCAGATATAAAAAAATCCAGGACCGTACTTAAAAAAAATGAAGTTGATGATGGTAGCATGAAAACGAAACGTTGAATTCTAGATTTGAGAATACCACGTCGAACAAAGAAAAATTGGCTAAAAGAAATATCAATTATTTTGATTCTCTTTTTAATTTAAAAGTAGAAAAAATAAAAACTTTTTTTCAGAATTTCGTCTGAATTTTTTTAATTTTCTTTTGCCCTAATTTAACCTTTTTCGTATCTCTTAAATTACCGAGATCCCCATGGTTAAACCCGAAAAACGGACGGTCACCCTGCATGTGCTACCCCCCCCCCCCCCCAGTACTAACTAACGTCAACAACTAACCTAAGCTTTTAGGAAAAGGAAGAAGAGCTTTTCAAATGTTTTGTTAGGATAGTTGCAGAGAAAAAAGGGGGGCGGGAGATTGATTTGTTTCGAAGTGTTGTGTGTCAGTGTGTGCGCGTCAGGCTGCGGTGCTTCTTAGCGCTAAAGCCTAGACAATTGTTATTGCCAATTAAGCTGTTTTCACAGCTAAAGAGAAATTCACCAGGTTAGTTCAGGTTCGATGGTAGTGAGAGTGCCAGCTGAGGAAAACCAAGACAAATGAACCTCGAGGACCATGAAAGGGAGATGGAGGCAAATCATAAACATTTTATTGAACTGTATGCAGAAATGCAAGAAATAATGACAGAAATGTCAAGACAGCGAAGATGATGCCAAGAATTAGCGAAAACGCTAAACTGCAGGAGAGAGAGAACATCAAAATACAGAGGAAAATTCAAGAAATGGAAATGTAAATGGAAAAAGAAGCAAAAGCTCTGAGCAAAGAGAGACAAAAAGAGAAAAATGCCGAAGAAAACAGGCAAAGATACAACACAAGAGGAGAAAATGATCGGGGACATGTTCCAAGAAACACCCGATTAAGAAACTGCTGGAACCAGCGATATCCTTTCGGATGTTGCTGGACCCAGCAACACCCATAAGGAAATCACGAAGACGACCGCAAGAAAACTGGCAGAAGAAACAACACCAAAGGTCCCGCCTGTGCTGTTAAGAAGAAGGGGAAGAAGCGCCTGCAGTCTGCAAACGACTTGGAAGGTCAAAAATAAAATACACAAAGGCACAGATGACCCAGAATGGACTAGCTATATCACCAAAAACGGCGACAGACTACAGGCAGCTCACTAAGGTGCTGACCGATAACAAAAAAAGAATACCATACGTACACTTTAAGCGAAGACCAGACCGAACGACTGGTGATTAAAGGCGTACCAATAGTGTATAGCACTAAGGACGTAGCACAGAACCTGACAGCCCAAGCTAAAGGATATGCTAAAGCTAAAGCCCTAGAGAAGGCAAAACAGCTCTCAAATGTGCCACCGACGCCGGCGGTACGGGCACGTGCAAAGACATTGCACTGCGGTGACGAAGTTTGTGAAGTGCGGAGGTGATTACCACTCAGCAGAGTGCAGAAAGACAAGATCGGACGGTCACGTGGCTTTAAAAGAGAGACTCCAGCCCAGCCTGCGAACTGGGGTAGCCCCCACCCAGCAAGCTACTGAGGCTGTAAAGAGAACCGCGCTAAAAAGAAGCCAGAAAAGGCTCCTCAAAGGCAGCAGAATAGCCAAAGAGTTCCCAATAAGAGCTACGCAGCCGCAGCAAAAGCAAGCAGCAGCCAGCCAAAAGCCCCAGCAGATAACACCTCACTGCCACCGGACTTCAATCTAGCTGCACAGCAAATGCAGGAAATGCTCTCAGCAATGAGCGCATTTTTTGCTAAATTTGTAGTAACTAAAGCTTAATTTTCTGTTTCAGATATCCCACAGAAGCCGGGACCATCCAAAGAAAAGACAGACAGACAAACGCTCTATCCACGAGACACCCAGGCAGCGAAAATTTATTCTCAAAGCCCGGGTATAACCTACCGTGGATAACTGGTGCTAGCCAGCTCTTTCCACATCCCGCTCACTCACCAGGGTGAGCTTCCTGCCTACAAAAAAAACCCAACCCCCCCTGAACTGTTACAAAGATATAGCAATCTCAAATTGCCATATTATTTGTCCTATTTCAAAATCGACGGCCCGAAAGGGTGAGAGCCGATGAGAAAGAAGCGTCCAAGAAGAGCGCCTGAAGAGCCCCAGTCCGGGGGTGCTTCTAAACAGGACCCAGAAATGGCCACCGCTCAGGACTGGACAATCTTCAAGATTGTTGCAAGGGAGACGAGTGGCTGAAATTTCTGCGACAGACTGGTCCGGTCTATAGCGATGATAGAGTAAAAGGCAATAGTCCTGCTTGACTCTGTTATCTGAGACCATTTTTAAGTCACGGACAGTAGAGCACAGTCGAAACAGTCAACGTCGGGAAGCACGGGAGATCACTTCGCCCATTGCCTCATCGCCTTTGATAATGTCTGCCGCAGCTGTAGACGAAACGTCAGGAAGAAATTCCATTGAACCACGGCTTCAAACCCCGGAAAACACTTTAGATTGTATTTTTTCCAATTAGTCTAAGTTTGTAGAAATCTTTCTGTTATTCTTCTCATGTGTGAGCGTTCATAAAGTAGTTGGTTGGATGAGCAGTGTAGAGCTTTCTCTGATTCAATTGCTCACAGCATATATCCATAGTCAAACACTGGTCTGGTGATGGATTTGTATACTTGCACCAGTTTTTGTACCAATTTCTTGGTTTTCATATGTCGGTGATCGAAATTGTTTTGTCTTTTTAGTGATTTTCACTCTAATATTTTGTGCGGGTTTAAATTTTTATTTTAGCGTAAATCGTACTTTGGGCGCAAACAATACTCTATGGCTATAGTCTATTCGATTTACAAGCCAGGCTAGACATAAATAAACACATGAAGTAGGCACGTGATTATTGGAAACTGTAACAAAGGACAGGACCGCATTTAGATCCACGTTGAAACAATAAATTACAAATTATATACATATTTAATAGACAATAATAAAAACAAAATGATAATGACATTAGATAACAACAAGAAGTCCTTAATGAAAATGAAAATAATTTCGGTGTATAAATATACTATGATGCACAGAAACGCTGAATACGACTCTTGCGAATTCAACTTGACAATGACACAACCACCGTCGAATAGAACCACGCTAAAGCCTGGTTCTGTGGCAACCCGGCTTGGAATCGGATAGACTATAGTCTAATAAATAGTAATAGGTATTTATGACATTATAGGATATGTATGACATAACAAAGTAAATAAAGAAGTAAGTATGGAGAGCAAGCGGCACCACTTTGTTATACAATTAATAACGTTTGTTATATAATTGATATTATTATCTTGCTGATTATTAATTAGCGTGTGCACTCTTAGAAAAAAATAAATTCTTGCGTTATTTGTTTACCTCTAATGCAGGGTGGAACAGGATATGGCTGAGTTTGCAATCTACGCACCTGAAACAAAAACAGTACAAATTAATTAAATATGTGACAGATGAACTCACAAATATATCAAATCAACACACAGTTCAAAACAGGACCGTCTAAATTTTGCCAGCAGTATAGTACATATAAATCTAACACAATATTCTTGAGGAAGGTGCGGTACAAGGGGAGAAGAGACTGTTATTTTAAGATTGTCTACGTGGGTTAGTTGAGGAAAGAGAGAGAGATAGAGTAAATTAGAACGGGTTATTGCTTAATGCATAATTTGAATTCCTTTTTATTGTTGAAAAGGTTACAAGGAATTTTTTTTATTTTGTGTTTTTACCCATCTATCCAATTGTCACCGTGCATATTAATATAAGCCATTCACTTATTATTGACACCAAAGAGGCTTTGGAAATCTGACTTTGACATTTTTATCGTGTCTTGTCCTGAAAAGAGATAGGTATATTTAAGTAAGGTTTCAAAGGTAACGAGGTGGCAAATAGTCGTGAATGAGTTATACATACCTAAACTTTCATTACTCGAATCAAAATCGAATAGGTTAAAACTGCTGATTAAATTCATAACTATGTATTTCTTTTAGGAGTGTCGATCAGTGTTTTCGTCAGCCACTTAACACCTATATGTACGTATGTACGAGTATAATGAAAATAAGCAATTTTGAAACACAATGGAGTGAATAGGCTGCATTCGTAACGAAAGAACGTACCCGCATTCCTATATCGATTCAAGCAGAGTGAGATAGACATCAAGACTTACATCAACAAAGGCTTAACAAGTCTAGGCTTTCTCACGCAACTGCCGCATATGTGGGAAACTGAATCGCGCGCCTTGGAAACAAAGAACGCCACAACTCCAACATCGTTTTCTGCTAAAGTGAGTTTACCATGTCTTGACGGGTGCTCGTTAAATCGTTCCGTTTCCATCCGTATCATTAGTTTGATCACCCCAGTGAATTTGCGTCCATACGTTTCTGTTTACGTGTCTTGATTGTTCAGGTGGATGATAGACTATTCATAGAGGCCGACTGCAGCGCTGGGGCTAATTAGTGTCATTATTACCACTTATCATGCAAACTTCCAACGAATAATTTTTTCGCGTGCAAAAGTTCTGTCAACTCATTCCTCTTGAATAAATCGAATATTAGCTTCAAGAAATTCTTAAAGCTAATATTCTCAATTAACGTACATCAACTTTTTGGGCCTACCGACGAGAAGAAAGTGTTACGAAGTGATAGGAATTCCACTGAAGCTTGGAGGTGTCCGCTTTATGCCCAATTGTAGATACAAATTACACTCACAGTCGGGTTTAACTAAACTCGACTGCTATTTGAAGTGGTTAATAAGAATCGCATTACTGGCAAATAAATTTCAGTTGTGACATTTAATTATTTTTTCTTATACGCGGGTTTAAGTAGCAGTCGAGTTTCACTGAACCTGACTTTAAGAATGACCTGTGCAATTGCAACTTAATATCAAATTTTTTTCGAAATAACGTAGATACCAAAATGACGTACATTCTGTAACTTTCAAAATGTACGTTATTTTGGTATTGATGTGGGTTTTATTATTAATGACTTCACGACACCACCAAACTCGTCTTTATGTTTTTGTCCGTTTACAACTATTTCTCATTTACATCATTTTTTTATACCTACCTCTTTTAGCACATTTTGAGAATATCTGATAAAATAGGTCTCCACATAGATCCCTCCTATGCAAGAATTACCCTACAGTTTTACGACTAAGAATAGCATTAAACAAAGGGCGCAGAGGTTCTAAGGATAAACTTTTATAACTATTGCATTATGAACACAATATTTCCTGCAGTATGGGAAGAGGATTTTAAAGTTACTATTTTAAAGGCCACTTTTCCCTACAAGTCTATCGATTAATCACTAGGATCTGAAATAATTATTCCTGGAATAAAGTTGACCATTCTAGTCACTTTCTAAGGATAATCATTCATACTCTGAGAATAATTAATTTGGATAATTCAATACTCCATCTGAAATCAATCACTAGTATACTACCGTTACTAGTGATTACACCGATAATATCACAATCGCTAATCGAAAACACAATAATATCAAACTCCATCGTCCAGCAACAAAAAGGCTAAGCGACACACTAAAAGCGTGTAAATTTAACATTTTACAAGATATTCAAATTTAAACAATTATATTTTTTAACCCTTTGTATCTCAAAAACGATTCACTTTTGGACTAAGGTATCTGGGAGTGTACTCAAAAACTATTTACTTTTGGAATATTCAAATTCAAATTTTATTTGACTACGTTTTGTACAGAAAATACAATTGTAGCAGGTCACTTCAATGTTACATATAACGGATCCATAAAATACAACAAAAACAAATTACAATAACGTATAACGTATTTTGTTGCAGGCAGTCAATATTGTGTACGAAAATCTTATCCTATTGGTTTCTCATGTACATCTTATACTCCTCAACAGAATAAAATGCATTCTCAGTAAGTAATTTCTTTATCACAGCTTTAAATCTATTCAAATCTAATGACTTAATATTAGGTTTTAAAATGTTATATAACTCAAAATCCAGAGAACTCCTTCTGGATACTTCTAACCGAAACCTGGGAGGTCTAAAAAGACAAGCTGATCTTGTACAATAGTCATGAAAATATGCGTTTGTCCGATGAGTATGCCGGCTCTTATGAACCTCAAGCAGCTGCTGAAAGACATACAAAGACGGCAAAGTCAATATTTTAAGTTCCTTAAAAAACGGTTTGCAATGTTCTCTATAAGCTGCTCGAACAATAGTTCTAACTGCTTTTTTTTGAAGTCTAAACAACTCAATAGCACAAGAGACCCTACCCCACAGGAGCGTTCCGTATGATATATGAGAGTTAAAGAGAGCGTAATAGATGGTCACCAAAGGTCACAACGGTTATACCTAAGATGTTCACCGTAGTATCGCTCCTTACCCGTGGTTTAGTAGAAAATACCATATTCTGGGTCTTGTTTAAATTAAGTTTTAAATTATTCTGAGTGAACCAGGTATTGGCAGAGTTGACCAAAAGTGCCTGTTCCTCTTCTAAGCTGTCCACCTTTCTTGCATTACAACCCAGAGAAGTATCATCGCAGTAACAAAAGCAGTCGAAAGGCTCAATATACTGAAACAGGTCATTCATATAGACAACAAATAGGAAAGGACCCAATATGGACCCCTGCCGTACACCCGTGTCTATCGGAAGGGTGGTCGAAATTTCAGCCTCAACCATCACCTTCTGTTTTCTAGCCGTCAAATAGGATTCCATCAGTTTGAGACTATTGCCCTTAATGCCATATTTTGCAAGTTTTCTTTTTAATAGTTGATGTGATATACAATCAAAAGCTTTGCTCAGGTCGCACAATGTCAAACCAACCACATTACCCTTCTCCAGTCCTCCGATTACCATCTCAATGACCTTAGAGATGGCTTCAACTGCTGATTTTCCTTGTCGGAAGCCAAATTGGTTCGCATTTAAAAGATTCTCACGGACAAAGTAACTCGAGCTGATTCTTCAATATTATTTCAAAAATCTTTCCAAATATTGGTACAATAGACACTGGCCTATAGTTTTCGCGTAACCTTGGATCTCCCTTTTTAAAGAGAGGAACCACTCTACTAAGTTTCCACAAGTCAGGAAAGACCCCTTCACTTATACATGTATTGTAAAGAATTGTCAGAGGCACCACCAACTGATATAACAATTCTTTTACTATTTTTGCGTTGGTGTCATAAACATCAAAAGATCCAGTACTTTTCAAAGCATATATTGCCTCGTGAACATCCTTATCAGCAATAGGCTGAAATCTAAAAGAGCCGGCTGCTTCCGGGATAGAATCAATTATGGCGTTCTGCATATTGTTGCGAACTCGGGGTTCAATAATTCCAGTGTAACGATTTAATACGAAAACACTATTTATTAACTCCACAAATACACACGACTACTAAATAACTCACTACTTAACACTTTATAGCCTTCTATTATCGCTTCGTAACTTTAGCTTACTTATAGCTCGATTAAAATACGACTACTACTCGGGCGCTCTATGCGCCTTTTATATACAATCCTAAAATTACAGAAAAACCTAGAAAGTTCTTTATAAGAATTCTTGAATAATCTCATATATAAAAAAAAAACGGTTGTAAACAACTGCCTTCTAGATTAAGCCAGACGAGCAATAAATCACTCGTGTCAGCCATGACGCAGCGCGGATAGGTCGCGAAGCTCCACCAACCAACACGCTCCCATGCGTTGCCCCGCCTCCCATGCGGCGTTGCTGCGATCGTAACATTGCCCTCCTCCTAAGTCTGTTCGTCCCGAACAGATAGAGTTCCATGGTATCGTGCTAATCGATCCAAATGAACGACCTTCATCTTTGACCTAGGGGTCCGCTGGATCCTATACACCACATCATTAATCTTCTTTATAATTGTATAAGGTCCTTCCCAATTTTGGCTAAGTTTGGGCGACTTCCCCACCTTTCGTCTCGGATTGTATAGCCACACCAAATCACCATCCTGGAAGCCGCGGGAGTTAGCTAGTAAGTCATATCTTGCTTTGGCTCGATCACTGGATATCCGCAGTTTATTTCTGACTTGCTCATGAACATTGTTCAGCCTCTCCTTAAGCTCCTCCACAAAATTCTCAGAGCTGAGCGACTCTTTTTCTGGTGTTCCATACATCAAATCCGCAGGAAGCCTCATTTCCCTCCCGAACATCACTTTCGCCGGAGTATAACCAGTGGCTTCATGCGTAGAGCCTCGATATGCCATCAACATGAGAGGTAGATGTTGGTCCCAATCACGCTGATGATCTGCCACCATTTTAGACAGGTAATGTTCCATGGTCCGATTAAACCTCTCTACCATCCCATCCGACTGTGGATGCAAAGGAGTTGTCCTGGTCTTGCGAATTCCGAGAAGTTCCATGACCTTCTGGAAAACAGCCGATTCAAAATTTCGGCCCTGATCAGAATGAAGTTCGAGAGGGACTCCAAATCTGCAGAACATTTCATTTACTAGCACCGTTGCCACAGTCGTTGCTTCTTGATTAGGTAGGGCGTATGCTTCAGGCCATTTAGTGAAGTAATCCATGGCGACCAAGATGTATTTGTTGCCCGACTCAGTCTGAGGAAATGGTCCCGCGACATCAATTGCTACCCTCTCGAATGGAGCACCTACAGTGTACTGCACCATTCGGCCCCGTGATCTTGTTCGAGGTCCCTTTGTGGCACAACAAACTTCGCACTTGCGGCACCAAGATTCGACGTCTTCATGATAGTTCACCCAATAATACCGCTCTTTAATTTTGGCCAATGTTTTATTGACCCCAAAATGGCCTCCGCTTGTTCCGTTGTGCATTTCCTGTAGTACATCTGATTTTCTGCTACCAGGAACAACCAACTGATTGACTACGGACTTGCCATCCGGACTCTCCCACGCTCTCTTCAGTAGTCCATTTTCTATTTTGAGAGAGTGCCACTGGGCCCATAGCGCCTTCAGGTTTGGACTTTTACCAGCGATTTCTTGCCATTCTGGTCTCTTGTCGTCAGTCTTTGCAGAGAGAATGGGTCCAATATCTGAATCATTCAACTGTTCTTCTCGAAGCGTCTGTGTGGTCCAGCCATCGTTTACTTCTACCGACGTTCTCCTTACAGAAGGAAGTCCCTCACGCTGCTCAGTTCTTTGACAATGCCGACAATCTTCTTTACATGGCCGTCTAGACAATGCATCGGCATTTCCGTGAGACCTTCCTGGTCGATGTTCAATTTGAAAATCGTACTGCTGCAAGCGCTCTATCCATCTGGCTATTTGACCTTCAGAGTTTTTCATCTGTAATAACCATTTCAAGGCTCCATGGTCAGTTCTAATCAGGAACCTTTTTCCATATAAGTAGCGATGGTAATGTTCGACTGCTTTAACGATGGCCAATAGCTCTTTTCTAGTGACACAATAGTTTCTTTCTGGCTTACTTAAAGTCTTACTGTAGTACTCAATGACCTTCTCTTGCCCGTTTTGTGTTTGAGAGAGTACTGCACCTAGACCACAGTTACTTGCATCCGTGTCCAGAATAAACAGTCCGTCCTTTATAGGGTAAGCCAAGATTGGACTAGAACAGAGGGCAGCTTTAAGCCTTGCAAATGCCTGACTGCAATCATGGTTCCACAAAAAGGGTGTTTTCTTTTCTGTTAATTTGTGCAGCGGTTTTGCGATGTCGGCGAATCCCTCTACAAATCTCCTGTAGTAAGTACATAGTCCCAAAAAGCTCCTTACTTCGTGTTTGTCTCGGGGAACTGGCCAATCTTTAATGGCAGATATTTTACTTTGGCTAGTTTGAATGCCTTGTTCTGAGATAGTATGCCCCAAGTAGTCGACTTGCTTTTGGAATAGACTGCATTTCTTGTAGTTTAACTTCAGGTGAGCATTCCGTAACTTGCTGAAGATTTCTCTTAAATTCTTCAAATGCTCGTCAAAATTACGTCCCATGACAATTATGTCATCCAAGTATACCAGGCAAGTTTTCCAAGTCAGCCCCCTCAAAACAAGTTCCATTAGTCGCTCGAAAGTTGATGGAGCATTGCACAATCCAAAAGGCATAACAGTGAACTGGTATAGCCCAGAACCAGTAGAAAATGCAGTCTTCTCTTTGTCTTCGGGAGCAATCTTTACTTGCCAATACCCACTTTTTAAATCTAGAGTGGAAAACCACTTTGATCCCGATAAAGTTGCTAAGGTGTCGTCTATACGTGGCAATGGGTAGCTGTCTTTCTTGGTCACATCATTAAGTTTCCTGTAGTCAACACAGAACCGCGTTGAACCATCTTTCTTCTTAACAAGAACCACAGGCGACGACCATGGACTAGATGATTCTTCTATGACGCCCTCCTTTAACATTTCATTCAGCAAACTGTTAACTTCCTGTTGTTTAGCCAGAGGGACCCTTCGTGGATGTTGTCGTATTGGCTGGGCATCTCCTGTGTTGATCACGTTTTTCCAGCTCTTCCCTCTGTTGTTGCATAAGGGAGAGCAGTGTGGCTAGTTGATCCTCCATCGCTTGATGCTGGCTTCTGGTCACTGGCATAAACACGTAATGTCCGGCAATGAAGCACTCACTTACAGTTCAGTAATATTAGTCCTCAAATTCCCACTGGAATCGCACTTCTGACACCAATTGTTGCGAACTCGGGGTTCAATAATTCCAGTGTAACGATTTAATACGAAAACACTATTTATTAACTCCACAAATACACACGACTACTAAATAACTCACTACTTAACACTTTATAGCCTTCTATTATCGCTTCGTAACTTTAGCTTACTTATAGCTCGATTAAAATACGACTACTACTCGGGCGCTCTATGCGCCTTTTATATACAATCCTAAAATTACAGAAAAACCTAGAAAGTTCTTTATAAGAATTCTTGAATAATCTCATATATAAAAAAAAAACGGTTGTAAACAACTGCCTTCTAGATTAAGCCAGACGAGCAATAAATCACTCGTGTCAGCCATGACGCAGCGCGGATAGGTCGCGAAGCTCCACCAACCAACACGCTCCCATGCGTTGCCCCGCCTCCCATGCGGCGTTGCTGCGATCGTAACAATATTTACATCTATGTGTAGCAACTGTAAAGTCTGCTGTGCGACTCTTGAAAAGTAATAATTGAAGGCATCAGGCGAAATTTTCCCATATTTATTATCTATTGAAAGGTTTCCTCGCAATAAGGTATCTATGGAATATAACAAACCCTTAGTGTTAACGTTTGTTGAGTATAAAAAGGCGTTTGTTTCCGAAGACCACCACGCATTGCTTAAAGCTCTTGCCAAGTGTCGTATAGACTACGCAACAGCAAACGTATGATTGTAAGATGAAACAAACCAGTTTAGAATTGAAAATGGCCCTAGACAAGGGGATAAAATCTCTCCGAAACTTTTTACAACTTTGCTTGGGTACATGTTTAAAAAGATAGAACTAGACAATAAGGAAATAAACGGAAATGAAGACAAAATAAAGCATTTGCGTTTCGCTGACGATATCGTACTGATCTCAGACCGACTTGATGAAGCAAATGAATTGCTCACGAAACTGTCATCAGTTTCCCAAAAAGTTAGATTAAAAATCAACATCATCAAAACCCAATTTATGAGAAATTTGGTCCCTAGCTGTAACCTTAAAATAGACGAAAACGAAATCCAACACGTAACATCGCATAAATACCTAGGACATGAAATTCGATACGGAAGAGATAACCAAACGTGTGAGCTTAGCCGAATAATGGGACTAACATGGGCTGCTTTCGGCCGGTTGAAACATGTATTCAAATAAGACACTCCATTATACCTCAAGCGTAAAGTTTTGACCA
The DNA here is from genome assembly GCA_951812265.1 of Taphrorychus bicolor. Taxonomy (NCBI): domain Eukaryota; kingdom Metazoa; phylum Arthropoda; class Insecta; order Coleoptera; family Curculionidae; genus Taphrorychus; species Taphrorychus bicolor. Next base: position 29,853,254 of record OX638297.1, read on the forward strand.
GTGCATCCTCTCAGTACTGACATATGGCTCAGAAAGATTTACATCTACACAAAAAACGATCAACAAAATAAGAGGATATCTACAAATTGAATCCAAGATGTCCAAGCCCCAGCAAGATGGATTAGGTTACGAGGCCTGTAGTAGATGTCCAGCAGTAGACGAGACAAGGCTGATTTATGATGATTGTGATAATCTGTGGATCAATCGATCTAATTGGGTGCACAGTAGGTTCAATTGCAATATTTCCTATTTTTTTTGGGACACCTTGTAGTCAAGACTTTAAAGGCTTTCACGACCGGTCAAAATACAATCTAAAGCGTTTTCGTGGTCCAATGGAAACTCTTCCTGACGTTTTATGTCCAATTATTTTATGAAAATTTTGGAGGCCAAGGCGTTGGCAACGGCAAATAAGAGGCCAAAGTGCTGGTTCCGATACGTGAACGACATTTTTTTTATTTGGAGCCAGGGTGAATTTCAAAACTTCCTCTTACACCTCAACTCTATCATCCCAAAAATTCAATTTACTATGGAGACAGAAAAGGAAAGACGCCTACCGTTTTTGGATGTTTTATTATCAAGGATGCCGAATGGGAAGCTTGCGCGCACCGTTTATAGAAAACCAACACACACTGACCGATAACTCAATAACGGATCAAATCATCATCCCAAACAGAAAAGGGGTGTCATAAAGACTCTGCCTGTGAGAGCCAAGAGAATTTGTAAGCCGGCTGAATTGGAAAGGGAAATGAATCATCTGGAAAGAGCCTTTGGTTGGAATGAATACAACAAGTATGAATTCGATAGGGCCTTCCGTCCAAGGAATGTAGAGCGCCGGGAAGGAACAACCGGAGACAAAGAAGAAAAGCGCGGATTGAGTAGTCTACCATACATCCACAAAGTAACGGACAGGATCGGCAGGCTACTGGAAAAGAACAGTGTTAAAACTATATTTAAACCCACTCGTACAACGTACAATACAACAGAGCTTGAGATCGGCTAGCAGAGATCCTATATCGGAACCCGGAGTTTAACAAGTTCCATGCAGTTTTGGGAAGTTATACATTGGCGCCACAAAACGCAGTGTGAACACGGGGGTTACGGAACACAAGAGGAGTTACAGGCTGGGACAAACATAAAAGTCTGCAGTAGCAGAGTACGCTCTCTCTGAAGGTCACGATATCCTTTTCAACGAGGTGGATATCTTATATCAATCGCAGCGTTTCTATCCGAGACTAAGGAGAGAGGCCATTGATATCTTTAAACACGACAACAATTTCAACAGGAAGGAGAAAACTACGTTTCTAAATGCGGACTGAAAGCGGGTTCTACGACATACTTGAAGTGCGCCGAAACCCCGCACCACCACTACCCCCCTCAAGACCCATCACTGCAGCTCGACGGCGCCGGCGGGGGAATAACTACCACGGAGCTCACCACAGTTGAATCAGTCAACTCAACTGTCAAGAAATTCCAAGATCGTCTAAAACTAAAAATTTTCAGGTCTTCGAGAAATTGATTTTTAGAACCAAATCAGGCAGAATTTAATAAAATTTTATACTTTGTTGTTTTTGAAAAAGTAACATTTTTGGACCGAAGTAAGAGACATTTGACACTCTACGCCTCAAAATGACAATTTTGAGTCTTTCGAGAAAGGCGAGTTAATAAGTCTGTAAAAACGCAAATTAAAAGTTTTTGGAAAAATTCAGGTCAGGATTAGAGCCAATAAAAGTTAAAATGTCTTAAAGCCCTGATTTTAGTCCTCATTTTAACCTGCACTTTTCGACAAATTTCAAATTTACACTTCTTTCAAAAGTTACAGATTTAAGATTTGTAAAATAGGTTAAAAATTGAAACAATGTGTAATAATGCAAAATTGACACTCTTTGGAATAAAATCCAATTTAGAAATAGGGCGGGCTAAGATCGATTAAAAATGACACAGACTGTCTCAAAATGCAAGTTGTGATGTATTGAAAAAAAACAGTTTTAGAAGCAAATCAGGCAGAGTTGCCTGATTTGAAAATTTTGGATCAAAGTAAGTGAAAATACGCCTCAAAATAAAAATTTGGACTTTTTTGAGAAAGACGGATTAGAGTTAAGGCAAAATCGGTAAAGAATTATTCAAAGCGTGTTAAAATGCAAAGTAAAAGTTTTTGGAAAAAATTAGGACTGGATTAAGGGCAAAATCGGCCACAAAATGACTTAAAACGTCTAAAAATGTAAATTTGAAATTTCTAAAGGAGGGCAGGTTAAAATGAAAACCAAACTCCATTAAGAAATGCAAATTTGGACTCTGGAGAAATTCAGTTTAGAAATAGGGCTAGGATCAATTAAAAATTACCCACATCACCTAAAAAAAATTTAAATTTTGTTGTTTTTGGAGAGAATAATAGTAGAAGGTAAGTTTTCAGTTTTTTCTTTTTGAGCAAAATGAGGCAAAAGCGATTCTCATAAATGATCACATTACATTTTTTCGCAAAAATAAGTGAAATTTAACTCAAAACGCCTCAAAATGCAAGTTTGGCGTTTTTTGAGAAAGTCTGGTTACGATTAAGGTCAACATACGTAAAAAATAACTTAAAGGGTGTAAAAATGCAAATTAAAAGTTTATAGGAAAAATCAGGCTAGCGTTAGGTCCAAAATCATTTAAAAAATACTAAAAGCGTCTAAAAGCGTCCTCTTTCTACAACACACAAAAGTGAATCGGATATACAAGGTGACGTTGAAAAAAGTGCAACGGCTTGTGCATGCGACTGAGAGAATTCGAAATTGTGAAATACATTTTATTGCGATTTTGTGGAAATTTTCTTTGTTTTCAAATTACAATGCGTTCAGATTTTAAGATAAATTACATGTACCGTAGCCAATTGTTTTTTGTCTATATATGGCTTAAAGAAAGGAGAAAGTTTTGATTTTATTTTGTGCTGCTTTTTATTTGAATCAGACGATTTCAATCCTCTCTGAACGTAGCAAATCGAATTGGAATGTTGTCAATTTAACGCTGGTCCAGAATCGAAAAAGTCTCCAAAACTACTGAAGCAATGAAATTGCCGCTTGAGGTATCTGAAAGGGGACAAGGAACAGAAAAAAACTATTGGGTTAAAAAGAAATTAAAAATAGGGCTTAGGATTAAGACTACAATTGTTTAAAAATTACACAATAAATAAAAATTCAAATTTAAAGCCTTCGGAGGAATCCAAGTTCGAATTAGGGCTAATTGTAATAAAAATGACCCACATTGTCTAAAACGTCAAATTTTTATGTTTTTGGAGAAATTTTATTTTAGGTCACAATCAGACAATATTATTTAATTAGAGAATAAAATCTTCCAATGTGTTGTTTTTGGTAAAAAAATCGGTTAAGAATGACTGAATGCCTCCAAAATGCAAATTTGCAGTTGTTTGAGAAAATTAAGGTTTAGCGATGAAAAATATGACTCAAAGCGTCTAAAAATGAAATATAGGAGTTCTTGCCGAAATTCAAGTTAAAGTTAGGGCCACAAGAGGTTAAAAATAATTTAAGAAATTTAAAAATGCTAAATGGCTAAAAACATGTTTTGTTTTGTCGATCCGCGTTACCACGTTTCACGCGCTCTTTCTGGATGTGTCTATTCGAATTTATGCTACGTTCTTCATTAACGGAAAAAGCCCTGAGGAAGACAAAAAAAAAGGTCGAAACGTTCTCGATTTCGAGAAAAAGTGGCTATTTATTCTACACCAAGCACCTCATAAAATGACGAACACTATGAGATACATTAGGTGATTAATTTTTTAATATTCAAACGGCCTCAAGACGGCCTCAAGACAAAAAGTAAATCAAGTTTCGAAATAGTTTGATTAAAAAGCAGATATGAAAATCGAATGTATGATAGAAAAGGCTATATGTCTTTAACTTTAATAACAACTGAGATACCTGCCCAGTCAAAACCAGTATAATATAGTAAATATATAGTCAAAGATCTGTTTGGTTTGTTTTGTGTTAAGCCTGTTTTATAACTTTAAATTAAGCTTTCATTTACACTAAATATGGTTTGTCAAAATATAGTTCAACCCCTTTATATTTCCATTTAACAATTAATAATGACAATATAAACAGATCTATCTACCAATAAGTACACATTAAACTTCGACTGTTTAACAATTTGAAGTCACAAACTAAAGTGTGGTCCGGGCTTTGAAGCCCTGGCCCAATGGAAATTCTTCACCGGAGTAAACTACGTTTCTAAATACAGACTGTAAGCGAGTTCTACGACATACTTCAAGTGCGCCGAAGCCCCGCGCCACCACTCCCCCACCCCAGTCTTCACACTGCAGCGCGATGGCGCGGCAGGCTAATAAATACCACGGAGCTCATCACAGTTGAATCAGTCACGTCAACGTCGAGAAACACGGGAGATCCCTTCTTGCCCATTGCGTCATCCAGGAAGAAATTCCATTGGACCATGACTTTAAAGCCCGAAAACACTTTAATTTGTATTGTTACCGGCCGTGAAGGCGTTCACGTTTGAAGTTAAATTTAGTCTAAATTAAAATTCAATTTAATTCTTCTTTGAGAGGTAGAAACCAGGCTTCACCGTATTACGAATATTGGACAACATATTTCTTGTTTTTCTTAAAAAAGAATTAAGGAATAATCTCAGGATGAAAGCAAATTGAGCAAGTTATTTAAAAATTATATTATCTAGTGAAACATCAATAAAATCTAGAGTCTTGTTTTTCCTCGAAAAGAATGAAGGAATAACCTCAAGACGAAAGCAAATTGAGCAAGTTATTTAAAAACGATATTATCTAGTGAAACATAAATCAAATATAGAATCTTGCTTTTTCTCAAAAACAAGAAGGAATAACTTCAGGACGAAGGCAAATTGAGCAAGTTATTTAAACACTATATTATCTAGTGAACCATCAATATAAACTAGAATCTTGTTTTCCTCGAAAAGAATGAAGGATTAATCACAGGACGAAAGCAAATTGAGCAAGTTATTTAAAAACTACATTACCTAGTGAAACATCAATAAAATCTAGAATTTTGTTTTTACTCAAAAAGAATGAAGGAATAACCTCAGGACGAAAGCAAATTGAGCAAGCTATTTAAAAACTACATTATCTAGTAAAACATCAATAAAAACTAGAACCTTGTTTTTCCTCAAAAAGAATGAAAGAATAACCTCAGGACGAAAGCAAATTGAGCAAGTTATTTAAAAACTATATCATCTAGTGAAACATCAATAAAATATAGAATCTTATTTTTCCTCGAAAAGAATAAAGGAATAAGCTCAGGTTGAAAGCAAATTGAGCAAGTTATTTAAAAACTATATTATCTAGTGAAACATCAATAAAATCTAGAATCTTGGTTTTCCTCGAAAAGAATGAAGGAATAACCTCAGGACGAAGGCAAATTGAGCAAGTTATTTGAAAACTATATTATCTAGTGAAACATCAGAAAAATCTAGAATCTTGTTTTTACTCGAAAAGAATGAAGGAATAACCTCAGGACGAAAGCAAATTGAGCAAGCTATTTAAAAACTACATTATCTAGTGAAACATCAATAAAAACTAGAACCTTGTTTTTCCTCAAAAAGAATGAAAGAATAACCTCAGGACGAAAGCAAATTGAGCAAGTTATTTAAAAACTATATCATCTAGTGAAACATCAATAAAATCTAGAATCTTGTTTTTTCCTCGAAACGAATAAAGGAATAAGCTCAGGTTGAAAGCAAATTGAGCAAGTTATTTAAAGACGATATTATCTAGTAAAACATCAATAAAATCTAGAATCTTGTTTTTTCTCGAAAAGAATGAAGGAATAACCTCAGGACGAAAGCAAATTGAGCAAGTTATTTAAAAACTATATCATCTAGTGAAACATCAATAAAATATAGAATCTTATTTTTCCTCGAAAAGAATAAAGGAATAAGCTCAGGTTGAAAGCAAATTGAGCAAGTTATTTAAAAACTATATTATCTAGTGAAACATCAATAAAATCTAGAATCTTGGTTTTCCTCGAAAAGAATGAAGGAATAACCTCAGGACGAAGGCAAATTGAGCAAGTTATTTGAAAACTATATTATCTAGTGAAACATCAGAAAAATCTAGAATCTTGTTTTTACTCGAAAAGAATGAAGGAATAACCTCAGGACGAAAGCAAATTGAGCAAGCTATTTAAAAACTACATTATCTAGTGAAACATCAATAAAAACTAGAACCTTGTTTTTCCTCAAAAAGAATGAAAGAATAACCTCAGGACGAAAGCAAATTGAGCAAGTTATTTAAAAACTATATCATCTAGTGAAACATCAATAAAATCTAGAATCTTGTTTTTTCCTCGAAACGAATAAAGGAATAAGCTCAGGTTGAAAGCAAATTGAGCAAGTTATTTAAAAACTATATTATCTAAAGAAACATCAATAAAATCTAGAGTCATGTTTTTCCTCGAAAAGAATGAAGGAATAACCTCAAGACGAAAGCAAATTGAGCAAGTTATTTAAAAACGATATTATCTAGTGAAACAGAAATCTAATCTAGAATCTTGTTTTTCCTCAAAAACAACGAAGGAATAACCTCAGGACGAAAGCAAATTGAGCAAGTTATTTAAAAACTATATTATCTAGTGAAACATCAATAAAATCTAGAATCTTTTTCCTCGAAAAGAATGAAGGAATAACCTCAGAACGAAAGCAAATTGAGCAAGTTATTTAAAAACTATATCATCTAGTGAAACATCAATAAAATCTAGAAAACCAAAATTAATTTGATTGGGTTTAAATCAGATTTTAGCCTGATCCTGCTCTGTTATAGGTGACATATCAAGATGCAAACATAAATCGTCTATCTCTCCTCAAAACCAGTCTCGGGATGAAAAAGGTTGACATTAACCGTCAACAACGAGACACAAACAGGAAGTCGTAGGTAGTTTTTGAAACCGTGTTAACATCTTAAACCAGATATACTCGGCAATCACCGACTTCTCACAGGCGGACGTTCTTTGCATTACGGGTGGATGATGGTGCAAGTCCATCAGATATACTGTCACTTGGTATTTGAAAACAATTACAAGGCTGCGTTAATTTTTGCATAGATCACTGTCGTTCGCAATGGGAAAATGAGAAAGTGAAACGATCTCCGTAAATAAGATTTCTGAACCAAGGTTGGCCTCGTCGACTGTCGCTTTTAACCAAAACTAATGCCTGTTTAACATAAAAACGTCAGTTATTTTGTAAGTCAAACTTGGATTTCGGTTACGCGATTTTGCATGCCGCGACATTGACTTTGTTTACAGTACATAGAAAAAAATTAGGCCAACTCCGAAAATGATGCATGAATGTAGAATTTTGCATTTCCAAGTCCGTTTTTAAAACAATGTATCAATTTTGCTTTATATCCGTTGAAGCAAATGTTTATAGTTAGGGGTAAAAGTCGTAAACCCAAGCACTGACCTTTGGGAGAAGAACGTAAAATGTGTGGGGAGTTTGTTCATTATTAAACTGAACCAATTTTAAAAAAAAATGACATGACTTTTGCACCCACCTAAAGAAGCAATCTAGCCTCAAATTACATGTTAGCAACCCAAAAACCGAATAATTTAAGGCAGTAAGCGAAATAATAATCTTGCAAAACCACCCGTAATGACCTCTTTGTTACTTCTAATGATTAAATCAATATATGGCTGCTTCAAGGAAAAACTGTTGAATCATATCAACATGTGGGCGCTTTTTAATACGCTAGGCCGGGGTGAATAATTAATGAACGACAGTTAGAAAATCTCCTTTTTTGTGGCTTTGTTGTACTACCATTAATGTAATTTGTTTACGGAGAGAATGAGGAACATTAATGGGGACTATGAGGTTTAATTTTGAAATATCCCGGTGACACTCATTCCGAGCTCCGATGTTTTTCTTCGTCGAGTTTAACCGTGAAAGATTAATCAATAATGGAAGCATAAATAGCGCTAACTGATTAAAAAACATACAGCCTTCACGCTATATAAAATACCATAATACCGTCGTTTATAAAACAAATGTAAATTAAATTACGGCCTTCATATCGAAGCACAAATACATTATCTGAAATGCAAAACTAACGACTCGATGCCAATAATTTTCCTTTTGTTTGAATTGTGATCCCGCTGCAGCCCAATTATTGTTTTATTCATCAGGCGAAGCGTGAGCACAGAAATTAACAATTCAAATTGCCCCAGAAACTCAAAGAATGTAATTTGTTCGTTTCGAATTTAGATTCAGCGAAATTATTAATTCCCATCATAAAAAAAAACCTAAACAAAGCAGGCAGTCTTCTTTGAATTATCCTTGTCTGCGGAACGCGGTGCTCGAAAACACCTAAACCCTCTTTCAGTAAGAAACTTTTTGATTATTTCCTCATTAGGGATTCCGATTTTTCCCCTTTACCGGAGAAAAGAAAAGAATAAATTCCTTCCTCGACTCGATAAATCTTTAAAAGTCGTTTTTCTTTCGTTGGTCCTGATGCTGTCTCGTGACGAATTTACTGCCTAACTTTTCATGTTCAACCCGCGTAATTGAATAGGGAAAAGCGAAGTCTCCTTTTTTATGGGCTCAGTTTCAAGAGTCAATGAAGAAGCTGCCATTTATACATTATTTGCGTCAAGTTGGGAATTGTGTTTATAAGACCCTTTTATGTTAACTAAAGAAATGTAAAAGGTAAAGTAAAGTATAAAAAGTAAAAAATAAAATTGACAAATATTATTTTTGATAAAACAGACTGAAAAATAATTTAAAAGCTCCCTCTTTGTTCTACATAAGTCTTTAACATCTCAAATTCGAAATATCTACTAAAAACCAACAATTTGGCCCATCCTGTACATATTAAACATATCTCCTATTTGAGTATTGTATATTCTTATACGGTTTTAATAACAATGTTTTGTTTACATTTGTTATTTACTATAAATACAACCAGATCATTTATAAAGATCATCCATGTTTTTTACTCTTGGTAAAGCCAAAATAGAGTCGAAACGTTGGCGCTCTTTGATAGAAGCCTTACGAAACACAAGCATTGTAGAACAACATTGAGAAAGACGTCAAATGCTGGTCAAAGGTCAATAAAATTTCTATAAAAATGTAGAGCTTTTCATTTTTTCAAGTTTGAAAATAGCGAACTTCCAAGTCAACAGTCTCAAATTTATTTTCAAGTTTTTTGGGTACATGTTTTCCTTAAAAAGGCATCATCAGGCCTCAACCAACACACGTTAAAATTGTTAAAAAGTTTATAATACGTATACATTTTTACAATGTCGAGGACTCATATGTAAAAATGTGAACGTATTTTATTATTTTTAACAATTTTAAGGTGTGTTTTGGTTGCGGCCTGATGATGCCTTTTTAGGCGAAACATGTAGCCAAAGAACTTGAAAATAAATTTGAGACATTTAACTGGGACTTCGCTATTTTCAAATTTGAATTTCTACCAGTCTCTTAGAGAAAAAATGGAATGTTTCTACGATTTTTTAAATTTTTTGTCCTACACATCCTGTTTCATTTTTCTGTCCTGCGGTTGCCAAGGTGGTGATGGAGTTGCTTCCCTGGTACAGATGTAGTCTCTCCATAGGCACTACTTTTGGTTTAGACCCATCTGTATCCTATTTAACATGCTGGAAATTCTATAGATTTCTCCCATGGTAGACGGTTTTTTAACCGCAAACCGCTCTGTTTTCTGTCTTCTGTCACAAGAAAGAGAGAAAGAAGATAGAACACTACTTGAGTTCAGGTTAATGTGTCCCTTACGTCCATGACCGCAATCAGAACAGAAAGTGCAGACCCTTTCAGGACCTGAACGCTGTCTACAGTTCTTAGTGATTTGTTTTTCACCGTACAGTATAGATTGATTAACCTAGAAATAGACATTACCATTAAGCGCCTTAAAATAACAGAAAAAGATCTTTCATCTACGCAAGAGCTTCTGATGAATTTTTTAAAAGACAAAAAACATATGCTGAAAAGCAATTTAAGAATATAAGAGAGAGCTATGTCCGGAAATTTGTACTGCTATCCCTGACGATATAATGCAATTTTTGTCATTAGGCTTTAAGTTTGGCATCCATCCAACCAAAAAGATTGTTTCCTGCAAGCAAATGTTATCTAGTTTCAAGAACATTCTTACGCAAGTTCCATCGAACAAAGACTTGATTAGAGATAGATTCACTAATATCTTGACTAATTACTTCAACAGCCCTATCAACAATAGCCCTTTAAACATAATGTATGCAAAATCAAAGGCCTTTCTAAGGAGTCACGAGGAGCTTTTAGTGGTGAAGGCTGATAAAAGGAATGCGACAGTAATTATGAACAAAAATGATTATCAACACCTCTCAATGCAAATCCTGTCAGACACTGCTCACTATATTCAGCTACCTTCTGATCCAACGAATGCCTACCAAATGCGCTGTAATAGACTGGTTACCAATTTTAAAGAACGTGGTCTCATCTCGCTGGAAGAATCTAGTTTTAAAATATACAATCAAAGTTCTCCAAAGTTTTATGGACTCCCTAAAATTCACAAACCAGAAATTTCTCTCAGACCAATAGTCTCTTCAATCAACGCTCCTAATAGTAAACTAGCTCACATTTTCTCACAAGTTTCCTAACTCACATTCTTACTGAAGCATACAATAAAGACAATTCATATTATATAAGGGATAGTTTTGAATTTGCTGAATTTGCAAAAGGTTTACAACTCCTGACAAATTATGAACTAGTTAGCTTCGATGTGATAGCTCTATATAGCAACATTCCTCTCACCCTGATCAAAGAAAACATTCACAGACACTGGACACACATTAGTGAAATAACAACACTCAGCCAAGAGAACATCGATGAAATATTAATGACTATATGGGTCACTATTTGCTGTACATATAACAATCAATTCTACAAACAGATTCTAGGCACTCCCATGGGAGCGACCTTATCTCCCATTGTCTCTCAGTATGTGATGGATGACTTGCTGGACCACTGTCTAGGCAAATTAAGTTTTAAACCACATTTTAAAAAAAAATATGTAGATGATATTATCACTGCAGTTCCAAAGGACCAATTGAACAACACACTCTCTTTACTCAACAGTTACCATCCACACATACAATTTACAGCAGAAAGAGAATCGGCAAACAGAATAGTTCCTTTTCTTGACACTTTCATAACCAGAAAACCAAACCAAGAAATAATCCTTGACTGGTACCAAAAACCTACAAATTCAGGAAAATATCTCAACTTTCATTCCTCTCATGGTCAGAAAACTAAAATTAACCTTGTCCTTGCTTTAAAAAAACGAATAGAGTTAATCTCCCATGAATCACTGAAACTTATCAATTTGAGAAATCTCAGAGACATACTCTTGAAAAATTCCTACCCTCTAAACTTAATTAACAAACTCTTATTCAACAGTTCACATCAAAACATAGCCGAAAATAGCATCAGCAACATTTCTTTTGCTAATATATGGAAGACAGCACCTCTGGCATGGTAGAACTAAATTTCCAATTCACTAATATGGATCTGAGTATCCCATCGGCCTCAATTAACGCTACCTCCCATTTACCCATCAAATATTTTTCATTCCCACACATTACTGAACTCACCCACAAAGTGAGCAAGCTATTTTACAACATCCATCCATAAAACTAGCACCTAAAAATCCAGTAACTGTAGGCGACTTGAGTACCAAATTAAAAAGCAAGGATGAACCTCTTAAGCAGTCGGGAGTGGTATATCGCATTCCCTGCTCTGTCTGCGATCAAGTGTACATAGGTCAGACAAAGAGTTTATTGCAAAATAGAATTGCGTCACATAAAAGTGACTGCAGACTTACAAAAAACACCAGTGCACTGACTCAACATCATATTGATACAGGCCATAAAATCAATTTTGACGAGTAATATTAGACAAAGAATGGTCATATCATAAAAGAGTTTTCTTGGAAAAGGAAGAGATAGCAGTGGAAGGCAAATCAATCAACAAAAGAACATACATTGAAGACCTTAGCAACATATACACAGATTTGATCAACAGATGTAAGGCGAAAAACAAACCACAAAGCACACAAAACACAACCACGGTCTCCCTTGATTACTTAACTTTTTAAAAAAATGACTTCCACATAAAACAATACAACGGGGAGAAAAAATGTTTACAATAGCAACATAACAAAACATCACATCATATTCCAACTAGACTTTTCCTTTTCTCTCATGGTTTCTCGGTGCGTGGCTTTTTGTTTGGGTGTTTTTTCCACTCCGGGCAGTGGTTCGAAGATTATCGGAATTCCCTTAGGGCAAATATTGTTGATAGGTGAGCTGTTTGTTGTATGCAAATAAACAATTCTATATTTTAGTCACATTAAGCCTGTTCGAGGTATGGGCGCCTTTTGAGCGTGTGATTTTATTTATTATGTGTTTTTAACATAAGGGAAATGGGAATGTCCCATCATTGTATAGTATATAGTTCAACAATGTCTTTCGTAATCGTGTGTCCGTCTTTTTAACATCCTTTTAACATTGTTCTGTTGCGGGACCCTCATAGACGTGAAACAGTAGACGGTAAGCTATCTATTAAAGAAAAAACCATTGTGGCCTCTTATTGTAACTTTATTTGCATTTACAGTAATATAGCCCTGATGAAAACAATAAAAAATGTCGAAAGCTTGGCAGCAGTTTAGAAGTTTTAATACTTGTCGCACAGACCGACTACCCAAGAAACCCAACATTTGTTTCACCGTACATTAAAAATCTCTTTTAGCACCTACATTATCGATTTACTGTTCTTTATAGTTGCTCCATATACTGCAAAGTCATCAATTTTCTTGGCTAAAACACGTGATGTATCCTCATTTCATAAGACTCTAAAAGGCTTTCACGGCAGGTCAAAATACAATCTAAAGTGTTTTCCGGGCTTTGAAGTCATGGTCCAATGGAATTTTCGCCTGACATTTTGTCTACAGCTGCGGCAGACATTATCGAAGGCGATGAGGCAATAGGCGAAGTGATCCTCCGTGCTTCCCGACGTTGGCTGATTCGACTGTGGTGAACTCCGCTGGCGTGGAGGGACAGGGGTGGGAGTAGTGGTGGCGCGGGATTTCGGCGCCCTTGAAGTATGTCGTACAACTCGCTTCCAGTCTGCATTTAGAAACGTAATTTCCTTCTTCCTATTGAAATTGTTGTCGTGTTTAAAGATCTCAATGGCCTCTCTCGTTAGTCTCGGATAGAAACGCTCCGATTGATATAAGATAACCACGTGATGGATATCTTATACAAGGAGGAGGAAATTACGTTTCTAAATGAGTGGAAGCGAGTTCTACGACATACTTTAAGTGCGCCGAAACCTCGGGCCGCCACTACCCCCACCCCAGTCTCTCTACTGCGGACGACGGGGGAACGTGACGACAGGGGAATAAATACCACGGAGCTCACCACAGGTTCGACACCAAGTCGAATCAGTCAACGTCGGGAAATACAGGAGATCACTTCGCCCATTGCTTCATCGCCGAATGTCTGCCGCAGCTGTAGACGAAACGTCAGCAAGAAATTCGCATCAAATCCCGGAAAACACTTCAGTTTGTATTATCCTCATTTTGTTGATTTTTCACACACTTAACTTCCATGATCTTAATCCTCTCTCTTAAGTCCATTGAAATCCAAGACGGGTTTAAAGGAAACAAAAGCTAGACCTAAAAAGCTCTGGAGAGTCATCAGAGAGTGATAGACAAATGGTTTACACTGACAAGATCACAGCTACTAAAAGTGCTAATCAATGATCAAGATGACCTTTTTTTGGTCTAGTGTTTGTTTATTTTATTTCTGGCTTGGATTTGAATGGACTATAGTGCTTTGGTCAAGTTGTGGTCAACAAGGCGTACCGCTACGAACTCCATCCATGAAGTATTCCCACTGATTTGATTCAAGAGGTCTTCAGGATCTTGCGGTTATGCCACTCTATTACGATTTTACGGTACTCCAAACTATTTTGGCCGATGTTCCTTGCACCTTGCTTTTTAGCTGACTCTGGTACATTTGCGAGAGGTACTTATTGTTGAATATTCTGAAGAATTTCAGGGACCTTACCTCGTAGTGCAAAAACTAGCTCTTGGGCTTTTGTTCTTGAGTAAAATCATCCACTAAGCACAGCCTCGAAATGACTGTAACTAATGCCACATTTTGTTTACCTGGAATTAATCGGCAAAAAATATAAAAAAATTTGAAAAAAAAATTGCCTAAAACACTACAAGAAAAAAAATAAGTGTATGAGGCTTCACCCAAAAGTAAGTAGTAAAAAAATGAACTTTCCGCCTCAAAGATTTAGGAGTTATCTACTACAAGAAAATGAAAAATATTAATAAGCTGTTGGAAAATTTATATAGGGTGTTTCAAAAAGATGTTAACAAATTTAGGGTGTCATATACGTCATATACATTTTGATTATAAACCTTTATCCGTAAATGCACTGTCTTCGAGATACAGGGGGTGTCAAAGAAATATTTTGTTATATTTCAGGTATATCTGACATGGAATATTAAACTTTTCACTATTACTTAGACTTTGTGAATTAGTCGATGGGATTGTTTTGCTCCTCTAGGCCACAGGTGAAATTGGCAATTTGTAAGTACATCGCTAAAGGCCAAACACAAGAAAAATAGACTTAGTCAAAAGCGTTAATGTGTGCCTTTTTTGATATTTTTCGTCGCCCAGATTTGATTTTATGGCGTACCCTGTCGGTTGAATCAGTAATCCTGTTCGATTCTTCTGAAGTTTTCTTCAGTTTTAATTTCATCTTTTAATTTTTCCCGAATGCTGTGCATTATCTTAAAGCTTGTCCAACCTGTTTTCTGCACGTCTATTTTGTGGTAGCCGGAATCTTGTATTTCCTTCTTACCATTGACCAGTGTTTGTATGAGACCTTGAAAACCGTTTCAGACCACATTTTTTCTTGTTGCTGCTACCGCCTTTTTTGTTCTTGATTATTCTATTAACGATGTTTCTTTATCCTCTTGACTTTGTTTGTCTCCGAGTGGTCCCGTCGCAGGAGGGGCGCCCTTGCAATCGGCTGAGACTAAAACAGCCATTTGGGATAAACATCCCACAACAAGAGAAACATTCAAAGAAGAGCTGATTTAGCAACCTTCTGCGAATACTCAAGTATTGTATACAGACAAATCAAGAATGGCTGATTCACAGTCCTCAGGCGCCGAAATATAGAAAGCAGGCCATGAAGAGGGCGAGAGATTTCCCTTTCCGAGAGGAAGTGTTTCCAATACTCGAAGTGGTCACACGACCAGAAGTCAAACAAGAAGCAGAACAGAACGTCTTCATCTACTCCGACAGTCAGGCGGCCCTGCGAGCCATCTACAGGAACAGGACGAGTTCAAAGCTCATTCAAGACTGTAGGGATGCTCTAGAGTCACTGCCAGAAACAAAAGGGTAGCTATGGGGTGGGTTCCTGGACATAGAGGCATTGAGGGAAACGAGCGCGCCGATGAATCGGCTAAGCGTGGTTCCCAGACTTGCTTTACTGGACTGGAGTCATGCCTAGGAGTCAGCAATATGTACGTCTCTCACACTCTAAATGACAGGGCATGGGAGAGTACAAGGAAAAACTGGACACAGCCAGGAATATGTAGATAGACGAAGGAAATCTCCCCTAACCCGGATAGATCCAAGCCCTCGTGGCTACTTGGGACAAGTCGGTAGTGCCTGGGAGACCTTATATTTATCCTCACTGGCCACTGCAGACTAAACAGACACATGCACCTCCTAGGAATGGTGGACAGTCCACTCTGCACCCACTGTGGAGCAGGGGAAGAGTAGTCATACCACTTTCTGGGAGTGTGCTATAGGTGGGCGCGACTGCGCCACAGGACACTGAAAGCCGCCTTCCTCCATCGACAGGAGCTCCCGATTCTGAGATGGGACGGGACACTCTCCTTCATTAGAGGGACGGGTCGATTCGTGGAGGGAATGAGGGTCCAGGCAGAGTAGGGATGGGTGAATCAAGGGATTGTGAAAAGGGTCTTTAAAGCCTAGTCGCAAGGCTTCGGCCTCCCCAATGTCTACTACTACTACTACTACTTGATTGTCTCCCTTTTCTTTCCAAGCATCAGTTCTTTTAAGCCATCCGTGGTCACAAAAAAATCTTCACTCAATTATCCCAGTTCTGGCAACAAAATGTTAGACGAGAGATTACGTTATCGTGTGGATAACGCTTTGAGGTAGGTTTCTTGACATTGTGGTGTACGCGACATCTCTTGCATAGGAGAGTCGTAACGGTACACTTCCCTCTACCTAAGGGTTACTCTTAGCATAATGTTATTCATGTTTGCCTTATTGCGTGAACAAAAAGGTTTAATAAACCCACAACTTCGGATACTCGGGACCAAAAGACGTCATCTGGAATCCCATATACTTTAGTCCAAAAGATAAATCTGTTGTTCTTTGGTGTTGTCGTACACTGCCTGTCTGCTATGGTTCGCTTGTTATTCTCCTTTTTTTTTGTGGTGGACCTAGCTCTATTCTGTTTCACTTTAGCCTCCATTCTGTCGGTCTCTATTCCATTTTTCTATGACATTTCTAATTCTTATTCTTCTTATCCTTCCATCATTTTTCCACGGCTTTAATAATGTTAAGAGTGTAGGTGGTCACCACTTTGTCGATCAACCCACTTGCCTACTAGTTTCGGGGTCAATCCCCCATTAGTACAGCTTTGGCTGGTCGACAAATTAGCGACTAAAAGCCGGAAATGTACAGAGTACCGGTGAAATGTTGTACAGAGCAGAAGCAGGCGACATCCACCACTGTATTTTAGATCCAATACTGCATGACAAATGGATTTCAGTTCGAGAAGCAACCCATATTGCTCTGTACCTCGCTGGTTATCGGATCCAGAACGAAGTGAAAAGAGTGTAGGTGGTCACCAATTTGTCGATCAACCCATCTGCATACTAGTTTCGGGGTCTACCCCTCATCAGTACAGCTTTGGCTGGTCGACAAATTGGGGACCGTGATTTAGCGACTTAAAGCCGGAAATGTACAAAGTACCGGTGAGATGTTGTACAGAGCAAAAGAAGGCGACATCCACCAGCATATTCTAGTTCCAATACTGCATAGCAGATGGATCTCAGTTCGAGAAGCAGCCCATTTTAACATTGTTACTTCTTATATCCTTGCGAAGTGCTTTCTTAAATTGTTTGTTCAATTCTTTAAAGCTTTTCATTTAGCAAATGGCCCAGCAGTTGAAGATGTTCCATCTTTCATCCTTTTCTTTCAGGTTTGATGGTGCACACAGAAAGTTTTTTACACGCGACCATATAGTTCAGAGTGTTTTGTCGGTCTGGAAGTTTTCTTTTTGTTATTCTTCCTCTGCTCATCTTAGAACAATCTGTTGGGAAGAGTTTGAAAGTCTAAAAATCGATATCATTTTTTGTCGTATTTTTCGAATTTTTGTCATATAAGTTTTGTAAAAGTATTTAGATAGAACAAATTTTTATTACTAGTTGAGTTTTGCCGATATTCTACTCTCTCATTTCTATCATCCAAGCTGTCTATGGTCCAATATTATACTCTGTGTTGTCTGGTTTTCTTTGCCTAATCCTAACTTTGAAGTTGCTAGGTAATAAGTTAAGACACTACAAGGACTCTTATATTGTCGCTTGACACTCAATTGTTCCATCTTCGATGAAGACTTAAAGATTCGTCAAGTAACAACTGGAATAACTGGCAGCAACTATAATAATATAATTCATATTTCACATTTTTATATAAGCATATTAAGAATTTTTCTGTCTTGAAGTCCATATCAAAAGCTAAATAGTTAACGTGCTTCTAACATTCTTCGTCGCAAAGCTATTTGAAATAAGCGGAGGTATTATTGATGAGCCAATCGTTTGATTAATTACCGCAGACTGAAAATTACGTATTTTCACTTTACATTCACAAACATGCTTAAATTTGCATTTTCGCTGGATTTAAAATTTAAATACAACACTATCAGCGAATTCATACAGGCTTCCACAAAGCCGTGGCTCTATTCCTTCACGTCCCAGCACCCAGCGGCTATGTTTTAGCACTTAAAATATTCAGAACATCGGAATAAAAGTTAACCTATGCATAATAAAACGCGCGATCTCGTATGCTGCTGCATCTTGAGATACGCTTTTCATTAAAGAAACTTTTACACTATAAATGAGAAGCGTTTCTAGAAGAAAATCCAAGTGCAGAGATCAGTCACCACGACGATCAATCTTCATAATTTTACGACCGCTCCGGTAACGTAAAGCACATCGCGTACAATAAACAGCACCCAGATTAAATCGAAACTGACTTATAACACAAACACTATCTTGGGGTCTAAAGCCCCGATTACATTCACTGATGTTTTTATTATTCATAAAACTACTAAAAATAGAGCGTCTAGTTTTGGTGTTTGTTTGCGGCCAAATTGGAATCGCTTAGTGAAATCGACAACACAGTTTGCATAAGAGAACAATATTTCAGAAAATGAATAATTAGTTAAATGATTAGTGCCTCTTTATGCCCCCGGCTATCTTTGGATGCCAATCGGGTGTTGTCGACGACTTTCGAGTCCGTTAGTTAAGCTCCGCCCATCTATTATTTGCGACATATAAATTCGACGACGAGGATTGTGGATTTGGTAGTAAATCATTGCTGCAACTGCCAAAGTAAGGTCTAGTACTTTAAACATGACGGTCAAAAATTGCTCTGTTTGGTGAGGTTGTACCTATTGGGTTTTATTTTCGCTGCACCTACCTACTTACTAAAAGATTTGAACAAACTTAGATAAAAATAATCAGGGATCTTAAAACAAATGGTTTTCAATTGATGTCAAACCAGCACAACCTGATCTGTACTCTAATTAACAGGAGGATAGTTGTATGTATATAATTTTATTTTTTCTTAATGAACCCCTTCCCGTACTTCTATTAATTACATCATGGCCATGCCCGAGGATAGGAAATAGGTTCAAAAGCAAGTTTTTATTTGAGATCTTAACGTCTCTAACAGATGTGATTGTTGGCCCAGACGACAACAAGCTTAGATATCTTTTCAAGTTTACGACGGCGAGGAAACGCGTATTAGCAATTTAAAGCTCATTTTAGTTTATCTCTAGCATATTATCAAAAAAAGTCAACAACCATAAAGTTTACGTTTACGTGAAGATGCGGCACTAGGAGTAGAAATGATAGATGGTGCTTTATAGGTAAAATACATTTTAAAGCCTCAAGAATAATATATAATATAAAATATATAATTTTAGATGCCATGTTAAGGATTTAAAACTTATGTGTCAATAACTGCAAAGCAAACAGCTTTTTGTATGAGGATGAGAATTACCATTTACCATGAAAATAGACAGAAGCCCAAACTAACAGGCCTTTGGAGTTTTTGTTGACGAGTAGCTGATTTGATCTTGTTAGACATTTCAGTTAATTAAGCTAAACACGTGTATCCACAAGCGATATTGGTTTATTAATGGATCCTTAATCGGAACTAAAACACATAACCGCCGTCAATTAAATGTAGACTTGTTCATGACTTGTTGCTTTAAGCCTATTTAGCAAGAATTTACATCTTTTCAAATATGAAGTGACCTTTTATGCCTTAAAAGAGGTATTCTTGTTTCTCAGACTGTGAAAGTTTTTACGGTCGGTCAAAATATATTCTATAGTATTTTCCGGGCTATGAAGCCGTAGTCCAATGAAACTTTCTTTCTTGACGTTTCGTCTAGAACTGCGGCAGACATTATAAAAGGCAATGAGCGAATTGGACGATTGAACGCTCCGTCGTATTTATACTCTCTAATCACCTACGAAAGTGAAGCTATTGGCGCCAAAAAATTGAAAATTCAGCTCTATAAGGTTTCACCCATTTCGTCGAAAAACTGCAGTCTTTGACATTCGCTCCGGGAGAAGTCCTCGTTGGCTTCGATATTGTTTCGCTCTTTAAGATGGTACCCATTGTGGCGGAACTTCATCCACCGAGTCACAGGTGGCAGTACCGAAACTTCTTCCATCGACTCACAGGAGGCAACACTTCCCATCCTTGACTCTTTATTTACAACATCATAATTGGTGACCCTCGACAAAAGAAACACGCAGTGTTCCCAGCAAAAGGTCGCAATAAGAATCGCCTCAACACCACGAGACTACCAGAGCACCATCTCTCTCGCACCCACCGAACCCAATTTGTTGATTCAATGTCCAAAACTCGACCACCCAAGGGGTCTATCTCCATTAATTATTGAACTAATGGGACTTGAGTTGGTGGGAGTCGGCACCCGTTCTAAAGTTATGAGCCGTCAAAGTTGGAATTGAAGAAAAAAGAAGGCATATACAGCCTCTAATGGCTCGATGCCGACCACCGAAGGGGTCTATCTTCGAAATCACTAAACCAATGGGGCTTTCGTTGGTGGGTCGTGGAAGAGGACATTGAGAAGAACAAAAAAGTTGGATTCACTCCAATCAGTCGACTCGTTCTAGAGTTATAGGCCGTAAAATTTGGAATTTGAGAAAAAAATTTTATGTTGTTTTTGATAGAAATAGGACGACTTCAATGTCCGTCATGAACGTAACCAATTTAATACGAATCACAGTAGTCCCCCAAAAATTGACCAACGGATCGGTCTATTTCCAAAATTATTGAACCAATGGGACTTCCATTGATGAGAGGTGGAAAAGAGAATACCATTCAGAGTAGTCATGTAAAAATAGTTACGTGCTTTTCTTTAAAAATATGCAAATTATATCTAACCTCCTTTTTACATCACCCTGTATATTTGTTTACAATTTTAATTGCAACTTTTTTGTTTAGTTTTTTGCTTTAAGTCTAACACTAAGCAAGATTTTGAACTTTGGCTTACAATCGGGACAACCTGTAGATATGAAGTTTTTACTGGTTTTAGATCTGAAGGTTGATTTCAGCTTACCTTCGTGAAAGATAATAAGAAAAATACTTGAAAAGATAATCAAAAGAAATGAAAACAAACACATATATATTAAATTCATCAATCCTAACAATTGGTAGCTTCAGTTGACGTCAAGGTTCATCTATTTAGTAAATGTTACACAAATAGATTCGACTTACATGGGAAATGGTCTAATAAAGTTCGTTACATGGTGTAATAATAAACGAAATGAGTTTATCTTATCGGGCGTCCGATGTAAACACAGCCTACGTCGGTTCTCAGCACTTTATTCTAACGGGTGACAGTTGTATATACACACACATTATGTCATTATTGGGGGACCCTGTTTTAATAATAATATGGGGATCGGGAACTGATAATGATTAAACCGGAACATATGCCACAAGCGCAATCAATAAGCTAATGGTTCTGTTCCTTAGCACCACTTTTTTATAGAAATTGGTATTATTTTTGGGAACTATAACTTCTTCGTCCTCAAAGCAGGTGAAATATTTTTATGTAGTGTGTCCCCGAATAGGTGAAACGACTGGTGTAAAAGGTAAAATAAATTAAAAATTTTCTTATTATTTTTTGGGGTTCAGCTCTGCTTGGTCAAAGACCGATTTTTGTTCTAATTTAAGTAAATGCAGATTGTTCATATTTGCATTTATGTCGATGTTTCTTCAGAGGTGCGATACCTTTGCAGAGAAGAAAGATCTGAAAGCCTTGAACGAAGACGAGGATATTCTCATTTTACTAGCATATAAAGGAAACGCAACAGTACTACTGTTGCATGTCAACATCGGATTACGAAGGAAAAATCAGGACACTGTTAGATCCCACCACCTTCGAGACGCTAACTCGTGATCCAACTGCCCGAATTCTGAAGGTCACTAACAATTTAATCAATGACATGGCATCGGACGGAATGACTAAGCTTAAAAGATCAGAAGCCTTGCCACCAAGACTCTACGGCTTACCAAATATCCACAAACCGAATGTCCTCTGAGATTCATCGTCAGCACCATAGGAAGTCCGTCATACAAAATCGCGAAACACCTTACAAAACTGCTGCAACCTAAAATATGAAATACTGACAGCTTACAAAAGACTCCACTCATTTCGTCGAAAAACTGCATGTACCCATTAAGGAATCCATGGAACATAATAATCAGAAATTTCCACAAGATATTGCCAAGTTGTTCCAACACTGCCTCCTAACCACTACATATTTTCGATGGAACGAAGATTTCTACGAACAAACTGATGGAGTAACCATAGGCAGCCCTCTTAGTGGAGTAATAGCCAACTATTTTATGGAAATTTTCGAGGCCAAGGCGTTGACGATGGCAAATAAGAGGAGAAAGTGCTGATTCCGATACCTGGACGCCACCTTTGTTACTTGGAACCATGGCGAGGGCGAACTTCAAAACTTCCTCTTAAACCTCAATTCTATCAACCCAAAAATTCAATTTATTATGGAGATAGAAAAGGAAGGACGACCGTTTTTGGATGTTTTGGTATCAATGAGGTTGAATGGGAAGCTTGTGCACACCGTTTATATAAAACCAACACACACTAACCGATACCTCAATAACGGATCGAATCATCATCCCAGACAGAAAAGGGGAGTCATAAAGACTCTGTGAGAGCCAAGAGAATTTGTGAGTCGGCTAAATTGGAACGGAAAATGAAACATCTAGAAAGAGCCTTTAGTTGGAATAGATACAGCAAGCACGAGTTCGATAGAGCTGTTCGTCCAAGGAATGTAGAGCGCCAGGAAGGAACAACGGGAGAAGATGAAGAAAAGCGCGGATAGACTAGTCTACCATACATCCACAAAGTAACAGACAGGATGTGCAGCCTACTGGAAAACGCACACTCTCTCCGAAGGTCATGATATCCTTTTCAACGGGATGGACAGCTTATATCAATCACAGCGTTTCTATCCGAGACTAACGACAGAGGCCATTGAGGGTTTTAAACACGACAAAAATTTCAACACGAAGGACGAAATTACGTTTCTAAATGCAGATTGGAAGCGAGTTCTACGACATACTTCAAGTGCGCTGAAACCCCGCGTCACTACTGCCCCCACCCCAGTCCCTACACCGAAGCGCCGGCGGGGAATAAATACCTCGGAGCTCATCACAGTCGAATCAGTCAACGTCGGGAAGCACAGGAGATCAATGCACCCATCGCCTCATGGCCTTTGATAATGTCTGCGGCAGGTGTGGACGAAACGTCTGGAAGAAATTCCATTGGATCACGGCTTCAAAGCCTGGATAACACTTTAGAATGTAAAATGTGTTGTGATTGCTGTCAACTAATGGAGATAAGAGAAAGACAATAAAACACCTTTTACCTCACTAGAATAGTAAAAGATTCATGCAATTTTTTGAAAGGAAGATGATGTTTTTTGGACGCCACAGAAGAGTTAAAACAAGTTGCAAATGACAACAGAAATATGCAAATTTAAATTCAATATAAGGAACCGTATTTTTACTAAGAAACTCGTATTTAGTACCTATGAAGACATTCAAGGGCCTCCGATACTTTTTTCTTAGTTTTTAGTTTAAATTCAGCATTTAGTTAAATTTCGAGCTTAAAGTCAAAAGTTGTTGAATGCGAATTTTGTAGTCAGTGGTTAGTCAAATATGCAGTATCATTTTAGTCAACTCATTTATGATCGTAAACTAGTCCATTTATTTAAAATTCAAGCAAAAATCAAGCCAAATTGCAGTAAAATTGTTAGTCTGAACTCTACTAAAGTCTCAAGTTAAAAGTTGGGAAAATACAGAATTACTTAATAATAAAGAATACAGGATTTACTTAAATTCCGAATTTTAGGTTATAATTTAAACAAGTTCTTAATTCTAACTAAGGATCCCATAAAAAAAATTTGTCAAATTAGATATTTCGTTTTTTGGGAGTCAGCTCTGCTTCAATTTCTGGCACAATTTAAGTTCTGACAAACCAGTCTTAAAAGTTGTCAAAAAACCTGTTTTTTGGCAAAGAAAACTTTATCTTTCTAAGAAATACAACAGAAAGTTGCGTAGAATCACAAACTGAGCCAATATACCAAATTTCAGAAACCTCGGCGTTCTATAATTTTTCAACTTTTACCAAATTTATTTTTTTTGTGTGGTTTTCTAGTAACAGATATGACGAATAGTCAGTCATTCTTAAACGTTTGTTAAAATCAAAATTAAAACCGAATCCAAAATTTAAAAATCCTCTGACAATTTTGACCACTGACAAATTATTATTTTATTTTTTTTTTTCATAAATTTTTTCTAATGAAAAGTTGAAAAGTGGTAGTCCGATGATTTTGAAATTCGGTTTATAAGCTTAGCTGATGGATTCCAAGAAACTTCTTTTAATTATTTTTCGTTATAATATGTCTTATAGAAAGAAAACCTTATTGAAAAATATATTGGAATATGAAAACTTTCACGGCCGGTTAAAATACAATCTAAAGTGTTTTCCAGGCTTTGAAGCCGTGATCCAATGGAATCTCTTCCTGGCGTTTCGTCTACCGCTGCGGAGGACATTACCAAAGGCGATGAGACAATGGGCGAAGTGATCTCCCTGTGGTGAGCTCCTTGGTATTTATTCCCCCGTCGTCGCACTGTAGTGGAGGGACTGGGGTGGGGCGGGGCTAGTGGTCGCGTGGGGTTACGGCGCACTTGAAGTATGTCATAGAACTCGCTTCCAGTCTGCATTTAGAAACGTAATTTCCTATTTCCTGTTGAAATTGTTGTCGTGTTTAAAGATCTCAATGGCCTCTCTCGTTAGTCTCGGATCGAAATGCTGCGTTTGATATGAGATATCTCGTTGAAAAGGATGTCGTGACCTTCAGAGAGAGCATAACTCTGCTACTGCTGACTTTTGTGTTTGACCCAGCCTGCAGTATATTAACCAGGAATTTCCACAAGATATCGATAACACACACTGACCGATACCTCAATAACGGATCAAATCATCATCTCAGACAGAAAAGAGGAGTCATAAAGACTCTGTCTGTGAGAGCCATATATTGGCACCACAAAACGCAGAGTCAACACGAGGATTACGGAACACAAGAGGAGGTGCAGGCTGGGACAAACACAGAAGTCAGCAGTAGCAGAGCACGCTCTCTCCGAAGGTCCTGACATCTTTTCCAACGAGGTGGATATCAATCCCAGGGTTTCTATCCGAGACTGACGAGAGAGATTATTGAGATCTTTAAACATGACAATAATTTCAACAGGAACCACTACCTCCACCCAAGTTCCTCTACTACAGCGCGACGGCGCACATTGGGCGAAACGACCAGTTAACGCGGTCATAATTAATTGTGCCTAAGCTATGACATATTTTAAAGATGTGTTTTATAGCTACAATCAGTTAGATACAGGTACATAAAAGGGGGACAGAATTCTATAAAAATCGTAATTTTCTAAGTACTATACAGGGTGTCCAAGATAAAGATAACCAGCATAGGGATCTTGTAAAGGGCGAGAGATAGAATTTCGGTTAAATAGGAGAAAAGTTTGGAATTTGGAGATGATGTTTTAAAACTTGAAGTCACTTCGAAGATACGCAAAAAAAAATTTCCACGATTTTGTTTTTAACAAATAGTCACTTTATGGTTAGTGTTACATAAAAAATAAGAGCACTTTATTCAAACTTTAACTTTATTTGATATGGCATACAAAAATTGAAATCTCACATTTCGTTTTTAAGTAACCATCATCAGTTTTTGTTTTTCAAATACAATAATATTAGAAGAGTTTATTATTCTACATTCTGTTATGTATTACACTTTATAGAAATTCAATCAATGCTGTACGTTTTATTTTGACCGTTGCGAAGTGAAAAAAAACTGAAAAATAAGAAACTAAACGCTGTTGTAACAATTGCTTAATCAATTGTAATGCCAAGTTATTTTAAAATCATCAATTTGGCCTTCAATTTAACCAACTGTTCCTGCGAACAACTTTGCTATTTAACTTTTTGCTCTATCTCTTCAAATAAAGTGGTGGGGGTGGTGCAAAGTTTTCTTTTAAAGAAATGGAATATCATCAGGAACGGTGGATCGTGGAGACTTCATCTTTGCGGCATTTTAAAGAGCATCTCCTGGCCTACAGGGTGACCTAGCAAAAAGTCCAATTTCGTTTTCACAGTAGCCGACAGAGAGCGTTTTTCCAAAATTCACGTTTTCCTTTTAGTTATTTCGAAAAAATCAAATGCAATACTATAAGTTTATTTTAACTATTCTATAAAGAATTTGATGGTCTATTTTGCTGTAAAACTGCAAGACTCTATCTCTTCCATAACACAAATTATGAATGATAAACTACTAAAAAAAAAGTACTGGTTGATGCTGCTAGTGTCTCCCCACGTGTTTAAAATGCCGCCCATCTTCCGCAATACGTTCCTAGTGCACCTCGAGGCAACAGCGGCTTCTATTTCCACTGCATGCAAGCCACGGATAGAATTTGTTATTCGCTCCTTCATATCATCCCTGATCGTTGGTCTGGTTTCATAGACAATGTCTTTCACTCGGTCCCAGAGATAGAAGTCAAGGTACGTCAGATCTGATGACCTAGAAGCCCAGGGAAGCAGACTCCCTCGTCATATCCAACGATTTGGGTAGGCGTTGTGAAGTTATATTGTCTGACATTTATTGAAAAATGTGCTGGGCAACCATCCAATTGCAAAAACATACTTCTAGTAGCGCGCGGCACATCTTCCAATAAACCAGGCAAATCATTTTCGAGGAACTCGCGAAACACGATTCCCGTTGGGATTTGTTCAAAAAAGTAAGGTTCTATAATATTTTGTCCTATTATCCCGCACCATACGTTTATACTCCAGCGATCTTGATGCTGGACCTGTCGCATCCAACGTGGATTTTCTGCCATCCAGTAGTGCAGATTATGACGGTTAACGTTTTCGTCTCTACGAAACGTGGCTTCATCACTTCACAAAATCTGGGAATTAAATTGGGGATCGAATTTAACATCCTCAAGAACCAATGGCAAAAGTCCATTCTTGTGTTGAAATCTCGTTCTTTCAACTCTTGGTGTAAAACCAGGTGGTAAAACGCCCTCTACCGGCGACTGTGAAAACGAAATTGGACTTTTTGCTAGGGTACCCTGTAGGCCAGAAAATGCTCTTTAAAATGCCGCAAAGATGAAGTCTCCACGATCCAGCGTTCCTGAGATATTCCATTTCTTTCAAAGCAAACTTTGCACCACCCCCACCACTTTATTTGAAGAGGTAGAGCAAAAAGTTAAATAGCAAAGTTGTTCGTAGGAAACAGGAGATTACATTTATGGTATTTTTACTATAGCTTCTCAATGCAAATTTCAGAGTTACCTGACACTTTTCATTTTAGTGGTAGTGAAACGCCCCCTAGCGGCTGATTTAGAGAGCTGAAGATAATTTTCAGCATTTTCTCGTGGCCACATTTACTAAGAAGATTATTTTTCATTAGTTCTAAGCTATTTAATAATACTTTGAGTACTCATTAGTTTATATCAACATAATAAGGACCCATATGAAGGTAAGAAAACATTTCAGTTAAATGTTCATTAGAAGGCTAAAAATTGAGTCGGTTAAGTTCTCAACATTATATCTTTAAAATAAGTAAAGATAAAATAATTTAATTTGCTATTTTGATTCACTTGAGGAGATCGAATTTTGGCCGCCTAACCTAGTCGATTCTCCTACTGTGCGGTGGAGGAATAAATACCACATGCGAATCAGTCAATGTCGGGAAGCACGAGACATCACTTCGCCCATTTCCTCGTCGATATGATAATGTCTGCCGCAGCTGTAGACGAAACAGGAAGAACTTCCATTAGATCACGGCTTCAAAGCCTCGAAAAACACTTTAGATTCAAAAATATATTTCCTGATCATTTCCAAAGCACTTTTGATTTTTCGAAACCTATTTAGTCTTTGACTAAGCAGGGCTGAACCCCAAAAAAATTTTGAAGTTGGCATATTTTTACTTTCTAACAGTCGTTTTACCAATCCAGGAATACACTGTGTGACTGGAACGTTCAAACGTGCATCGTTCTTGTTAGTTTAAATTAGTAATTAATAGTTATTTGTAATAATTAATAGTGAGATTTGTAATATCTAGATATTTGAGCGGCCGAAAATATTTTTTAGGTTTGAGCTCGAGGATGTGGTCATAGGAAAAAACGTAGCCTCGTAACCTCAATTCATTGCTACTTAATAACTATCTCTCTGTATAGGGTGTGTTCATTTGAAACGTCATCTAGTAGACTGTGAAATGTCAAAAGAAAAGAATGAAAGAACAAAAGTCTATTTACTTTGATTATGTCATTCTGTCAGAAACTCATAGCCTTCTAGATGACGTTTTCTAATGAACACAGAGTATTCCTGACATATCAATAACACAGAATTGTAACACTCTCAATATTTTTTAACTTTGTATAAGGTCCTTTTAACAACTAGTTTATCTTTCGAGAGAATTAGAGGTTTCAGAACTTCTTATATTCGTGATTCGGATTACAATCATATATAAGTAAACTCTATAGACTTAAATGGTGCCTTTATAAATGTATTGTGAATTTTAAGAAAATATTGGTGCCTCTTCAACTACTTTCTGAAGATCTGTCGCTTTAAAGCCCTATTCCTACCATTGCCTTACAAGGGTTTTTCTCGCCTAAACTAACACGACACAGAACGGCCCCTTAAACTCCGAACACGAAAGTATCATATTATCATGCCTTCTTCCAACCGAAATCTTCACTAACTTGATAAAATTTCAACGAAAACAAATCATCCTCTCTTCCAACTTTCTGCTGTTCGCACCGGGTAACCGGTGTCTTTATTAAGTAATCTTCAGCAAGTGAAAAAATTGCCTACAGTGTTACATAACCCAGTTATGATTAACCTACAGAATTCCAAAACAATGTTGGCACGTTTTTCGCCGGCTACCACTTTCTCTTTCTTTAAATTTCTACTGGCAGATATGGAAGACCGCATTAAGTTAAGTGATTTTTTGCACAGTAACCTTCGACAGTCACCAATTTAGATTTCTGATTTTGATTCGCACTTGGCGCAGTTTCCTGCTAATTTTATAATGCAGGAAGCACATACACAATTTCCTGGTGATATAAGATTTTTGGGCGTGCTTTATCATTACTTTAAACGAGATTCAGCCCATGTTTTGCTTGAGATGTGGAGGGCATACGTCTGGTATATAATATGTGAGCGTTACATAAAAATAAATATTCTCTTATTTGCCAATCTTCTGCGCTTTCTACATTTCCGCAATAATGCCGAGGATTCATCACTTCCTTGCCAAAAGATAAGGAATGTAGAAAAAACAGTGTGATGGTTTACTTATAAGGCATTTGCCAATAACATTTATGAATTGTGGTAGAGGGAGGAATATCATTACTTAACCTTGACTAATTGATTAAAAAATATATACAAATATCTGACACGAAACACTACACATATTAATAGGACAATAATTTTGCCACAAATAAAACCTCATTCGTTTCGAGGTTGCAACAAAAGGTCGGGCTGAACAATACGAGCTTTTGACATGACATTTGATCCCTAATAGAGTAATTCCTGCAAGCAACATTAAATTTGTTTTGCAGGGGTAAACAAGTCATGCATTTTATTCTACAGAGCCTTATGCTGGGAATTTTTGGAAAGGGTTAGAGGTCAAAATATAGGACAAACAGATACTTTTTCTTATCCTTATCTCGCACTTATAAAAATAGGATTTCCTTTCCTAGAATTTCTGCTTCAGCATGTATAAATTAAGATATTTGACGCTATTTTTTAGGCAGCTTGACAGTTTTAGCGGATTTCTTAAATAATATGCAAAACTTCTTCTGTGGGATTGTTGAATCTTGCCCTTTTTTTAATGTTTTTAATGTTGTGTTCAATGTCAATATCTTGTTGAGTAACTTTTTATTCAATTCTGAATTACCTACCTACAGGAGATAGGAGACGTTCATGGCAATTTAATCGTCAAAATATTAAAATTCAAAACGGCTTAATGTAGAAATACGTTATTGCTCTTAAAGATGAAACGTTTCCTTAATAGTCTCTACGGATGGAGTCGTCACTCTAAATAATGTAAGTTAATGATCTGTCTAATGAATCTTATGGAATTGAAGAATTTTAGTGACACAGTGACAAGTTTCTGAGAAATCTTCTATTCCGTCTTCTCCTAGGTTTATATAAACAAAATGTAAGTTACGTAGCTACAAACAACTGTCTTTTAATGAGTTGTCAAATCTGATTTATATATGTATAAATTGGTTTTCTCAATTTTTAAATTCCTATTGATAATTACAAATTAGGAAACCTGTGCCAAACAGAATCTTTTTTTCACAGCCCAACTGCTTTGCTCATCTACTTACTTGCTGCCTAGCAGAACCTTATGAGCATGGATACATACCTGCAATAAAAAGAAAAATAATATTATTTTCTTTATTTAGTGAAAATTTTAGTAAGTCCTATAAAAATAGTTTTAGCAATTTATGAAAAAAGTAATGTTTTGGTACTAAGATCTAATCCTTTAAAAAGCATGTTAACATTACGTGAAACATAATTTCAATGCAATAACGCTAGGGACAGCAACCAATTTGGGAGATTTACAATGTAATAAATGAAGAATTTTTATTCCTCAAAATTTCGATTCTCTGTTTCTCATTTAAATAAGTGTAACTTTAAAGATTATGTTACAGAAAATATGCAATGCAAAATTTTATGAAAATCAACTAGACTTTTATATGTAAAACTTAGTTTTTGTTCATCGTCAGCTACGCTTGATGACGTATCACCAATGACGTAGGAGATATGGAATAGAGTCAACAAATGCCGATATTTTTCTAAAAATGGTTTTAGCCCGGATAACGTCAAAGGTTCCTCTGACGTAATTTTGTCGTTAGCACACGTCTTACAAGCGTCATGGTAACTTAAAGCTGTACCACACATTGATTGTCAATTGTGTTTGATTTTTGTTAGGTTAGAAGGTAAGTTTTAGAAAACCTTGGAGCTCAGTCAGCTAAGGGCTAGAAGCCCTAGCGCTCTAGCTAGGAGATGAATACAAGTTCGATAATCGATTGGATTGGAAATCAGAAGTATTAAAAATAATGGCAGTGACAACTCTTTTGCAATAATTTGACGTAAGCCGTCGTGACGTCACTTTCGGCGGAAGTCGTCATCAGTTCAAAGGATCCCACTGCTAAAAGGGGGGCCAAAACTGTAAAACAGGAGGGGTCTCCAGATTACCTCGATTCGTAGCACGGAGTTTATCGCGAATAGAAAACCGACTAAACTCAGGCCAATGGCCAAGAGTTGCAGATGTCAGTTAAGTATACTAGATTTAACGGGGTCAGAAGAATCGATGAAAGGAATTGTGTAACAAGCTGCAAGAAGATATATAGAACAAGGTTGGAAAACAGTGCATCGAAACATAAATCAGGGATATTTCTACAAAATGGGACTAGAACAAAAGAAAGCGGCAGTAA
Organism: Taphrorychus bicolor; assembly: GCA_951812265.1. Classification (NCBI taxonomy): domain Eukaryota; kingdom Metazoa; phylum Arthropoda; class Insecta; order Coleoptera; family Curculionidae; genus Taphrorychus; species Taphrorychus bicolor. The sequence continues at coordinate 29,884,717 of OX638297.1, forward strand.
ACCTCTTATTTAAAAAAAAAAAACAGACATGGCTGCCAAAACGTTTCCAGCTCAGTACCGAGAGTTTACAATACAAGCAACAGCAGGAAAACTCGTGAAGTAAAAACCTTCGTAAAAAAGGTTCGATGATGTATCTACAGAAGCAATCCTGTACATGATCAAAAGGGATCCATATAAACTATTAGCGCTAACCCAAGCAGTGCCAGACCAGACATTTCTGACCATTTGAAACTTGGGCGATTGGTAAAACCTGGAAAACCAATAGTTAGCCTCCACTAAGCTACTAAGCCTAACTAATGCAGTAGCTTTTTGAACACCCGATAGACTCCGAGAGTAAGATCAACACGTCAAAAGATTAATGCAATGAATGCTGAGAAAACTCCAGTTTACAATCTAAAGTGTTTTCCGGGCTTCGAAGCCTGGTCCAATGAAATTTCTTCCTGACGTTTCGCCTACAGCTGCGGCACACATCAAAGGCGATGAGGCAATGGGCAAAGTGATCCCCCGTGCGTCCCGAAGTTGACTGATTCCAGTGTGGTGAGCTCCGTGGTATTTATTACCCCGCCGCGTCGTCGCGCTGCAGTGGAGGGACTGGGGTGGGGGTAGTGGTGGCGCGGGGTTTCAGCTAGAAACTAGTTGGGCGGCTAAATGGCTAAACTTCATCTAGTTGGCTGTGAAATGTTAAAATAAAAGGAAAGAGAAACAAAAATCCATTTACTTTGATTATGTCATCCTTTTCTGTCAAAATTTCATAGCCTACTAGATGAAGTTTCCTAATGAACAGCCCGTATGTCGTAGAACTCGCTTTCAGTCTGCATTTAGAAATGTAATTTTCTCTATCCTGTTGAAATTGTTGTCGTGTTTAAAGATCTCAATGGTCTCTCTCGTTAGTCTTGGATAGAAACGCTGCTATTGACATAAGACATCCACATCGTTGAAAAGGATGTCATGACCTTCGGAGAGAGCGTGCTCTACTACTGCTGACTTTTATGTTTGTCACAGCCTGCAACTCCCCTTGCGTTCCGTAATCTTCGTGTTGACTACGTTTTGTGGTGCCAATGTATACCGAGCCACAGCTACATGGAACTCGGTAAACCCCGGGTGCCGAGAGGGGGAATATCTGTGGTCTTTGGCTCTGTTATATTGTACGAGAGGGTTTAAAGACAGTTTTACCATTGTGCTTTTCCAGTAACCTGCCGATCCTCTCCGTTACTTTGTCATGTATGGTAGACTAGTCCATCCGCGCTTTTCTTCCTTTTCTCCAGTTCCTTCTTGGCGCCCTTCATTCCTTGGACGGACAGACCTATCGAACTCATGCTTGCTGTATCCATTCCAACCAAAGGCTCTTTCCAGATGCTTCATTTGTCGTTCCAATTCAGCCGGCTCACAAATTCTTTTGGCTCTCAAAGACAGAGTCTTTATGACTCCCCTTTTCTGTCTGGGATGATGATTTGACCCATTATTGAGGTATCGGTCGGTGTGTGTTGGTTTTCTATATTGAAAATACGTACTGGCTAGGCAGTGTTGGAACAACGTGACAATGTCTTGTGGAAATTCCAGGTTAATATGTTTCATGGCTTCTTTAATGGGTACACCATCGTAAAGAGCAAAAGAACATCGAAGCTAATGAGAATTTCTCCTGGACACAGAGTTTGAAAGACTCCAGTTTGTCAAAAACTAAAGTTATCTCATAAGTGGTGTGCACTCTTAACTGTGGACGTTAAACACGAATATAATAGAAAATAATAATAATAATAAAAAAAAACTAAAGAGAGAAAATAATATTTGTCGTTGAATTAGTTTGACATGAAGGCAGCAATCTCTGAAGTGTCAGTTTTGGGGCCATCGGTTTGGAACCTTCAATATAATATTAAGATACATTAGCTCGGAAAAAGCAGTGGTAGTGGAATCTGCTGATGATGTATCTCTGATAATAAACGCACATGATAGATTCGGTCTAACGGACGTTACAAACAAAGCAATCAGGAAAATAAAAGTATGCTCAGATTTCTGCAACTGGCCCCAGAAATGACGGAGGCGGTGATATTAAAATGACTGCCAAAACGTAGATTTCTCACCAGGAAAATTCTTATTTTCAACAACTGCACGAATTACCGCTTTGTGCTTAGAAAGAGTTACTCTGTGGTGTGCAAAATCTCTTTTTTTATTTTTTTTAAGATAATGGATTGATTGTTACGATGACAGCTCAACTTGATCAACATGTATTGCAGAATTTTGAACAATAACCACCTAATGAAGTTGTAGATGCAAATGATATGCTTTGAGCAAAAATGGAGCCAATGGAGCCTCTTCCCATACCGCTAAAGGGTCTATATGGCAGTCCTGCAAAAAATTCTTCCTGGCGGTGACATTTCAAAATTTGGTGATTTCACTTGACCTGCGCAGTCACAGGATCACTGGATCTGTCAGTTTGTGATTCTTTTTTACGAGACTCTCTAGAGACAAAAGTATTTCGCTCATCGACCTCGAACTTTGGAACAACTGAAGCATAACTGAACAGAGAAAGACGCAATTCCAATTGAAATATTGCAGAGTGATTCAACATTTTTATGCTAGACTTCCGGGGTACCAGCAGCGAGATGGAGGTCATTAGATCGATGTGATTATCAGAAAATGAAATTTTCATGTGTACTCAAGAACATTTTTTTGTGCCTACTACACAGAACATATTATAAGCCATTCACTTATTTTTGTCATCTAGTTACCGAATCTTTGAAACCTTAATTTTTTTTTCTACCCATGCATACTTATCCTTTTAGCATATGTTGTCATGTCAAATGTCAAATTTCCAACGCCTACTTGATGACAATAATAAGTGAGTGGCTTATATATAAATATTAAGATATATAAGATAGTATTATGAATTAAGAAATAGTTGATAAAGAAGTTCCTCGTAAACATCACAGAAACAAAGAAGAGGTAACGAACGGATTATATTATAATGTAGATATTCTAAGAGAGGAGGTAAGAAGGGTCGTTTTTGCAATGAAGAGGTATCTCATAACTTTTCCTAGAATTTAGAGGGTAACGTATATCAGTTTATTAATTGTAACATTTCTAATATCGATTTATTTGCAAATATAAAGTTTTATTGTCTGACGCTCTAACAAGAAAGGCTCTTATCAGAAAAAAAATGGTGTGGTTTGTTTATAAAACCAAAAGTAGCAGCTTTATAATTTAAAAAAAATAAATAAAATGTGCCCACAATGAATTTTTGATTCCATAATAAAAATTACTTTGCATGCTAAAATAAGTCAATGAAACAAATTACTCCAAACAGAGAAGACTCTTCCTCATCATTATTAGTTCCTAATTAACCATTACTATGAATATGAATAAAGAATTAATAAAATGATTGCATCAGTGAGTAATTCAATATTAAATTAGCCGAATCATTCTGTGTCAATATTGCGGTAAAGATTTTAAATAAATGTATAATACCTCTAGTGGTGGAAGGTAACTCATTATAAAGAAGCTGAGGTAATCAAGGAAATACATACAATTAAGGAGAAGCAATTTCTTACTATTTATGGTTAAAGCAGACAACAAGAACCTTCACTAGACTCAAGAGGAAGAAAAGATGCTTTGCCTTCAATATTAAAATGGGTAATTAGATGAAAGGATGTAACTATACTTATGGAAAGTTGAGAAGGGGTTAAATAGTTTTTTCAGTGCAATTTCATTGCAACATAAATTTAAAGTAAGACTAATGCAAAATAAATTGTTAAGAGGAAAAATATGTAATTATTCATGTAAGTCAAACCCTTGAGGCCATTACCAAATCGTTCCAAGCGCTTCGTACTACCCGAGAAGCCCACATCAGATATGGGTTATTTTCGAGTATTACCCCCTAGCGGAGCGCCACCGGTACCCATCAAAAGCGTGTACCCATCCACCACTGTCGACAAAGCGCTCGGCTGAACGGAATCTTAAGTTCTATCACTCGGCTATAAAAAGGCTAGCTTCTCACAAAATCAGACTTTCTATCTATTCTGAGGAGACCCCAAGACGAGGGTACACGCCTAAACGTCGTCCCCCCTAAGCGTCGAACAATATGGTTATCGGTGGCTGTATTCGGCAGAATTGTAGGTCCTGAAAACTATGAAGAACTTCGCGGAAGGTAGGAACACCAGACTGATCTCTAGACTGGTCCTGCTGGACGTGGAGCGTGTGTTCGATAAGGTCTGGCGCGAAGACCTGATCTACAGGCTGAGTGATTTTGTTTTGTCGGCAAACATTTGCCAACTTATCGACAGTTACCTCACAGACCGGATAGTCGTTGAAAGGGCCAGATCCTTCCTGTCGGCGCCCAGAGCGGAAGAGGCAGGTGTTCCCCAAGGATCGGTATTGCCGACGCACCTGTAGATGCTGTACACGAGTGAAATTCCTAGAATACCAAGGACTACGCTTGCACTCTATTCTGCGATGGCAAAGAGTGCGCGACTTCATGAGGGTCAAAGCTGAGAAGACATCCAGACGAACTGCTGCGGGCTTTGGTTCAGTACGAGCCGGATTCCGCATCCGGGCCACTGATAGTGTTCATTATAAAACTTCATCTAGCAGGCTATGCAATTTCGACAGAAAAGGACGACATAATCAAAAGAAATGCACTTTTGTTTCTCCATCCTTTTCTTTTGACATTTCACAGCCAACTAGATGACGTTTTATAATGAACACCTGTAGAGTGACAGCGCAGAGTCAAAAAACCGCCCTGAGAAGCAAGGGCCACATCTCCCGCAAGATACGTCATGCCAAACCAGCCAAGCTGGCGAGGCTATGAGATATGTTAAAATCTAGAAAGACCGTGCCCCAAAGACAGCCGGCAGCAGACCCGGGTTTTATAGGCAACCGGGTCCGGAATCAACCAAAAAACGGGGTTTTACACTCCCGGACAGTATTACGGGGCTGTGTTGCAGAGAATATTTTTCCTGCTGGACCTTGACTTCAACAGGGATGCGCGGATTACCCTCAACTTTGCCTTCCGTGGGTCTTTGAAAACACTCCCGATCACCTTCGTCCATTTACTACAAAGAACCCTCATAGCCACATAGTGATCAGCTCTGCGGTTGCCAAACCTCAGACCACAAATCCAAAGCAAGACACAGCCAGCCCTGATACTGAGATAGAAATGAGCGCACCCCGAGGCGCACCCCCATCTTGGAATACCGCCGTAGGTAAGTGAGAAGGAATAGGTTACTGCCTTACTTCTTTCTGTTTATTCTGACATTAATTGAACAGTGAATGTATTTTATTATAGAGAGATAATTAATTAGATACCTACTCTTCTCTGACTAACTCCGGACTTTCAACAACATGATTTGGAATATACTAATGAATTTTTCGCGTTGGCTTAACGTAGTCAAGAGATTTGTAGGTCAACCCTACAAACACAGCAGGTTAATAAACCTTGACAAGGCTTGATAATGGTGAGTTGCAGGCTTACATTTAGTTAACTTTCTTAGGCCCACTATAGCAATGGCCTGGTAATTTTATCGGAAATATAATTCCATAGAAATGAAAAAAAAAAAAACTGGCTACATCTGTATTCCAATCATCTGTCACATTCAAGACCTCTGTACCCGGCCTCTAATTGAGGTACTACTAATTGAGGTTAAACTCAGTTACAAAATTTCAATGGTTTCTCTCCCTATCAAGACAAAATTTGTCTCAACATTAGCTAACTGAGACTCTAAACTTCTTTAAACTGCTACTTCCTAACGTTTATTTAAACCAATTACTGTTTACCTTTATTGAGACAGGGAAACACAACTTTAAATTGAGAAAGTTTGGGAGTTTTGTTTCGCTTCGCCCCCAGTTGAGGTACATCAGGAAAAACGCCGTGGTAGAGCCTGAGGCGTTATAAATTTTGGATTTCTGGGCGTTGTAATGAAACGATTATTGTTTGTATACCGACACTCTCTCGAGCCCATTAAAAAGGATTAATTGTTGTTTGTAAATTGAAGGCGTGAAAATCCCACGCAATTACCTTTAAATATTATACTTGTAAAAGGTGTAGATAGCATTTCATAAAGCCGATGTATCTGTTTGGAATAGCTTAATCTTGCTAAGCAAATATCTACTTGATTCCGACTATCTTGTTACGATGGCTTATGCATTGGGGAAAATTTGGAACGATTAGCAGCTGATAAATAGTATAGACACATTAAAATTTTATGAAAGGGTTCTATGGAAATACGATAACAATGAATAATTCGTACCTATATTATTTCCAATTGAATAGCTCACCACTAGACACTTACAACATGATTAAAAAATATCGTATTTACATACAAAGACATATTTTAAAGATGTTTTTTCAGCAAAAGCCTATAAAACAAATTTGTGCAAAAATAGAATCATTCAAGGTTTAATAACGGTGGTATATGAAGAAACTGCCTTCTAAATTTAGCTATGCTGTTAATGGGAAGGCATAAATTAATATCATTGCCACTGGACTACCACTAGTATTCATGTTTTTTATAATATTTTCCTATGGTATTCGCTTATGACGAAGGTCGGGCAGATTCCACAATCAAAATACGTTGACGGTACTGATTCTAGAATCTTAAGGTATTAAAACAAAACAACTATTTTACACATGTACTTCCTTTGTTGATTATGCATATCTCAGCCTCCAAAACCATAACTACACAGTATATCTGCCTCAACTACGTCAAAGCGACCTTGCAAATTGTTATCGAATCTTTTAGAAAGGAAATCCTATATTACACGTTGTTAAATTATACTGCGTAACGACAATTGGTGCCGGCTCAGAAAGCCATATTGAGGACACAAATAATATAATAAACATTCGTACACATAGTGGCCAATTGTTACTGTGCACTACTGCCATCTCAAAACTAAAATAGAACAGTTGGGAATTTGCATTAAAACAGAAGAAGCTTTGAAATGTGGTGGTACATAAATCATTTCGAAAAACGGTTTTAGTTGCCATCAAGTCTGATAATTTTTTATTTTTTCAAGATAAAGATTCCCAAAATTTGATCTTATGGGAGCTTTTCATCAAACACTCATCAACATAAAAATGATCATAGTCAGGTCTAAAAACACAACACAAGCGATGCCTTAATTCCACTTATATCAAATTTGGATGGTGATTTATATAACGGGGGTTTAAAAGAGAACAGATTCTTATGAAACTCCACAGTTGTGCAATTTCTGGTAGTTGACATGATCAAACGCTTTTGAAAGATCTCAAATGTTTGCAGCAGATTCTCGTTTATAAAGGTGAAAATAAAACGCCGCCAAAAATGCAAACTTTACATCAATAGTATCCTAAAAGTATGATGGGTTATGCGGGAACAGGATCACGAAATGACGAAGACAACTATTTGAATTAGTCTACGTTTCGCAGATATATTTCTGCACCCTCACGACGAATTCGGTTTTGCCTTCCTTGTTCCTAAATTTATACAGCACTTTAGCACACCAGAACCTGGAGCAACCATATTTTGAAGCAGGTAAATAAGCATTACAAGTGACAATAAAAAACACTTTAAAATTGGGTTTAAAATAGTGGGACTACACACTTCTCAATGATTTTAACAAGTATCACCAAAAGTGAAATAGAGTAAATTACGCTGAATTACTTTTATCTGCGCCGTTATAAAAAGGAATTTTTATTCTTTAAACAGTCAAAGACATTACCTCTAGAAAACGATCCATTACTAATTGTTCTACACACCACATTCATAATATGAACGATACTCCGCCCATTCGGAAGCGTTCTTAATTTTATTTCTCAAAGTACTTCTTTTAGCTCCTAGAAACTAGCTGGACAAAGGAAAAAAAGAACAAAATGCCAGGAACGCTATACCGCAAATACTGACTCAAATTGCCAGCAGAAGAATTCAACAAGAAAGAAGGTTCAAGTTGTATTTTTATTTTTTTTTTGATTTATCAAATTAATTCGATAAGATTAACCGAGAGATTAACAGACAGAAAAAATAAAATTATCACTTCCCTCTACACAGAGACAACGTGTAGGTGAAAATATATAATTCGACAGGATACAAACGCCATAGAAAAGAAGAAGAGAGAGAAAAATGTGGTTAAAACTGATTACTTAAAATTTAATCAGTTTTATGAGTTATCTTACCCATAAATTAATATAAATACATTTTAAATAAATAAAGTGAATTGGATAGATTTAAAAACAAATTTAATTATACTAGTTATACCAAAACCTCCTATCTGTAACAGTAACTGAGTTACAGGCAAAAAAAAATCATAGTTGTACAAAAAAACACTCTGTATCTGCGTGTTCCATTAGAACTTTGATTACTAGACATCATCCAAGATGGCGCCACAATTTTTTGCCAAACTTAGACAGTTTACAATCTAAAGTGTTTTCCGGGTTTTGAAGCCGTGGTCCAATTCTTCCTAACATTTTGCCTAGAGCTGCGACAGACATTATCAAAGGCGATGACGCAATGGGCGAAGTGATCTCCCGTGCTTCCCTACGTTGACTGATTAGACTGTGGTGAGCTCCGCGGCATTTATTTCCCCGCCGTCGCGCTGCAGTGAAGGGACTGAGGTGGGGAAAATGGTGGCGCGGGGTTACGGCGCACATAGAGTATATCGTAAAACTTGCTTTCAGTCTACATTTGGAAACGTAATTTCTGTGAGCCGGCTGATTCCGAACGGTAAATGAAGCATCTGAATAGAGGCTTCGGTTGGAATGGATACAGCAAGCACGATTTCGATAGGGCCGTCCGTCCAAGGCATGCAGATCGTCAGGAAGGAACAACGGGAGAAGATGAAGAAAAGCGCGGATGAACTAGTCTAACATACATCCACAAAGTAGCCGAGAGTTCGTCAGGCTACTGGAAAAGCACAGTGTTAAAACTGTCTTTAAACCCACTCGTACAATACAGCAGAATTTGAGATGGGCAAAGCTGTGGCTCGGTATAAATTGGCACCACAAAACGCAGTGTCAACACGAGGATTACGGAACTCAAGAGGAGTCGCAGGCTGTGACTAACACAAGAGTCAGCAGTAGCAGAGCACGCTTTCTCCGAAGGTCACGACATCCTTTTCAACGAGATCTTATATCAATCCCAGCGTTTTTATCCGAAAGTAACGAGAGAGGCCATTGAGATCTTTAAACACGACAACCATGTCAACAAGAAGGTAGAAATTACGGTTTAGGTGTAGCGTCCTCAAGATTTTCATTTTCAGGAGAAAGGTAGCGGGAGAAGGACCCAAAATAAAACTTCTACGCTTCCGCAGAAATCCCCGACGTTTCGACGTTTATTTTACATCTTTTTCAAGGCTATTCCACTCAAATTGAAGAAGTTTATCGTCAGATAGTAATGATGTTTATTGTCCATCGGAACAACCACGGGGAGTGATGTACATTGAAACAAAAACAAAAACGGACAAAGCGTGGACAAACATAAGGGAACCGTGCTTAGCAGTGTGTAGGTACCCAATTTAATATTAATGCGTTGCTTCATCCTCATTTATGGGTCTATCCTTCATGGTATCTTCTATCCCTTTCATCCACGTTTGCGCCGGCCTTCCTCTCCTTTTCCTACTTGCTGGGACATAATTCAGGGCTTGTTGTGGTCATCTGCTATCCTCCGTTCCTCTGACATGTCCATCCCATATTAATTGACTCGTTTCAATCCTTTCAGCGGTAGTGTGGACTCTATTTGTGCGTCTCCTAACCTCTTCATTTCGTATCCTTTCCATTTTGGACACGCTGCATGCTCTCCTTAGCTTTTCTACAGCTTACACCTTCTTTCTAGCCCTTGCCGACATCTGCCAGCACTCCGCTCCATATGTCAGTATTGGCTCTACTGTAGTCTTGTAGATTGTAGTTTTCGCTTTTAGTGTGAGCTGATTGGACCAAGGTAGTGAGTTGACTATGCGTACGCATTTCTGTCCTCGTTGTACTCTGTGTGTTATACCTTTGGTTGATGATCCTTCCTCCGATATTATGCATCCTAAATATTTGTATTCTCTGCATCTACTTATGTCTCTGAGTTGCAGGGTCGGGTCATCGTGCCCTTGTCCTATGCTCATATATTCAGTTTTTGTCATGTTCATGTTCATTCCACACTTTTCGTACTCTTCCCCTACCTTCCTTAGCATGTAATCTACATCTTCTTTACTGTTTGCAATGATGACTTGGTTATCGGCAAAGAAGAGAGTTGTTGAACACTTGTCACCTATTTGGAGTCCCATTCCTGCACATTTCTTCATCCAGGTCTCCAGGGATTCTTGTATATACATCTTGAATAGTGTTGGTGATAGGCAGCATCCCTGTTTAAGACCCTTCGTCTTTTTGCCAATTTTTACCATGCTCTCTGAGTTCCTAAATATGTTCCAAATTGCACTTATGTATTCCTCTCTGAGGCCAATCTTTGTCAATTATTTAAAAAGCTCTACCCGGGGCACCGTATCGTAAGCTTTTTCAAGATCTATGAATACGAGGTGAGTAGGTAGATTACGAGATTTCCGTTTTTCTATTATCTGTTGTAGAGTGAAGATATTATCTAAGCACCATCTTCCTGCTCGAAAACCACTTTGTTCCTCTATCTCTTCCCACTGCAGTTCTATCCTCTGCTTTACATATTCCTACCATTACATATCCTATCATTACATATCCTACCATACAATCTTCCCATTGTACTAGTCACACGTATTCCTCTGTAGTTCCCACAATCTTTTTTATCACCTTTCTTATATATTGGACTGATATATGACGTATTCCAGTCCTGTGGAATGTTTTCTCTTCTAATCAGATATTCGTTAAAGAGGTTTGTTAGATTTTCTAATAAAATCTCTGGTCCATGTTTTATTAGTTCAATGGGAATGTTTTTTGGTCCTGGAACCTTACCGTTATTCATAAATTTCAATGCTCTTTTCACCTCCCCTAGGCGTATCTCTTCTACTGATACCTTCAGCTGTTTTCTTTATTACTATGTGTTGTTTGAATTGTGCTCTATCTTCACAATTGTCTGTAATGATTTTGCCATTTTTCTCCCTTTATCAAATTTAAACGTTTCGTTTTTTTCTTCCCCTTCCTGAGGTTTCTTATAGCACTCCACGCTTGCGCTACTTTACTTCCCCTCATACATCTCTCAATAAATTCACATTTCCTTTCCCACATCTCGTTTTTCCCCCTCCTCACCTCTTTTTTAACTTTTCTGTTGATTCGTGCATATGTCTTCCTATCTTCCGCATCACCGGTGAGTAGCCACTTTTCGTAGGCCCTCTTTTTTTTCCTTTATCTCTCCTGACCACCACCATTCCGGCTTTTGGCCTTGCCTCGTTTCCTGGTATCACAGCGCTTCGCTTGCTGCTTGATCTATGCAATCCTTAATTATTTGGTATTTTGCTTCTGAACTAGCAACTTCCCTAGTTCTTCTTTCCAATTTCGCAGCAAGCCTTAATTTATTCAAGAATTGTGTAGACGCTTGTTTCAAACTGTCTGAAAGAAAAGTGGAAACAGAAAGTTGTATCTTTCTGATTCCACCTCTCGATACGAGTTATTATTGCCGTCTTCCGTCTTACTATTCAGTTTTCTATAGGTAACTATTATTTTTGCCATCACTAGAAGGTGGTCCGATCCACATTCTGCTCACCGATACGACTTTACGTCATGTGTTTTTAACGTTGAATTAGTTCAGTTTCAGATACACATGAAATATTTGAAGACCGTTTTCGACATCAGTTCTCGTTGAATGTTGGGATTGGGATTGTGACTGCCTAATCGGACCGGTATTTTTATCAGCGAGACTTACCGGAGAGGGGTATCGCGACTTTTTGGAACACCCGCTTCTTTTATTTCTGGAGGACGTACCATTGCCAGTAATGGATGCAATGTGGATTATGCACCATGGCGCGCCAGCACATTTTTGTCACGTTGCTCGGAACTTCTTAGCAGAAGCATACGCAAATCGTTGGATTGGCCGAGGTGGCCCTCACTTAGCCTGCGCGATCCCCGGACTTAAACCCCCTGGATGTTTTTCCTGTTGGGCCATTTGAAGTCACACGCCTAAAATTTCAATACAACATCTCAAGCCGTTTTCGAAATATCCAGTTTTTAGTGTTTTGTTTAATTAAATTTCAACACCCTGTACATCGGTAACAAAACCTTTTGCGGACCTACTTTTATAGGAACTTTTTTTCATAAAATGGCCTGGGCAATCACCCTTTTAAATATTGCCGTGTCTATGTTAAACACCCTGAATATAGTAATTTTCATAATATAGCGAATAATAAATACGATTCCTTCTTAAAACTTATTAAAAAATATATAAATATTTTTTAATTTTTGCTGGTACAAATGACAATATTCTGCAAAACACGTGATATGTTTCCATTTACTTATATACAGATAAAAGTGATTTATTTACTCCCAGTGTAATCTAAAAAATTTGTTGACATGATGAATGCGTAGCTGAAGTCGCATTTTCATGTATAATAGAATGAAAAATTGAAATAACTGAGAACAAAATTAAAGGCGTAACGTACGTCCAGCACACGCCTAGTTCTTTGTAACTCCGTAACGCAGCCTATATAACTTTCCCTGTTTGAATAATTCGTTGTGATTTACTAACTCACGCTGTGTTAGTTTTATAACGGGGCCTTGGGCTGATAGGTGCTAGGTTTCATTTCCTACTTGCAGTTTGTAACTGTCCGTTTTGTAACTGAACGCGAAAGTAAGGAGAAAAAAAAACTTGGGTATCGGATCATAATGTACGTTATTAATGCAATTTCTACGTTTAAGTGGGTAAATACACGATACTTAGATAAGCTTCCAATACAATTTATTTTTTAATAAAACACAATGCGGCAGCGTCGGTTTGTAAAGCGCTTTCAAATCCTCGATGAACGTATCAAAATTCAAACATTGACAATGGGCGATTAACGATAAAGAGTTCGTTTAAGCCGATAAGTCGATGGCCAAAAATATTTTTATGTGGATTTTTTTAAAGACCAATGATTATTAACCTTGAGCTGATTGATGTGATGATTGACTTGATGACCAAGATCAATGACAATGATAAGAGAATCGGTCTTGGAAGTTCTTGCGGTGAATCGCATTATTAAGCACTAAGTTCCTATTGCGTTGAATTTCCTAGACAGAAAATTTATATAAGGTAAACTGATGATTCTGAGTCATACTAGGTCTGTTATAACAAATTTGTAAACAAAGGTAAGCCAAGGCAAATAGTATAATTATTATTATTGCAATCATCATCCAAATTAGAACCTTTTATTCCATTAAGTGTTTGACACACCTAAAGTTGACTTAGTGCGCGTCAGTGCGATCAGCGGACTGATTTTCCTCAGTGACAAAATTGAAAAAAGAAAAACGGATGGTCAAAGTAAGTGCTCACAGAAGAACGAGAGTTCGCATCGAGAACAATGGTTGCAGCAATCTAAACTCGAGCAGTACCTCGATAAATTTTCAGTTTTCTTTGTTCTTCGGTACTGGTTATTCTGCTTTTAAATACGGCAGTAATGCTTTCTTTAAGTGTTTCTTTCTAGAGTTACCGAGTGGGTACGAGGTGTACGACCGCACATTTAACCTTGGGCTGAAACAAAAGACTTGCGTTCAAGCAGTTATAGTAGTGGCCAAGTACCGATGCTTTGTGCTTTAAAAAACAATGTAAAACCTTCCCAGTGAGTATTTTGCACAGACAAAAGAGCAATTTACAGCTTAAGACCTACTCAAAAGAGCTGCCTAAAACTATACGCAACTTATAAATTTTGCTTGGCGAATGTCCATTTACGCAAAGAAAAAGTGGTATGTCTTGTGAAAAGGATTTCTCAGTGACTACCTTCTTAGGGGTGAACAAGGTGATAACTGATATAGTCGAGATCTCAAATATTGACATTTTGTATGCTTATATTATAAAATATATAAAATTTTATAAAATTACTCTCTCTTTAAATTTGCAATATAAAAATTTTTGTCAAAACAAAAATAGCTATTTTTCTAAACTTTAATAACATTTTGGGCATTATAAAGTTTTAAATAACTTTTGAGAGCAAAGCTCCACTCAAAACTATCGAAATTGCGAAGAAGTTACAATCTAAAGTATTTTCCGGGCTGTGAAGCCGTAGTCCAATGGAATTTCCTCCTGACAACTGCGGCAGACATTATCAAAGGCGATGAGGCAATAGGCGAAGGGATGTCGACATTGATTCGACTGTGGTGAGCTCCGTGGTATTTATTCCCTCCCCCCATCGCGTTGCAGTCGAGGGATTGGGGTTGGGGTAGTGGTGACGCAGGGTTTCGGTGCACTTGAAGTATGTCGTAGAACTCGCTTCCAGTCTGCATTTAGAAACGTAAGCTTCTCCTTCCTGTTGAAATTGTTGTCGTGTTTAAAGATCTCATTGGCTTCACTCGTTAATCTAGGATAGAAACGCTGCGATTGATATAAGATATCCACCTCGTTGAAAAGGATGTCGTGACCTCCGGAGAGTGCCTGTTCGGCTATTGCTGACTTTTGTGTTTCCCCAGCCTGCAACTTCTCTTGTGTTTCGTAATCGTTGTGTTGACACAGTTTTGTAATGCCAATGTATACCAAGCCCCAGCTGCATGGTAGTCGGTAAAACTCGGTAAACCCGGTAAACTCTGGGTGCCGATAGGGGATTTCTGCGGTGTCTGGCCAATATCAAGCTCTTTTGCTTTCTACGAGTGGGTTTAAAGACAGTTTTAATACTGTGCTTTTCCATCAGCCTTACGATCCTCTCCGTTACTTTGTAGATGTATGGTAGATTAGTGCATCCGCGCTTTTCTTCATCTTCTCCCGTTGTTCCTTCCTGGCACTCTACATTTCTTGGACGGACAGCCCTATCGAACTCGTGCTTGGTGTATCCATTCCAACCAAAGGCTCTTTCCAGATACTTGATTTCCCGTTCCAGTTCAACCCGCTCACAAATACTCTTGACTCTCACAGACAGAGTTTTTATGACTCCCCTTTTCTATCTGGGCTAATAAATGGAGGTATCGGTCACTATATCTTGGTTTTCTATAATCTTCCCATTCGGCCTCCTTGATACGAACACATTCAAAAACGGTAGGCGTCCTTCCTTTTCTATCTCCATGGTAAATTGAATTTTTTGGGTTGATACAGTTGAGGTGTTTTGAAGTTTTGAAGTTCGCTCTCGCCATGGCTCCAAATAACAAAAGTGACGTCTACGTCTCAAAACCAGCACTTTGGCCTCTTAAATTTTCATAAAATAGTTGCCCATTACGGACTAAGGGGGCTGCCCATAGCTACACCATCAGTTTGTTCATAGAAATCTTCCTTTCATAGAAAATATGTAGTGGTTAGGCAGCGTTGGAAAAACTTGGCATTATCTTGTGAAAATTCCTGGTTAATATGATCCATGGCAATTCCTTAATGGGTACCATCTTGAACAGCGAAACAACAACGAAGCTAACGAGAATCTCTGTTTTTCGACGAAATGAGTGGAGTCTTTTATAAAGCTGTCAGTATTCCCTATTTTAGGTTGCAGCAGTTTTGTGAGGTGTTTCGCGATTTCGTAGGTTGGGCTTCCTATGTTGCTCACGATGAGTCTCAGTGGCACATCCGGTTTGTGGATATTTGGAAAACCGTACAGCCTTGGTGGCAGGCTTCTGATTTTTTAAGCTTAGTCATTTCATCCGATGCCGCGTTCTTGATTAAATTGGTGGTGGCCCTCAGAATCGGAGCGGTTGGATCACGAGTTAGCTTCTTGTAGGTGGTGGGATCTAACAGTGTCCTGATTTTTCCTTCATAATCCGATGTTGACATTACTACTGTTGCGTTTTCTTTATCTGCTCGTAAAACGAGAATATCTTTGTCTTCGTTCAAGGCTTTCAGAGCTTTCCTTTCTGCAAATGCGAGATTGCTTTTTGGTGGTTTTGCGCGTTGTAGAATTCGAGACGTTTCCATCCTTATCTGTTCAGCCGTCTGAATTGACAGCTGCCGAATTCCGCTCTCTCGGTCGTTTGCTATGATGTCTTCCAAATATTGTATCCTGGATGGTGTTATGGCCAAATTTCCTCCCTTATTCAGAACGCTTAGCTCATCTGTTGACAGTTCTTTGCCGGCCAAATTGACTCCAACCTTGCGTTGACTCTCTTCGGATGTGAGGTTTAATGTGTCCTGCGAGTTGTTGGTAGCACTTAGTGCGTTAAATTTCAAAACCTCAAGGTGGCAGGCACACTTCAAAACTTCCTCTTACGCTTCAACTCTACCAACTCAAAAAATTCAATACACTATGGAGATAGAAAGGAAGGACGCCTACACGACATCGTACAATACAACAAAGTTTGAAATCGGCCAAAGACCGCGGAGATCCCCTGTCGGCACACAGAGTTTACCGAGTTCCATGCAGCTGTCGCTCGGTATACATTGACACCACAAAACGCAATGTCAACACGAGGATTACGGAACACAAGGGGAGTTGCAGGCTGGGACAAACACAAAAGTCAGCAGTAGCAGAGCACGCTCTCTTCGAAGGTCACGACATCCTTTTCAAAAGGTGACTATCTTATATCAATCTCAGCGTTTCTATCCGAGACTAACGAGAGAGGCCATTAAGATCTTTAAACATGACAACAATTTCAACAGGAAGTTTCTCAGCGCAGACTGGAAGCGAGTTCTACGACATGTTCGCGGAAACCCAGGGCCACCACTACCCCCACCCAGTCCCTCCACTCCAGCGCGACGGCGGGAGAATAAATACCATGGAGCTCACCAAAATCGAGTCAGTCAACGTCGGGAAGCATGGGAAATCACTTCGCCCATTGCCTCATCGTCTTTGAAATATCAGACATTTGTCTACCGCAGCTGTAGGCGGATCGTCAGGAGTAAATTTCATTTAACCACGGCTTCAAAGCCCGGAAAACACTTTAAACTTTAATTTGACCGGCCGAAAAAGCTTTCACTGTCACGCGAAGAAATCGTTCGTAACTAGTTTACTTACTCATAATCCAAAAAAGTCCGTACACATACCTACAACAGAAATAAACACATTAATCCTCTGGAAAAACTGTTAACTGCATTGTAACAAATTGTTTTAGCCGCACATACATCATTCAGCCACTCAACGAAATGAAGAATGATATAAACGCCATCACGAACTTGTTTATTTTAGTTAAGATTTCTGTTTATACGTGCGAGCGAAAATAATTTTCAGGCCAAGTCTGTATTGGTATTGGTTCGCTGAACTTTTGATAATAGCCAATCCGGTATTTATGGCTGCAGGATGTCGTAAGTTTTCAAAAATTCATACGTAACATCTCAGAATCTGGTTTGGCTTGATGAAAGTGAAAATACAAATGCAGGATGTCGCAGAATTTGCTGCACAAAAGAAATTAAAAGTAATTTGAAGTGGGAAAGAAGTGAATGTTGAGTCCGCACAAACGTTAATAATTTAATAAATTCCTCAGATAGACCGATTTCGGCTTTCAAACCATCATCAGTCTCATTAGAGTTATTATTACAACTATACAAGACGAAAAGAGAAATTACTCTTCAGATAAAAGTTGCCAGAAGGCATAGAAACTACAACAGTATGGACACACAGATTTATTTGATTTTTCAAAATGACTTAATTAAAACTTAACCAAAACGACATACAACACAGTTGGCTTGAACGGAGACACGGCAAGACAGCCTTTTTTGCCTCTGGCAGAGTTAATTAGGAGCTAGATTCTTATTTAGAAATTAGGTAGAGCTTCGCACCAGCTTCTATTTCATCTAGTTACAAATTTTGTCGTAGCTCTCTTAGTGGTCAAATGTTAAAACAAGATTTATTTCTTTTAAAAACGATGAGATGGGTTTGAACCTCCACATGGTATTCAGTTATTATTATCATCCACTTAGCGTTGAAAATTTGAGATTGACATGTATTTTCAACATGAGCTGAAAGAAGATATAACGTATAAAACAAATAAAAGAATTTAAAGGTAACTAGATGAGAACAATAAGTGATTGAGATGTAAATGGGTTTTTTACTGCAATAACTGTAAAAGGCCATGATGATCCAGTGTGATTTTAGTGACGTAATGTACCCTCACGTCTCAGCTACAGTGTCTCCGTTTTCGCCGCGTTATTTCGAGAGCGTTATCGTTACTTTTTGCATAAAAAGAAATGAGTTGTCAGAGTATCAGTTAAGTTGTCTTATGTAGGGGTCTATAGGATCTGTTGAAATTAACCTGTATATTGAGATACCTGTAATTATCGGCTGACCTTAAGGTCCTCTCTGAAGTCAAGCCTATTAAAATTGTCTGAAGAAAAGTTAAAGAGAAAGGAAACTTTATAGTTGTGATTTTGTTCCATGGGATGGTTTCCAAAAGATGGAATGGATCTGTTAAAGTGTGACCATTATAGAAGACACCGCAATCTTGGGAGTTGTGCTTACAGATACCAATCTTTGACAATAAGATAAGGTTGCATTTAGAGTTAATGATAAGAGATTTTAATGAGTTTGTGTGGTGGAGTAAATATAGTTATGGGAAGACTGATGCGAGAAGGTTTCTGAAAAAAAATATTATGGAGTTAATTTGTTGGAACCGAAAGAGGCACGATTTTGCAGTCAGCATTCCTCTACACGAAATAGTGTACTCCACATCTCTTTGTTTAACTGTAAGACGAATGTATATTGCCAACCACTGTATTCGACCATAGTGTAAAACTGTTAAAAGCATCACTATATAACAGCTATACGGTTTGGTAAATTTAATCTACCTGCTTCTTAAGGGAGCTTTATATTTGCCTATTGTGTCACGACATAAATTATTTCTTACCACATTAACTCCTCCCCTCCTATTTTCCCGGGTCTTTTTTTGAATCTGTCAATTCAATTCGCTCCAACTCATCCATTTTGCTCGTAAAGATACTGAGATATTCTAATTCGCCTACATATTTACTCTATTTTTCACTCAACCGTGCTAGCTTATGGTATACTTATTCACTCTCCTGACCTGACCATTTGCCTAAGACGCACTTATGGATGGGTACAAGAGTATGTTCAATTGATTCATTGTATGATGGTGAGAGTAATTTTGTCTCCAATTTGGCAGTCTCTCAACTGCGAACGGTTAGGATGTATTAACTAGAACTCAATTCAACTTTAGGAATGTTAGGTAGTTAGAAATCCATTTTTAGCAGAAACAATAAACTACACAATTTTTGTCCTAAATTTGGAAACCAAAAATTTCTTAAAGTAATTATTTGCCTTGATTTTTACAGCAAAACTTTGGTCATATATAGAGTTGACAATATAATACGACCAAAATGTTCGTGAGTCTATTCTAACGCTCTTTTTTATTATCTTTGGAATTAAAAAAAAACTCCGAGTCAAATATTGATGAACCAAGGCGTGGCTAATTAGCATTAATATAAGCATGCTATCTCTAAATTACTCTCAGTTTCACTTGATAACGAGCAGACATAGCACCGTTCGAAATCATACACAAATTGAGCAGAAACTGCCGACGTTTCGACGTTTATTGACGTCTTTATCAAGGCGACTATATATATTCTACGACTAGAGTGGAAATTGTGTCATAATACTCATATGCCATCAGCACAGGCGATGCGGAGTAAACAAGGCGACATAAAAGTAGAATAGTCTTGATACCGACGTCAATAAACGTCGAAACGTCGGCAGTTTCTGCTTAATTTGTGGATTTTTTTTTGTCCTGTTCCCGATAACGTTTGGAGAATACTTATAATTAGGTAATTAAGAATTTTTTGAAAATAATTGAAATTACTCGAAATATCTGTGAAATATTTGGAATTTGGATATGAAACATGAAAAAAAAAACGTAGAAAAATAAGTGAGAAAAAAAAACAAAAAAAAGCGGTTAGATAGAGGATACCGAAATAGTTAAAGTAGAAGAGGAGGGCAACCAACACCAAAAAACAATACATTTTCTTCAGGTATTTTGTTGCTTACTCACACGAGGAAAAAAATTACCTGAATCGTCCGATTTCATGGTTGCTATAGAAAAGAAAACATTTTAATAGAAAAATTAATACATAAAGAGAAAATTGTTAACAAACTAGAAATAAAAAAACAAAAAAAAAAGTGGAAAAAAACTAAAATTGTCACTATACCTAGGAGAGGCAAAAAATACCTAAATTGTCACAGCAGAAAGAAGAAAGAAAAATTGTAGTAAAAAACTGACTACATAAAGAGAAAATTGTCAACCAACTAGAAATAGAAAGACAATAAAGAAGAAAAAATAACTGAAACTTTTACTAAACGTAAAGGAGGAAAAAATATCTAAATTGTCGGAATTGCAGATAGGAAAGAGAAAAATTGTAATTGAAAAATGAGTACCTAAAGAGAAAATTGCTAACAAACTAGAAATAGAACGGCTCTAAAAGGGAACTGAAGTTCTCATTATATTTAGAGGAAGAAAAAGAAATATTGTGGTCAATTTCGAAAATATTTTGGCAGTTTCTTTGGTGGGAGATGAAAGGGGGCATCAAAAAGTACAGGGCATCTTAAAGTAATTATTTGCCTTGATTTTTACAGCAAAACTTTGGTCATATATAGAGTTGACAATATAATACGACCAAAATGTTCGTGAGTCTATTCTAACGCTCTTTTTTATTATCTTTGGAATTAAAAAAAAACTCCGAGTCAAATAATGATGAACCAAGGCGTGGCTAATTAGCATTAATATAAGCATGCTATCTCTAAATTACTCTCAGTTTCACTTGATAACGAGCAGACATAGCACCGTTCGAAATCATATACTTTCGAATTTAAGTCCAATAAATTATCATTGCCGACCATGTATAAACAAACACTGGAAAAAAACAAGGAAGAAGAATCGTTCTCTCACTTTTTATAGAAGAAGACACAATACCATGGGTCTTGGTTTTCGCTTAGAGTCGTCAATAATCAAACTGTAATGTACTCATCCGGTCCCAGGTCAAGTACTACAGATCATAACGTTTTAGTGCAAGAACAAAAATTGTATGAATTCAAGAAATATACTTTAGGGGAGGATTACGCCACCGTTTTCCAGGCAATAAACGAAGTGACACATGCAACCGATTTACAAACAAACTGGTGGAAAATCACAATCACAAGATTAGGAAGTCCACGGACCAAAAGATACGGAATTGCCTATAACAGCAAGACCAGGAAATAGTGGTAAACATTTTATCAGCAGTCCTTCATCTGAAGTTTCATCAAAGGCCAAGCTGAAAAGAGCCTAAATAGTAATCAGACGAACGAAGGAACAGGTGATAGTGTTCATGGGTGTTCGGTCTGGGCAGTGTGGAATTAAACTATTCAAGTACCAGGCTTTCGAAACTTTTTTAATATCGTCCTCAGGGCTACAAAGATGTTATGAGCATGTCAGAGCGAGTTACAACATGCTATGAGCCTGATGACATGCTCATAACATGCAGCCCTGAGAAAGATATTAAAAAAATATCGAAAGCTTGGTAGCTGAATTCCACACTGTCCAGACCGAATACCCAAGAACCAAGAACACTATCACCTGTTCACACTAATCGGTCAAGAATACTGTCTGCTTTGAACGAAGGAACATCAATAAAAATGAGGAAAATGTAGAAGAACAAATCTATAAAATAATTCCACCAGACAAAGGTAATGCTACCGTGATTATTAATTTTGCATTAAAGGGCAAGAAGGGTCAAATATCATGCGTTTATTTAAAAAAATACTCAAGTAGGCCATGGAATTAGAACAGTAGGTCTGATATGACACTGATTAAAAAATTGAAAGTCGAAAATGTCGATTTTCATTTTTTTTATGAACTTATCTCAGACGAGAGTTTTAATTCCATGGCTTGCTACGAGGTTTTTTTTAATGAACACCCTTTCTAAAATTCATTCTTAATGACCACTCCAAGAGAACTGCTAGACTTAGTTTTTATATTGTCTTACGTTTACGCGAGTTTTTCTGTCATTCTTTCACATAATGTCATAGTTTTCAGCTCTTAACTTTAGAGAATGTTAGTCTATAAAATACTTATTTGATTGAGTTATTTTTATATATTTTCTATTAGTTCTTATTTAGTAAATGTATTTAGTAATGTATGAAATTCTCCTGGATGCCCACTTCCCCGGAGAAAATGGCGAGGCCGCCCTTCCAGAGCGAGGTCCGGTCCAGGAGCATTGGACACTTGCAAAGGAAGTAGTGACCAACGAAGCCATTAGATGGGCGGTCTGCGAATTCAGTCCATTTAAGGCAGCGGGACCAGAAGGTGTAATCCCAGCAACGCTGCAAGAGGGACTGGACCATGTGCTCCCGTCGCTGAGCAGAGTGTTCACGGCGAGCGTGGCTCTGGGATATGTTTCTCAGGCGTGGAGGAACGCGAACACGGTGTTCATACCAAAAGCTGGGAAAGATGACTGTAATGTCCCCTCATCGTTCAAAACCATAAGTTTGACATCCTTTCTAATGAAAACATTAGAAAAGATAATCGACAGGTACATCATACAGGAAATTTTGGGAAGACATCCCATAAACAAAGATCAACATGCCCATGGCAAGGAGAAGTCGCCCGGCACGACTCTTCTCTCTGT
Organism: Taphrorychus bicolor; assembly: GCA_951812265.1. Taxonomy (NCBI): domain Eukaryota; kingdom Metazoa; phylum Arthropoda; class Insecta; order Coleoptera; family Curculionidae; genus Taphrorychus; species Taphrorychus bicolor. The sequence continues at coordinate 29,907,294 of OX638297.1, forward strand.
AGTGCATAAAATAGAGAAGGTTTACTCGAATAAGGAAGTGCTCTTGGCACTCTTTTTCGACATTGAGGGAGTATTCGACAAAGCCAGAACAAACAACATCTGCGAGGCCCCTAGGGCTCGGGGAACCCCAACACAGTTGATAAGCTGGGTCAGATCGGCACTCTGCAACCGTAATGTTACGGCTTCTCTAAGAGATCACCAGAAGGAAATCGAGGTCGAGGGCGGCTGTGCACAAGGCAGCTGCTTATCACCTCGACTATGGTGTCTCTTAATGGATGGTCCTTTGGAGGGGCTACAAGCCGAGGGGTTCAGTGCGCAAGCGTATGCGGACAACGGACTGGTCATGATACAAGGAAAGCTCGTTGGCAGCGTTTGTGATCGAATACAAAGGGCAAGTAAAATAATAGAACAATGTCGTAACAAGACAGGACTGTCAGTCAACCCTGGCAAGACAGAGCTTGCGCTCTACACCAAACAAAGGAGAATCCACAGGATTCCGCTCACCCACGCTGTACGGTGAACCTCTGCTACTAAAGCCTGAGGCTAAGTACCTGGGGTTGATTATCGACAGCGGGCTGACCTGGAAAAGTCACGTGGAAAAGGCATGCAATAAGGCAACAGCACTGACATGACAACTACGCAGGGCAGTGGGCAGGAAGTAGGGTCTAAAGCCACACGTCCTGCACTGGCTCTACATTGCGGTAACCAGAACGAGGATAACCTATGGGGCCGTGGTCTGGTGGCCAGCGGTGGACAGGGCGTGGTATGAGCTAAAGTTGACCAGACTGCAGAGAATGGTCTACCTAGTCATAACGACTGCGGTTAGAACAACAACGGGGGCAGCACTCAATGCCTTACTGGGTTTACCGGAGCTTCCAATCTGGGTTAAGAGAGAGGCGATGGCGCCATGCAGGAGGATGAATTGCTGCGGCCATTGGAAGTCACACGCAAATTGCCAGCCTCATTCAGCGGGACATCCCTATTGTTCTGTCGTTCAACCTCCTGAGAATAATCAGGTATAATATACAGACGGATCAAGAATGGCTAATACACAGTCGTCAGGAGCCGGAATATACAAAGCAGGCCATATAGAGGGCGAGGGCTTCGCCTTGGCCACACAAACAAAAGTCAGACAGGGAGCCGAGTAGGACATCCACATCTACTCCGGCAGTCAGGGGGATTTGCGAGCCGTCTGCAGGAGCAGAACGAGTTCAAAGCTCGATAACTATTACAGGGATGCTCTATAATAGTCACTGGCAGGAACAAAAAGGGTAACTATGGGATGGGTTCCTGGACATAGGGGCATCGAGGGGAACGAGCGTGCCGACTAATCGGCCAAGACATACTTTACTGGACCAGAGCCATGTCTAGGAGTAAGTAAAAGGTACCTCTCTCACATTCTGAATGAGTGGGCATGAGAGAGTACAAGGACAAACTGGACAAAGTCAGGAATATGTAGACAGACCAAGGAAATCTACCCTAATCCGGATAGATCCAAGGCCTTGTGGCTTCTTGGGAGAAGTGCCTGGGAGTCTTTTATAGGAATTCTTACTGGACACTGCAGACTAAACAGGCACATGTATCTCCTAGAATGGCTGACAGTACACTCTGCGCCCACTGTGGGGCAGGGGAAGAGTCGTCATACCACTTTTTGGGAGTGTGCCATAGGTGGGCGCGACGATGCTATAGGACACTTGGAACCGCTTTTCTTCATCGAGAGAAACCAACTCTGAAATGGGAAGGGATACTCCCTTCATTAGAGGGACGGTTCAACTCGTGGAGGGATTGAGGGCCCTGGTGGACCAGGGGACTGTGAAAAGGGCCTAGTCGCAAGGCTTCGGCCCCTCCATTGTTTACTACTACTATTGCCCCAAACTGGTATGCTCTTCCTTTCTTTCTCACATAGAATTAGGTAGAAATAAATCATTTTTGTGGAACCAAACGTGATTGACATGGTAAGTAGTTCAAAATCGTCTCTAGTATTATAAAAAAAAAAAAATATAACATAACTTATTATGTAATCAATGATGAACTAAAAGGCACAATATTACAGAAGAAAGTTACACACAAGAAACCCTCAATAATGGATTATTAATTAACATCTCAAAGTTGTTTGAATACAATTTGATTGCAAACATTTGAGTTACGAATTAGTAAGTAACATAATCTGTAAGTTTTGTTAAGTATAAATATTAGGCAATAAGTGACATTACCCGACAATGCATGCCCATGACGATTCGCATACAATAGACCGAAATATCATCTCTCTCTCGACATCCATTAGCATAATGGCGATGTTTTGCATACAAGACGGTCACGTGGCAAGTGGGTCAGACTGTTGAATATATCCAAGGCTTCGTAACAATAATTACTAATAACGAACAATAACAATTACGATCCCTATTTATTTATTACAATTTCCGAAATAGCAATAAGCAAACGAAGCAAAAAGGAGAGCCTTGCCAATGTCAGCTAGCCATATAAATGTTGCCCAAGCAAAAACGGATCGATTTACATTAGGTCTCGTTGGTTGTTTTACGCACATTTAGAATGTTTGTTGATATTATTGACCTCGTTACTGACCAACCAAAATAAAATCGGGTTAATTCGGTTTAATTTTTTTATCATATGGGTCGACGGATTGCGTTAGAACTGACATTGAAGCGAGTATGAGTTGGATTGTAGCAGTAGCCTGTAGCAGCAGTACGAATACTAATTATTGTAAATGAGCTAAAAAATTGACATAAGAATATAAAGGCGGACTAACTTTACAGAAGGAGCACAAAGAAAAGAACTACAAAAAATCTGGTAAAAAAAGAGCTCAAGAGATAAAAATATGACTAAAAAAATAGAGATAAATAAAAGAAAAAGGTATTAACAGGAAACACATCGCAACATCTTTGATAGACAGAAGGCAACAAATTCTATCTCTAATGGTTTAAAACGAGTCTAGAAACACAGGTCTGATTGAAATTCAATTCTGCTGGACATTTGTATTCTTCTCAAAATATTTTCTTTCTCCAATTCATCTGTTTTGACTTGGGGGGGTTCGTTTAAAAATGGTTCTTCATAGCGTTTTTAAATGGACTTCATCTAATTCTGTTCTCAACTATTTTTCTTTTAATTCTGCTTAGTCATCTTTAATGAAATATGTGATTCCGGAAGGCAGGCTTTTCTAAGGCAGGATTCTATTGCCTACTAATCTTTGTTTTTGATTTTTCTGTGTAGAAAGAAATGTTTCTCTTCATCTGAAAATGCCTCTTAAGTCCTACCTTGTTTGTGCATTAAAAATGTCTGCTTTGATAATCTCTGATCTTTGATATTAATATGTGTATTTATGTTCTGGGTTCAAAACCTTGACAAGTTATGAGTGAGACAAAAAGGTGTTTAGGAAAAAACTAGTGAAAAAATAATACGTTAGTGTATTATTTTTTTTAAATGCTTTAGTAAAATAATACACTTTAGTGTGTATTATTTTTTACCGTTACTTAGAACAGGAATAATTTGAAGAAAAAATTTGTTCAAAAATGAACCAGCATTGCCAAGTTAATTTCAATTAAGTATTTAATATTAGAAGGATGGAAAATGGCTACCCAAAAACCGAACTCTGAAACTAATAAATGGATAAAGGCGAATGCGAAAGCTCAAGAGTTATATATGTCACAATAATGGATACAAACTGAATGGAACTAAATGAAAATCTGATTATTTCAAAGAATCTGTAGTTAGAGTACATATTTCTGTCCTCCTATATATTCCAGAATGATGATCTTAGTAGTAAAACGAAAACGAGCAGAGCAAGAGCTGTGAAACAAAATTGTAATGATTTTGTTTCACAGATCACATTTAAAGAAACGATAAACTGTTCCCATAGTGCAGGGAGGAAGGAGGCAATGCAATTACTAGGGAAGCATTGGTTTAGCAGGGAACAATACATGAACTTGTGTGGACCAAGTGCTAATAAACTGCAAGTAGGTGTTACGAAAGAAAATTGATGACAGTGATAACAGTTCATAAAAAGCAAGGTTAGAAGCAAGACATATTTTTTTCCAGTATAATGTTAATATGTTTGATGCTTTATAGTCCATCAGTAGCTAGATTAACACTTATCAGAGCTTCATTAGTTTTAGTTTAAATTATCTATATGCAACCTGATATGTGTGGTGCAATTCTTAATAGTGACATTAAAGAAGATATTTATAAAGGGCGTCCGGCAACAAAACCGCAAAAACGAATGAAATGAACGAAAACAGCAAATTCCAGAGATGATTTCAAGTCGATTTAAGTAAGTCATTTTATCAAAAAAAGCCACCTAAGGAAGCTGGAGGCTCTTCGAAAATGACCTTCCGACATTGTTTTCTTTTTTTTTGTTTTTCAGATTGCTTTTTATCGGGAATGATCAAAGTTAGAATGTTAACTCTTACATGAGTGATCTCTTGATGTAAAAATGATTTTTTAATTGTAACCTTTAGCGTTGCATTTGGGAAGCGGTTAACTGATATTATAATATATATATTTTAGGCTTCTTCTATTTTTCAAGCATTTTAATATAAAAAATCGCAAAGTTCAGAGTATTTTGTTGGCAAACTGGCCAACTTGGAGCAGACTCCATCAGGAAGACAACAGAGTATTTTGGTATAAAAAGATGCTTTGGCCCCAAGTTAATAATTTTTTATTTAATTTATCTTCGCATAATTACGAAACTACACAGTTTTACCACCAAATACAAACCAATTTATTGATTTTTGGTGTGAAATAATATCATAAAGTGGCAAAAACTGGATTCTCCAATCACTAGGAAGACGAATAACTTTATGCACTGGAACTAATGATAGTCATGTTTTTGTCAATGGTTCTTTTCTTATAGCAGATGCCATTTTGTGATTTTATTTAACAACAAATTTCAATTAATTGGTTGTCCAAAGCCCAATACTAAATTGAGGGAAGACTGTGTAGTTTTGTAATTATATGAAGAAAAAAAAAACACAAAAAATTTTAGCCACATGGAACAAAAGTACCTTTTTAACGTAAAGTACCCTTAAGTTTTCAACTTTGATATTAAATGTTCTAAAAACTAGAAGATACAAAAAATATGATTAGAAGTATCAGTTTACCTCCCCCCCCCCCCCAACTACAACCTAGTTACAAGTAAAAAATCATTTTTACATCCTCAAAATCGACAAAAAATCGCTCATATGATAAGACATATCATACCTTTCATATTTCTAGATAAAAAGCATTTTGAAAATTAGGAAAAAAGCTCCATGTTCAAGGGTGGTTTGTCTCAAATTGGCCTTCCAGGTATTAGAATTTCGGTGACAATAGGAGCTTTGTTATATGTTAAAATTCGTTAAAAAACAAAGTGGCTCCAAACCTTCAGGTTTTTGAGAAAGTTTAAAAAAAACTAAAATGGAGCATCCATGATAACTTAAAATACTTTTTTTTATTTTAAAAGAAAATCGAAATTAGTGAAAACCGAGGTGAAAAGCTTTCTGAAGCTACTTTCTGAAGAGGAACACAAAAGTAAAATAAAATGTGAATATAACATTTCGGTTTTGTACCGCCTTCATTAACTTCTGTTTTTTTTTACAGCGGTCATACCTACACTGCGATTCAAAAATATCGCTTTAAAAATTATTCAAAAGACGTTGGAGAAAGACCACGAAAATCGATCTTCTCGAAGTGGTTCAAATGGTTACGCGATCAATTTGATAACTTTAGGTATCCCTAAGTGATTTGGTTTAGAAGGACGTAAAACTAACTTTGACATATCCACATTAGCAAAGTCATATTACTGAAGTACTGAAAATCGCAACCTATGGCCTACTCAAAAAATTATATTTTTTACCGTCTCACCACTTTTCTCAGAAAATAGCCCTTATAAAGCCTCTAAAATCCAGAGTTAGTGAACCAAGACTAAGTCATGGATCTTTGTAGGAAAAAAATCTTAAAGGCAGTTGGCGTCTATTAATGGATTTCCACCCATTATTGTCAATACACTGTTCCAATCCCTTAAAAAAAGTAATAACTGACTCCCAGAGAACTCAATTTGAAGTAAAGTACTTTAAAATGCGATTGGTGCAGGGCCTGAGTGCCAATTTGAGTAAGATTTCGAATCGTAATAACACAAAAATTGTTACGTATGCAAAAAACATAAATCTTAAAGTTAAAACACCCATACTAGAAAACTCCTCAGTCGTTCATTCTGTAGCCTGTATCAACTCTGACACCTGGTATATTAAACGTTTTACTGCATATTTTTTATTGTTTTTTTTGTGTGTTTTTATCAATGTTGATAAACATTGGTATCGTTCCTATACAGGGTTAAAACCGATTTTTTTAAATTTTTGTAAAAATGTAAAAAACCAATTTGGCCGCCCTAAGGAAAACAGAAGTTGATGGTGGTTCTACAAAACTGAAAAGTGATATTCAAATTTCGATTATATTCCAAAATAAGAGTCCTACCGGATTTTAAATATCTCTAGTATGTATTTTTCAAAAATTTTTCAAAGATTTTCAAAAGTGTTTGGAGTAACTCCGTTTTTCCCAGGTTTTTTCATTACGTCACTTAAAGATTTGGTTTAAAGCTTTCTCCACTTAATTTTTACAGCTTCTCCCTTTTACAAATCTCAATACAGGAAAAGGCAGTTTGGGACCCACTGTATAATATACAAAACACCCTGCCTTGAATGTCAGAAATGCTATAATGGACAAATATGCGGTTGTGCGGTCTCTAAAGCTCACACCAGAAAAGCAAGAAAAAGGTACTAGGCAGAAAAAGTAGTTTATGTACTTGATTTTAATCCGGTAAATAGCTTTTTACAGGATTGAAAATATAAAAAATAATTTTCAGTATTGAGTACCGGCACATCTTCAATAAATCCATTGTAACCTGGAAACCACTACCGGTACAGGATACCGTAATGAAACTATTTGTCAAATTGGCGGATTTGTCAAAAATATATTCGCCGCGCATAAAATTATTTTTTTCCTGTTTTTAATAAGTATGAAGTAAAATATTGTACATCATACGTCCGGTAACGTGTTACAGTAGTTTTTTCGAAATTCCAGAATCGGCTGGCGCCTCGTCTGGAACCATCTTACTCCTACTGTAAAACTATGTTTACCGGACTTATAACGCAAATAACTATTGTTTGGACGAAATCGCCTATTATTTTCTTATTTTCTGCTTGCTTGAAAAAAAAAGTAAGCTATTCGGAGTACAAGGTTTTCTTATGCTTCGCCCAATTGAAACCCTCAGCTTTGTACGTTGTGCTACAGAATAGAGGTGAAATGTTGTATAGAGCAGGAGCAAGCGACATCCACCAGCTTATTAAATCTAATACTGCATGGTACAGGGCTCTTAGTACGAGAAGCCGCCCATATTGTTCTGTACCTCGCAGGTTATCGGAACCAGAACGAAGAGTAAAGAGTAAATGGTCACCGGTTTGTCGATCAACCTATCTGCATACTAGTTTTGGAGCAGGCGACATTCTCCTGTTCTGTACAACATCTTACCGGTCTTCCGTAGCTTTTTGGCTTTAAGCCGCGAACTCATGGTCTCCAATTTGTCGACCAGCCAAAGCTGTGTTGATGAGGAGTACACCCCGAAACTAGTACGCAGATGGGTTGATCGACAAATTGGTGACCACCTACTCTTTACACTTTACAGAAGGCAATTGTAGCTAGATAAACTCTTAGCATGAGATACGAAATTGACCAGTCGTATGAGCAATTCTATCTGTGCGATATGAAATCGGCCAATCACAGTATTCCGTCCTCGTGCGACATGGCCATCATATCTGCCCTTGTTGTACTGCCCTTGTTGCGTTACGGTGTAACTAGAATACGTATTTGTTATTATTGAACAGCTATTAAGTCAGTCATCTCTCACACTTGTTAGGTGACTAAAAAGTCATTCACATGTCAGTTGAAAAATAAAGTAGTTTTGAAAATAATCATGATGAATTTATAACCGTACACACATTGATGTATAATAAAATAGTTATATAAGAAGATTAACAAGCCTTTCGAGTCGAGGACGGATTAACCAAGCCGCGACCACGGCTAAAACCAATCAAATAAGAGTGAGGGAGCAGGTGAAAATTTCTGGTTTTGAGAAATGTCAAATTGACAAATTTATTTTTACAACAATGATATGCAGATGCTGCTGAAAAGTGGAAAGTCCGGAAATCGTTTCTATATCAACAATAAAAATTTAACACACTAGTGTGTTAGGTACAAGACCTTTAATCCACGGCAAACATACGTATTAAATCTTCATAATGTCGTGGTCGTGGATAAACTGTTGCATGTACAACAATACTGACGCGATCCAATAATCATTTTCACACAAAACTACCAAACTGATACCAAGATGGTTTCTTATTCAATATTTATGCTATAGCCCTTAGATCTTATCTTCTGTTACTAACCAGTGCCTCACTTTCGGTAAATTAACCAAGCAAAACTATACACACGCAACTCAGTTACGCAGTAGTTGCGTGCTGCTGGCATAATGCCATCTAAAGAGCAAAGCGAGCACAAAAAATACAACATTTACCAGTTAAAACCGTGATTCTTGACTAAGCACACTTGAATCATCATCCATTATTCATAATAAAGTTTCACGACTACAATTTACATATAAATCCTTTGTTTCCTGGGATTCTAGCAGCGCCAAGTTTGCGCTTTTTGATGGATCGATCAACACTTTTGTGGATTCGCAATAAACGTAGTTGAGACGAAGTAGCTGAGATTTTGTTTTATATAAAGAACTGAACATTGTTCTTTGTAAGTGGAAGTGGAAATGCAAGATAGATAGAAAATAAATAATAAAGGGAAAATGTTTCATGTTCTTATTAATTTCGATTGAAAAGAATAATATTATAGTTTGGTCTAAAATCTGTAGGCTAAGACATTTTGTTTTAATTTATACAAATTGACTTCGTGAGTAAAACACCTTATTAAATTACAAGAACCTCATAAAATACATTTGCAGCCACTTTTGCGACATGGCAATGCCTGCGAAAAATAACTTTCCATTGTGGATTAAAAGTTGGCTTTTCAGTTTAGATGGGCCAACCGATTAGATCCTTTGTTGCTCCGAAGGGCACGATAAATCGATATCCTGCTTAGAGATTACATAGACACTGTTGCCTGTGTCGGGATTCTGCGTTATCACAACATAGCTACAACGTTTTCATATGGGATAAAGACTCCGATACCCACAATAATGAATGTTTGTTTACCTCAAATTTTTGACGCTCTGTTCAATGGCAGTAAACCAACAATGACCCAGACAGTAAAATAAATCCAATACACTGCTAAATACAGGGGTCGGAATAAGTTATTGGCCTGACAAAGGCCGCGCACAACTTTTTTGTTTTGGTACTCAAAAAGTTCCTGCAGCCTGCAGCTGCGTGAGTTACGGTCTCTGCGTCTCTCAGCTTAGCAGTATCGCATTGACATTATCCGGCACATGTAAGTGGCGTTTTACGTAACAGTCGACATAACTGGGAGGTGAAAGTACAACCACCTTGGTTTAGTTGCATAAAAGACTTATGGCGCGCCGCTACAGAACTGGAACAAAAACATTTCTATATACACACCGAGAGCAATAAGAGAACCGACACGCGTAAAGATCGGTTTTCGACTAGCGGCTAGCAGGAATGGCGGCAGAAAGCAGAATCGCGAACGCCGCAGTAGGATTGCATATACAGTACCCTCCTGCGAAGCCGGTCGGTCAGTGACGTATGGGCGATTTTTGCCCTTGGTCCTTCGAGCGTGCCTTCCAGGTGCCAGACGACGGTCAATTAGTCACGATACGGTTTTCGTTTTTTTATTCGTTTTATTGATGGGAATTAATTTTTGGGGCCCTCAGCGTTACGGTTCCAGCTGATTAATGACGCTGCAGAACAATCTTGTTTCCTTTAAATGTTGAGTCACACCATAAGAATTCTATGGCTCGTTTGATCTTGAAATGTTTGTTTTCGTTATTCATATCGTTTGCTCACCAGTCATCCTGCTGGTTGGTATTCAATACCATAATGTTTATCATCACTTTTTGCATTATCAATAATTAATGTAAAGCATATTGTTATTTTACATATCGTTTTATGGATCTTCGTATTGACCTTAATTTCTTGCCGTAGAACTTTGGTCTTCATTGGGAAAGTGCAATGGAACGTTAGGTCCATTTCAATAAAAAAAAAACAGAAAAAGAACAAAAAACTTTTTTCCACTTGCGTGCAGAATTTGATACTTTTTCGCACTCATATGAGGCTGCCGAAAGTAGATCTTTTCATCTCTCCTTTTTTAATTTATGTTGTCAAATGGGCGTCATGTGACTTACCTACTCTGTCACTGATGTTATGCCATTATCATATGCATAGTGGCAAATTTAAAGATAATTCTATTGTACATTCAAAACTTCTAAGTGACATTGTTTCTTAAGTGTAACTACTGGACCTGCCGCCTAATTCCATTTCAACCGAAGTTGATATATTAATTGCAAAACTAGAAGTACGTTAATTTGAGTATTTGCTCCTAGAAATATATTGCAAAATGCAGGCAACGGACTCATCGAATGAAGAACTTCTAGAATTCGTCGTAACAACGGCTTAAAGTTTGGATTTATTGCCGTCAAAATCAACAGTATGCTACAAAAAGGAATATGTATTATTTTGAAATTGATGTAAGGAAAACCAGGTAAAGAGCTTGAAAGAGAAAGTGTTTCTAACTTATTTTACAAGTCTCTACAATTTGCAAGTTTGCAAACCAAATACCTTATGCAGGGTGATTTACGTTATTCGACACGGAAGATTATGGCTAAACTTTTAAATTTTAAAAAAGTTTTGTGTATGGAATGGATGAGGGTGTATTGGAAGTACATTTTAAAATTATTGTCATTGTATACAGGTGGTCCCAAAAGTATAAAATTGATTAAAGTTGTATTTTTTTAAATGAAACACCTAGAATATTAATGTGTTTTCGGTATCTACGGACAAAAGTAAAGGTAGTTTTATTAAGGTTTATGGCATCTAAACCGTACCGTTTTTCAGAGATTCGTGATTTTGTGAAAATGCAGCATCAAATTTAATGTTTAAAATCTCAGCACTTGGTTTATTGTCAACCACCGAAATTGGCTGGTGGGCTACTAGTAGATTTTTTCTGAATTTGCGCTGACATAAACGAATGTAGTAATCTAATTTACCTGTTCAGGTCTGTTCAGGTGTTACCTGATTTTGACAAAGCAAAAGTTATTGTCATTTCTAGTTGTGACACAATTTAAAGTTAAATATTTTTTTACTGTTTTAATTGGTGGTTAACAGGAAGTTTTTTATTTAATCAAAATGCTGGTTTACACAACAGAAGAACGAGTCGATATGATCTTCATTCTAGGAGAATGCTTGCAAAATTGTCTTTTAGCAACAAGGTTTTATGCTGAAAGGTTTCTCCTAGAATGAAGATCATATCGACTCGTTCTTCTGTTGTGTAAACCAGCATTTTGATGAAATAAAAAACTTCCTGTTAACCACCAATTATAACAGTAAAAAAATATTTAACTTTAAATTAATATGTCACAACTAGAAATGACAATAAATTTTGCTTTGTCAAAATCAAGTAACACCTGAACAGATCTGAACAGGTAAATTAGATTACTACATTCGTTTATGTCAGCGCAAATTCAGAAAAAATCTACTAGTAGCCCACCAGCCAATTTCGGTGGTTGACATCATTTTCGGTGGTTGACATCATCATTTTAGAAAGTATCATTTGAAATTCAGAAACATCACATGTATTTTAAAAACCATCAGTTGGAATTTAGATTAGTCATTTGTATTTCAGAAAAGTTCAGATTTATTTCAGAATTCATCATTTATATTTGAGAAAATGGATGAATTACATACTATCTCCAGAATCGGATTGAAAAAGCATGCGATGCAGCTAAAACAGAGTTTCCTTTTTTTAGATTATATAAATTATACTTGATATACACATAAAATATAACAATTACAACAACTTACTCTTGGCAAATATAAAATTTAGTCCAACTGGTATATCTTCCATTACTAAGACGGCAGCTCTAAGAGTTAAGTTGTGCGAATAAAATCCAATTTTCTACACAATATATTGTGTTGAAGTGGTTTTTAAGTCCTTCACTTTTGCACTGTACTTACGTTTTAGAAGAACACCAAATGCAAATAACAAACTTGGTTTCCAAAACAATTATCTGAAATTCAAGTGATATATTTTAAAATCTAAATGATTGTTCTGAAATCCAAGTGACTGTCCTAAAATACAAATGATACTTTCTAAACTACATGTGAAAATGGTGTAGTGGACTATTTGGGAAAATAGGATCGTTTTAGAAGGACCACTGGATATCCATGCAGCATCCAAAAGTGAATATAAAATTACGTGAGTCAAACTGCCTCTGTGGTGGATGTCCAATGGACATCTTATGAATATCCAGGGCTGGACAATGTTATATAGGTGTAATTAAACGATTTTCGTTTTTTTTTTCTAATAAAAATTGTGAAAAGTTTTTATACTTGAAAATTTAAATAAAAAGATTATCTTGAATTGCTTACATCAGCTAGAAGTGTCATTTTCAATTAATTCAAATTGGCATGAAGTTTGTACATTTATTTTATATATTTTACTGAAACGTTGGGTCAACTCCAACCATTCAACTGATCGCTACTTTTGCTTACACTTCTTTAAGTATACTATTTATTATTATTATTATTATTTCAAATTATATTTTATTCGTCTTTAGCGGCAGAATTTAAATAGCAGCTATTGATTAGCGACATGTATTAGATTTCGTGCGAATGACGCGTTGACTTTCTTTTGAATACTGACAACTGACAATAAAGATAGAAGAGTAACAAACCATGTGGATCATTTTTACTAATTAGCAGTAATTCTAAGCTGTATTTTTCCAAAGGTTTCAACATTGCATTTTTACAAACTTTAAGACACTTTTAACCGATCTTGGCCCTAATTTTAACGGAAATTTTTCGAAAAACAGTAAATTTGCATTTTGAGTCGTCTTCAGTTAAACTTCACTTATTTCGGACCGTAACTTGGACGGTAACCGGAAATGTAATTTGGCCAAAATACAACAAAATAGAAGACTTTAATCAGTTTTGCCTGATTTTGTCATAAAATTGAATTTCTTCAAAAACATGAACACTCGCATTTTTAGACGCTTTGAGTCATTTTTAACCAAATTTTGCCCTAATCTTAATGTATTTTGTTTCCAAAAACACCAAATTTGCACTTTTTGTAGTTTTAAATAATTTCTAATCGATTTTTAGCCCTAATTATTACCTAACTTTTTTCGAAAAACACCAATGTTGCATTTTGAGGCGTTTTCAGTCAAGTTTTACTCATTTTGGACCAAAAACGTAACTTTACCAAAAACAACTAATTAAAAGATTTAATCAGTTTTTCCTGATTTTGACATAAAATTGAATTTCTTCAAAAACATGAATTTTTAGACGCTTTGAGTAATTTTTAACCAATTTTCGCCCTAATCTTAAACTGTTTTTTTCAAAAACTCCAAATTTGCATTTCTTGTACTCTACAAACAACAAATAATTGGCTCTTGTACAAAGAACAACATTTCAACAGGAAGGAGGAAATTACGTTTCTAAATGCAGACTGGAAACGAGTTCTACGACATACTTCAAGTGCACTGCATTGGGCCGAAATCCCGCGCCACCACTACCCCCACCCCAGTCCCAGACTGCAGCGCCATAGCGTGGCGGGGTAATAAATACCACGGAGCTCACCACAGTCGAATCAGTCAACGTCGGGAAGCACAGGAGATCACTTCGCCCATTGTTTCATCGCCTTTGATAATGTCTGCCGCAGCTTGTTTTTGTTAGTCTTGGTCATTGCGAAACGCATAGTAGTTTCTAGGCAACTGTTCTGTCGTATCAGTATTTTGTAGATCTGTACTTTTACCTGACCAGTGTACGCAAGACATCTTTCTAGGATCAGATATGGTGGCTGAGGACGTTTATATTGATCACCCTTTTCTTCATTGGGCGATGAATGAGGCAGACTTGCGACATCTTATTTGTATTCTTAAAGCTCATTGCAAAGAATGATATGAAATTGATATTCGACATTTCAGAAGGATTTACCAAGAAATTTCAGGTGTTTTCCACCTCCCCTTTGCCCTTATTTTTTGAAGACCTTACATCTAACAAATGTAATTAAAACATATTTTTTTAAAAAACAAAGCATTAAAAAATTGAAACACAATAAACCTGAACTTTCACCTTCTTTCTGCTGCAAATGGTTTTTTGACCAGATTTGACTTTCCAATCAAAGAACGAAAGTACATGTTCTGCTCTCGCGAATTGCCCCCATTGCAAAGTTACCCTTTGGTCGTCAAGAGAGATGACAATTTTTGTTTTAAAAAAACTGTTAAATAAGAGTATTTCATTGATAGCCTGCTGCATGGCGACAAACAGGTTGAAGGGGGAAAGAAAAAAATATTTACCCCTAGTGCAAATTTTATTAAAATCCATTTGGAGGATCGATTTAGTTGTCAGGTCATCAGTGGTTAAAAATCTAACGAGAAATAACAATGGCTGGTCGAACGACAATGAAGTTCTCAAGTCATAGGAACCCCCGAACATTTTTCTATTTAGTTAGAAATACGAACAATCATCATATGAGGTTAAACGGTGATTGAGTAGATAAAAGCAGAAGAAAGGCGTCATCTGCCTTAAAAAGTTGTGATGAGATTGAGTTGAATTCTTCTTTCTTTTGAAATGATGTTGGCTTTCTTCTGTTGTTATTTGTATATTTTGTTGTTATAATTGCTACTGCAAGAAAGGTGTTTTTTTCGAAGAAATTGAAAAAAATTCGAAAATGTTATAACAGACTACATTGGATAGCCTTAAAAAATAATGAGGGTATTATCATGTCTGTTAACCTCTTGTGTAAGTCTCCGTACTTCCAGACTCCGAAAATTAGTTTATGGCCTATGCTTGTTAGAGTGAATTATTATAGATAAAGGCACTTAAAAAGATTAACAAAGTATGCTAAACAGACAAGTGAAGTAAAAAAAATCTTAGTAAAGAAAAATTTACCTAGTTCGTTAAAAGGAATATATTGCAAACATCTGAATCTAAATAACCACCATCAGCTTTTTTTCCATATTGAAATGGAAACGCCGCATTAAGATTCTTCGTGATAACCCGACATTAGCATTAGGTCGTCGACGTTACATCTCTTATATAAAACCTACTTTATATGTAACATTTATAATTCGGATACATAAAAAAATCCCATCAACGACGTCGTCGTCTGGTTTGCACGTTCTCGGTTGTTGACTCGTTCCGTGACTTCCTGCTTCAACAATAATCATCTGCAAAAATCCGAGCTCCGTAAATATGTCAGAGGAACAATGGGAAACGACATGGAAATATATCTATCCACGTTTTGTGTGTCAAGATGGAGTAGGTATGTGGAGAACGAGCTCCAAATGCTTTGAAGTGGGCTGTAATCGTTTTTGATTTAAACCTTTCTAAATTTTCTCTCAGTGTTTTATGAGTTACAACGATTATCGTTGGGCGAACAACGTTTTTACAAACTCAAAATGTTTATTTATGCAAATCTGGCGCCATTTAAAACATTACTAAGCAATGTGCAAATTTTGTTTCTCTATGTATGGCTCAAATAGCCGTTACAAAAAGTAAACTCAGAAAATATACTGAATTGTGGCGGAACTTCATCCACCGACTCACAGGTGGCAGAATTAGTCGAAATCGTTCATAACATCACACCGCCTTTCCTGCGCCGAATTTGTCGAACAACAGTGTCTGACAAACAGTGCGAAACAAACAGTGAACCCAGAAGAAGCAGCACTACCACCGAGCCTGAAAGGGAGATTGTTTCTTCCCAACCAGTATGGAGAAGTCAACTCCTCAAGCGGCATTCAATTTGAACACGTAACTTTCAACCGTTGAAATTTTTGTTTTAATAACAAGTAACTTCAAAGAATTTGTTAACAATAGATTAACTATTTAAAACCAGAATAGTTTTATTGATTTACTTAATGAATAATTGATTGCAACTAGATTGAGCGGCACTAAAAGTACAAGCGACAGAAAAAGTACTTTTACTGCCGCTTGGGTTGCCTGGCTTCCACCGTCCTAGAAATTTGACTTCTACTGTCTGCATTGACGTGCACAAAGTGATATTTTTTTGATGTTTGGAGAATAACGTATTTTCTTTGATTTAAAACTCAGTAGCTGGATATTTTTGGCCTCATTAGCATTAAAACCCGAATAAATTCCGCCGCGAATTGAACTTTTCAATATTCGTTGTCGCGTGAATCAACAAACTGCAAACTCTGAACAACTCATTAGAATAATTGGTCGAACAACCGTGCAACAGAACTGAAGGGATACAACTTTTTTTTTATGGTGGCCGTGGAACATGTTTTTGCTTTCCGCGAAAAGGATTTTTTTGTGTCGAAGGCCGGCCCTTAAAAGGTCGCATGGATTTACCTACATAATATATAATTTGCGAGGGTCAAAGCTGAGGTCTCCGAGGCTCCAAACGTATCAGGTATTCGGTGCCCTTTTAAATATTCAGCACTACTGCTGTAGCTTTTGTTTATCCAACCCCGGTAACACGGCGGATTTAATTTGATTACTTGGGGAAAACTTGTATCCGAAGTCCTTTCATTAGTCTCGTTGATAGCTGATGTAAACGTTTGTGTCTCCTTAAAACGACTTTGTCCGCTTCCTGGTTTTCCCCATGGAAACCCCTCGTCCCAAACGAGTTCTACCCAAGATATTGTTGTAGTTGTTGGGCATGTGCTTCTAATAACGAGACGAATATGCATGTGTGTAATAAAAGGGCTAAAGTAGGCCGACTTTTCTGCTTGAGTGGCCACCGAGAGAGAGAGAAAGAGATACATAAAAAAGATAACGACATAAGTAGACTGCTATATACGAAAGAACGATGAAACGTTGCCTTGAATGCCTCTGGCTGGTTTTTGCTTCTAGGACTCCAATCAAGCTTGGCGCCTTATGCTTTTATCGCACACTTAGTGGCTCTGTCGTAATAAACGGGCGGTATTTTATCGAGATGAGGTCTGCTTTCAATTAACTGCCACGAGTTTTTATTGTTTTGTTATATTGAGTAGGTATAGGGTGACAAAAATAAAAAAAGAACATTTCCATTATTAAAGTAGGAAAAATCGTCACTGGGAAAGTCTGTTAGTTCACGTTCTAGGTACTCTCAAAGATTTTTAAACTGTGGCTTGTTGGTCGAGTGTCATGCTCATGTTCGTCAACAGCCAAAAGCCAAAGTGTATTATAAAAACGAGCCTTTTTTGAAAACAATAATTTTTCTGCGGGCTGAATCAATAAAGTTGTCTCTGACCAGTGGCCTGTATATGAGGGACAATAATTTTTATTTCCTTCAAGCGAAAAAAAAAAAGTCACTTTGTGTACGTCAATGCAGACAGTAGAAGTCAAATTTCTAGGACGGTGGAAGCCAGGCAACCCAAGCGGCAGCAAAATTACTTCTGCCGCTTGTACTTTTAGTGCCGCTCAATCTACTTGCAATCAATTATTCATTCAGTAAATCAAAATATCTATATCTATCTGATTTCGTTAAATAGTTAATCTGTTCCTAAAAAAATGTTTTGAAGTAAAATTTCTAGGACGGAGCATGCTAGGCAACCGAAGCGGCAGCAAAAGTACTTTTCTGCTGCTTGTACTTTTAGTGCCGCCCAATCTACTTGCAATCAATTATTCATTCAGTAAACCAATAAAACTATTCTGGTTCGTTAAATAATTAATCTATTATTCAAAAATTCTTTGAAGCTACATATTATTAAAATAAAAATTACAACGGTTGAACGTTACTTTTTCACATTGAATTCCGCTGGAAGAGTTGACTTCTCCGGTAACTAATGGTTAGGAAGTAACAATCTCTTTCAGGCTTGGTAGTAGTGCTGCTTCTTCTGGGTTCACTGTTTATTGTTTCCGCAGGCTTTTTGTCCTCTGGCACGTCTAAGTTTCTTTTTGCGATGTTCTTCTTACTGCACATCGATTCCTCGTAGTATCCCTCACCTTCTTCGGTAACTAATGTTTCGATTCCAGATAAGAAATGAAAATCTGGATTATTTTCCGACAGTCCGTATTATAAAATTTATCTATAGTCATAAAGACGCTTTCACAGGTATTATTTAGGTTGGTAAAAACATTTCTTATTAGATGTAATGTTTTTCAATAGCGTGTAGTACTTGCACTTGCAAGCCTCACTTCGATCGGCTCTCAAACTGCAGCTTCAGCACAAAAAAGTGAAGCTTCTACTTCTAGTACAACAATATACTATTAATGATAGGAAGAGCAATAGTTGCAAATCTACGCAAACCGAATACGTTAACACTAATCTTAGGAATTAGTTGCAGGGTCTAGTCAGTGCCTTCTATGAGTCACGTATGAAGCAGCAGTCATCAAGACCATTGAACCTTCATTAAGACCCTGCGATAGGCGGCAAGCAGTATGAAACCACTTTTAGAGAGTAAACGTTATCATTACTCTTCCGTAACCAGTTATGCTGTCAGTCCAAGTGACCAACTGAATATTAGTTCTTAAACTGTGTTCTTAAATTCTGTAAGGAATCAATGCCAATGACAATCAGTAATGGACAATTATGATTTTGTGGTGTCTAAGAAATACATGTCAACTTTAGTTCAAATTTCGCTCTTTAAGTAAAAGTAATGACTGAAACATTAATCAGGTTTCAACCCTAATCAAATTTCAGCTATTTTCACTACTTCTTGATTAGGTAGAGTGTCTACTTCAGGCTACTTGTATTCAGAGCTGTAATAAGTAATCGACTAAACTACTTCAAGTAGTATGTAATAAGTAACCGCAATTTAAAATCTACTAAGAGTATTAAGTAAAATTATTGAACGGAAATACTTTTAAACAATAAGTAAAAGTACTTAAATGAAAGCATTTGATGTATATGTAATAAGTAACATTTCTGTTAGGTATTTTAAGCAAAAAAAATATTTTATTTATATTTAAGTAATCTGCATTACTTACGTACTCAACTATATTCAAAATAATCTGCTAAGAATTTCATCCTTTTAGAAACCTTTTGTGGGTCGAAGTCTGGATCACTATCTTCCGAGTTTTCAAAAGGTTCAATATGTATATCAGCATCATCAGTTAGGTTTGAAACGGGTATATTTTGCGTTGCCATATCTAAACTGATGTTTTTTTGAACAGATTGCTTGAATTTCTGAACGCTACAATCTCACAATTCGAATGTTCTCTATCTAGATTACTTGCGTTACTTGCTTAATTTACTGTATTGTTAGTACCTAAGTAGGTAATTGTTCCACTTGGGGGCTAAATAGGCTCAAAGGCATTGACTTGTCTCAGCTTATTTTTAGTATCTAGGTACTTCTAAGATTATTTTCAATACTAAATAAGTACTTATTAAGAGCACTTAAATAATTTTAGTACTTATAAGTAGATTTAATTACTTGAGTAGAGTAAAAAAAAACTTGCAATACTATTTTGAAATAATAAGTAGGTATGTATTACTTCTTTCAATAGCTAATTTTTTAAGAAATAAGTATAAGTAATTGTTTGAAAAATACTGAATATTTTTTTAATAAGTATCCACTTTTTAAAAATACTTACGTGAAATACTTAATGTAGCAAAAATACTGATTATTTTACTTAAATTAGATTTTAGTACTGGATATTCCAGCTCTGCTTGTATTTACAAGTGGTCTGAAGGTGCATGTGGATTATATTTATAATCCACATGCATGGATCTATCTTCAGTGACCATATCACATGGCTTGCCATTTTTAAAGCCTTTCTGCAATATTTAACCCAAGAAAAATTGATCTCTAACTAGAGCCAAAGCCTGGTTCACTTCGAAATGGCTTCGTGCAACACTATCTTTAAAGGAACTCGAGACTATTATCTGGAATATACCATCTGGTCTTGCCCATTTATTGTCTCGAAGATCAGGAAGATCAGAAAAATATCATTGTAACTAGTAACCTTTCACCGCTGGCCTATAAATTTATTCATCCTGTCATTTTGGTCTCGGTCCTTAACATTCCTTGTTCAGTAACATGTCAAATTCTGACTGCTCTTGTTCTAGTGTTACTCTTTTGGGCGACACCAATTTCCAAGTTTTTACTATATGGGTTTCTATTCGTCACTCTTCGCAGTATTCGCCAAAACGTGACTTTCTTGACAAACTGTCAACATTTGCATTGTTACAGATTCTTCGTTGTCTGAGGATAAAATTTTTCCAACCAATTCGTCGTGCTAATTGTCCTACTGTGTTCTTGAAATTGAGCAGCCATTGTAGAGCAGCATGGTCCATGCTACTTTACAATGGCTGCTAGAAGGATAGGAAGCTGTGGTAGTTTTCTACAGCCTTTACTATGACCTACTGAGTTATTACCACCTCCTCTCCAGGTCAAGCAACTTCGATTCCTGTGGAACAGAAAAAGTGTCTGGCAACATTTACTTTCTTTTGAAAAAATTTGCATTTTATGTGGCTTAGCTGAAGATCCCTTTCAGATTCTTCAGGTGGTCATCGAAAGCCTTTCCAATCGATAATATGAGATCAATATTGACCAAACATGTCTTCCATGTGTGTTCTCATATCCTGAACCCAATCACCTAGTCCAGATATGGACAGAGCCAACAAATATTGATATTTCCCTGAAAATGGTCCCGTTTTTTGGCCGGAAGTTCGCCATTTGTAAAGTACCCATGACGTAATTTCATCGTCAGAGCGCATCAATTTGCAAATCACAACTTGACGTAAGACGTCAATCCAAGCGGATATCGCTGCCATTTTTAAGGTACCCACTGCTAAAAAGGGGGGGGGGGGGAGGGGGCTAAAAATGTAAAATAGAAAATTGATAGGTCTCTTGAGATGTTTGGTTCGTTGCTTGAACCGCTGACCTAACTTGAACTAGCTCCATTAAACGTTCTAATATGGCAGGAGAGATTACGAACGCAGCCCGAACGGTATAACATTGAAATGATATAAGCCGTTTCCGGTAGTAAACGTGGTCTTTTTTTTCATACCTGTAGAGTTTTTCTTTTCAATAATCGTCGTTTAATTCCCAAGTGATAAAAAACGATTTCCACTTAGCCAGAATGTTTGCCGATTTTAGGTAGAGAATTTCAGGCGAAACCATTGTTCTTCGTTACCAGGACAACTGGAGATGTCTATAGACTGCTAAACGCTTTCACATCTCATCCTTAATCATTTTGACGATAGAATGAATAATAGCTACAGGACAAAAGCTCAGATGTTTTGGTCTCTCTCAAGGCTATCTTCTTTGATTAGGGGTGTTCAAAATAATAATTGTAATAAAGTTCATATACAATCTAAAGTGTTTTCCGGGCTTTGAAGCCGTGGTACAATGGAATTTCTTCCTGACGTTTCGTCTACAACTGCGACAGATATTATCAAAGCCAATGAGGCAATGGGCGAAGTGATCTCCCGTGCTTCCCGACGTTGATTGATTCGACTGTGACATTGGGAGGTCGCTTCTCATGGAAGGTCGCCTACCGTTTTTGGATGTTTCAGTATCAAGGAGGCCGAATGGGAAGCTTGCGTACACCGTTTATAGAAAATTAACACACACTGACTGATACCTCAACAACGGATCAAATCATTATCCTAAACATAAAAGGGGAGTCATAAAGACTCTGTCTGTGAGAGCCAAAAGAATTTGTCAGCCGGCTGATTTGAAATGGGAAATGAAGCATCTGGAAATAGTTTTTGGTTGGAATGTATATAGCAAGCACGACTTCGATAGGGCCGCGCTACCACTACCCCCACCCCAATCCTTCCACTGCAGCGCGACGGCGGGGGAATAAATACCACTTGTCGGAAACGGGAAGTACGGGAGATCAATTTGCCCATTGCCTCATAGCATTTGATAATGTCTACCGTAGACGAGCCGCCATGAAGAAATTCCATTGGCCCACGGCTTCAAAGCCCTGTAAACGCTTTAGATTGGATCTCAAGGTTGCTAAGGTGGTTTTAATCTCAAGACTTTTAAAAGAAGTTGGCAGACCGAAGACACTTGAATTAACCCTTTAAAGGCAGTTTTCTTAAAAATTCGTCTTTCGTAGTGCTGCACCCTATACACTTCCCATCTGAATACTGTATATTGTGGTCTTCGGTGTGCTCTAAAATTTCCCATTTTGATAATTTTCCATGGTTTTCCTTTTATATTAGCACAGCTAGAGACAATCTCTAGTCTCGCATTATGGACAATTCCGACCATTATCTAAGCATTCATCCGGTCCCAAATCAACTAGCGCATATTCAGAAAATCATAGCTCTTGTAGCATTTTCGGAGGGTGTCTCTAGTGTGCTCTGAGTGTATTCCTATTCTTTGTTTTCTCAATAAGATTGGAATGTTCTCAAGCGCTCTAGAGCGGTCACTCGACCTGAAATCCAACAAACATTGGAGGACATCAAAGAATATAAGTTAGATGAGGACCTTACTCCAATTTTCCACACAATAGATAACTCATGCAACACAACAAACATGCTGCAAATCTAAGGAAAACCGGTGAAAAGATTAAATACAAACTTTACAAATTCAAAGAGAACAAGCCAATCATCAACAACACTTAGATCAGAGGATAACAGTGAATACTTCATCGATAGCTATAAGGTCTTCCAAGGAAAACCTGCTGAAAAAAAGTCTGAATTTTGCAATTTTTCTAAGTGCAACTACCATTTTTCTATGTACAATAGGAATGATGCAAACAATGACTCTTCAGACACCAGCAGGCGCCAGGAAAGGACAATGATCAGAGTTGGGACAACTGCAGAAGGACAAATACATCAAAGTTCTTCCATTAGATACAGATCACCCTAGTCATGAAGTCTGTACTTTAAGACCAAATAGTATTAAAGATCTTGTCCAGAGGTAAGTAATGTATGGTCCGAAAGTTTTGGGAAAAATCACCGAGGCTGATAACTCCTATATACACATAATCGTATATTTTTATCAAAAGTATAAACAATCTATCTTAACTATCCTAAATATGAAACAATTCAAATAATCGACAAGGGACCGTAACCTTGCCGAGTTGCCTCAGTTTTCCCCTGACGCGTTGCATCATTCTTTGGA
Source organism: Taphrorychus bicolor (assembly GCA_951812265.1). Classification (NCBI taxonomy): domain Eukaryota; kingdom Metazoa; phylum Arthropoda; class Insecta; order Coleoptera; family Curculionidae; genus Taphrorychus; species Taphrorychus bicolor. The sequence goes on from OX638297.1 coordinate 29,930,494, forward strand.
TGACCACAACGTTGATTTCTCTGATTTTTATCGATATACGGCGTCGCAAATGCTCTATATTTTGTGCTTCCCATCCGTTATTGACTTTCCGACTCAATATTGCCAAAAATTCTTCAATTGGGCGAGCCTGAGGTAAGTTAGGGGGATTGCCTACTTTTGATACAAAGTTAATGTTGTTGGTCTCATACCACTCTCTTGTGATTCTTGCATAATAGCATGAGGCAAGATCTGGCCAAAACATAATTTCATCATCCGCATGATGAAACCGTGTATTTAAAAACCGGATCAGTTTGGAGAGACATCTCTGGATGTAATGCTCTGCATCCAAGGCTTCACCCCGAACAACGCCAATGTAGGGCTGCGAGATGTAGCCAGCCTCAGAAATCGCACACCATACCAAAATTTTGTCCTCAAACTTTTTTTTGCTTTTTAATCTGACACCGTCAGGGACATTCTCGTAATCGTCCGTATAGAAACCGTCATTGCCCTTCATCTCAGAGTTGGACAAAGTCAAATATTTTTCGTCGTCCATCACGATCAATTTGTTAAGGATGTGTACTCGCCTTAGCGCGGGGCAACACCTTGGTATTCTCTGTAACTGAACTTCTGTGTATTGTGAGGCGTCCTTTCTTTTTCGGATAGTTAAATTATTTTCTGCTAGGGTCTTAATCACCATGGTCTTTCCAACATTGAACCTCCTGGCAAGCTTTCGCTGTTAGATCCCAATTTTGTTTTTAGCGGCTTCAATGAGCCTTGCCTCTCTTAATTGGGTTAACACCCGCGGCCGACCACTTTTTGGCAAGTTTACACATGGTATCCCTTCTTCACATTCTTTAATTGTGCGATAAATTGTCGATTTGCTTATGTTTTGATCTCGATAAATAGCGACAATGTCTCGTTTCAGCATTCGCCCAACAAGATTATAGATACCTTGCCGAAGATTAATTTTATAGGACATTTTGCAAAGCATAAACCAAAAATGTTTACTTTGTTTATTAAGATGACATAACTGGTGACATTTTGTTCACACGACCTTCTTCATTGAATGCAATTTGTCACTCAATTAAACCAGGTGAACATTTTCCCAAAACTTACGGACCAAACGTTATAAACTAATACCTAACGATTCCACATAAACATAGGTTCAAAGATAAACTTACCGAGTTTTGAAGAGTATATTAACTTCATATTCCATATGGTATCAGGAGTTTGCTCAGTCCACACATTAGAAAACATACATCTCTATGAGTTATCTATGATTAGTAAAATTAATATTTTTAAATCACCTTTCAGAGTAATTTCAAGTTCTAGAGACTCTCTAACTATTTGTCTAAGTATTAGCCTCGAATAGAAACTGACGGGAGAGGTCATTGAGATCTTTAAACACGACAACACAGTTTCAACAGGAAGGAGGAAATTACGTTTCTAAATGCAGATTGGAAGCGAGTTCTACGACACACTTCAAGTGCACTGAAACCCCTAGCCACCACTACCCCCACCCCAGTCCCTCCACTGCAGCGTGACGGCGCGGCGGGGGAATAAATACCAGGGAGCTAACCACAGTCGAATTAGTCAACATCGCGAAGCACGAGAGATCACTTTGCCCATTGCCTCATCGCCTTTGATAATGTCTGCCGCAGCTGCAGGCTAAACGTCATGAAGAAATTCCATTGGACCACAGCTTTATAGTCATGGCTTGAAAGCCCGGAAAACACTTTAGATTGTAGCTTGCAGAAAGCTTTGACACTACTCTACACTTGTATGGGTCATATGATAATGTCAAAAAAGGGCTGAGGGCGAATGTGACTTTGGAATAAAGAGCATGATTGCTCTTGCTAGAGACAACAATATTTGGTGATTCTTGAAAAGTTCTGAATTATTTTATAATTCTGATCTAAATTATTTTATAGGTAAACTTAGTTGCCTTATTGCAGATCTAACAGTTTTATGAAACGACCGATTTTAAGGAGCATATTACGCTTCTTCATGGCTTTAGGAAAGTAGCTAAGAATACTAGCAACTGAATGAGGTTTTTAAAATAAGCTGTAACAGCAACCGTAAAGTTGGGCTCTTAAACTCAGGGTTTTATCAGTAAGTATTAAAAGAGTGTCATTAAAAAAAATGGTTTTAACAAATCATTTCAAAATTGCCTTTAACAACGTCTTAAAGACATTTTTACTTTCGCTAGCACCGTATAATTTGGGTGTATCCTACTCACAGATTATTAATTTTTTCTACACTATACAATTGTTTGTTAAAAATAAGGATAATCAATTATCTTTATCATTTAGCTGTAAAACAGAATTTCCTGTCTAAGTACTTCCCTACGTTAATGGTTAAACTGGGTAAATCACAATCAAGTTTTTCACAAGGTGCAGAACAGTACATTTTCCCATAGGCAATTCGATTTCTAATCATTTGGGGTTTATTTGCACAGAAAACAAAATTTCTCTAATTGTTCCTATAGTTTAAGGAACATAATAGAAGGATGTGACGTTAACACACCATGTCTTATGTATCTACAAAGCAATCAATGTTACATGACTTGTATTTGAATGCCCGCGTTAAGTCAATAAGAAGTAAATCTGACATCATCCTATACAATATTTCCGGGCGACCGACAAATTTTTATTAACGCAATAATTAAACTTTTTAGAATTTCTGGATTTTGGCTCAGCCCCATGGAAATTAAATCAACTCCACAAAAGCTCGCTCAAAACTTTAAAGACGACCCACACAAAAGATCCTGAGATTTCTGGAACAAGATTTATCTCGAGCTTTTCATATAAAAAATACACTCAATTTGAAATTGTAATGTGCAGGGGCTTTTCTGATAAAATTTGATTTTGAAGGCCAACAAAGGCAATTTTCTTTATAAATCCTTGTATGGGTTTGGGTCAAATGGCAGTGCATGTTTTAACGAAACATATGGGTTTTTGAAAATAATTTGTTTATATTTTACGGCTTATGGTGGTAGACCTTGGTTTGTAGCAGAAATTTTATGAGGAGTTGTGTATAGAATTAGTATATCAAAAGTATTTGTGTATTATTGTGATGAGAGGTAGGTGATATTTACTTCCCGCTATTCAGGGTAGAAAGTACCAATTCCCAATGCTTAAATGAGTTTACCCATGTCAACATTACATATCTAATTATAATAATTTTATATTATACACAGATTATTTTAATGTAATAGAATAAGTTCAAGTAAGTACGGGGTGTACATGTAGAAGGCTATGAATTTTTAACATTATTTTAACATAAAATTGATGTTTGTTATTTCCTTTTCTTTTGACCTGCACAGGCAACTTGGTGACTTTTTTAATAAACATTCCATATTATAAAGTACAATAAGAAATAGGTAATAATTACCATAATTTTATTTATTTTTTTTGTCATTCATTCACGTTGATATATTGTCTTTGTCTTGTGGAGGCAGTAATTCTAAAAGTTTGGTAGAACAACAATGCAACAAATTTCTTGCAGTGTTCTTTGTTAATAAAAGTACGACTAAAGTACGAAAGGAAATGTTCTGCAAAGAAGATCAAAGACTGAATATGTTTTTTTTTTGTTAGATTTATTTACATAATTATTTTCTTTTAAGGTGTAATTTAGCAGATTACACAGGAGGGAGAAGAGAAAAAACTCCAGATAGATTACCGAGCAAATATTGGACCTCATGGAGGAGCGGAGAAAATATAAAAATAACAACGAAGATAGATATCGACAAATCCATGGCCTGATTAAAAGAAAGATCAAAGAGGCAAAGGAGGCTTTATTGGCAGAGAAGTGTAACAAAATCGAACAACTGGAAAATCAACATGATTCATTTAATTTACATAAAAAAAATTAAAGAATGTAGGTACGTTTAGACCTAGAAACCCAGGGATCGTTACAAATACGAATGGCGAGGCAGTACTGGAGATTGACCAAAGGATAGAAAGGTGGACGGAGTACATGCAGTCACTGTTTGAACCAAACATAGAAACTAGGCCCTCTATCACCACAGAAGAGGTTCCGAATGCAATCAGGAAGCTTAAAAACAATATAAAGCAGCAGGACCCGATGAAGTTTATGCAGCTTTGCTAAAGCTCATATAACAAAACCACCTGGACATCATTACAGAGCTAATCAATTATATTTATTTTCAAACGTCATATAACCACAACTTTAGTGACTCTTTGAAGGTATAAGTGTCACTTTTTGACGCGTGTTTTGAGCGGCGTATAAGTGTTATAATCCGGCGGCGTATAACACTTATACGCCGCTCAAGGGACAAAAATAAACTGCTAATTTCGCCGCTGCAGCCACTCTCGATGGCGAAGTTGGTAAAGTTGTTTTTTCTATATCTGTAATATTGCTATTTAATCGGCTTCGAACTTAATTTAAAACACCTTTACAAAAATGAAAACCTGACAAACACATCTTGTCATCAAATTTACTTTAGAGACATTATCGTCAGCTGGTGTTACACGGTAGTTATGAATACAAAGCAAACTAAAATTAGGAGGTGTTGTTTTTTAATGGGATTGAGTGGAATTAGCAATTACATTTCCTATATTATATGCATTAATTGTTTGAAAATAAAATATTGTATTTTATTCGTTACTTTATGTGACACGTGTGAATTTAATTCGCCTCGCTACACTCGACGTTTAAACTTTCACACTCCGTCACATAATGTATAACTTATACTCCTAATAAAATAAATATCTATTATGAGAGCGGCACAATTCCAGAGAATGGCTAAAGATCGATCACAAAGAAAATCAAAGCTAAAAAATGCGAAGACTACAGATCCATTAGTCTAATGAGTCACGTTCTGAAAACATTCCTAAAAGTCATACATGAACGTATTTATTCCAAACTCGAAGAACATATTGGAGAGACACAATATGATTTAGGAACGGACTCAGGACACGGAAAGCATTGTATAGCCTTAATGCTCTAATACAAAGAGCACGCGATGTAAACTGCAATGTCTTTAAGATGTGGTGCTACACAGAATATAATGGATTTACCACCTAACCAACGAAGCCGTTCTACATCGTGTGAGAAAACAGAAAGAGGTTTTAAACGTAATCAAGGAGCGCAAACTTTCATACTTCGGACATGTTATGGGAAACCAGAAATATAGCCTACTTAAGCTTATTATGCAGGGCAAGCTTGACGGCACGAGAGGTCCTGGAAGGCAACAAATATCGTGGCTGCAAAATTTTAGACAATGGACAGGAATGACATCTATGGATCTGTTTCGGGCTGCAGCAAATAAAATCAGATAACCGAGGACACTGAGGATAAGGCACATGAAGAAGAATTTAGCAGACTTGACATAAATAAAATCGGCACAAGCCATCTATATACTGTTCCAGTATCCTCTGCATTTCGTTAGCCTTGGAAATTTGACATATTGGACCCTGTATAACATAACTGATACTGACATTGATTTACAATCAATTTGAGGTTATGGTTATGATTTGCTTTTAGACCTGCACACTTACCAGACCGTTTTAAATTTACTAAATATTTCGGAAGCTAATTTAAAATACACTGATGGACAAAATTAGCACACCGCTTGTACACATTTTCGAATGTGTACATATGGTTTCCAAGTAGGCTTGTAAATGACGAAACCATTGAAACATTGTACACTATCAACCCTTTTGTTTTCATTTTTGTGTTTCAATGGTTGTTTTCCGCTTCAGTATTACTTGTATTGCGCCGTTTGCCATATTGCATCGTTACTGTCAACTGTTTTGGATTCGTTTTTTTTTTACTTTTTCTTAACTTGTGGTCTTTTTTCAACGTGTGTACTTATTGAAATGCCTCCAGCAAGAAATTTGAGTGAGCATGATTTGGTCAAAATTGTAACCTTGACGGAAGAAGGATATACCCAACATGAAGCAGCCCGAAGGTTGAGTGTTCCTCATACCACCATTGGCCAGAGGTTTAAAGAAACAGGTTACCATGCTAGACGACCAGGGCAAGGCCGACCAAGATTCACAAACCAAGAAGACGATCGCCTTATACGCCTTATAAGCCTTAAGAAATGAAATAAAATATCGAATTCAGGTTAGTTGCAATTTCTTCCAAGACAATAAAAAGAAGGCTCAATTAATCTGGATTGATTGCAAAATAGCCCACAAAAGGCCCTTTCTTAACCATAGCCCACAAGCGAGCTAGGCTTGATTTTGCTCAAGAACACGTGGATTGGGATTTGGATGACTGCAAAAGAGTTTTGTTTACTAATGGAGTCAGAGTGGGCTTAAAGTCTTCCGATGGACGCATTTTTATATATATATATGGTGAAGACCAGGTGAAAGATACAGCCAAGCATGTACGGCTCCCAACTGGCTTTCTATGGAGGCTCAATCATGTTTTGTACGTGTATGTCATGTACTGACCTTGTAGTGATTCGAGGAAGAGCATTAACCTCTCAGAGGTACATTGAAGTTTTTTAAACCAACATGTCGTATCTATTGCACCTTACATACGCGACATTTTTTGTTTATGGACGATAATGCCAGACACCGAGCTCTGATCGTACGCGAATATCCGAACGAGGTTGGCATGTGGACCATCTGAGAATTACATTAGAATTTCTTTGATATCAAATATTTCAAATATCTACATTTCAAACATTGTTCTAAGTATACTCTAAAATGAGTGGGTCATTCTTCTGGACGTAATAAGCCTTTTGAGCTTAAACATTTAAGAAAATTCTTTCCTTGTCGATTAACGGTCGAGAACAGCTTCAATTTTAAACATTTAACATAAAATACTGTTTAAATAACTTATGATACACATAATATATACTGAGTTTTATTAGTGTTTTCTGAGCTAAAAGTTGCATATTACTTAAAATTCACAAAACTGTGTAAATTATTCTTTTTGTCTTCATGACACTTTATGAGATAAAACTTTCTTTTTCTGAAGAAAAAATTCTGATCCTTCCGAAGTAACTAACTTTTATTAGTATTTTCTTAGCTTAAAATAGAATATCTAACGAAACATTTTTAAACATATTACTCTTTCTCTAGAATACCTAACTCTTTCTTGTGAGTGTCAACTGGTTACTTGTTAATGAATTTGCTGTGAAGTGCCTCTTTTTGCTTTACTCTCTCGAGACATCAATCTAGTAGCTTCATTACTAAGAAAAAATAATGAAATTTGTTGACGTTGAAATGTCTTTTTGGGAAGCTTTTTAGGGGTATTCGGGTTTGCTTTTTTTTTTGTTATTTTTCTGTGTGGTTCTTCGTGATCAATACTGCCTTGTCTGTTTCCAAAAAATATCTCAATCCACAATATGATCGCCTGTCCTCATAGTATGTTCTGATTTCGAAAAAGCACCAATAGCAAAAAAATAATTATTTCTAAATTATCCCTTACTTACAATGAAAAATTCACTCATTCCCTGAGAGATTCAAGTTGCTCGCCTTTCCAGAACTATTTCGAGTTTTTTCACCTATCACTGTGGTTGCTGACAGGAATAACATAATGTTTGCCTTAATTTAATTAATGTTGTACATACAGTTGGATCGCGAAGAGAATGCCGGTGTGACGTCAATGCAAGGTTATAAATTTCATATAAATCAAATCAAAGTTTTCTGGGTTGAGTTTCCAATCCCGCATTAACTGTACTCTGGACTCAGTTTAAATAAACGGCAAATGGTATTATGGATATTGCTCATGAATAAAACAAATAATACAGAAGGAAATATAATTAAGCTCTTCCAGTAAAACTAAAAGGGGCTACAACGCTTAATTGTTACTTTTAGTATCCATCTAAATATACAAGACATTAGCACTGATTTTGGATTTGAATTTTGAACTGGTGTGTGGTTTCAACTGAGTCTTTGTAGTCTTTTTTTTTAGGCGTCTCTTGAGCTTTGCAATTTACTTGGTTCTTCTACTTCTTGCGTGCTTTTGCTTCACACGGCCTGAGCATTGATCTCTTGAATAGGGAGATGTTTGGAGGTCCAATTTTTCCTCAATTTAATTTCTGCCTGTGGCCTATATGTAGGGATTTTTTTCTTTCGTTTCCAGCGATATAATCGTGAGGAAATGTGGTATAGGTTTTCTTTTGTAGCAACTAAATCTTTTTAAACGTTTCATGATGGATATCTGTATTTCACAATCGTTAATATCAACAGTTTCTTTTACTTTTACTTCCCCAACTCTTCATCGCATTTAGATTAATTTTGGACCCTCCTTATTTAGACATCGCTATTTTCGTAGTTCCGAGGGTCTCAAAAGTGGTTCCTAATCGTATTATGCGCATGCAGGTTCTTCCTTTTGACGAAACAGCTGTATGATATTCTTTTCTCTTCTTGGTAGCTTCCACCATTATTCTATAATTACTAGACCAACTCTAGAATAAGTATTCTTTATAATGAATGAAAAGCAGCATGAAAAATTTGCAGATGTTTCTTAGTAACTCTCTCCTCCATTGAACAGATGAAACCGATTCCAAGAGCTCGCCATTTTTTTCCTCCATTTGAAAGTAGGTACGTGTAAGTATTTAATATGTTAAGTTGCTGCGCTTGAAACTTGATGTTTGTTTCCTGGCATTATCTAGAAACCAAGAACCTGCACAATTGATCTACGTTAGACATAGATTTATAGATTAACGAGAAGAATTTGCGCGTTACAATGCAGATCGAAATTATTCCGTTACCGTGACTGGAAACATGCCCAGAAACTCCCATGTTTACATTGATCAAAGCACGATCTATTCTATGAATTAAGTTGAATATTCTCACCAATTAGAAGGCTGTAAAACCCGTCATCCTAAAGAACTGATTTGGCTATTCGATGCACTTTATCAGTGAAAAAAGGCAGAAAAATTGCGATTTAAAAATGAAGGAAAAACACGTCATACTGACACACCTTAAACTGACAATCATCTGACAATGCTATTTTTCGAGGACATATTGCGTAACCACCAGACAATATTTTATCTGTTGTTACTTTTCTTATTATTGGGTGTAAAATAGGCAGGCTAATCTAACATACGTGTCGCATAATTTCATCGGATCGTCATTCTTTCAGCGATCCAACTGTAAGCTGTTTGTTATAACATTTTATGTGATCTAAGAATGTTTAATTCTAGTTTTAAGGATTAATAATTTTTAACGTATCTTACGGAGTATAATTTTACAAACTAGTCATCACAAACTGTGAAGAAGTTATCTCAAACATAGCTGTGGCTAGGTATACATCATACACAAGAGGAGTTGCAGGCTGCAACAAATACAAAAGTCGGCGGTAGCAGAGCATGCTCTCCCCTAAGTCTTGAAATCTTTTTCGACGAGGTGGATATCTTTTATATCAATCGCTGCGTTTCTATCTGAGACTAACGAGAGAGGCCATTGAGATCTTTAAATACGACAACAGTTTCAACAGAAAGGAGGAAATTACGTTTCTAAATGCACCACTACCCCCACCCTGGTCCCTCCCCTGCACTGCGACGGCGGGGAATAAATACCACGGAACTCTCCACTGTCGAATCATTCTACGTCTGGAAACACAATAGATCACTTCACCCATTCACAATCGCTTTTGATAATGTCTGACGCAGCTGTAGACGAAACGTCAGGAAGAAATTCCATTGGACCACGGCTTCCGGAAAACACTTTAGATTGTAATCTTTCTGACGTTTGGTTTACAAAAGACGAAATTGATCTACTTGGATTTGGTCTTAGATTTTGCTTCCCTTCTAATATCAAAAACGGAGGTAGTTTTTGATTTGCTGTTGAAATGGCGTCAAGAAGCTCAGAAATTAAAATGCGTCTTCGCGAGTATCTCCGATCTGCACTTCTTGATGTCTTTGTGCCGCAACTGTGGCTGCGTAACACGAAATAATAAATAAACAACAAACAAGCAAAAAAAATCTTCGCCGATCCGTCACGGCCTTCTATCTTCACAACAGCTATTAGGTAAGAGCGTAATTAGTCAACCAGTGACATACTGGGTCTGCCTATCGGTACGGCACCGATAACCGCGTTTTTCGCGTCATTTAGCTCCATTGGCGTCCTACTTTCGCATTGTGGGAGGCAATCTAAGATTTTACTAACACGATCATGAACGCGGATTACGCAAACCGCTTACTTTGCGGCCGCATCATCCTTTCACTTGCATGTTGTTGCACATCTGCCGTTGATTTCACTTAGATTTTTGCAAAACATGACGATGACGCTCGTGTCTCCTCATTGCGATCTGCTGATTCTCTTATGTCAGCCTTAAGTGCCATCTGGTAAATTAACCTTGACATATCGATCCATAGGCGTGCTTTGTAGCTTAGAAGAAACACTTAGGTCGGTAGGTCCGGTATTTTGAATTCCGATTAAATTATTCGAACACTGATGATCTTTTTATTCACCTGATTGGATATTTCAAGTGCCGATTTATAGTCGTTTTCAGGAAGATATTCACCTAGCCAGCTATGGAAAAATAGGATTTGTAGTGGCAGTCCTTATTCCAAAAATTTTTCAGATGAAATCTGGGGAAATTCTCATCATTTTGTTGGTATCAACGGCATCGCCATTAAAATTTAAGAACCGAAGTGGCGCTTATGTTCTATCCTTGTTTTCTGTACATATTTTGAGAGAGAGAGCATAATATTTGTTGGTCGATTCTTGATCCGGACGTTGGTCCGTTGCTACAAGGAATTTTTAAAAGAATCTGATAACTCCAGTAGCAGCATACATCGAGTAGCTCTTGTTTTTCAAGTTTGCACGAGGACCGTAAGCAAAGTGCTTGACATGAGAAAAAAAGGAATACCATTCACAGACACTATCAAGACAAGACGAAAATCCATTATCCAGCGGTCAAGTTGCGTGCTTTCAAAGAAGAATTGAATGGGTTTATATTCTCTAAGATCGAGAAGAATGAACATTTAACCATCCAAGTTATCTACGAATATGCCAAAGAATATCTGGACTTTTCACACAGTTCTACCAGTCTTTATAGAATAATAAAGTCTATTGGATATTCATTCAAAAAAGTTGATAGAAGAAAGATTCTCATAGAACGTCAACAAATACATTGGTACATTGGAGAATAAGATTTTGTTACAAGTACCTTCAATTATTAAAACAGAATGAAACTAAATTCGTTTTTCTGGATGAAACATGGATATACCAAAATGGAAGCCCAGTTCGACAGTGGGTTTTGGAAAATAATCCTAAAGGGTTCCTTCCAAATTCAAACAGGAAGGCAAACGGTTTACCATTGTAAATGCTGGATGCGATGAAGGCTTTTTACCAGGATGCGACTTAATTTTAGACACCAACATTAATGATCGAGACTATCATAAGACCATGAATGGTGATTTTTTTTTAAAATGGGTAAAAGAAAAATTTATTCCCGCATTAGGATTAATGAATACCAAATGTGTTGTTGTTATGGACAATGCATCTTATCACTCTGTTAAAATCAATAAACCTCCAAATGTATCATCAAAAAAAAGAAGTTTTACAGCAGTGGTTAGAAAGCAGAGGTATACCATATGAAAATTCTTACTCAAAAAAGCAACTTTTGGACTTAATATCATCACATGCCGACCCTGACTGTATAAAATATGAGGTAGATGAGCTTTTAAAGGCTGCCGGATATGAAGTATTGAGGTTACCACCTTATAACTGTCAATATAATCCAATTGAATTGGCTTGGGCTGACTGCAAAATCTTTTACAACAAACTTGTTCCTTCTCAACTTGATTGTAGTATTAGTTCAATTAATAAAGTCAAAAGCATTTGGCGTCCAATCCAGCAGTGCACCAAGGAAAAGTGGCAAAATTTCATCAAACACACAGAGAATGAAATCAAAATGGACTGGAGAAAATATATGGGTGTTGATGACATTGATTCTGTCCCCCCATTTATCATAAACGTATTGATGAAACTGATTCTTCTGACACTGATGATCTTTCAACTGACCTGAGTAATTATGAAGATGAAGAAGATGCAAGTGGATCTGGAATACAAAGTGCAAGTACAGCAAGTGGATCTGGAATGCATAATATCGACTTGCAAACAACTGAATCCAGCTGTTCAGACTCCCAGTCAAGTTGTGAAGAAATCACTCTTATGGTCGTTGATGATACAGACAGTGAATAAATTGAAAAGATGATCTGCAACAATTTTATAAGGTGGCCCAAATTTCAGTGTGACCATTGGGATCTTAAAAATCACAAACAATTAACTTAAGTTTCATGTACATATATTTCATTTATCAAAGTTAATAGTGTACTTACAGGTGAACCTGCTTAGATTTCGAATTTGCAAGAAGTATAAGTGAGTCCACCTAGTTCCTTTAAACTTTGATAAATTAATTGTAGTGTAAATGAAAGTTTACTTGGATTATTAATTTAAAGGTATAAACTAGGCATTAGGGTTTTAAAGATCCTAGATTTTTATCACCATCTAATTTGGGACACTCTGTATAACACTGAGATGGACACTTTTAAAGGAGGGCCTTAAGATGTAAATGAGAAGCTTATAATAGAGAGAGAAAAAAACTGATGTGGGAGTCAGGAGATCAAATTTGAAGAAAAGGATAGTGACAAAAGCAGCATTACAATATCTTTTATTCACAAATAAGACATTTTTTGAAGACTTTTTCATTTCAACAGTAGGTCTGTTCTTGTAGCAATCACAAAACAGTTTTCCAGTAACAATCAGGTTCTGGTTGGTTAGTTTCTTAAGTGAATTGAACCAATAATGAATGTTGTCATATTATTATTGGAAACTGGTTTCTGACTGATGTTAAAACAGACTTTTTATATTCATAGCATCATCAGTTACATCCTAGCACCCTGCAGACAACAAAGCAATTTTTATGGGCAAATCCGGTAATCTTATTACTAACATGGTACTTGCAGGAATAAGTCACCGCCCTGAAAAAACTGTGTGACAAGTCAAATATATGACCTTAATTTGACAGACACACAAGCAATTGTGTTAAAAAAAAAAGACAAATGCTAAAACTAGTATCTTTGAGGCTGAAAGATGGAGAATCACACACATACACACAATCTAACAAATGATAATATATTGAAGGAAGCAGTGAACTAGAACCTGGATGAGACAATTACCCAAATATGACAACAATTTTAATTATTAGACACCCACTAATTAAATTTTCTTTGTATTGTGTTTTATAGGTCCACCTCAAGACTCTTTAGAAGACATAATGAAACCATGCCAAAACACAGACACACCCATTTACTCTCACAAGCGACACAAGCATGTACCAACACACCGCAAGTCTCCCCCCCCCCCTCCTAATACACTCATACATTCTAATATAATATGCACACTTATCCTATACAAGATCACATGCACACTTATCCTATCCATACATCCCAACCTATACTCAGATTGGGATGAGTATCCCATATGTTTTATGTTGCATCGAAACCCGGCACTACCACTACCCCACCCCAATCTGCAGCAAACTGCAACGCGACGGCGGGGAAATAAATATCACGGAGCTCAACACAGTCGAATCAGTCAACGTCAGGAAGCACAGGAGTTCACTTCGCTCATTGCCTCAGATAATGTCTCCCGCAGCTGTAGACGAAACGTCAGGAAAAAATTCCATTGGACCACGGCTTCAAAGCCCGGAAAACACTTTAGATTGTAATTTGACCGGCCGAAAAAGCCTTCACAGTCACGCTAAGAAATTGTTCGATCTAATCGAACACAAAAAAACTTACCTAAATGCTTAATCAATATTAATCGAGGTTTAATCGGACTGTAACATTTGACCCATGATTACTTGATCAAGTTCGTGATCGGGATTTTAAATACGAATGATTTTTAAAATTAGTTGTTTGTTGTATTTTGCCGAATGCCGAGCCCCTGAGTCCCGTTTTTGGCGCAGCCCCCATTTAAAACTTCCTGGTAAAGATTCACAGTTAGTCAAGTTAAGCTCAAGTGAAGTTTAAGGCAGTGAATGTCAAGTCAACTAGTTTCTTTCAAGTACTTAAAAAATCAACTAATTTAAAAAAATACTTGAGCACGGCTTTATTATTTTTATAAGTAAATACTCATTAAACAAGTTTGAGAAAATTTTTTATGTTTTTTTTTATCTAGAAAATCGCAGACACCTTTTTTCGGCTTCAGATTTTTGATTTGAAGTTTGCAAAATTCAAATGACTTTATTTCAAGATAATAAGTTATCAAAACAAGAAAAATAGTGGCAAGAAAAGATTATATCTTGTATCGGGTCCTGTCTTGTTTTCGGAAAAATCTACGCCACAATTTGGGTCAAAATTGATTAAAAATATCTTAAACCATCTAAAAATGGTAATTAGGAATTTTTGAAAAAATACAGGTAAACCAGTCAAATCGATTCAAATCTCTTGCTTTTAGCAAAACTAATGTTTAACTGAAAATATGTAAATTTGGACTAAAAACACCTCAAAATAAAAATGTGGCGTTTTTTTGGGGAAAGTCATGTTAGGATAAGGGTGAAAAATCATTAAAATAAAAATTACGTATTAAAATAAAAATCATGATTACGACAAAAATTGGTAAAAAAATATTACTAAAAGCATCTAAAAATCTAAATTTGAAATTTTTTGAAAAACGCAGGGTAAATTAACCAAATTTTTAGACAACCCAAAAAAGGTTAAAATCTTTAAAAATTGGAATAGACCATCTTAATTAGAAAAAGTTAGCTGAAAACGAATACAAACTTCATGGGTTTATCTTTGAAAATAACAAAGTTAGTAGATATCTCGAGAACGGTTAAAGGTTTTAAAAATTGGACTGAACCATCGTTTAGCTAAAAAACGAGTGCAAACTTCATGGGTTTATCTTTGAAAATAACAAAGTTAGTAGATATCTTGAGAACGGTTGAAGGTTTTAAAAATTGGACTGAACCATCGTTTTAGCTGAAAAAACTTAGATGAAAGCAAATACAAACTTCGTGGGTTTATCTTTGAAAAAAAAAGGTAATAGATATCTGAGAACAGTTGAAGGTTTTAAAAATTGGACTGGACCATCGTCTTTTCCTGGAAAAAGTTAGCTGAAAACGAGTACCACCTCCATGGGCTTATCTTTAAAAATAATAAAGTTAGAAATATCTTCAGAACGGTTGGAGGTTTCAAAAATATGATTGTACCATCATCTTAGATGGAAGTTAGCTGAAAAAGAGTACAAACTCCATGGGTTTATATTTAAAAATAATAAAGTTAGACATATCTTTAGAGCCTTTGCTGCAGAACAGATGGGGGTTTCAAGAATTGAATTTTTGAAACCTCCAACCTTTACTAATTCCATGAGCTTATTTTTGAAAATTACAAAGTTTGAAACATCTCCAGAACGGTTAGAGGGTTCAAAAATTGGACTGAACTATCATCTTAGTAAACTCAATGTGTTTATCTTTGAAAACAGCAAAGTTAGAAATATCTACAGAACGGTTGAAGGTTTAAAAAATTGGACTGGACTGATGGTTTTGTTGGAAAAAGTTAAATGAAAACTATTTCAAATTTCATGAGTTTAAACATTGGTTCTATTGATCCCAAGTATATATTTGACAGTTGATTGCTTGGGGCGGATCAATGAAACTACAAGATGTAGAAACGCTGTATAATGTCTAGGTTTCGGCACTAAATTATTGCCATCTTTAGGACACTAAAAATTTGTTTCAGTTATCAAAAATCTTAATCGTAAAAAAAAACAGAAAGAGCGAAACAAACAATAAGGCTCTCTGTACATACAACACCAGCCACCTCCTGCCTATCACCCTCAACAACAGCGAGACATTCTCTTTTTTTTTCTTTTCTTTAGATATTATTTATTATATTTGGGTTCGACCAACGAGAAGAGAGGACGATTCAGCTACACAGGCAGAATGAAATTGTTCAGCCTTTAGGAATTTAGTATCCATTGGACAAGTGAAACCTACAAAAAAAAATTCAATAGAAGTTCAGAGAAGAATTATGAGTTTAATTTTGCGATTGTCAAAATTAGTAGATATCTAGATATATAATAGAATGGTTAAAGGTTTTAAAATTTGGACTGGACCTTTGTCTTAGTTGGAAAAAGTTAGCTGAAAACGAGTATAAACTCCATGGGTTTATCTTTAAAAATAATAAAGTTAGAAATAACTCTAAAGCAGTGGGAGGTTATGGACGAAAAATGAACTAGGCTCTCGTCTTGGTTAGAAAAAGTTATATCTTGTACGAGTCTTGTCTTGTTTTCTGAAAAATCTAGGCTAAAATTAGGGTCAAAATTGATTTAAAATATCTTAAACTATCTAAAAATGCAAATTAGAAATTTTTTTAAAAATACAGGTAAAACCATTCAAATCGAATCAAATCTCTTGCTTTTAGAAAAATTAATTTTTAACTCAAAATATGTAAATGTGGACTAAAAACATCTCAAAATAAAAATGTGACATTTTTTTGGAAAGTCATGTTAGGATAAGGGTGAAAAATCATAAAAATAAAAATTTTTAGTTTTGTAAAAAAATCAGATCATGATTACGACAAAAATTGGTAAAAAAAATACTTAAAGCATCTAAAAATCTAAAATTAAAACTTTTTGAAAAATGCATGGTAGAATAACCAAATTTCTAGACAACCCGAAAATGGTTGAAATCTTTAAAAATTGGAATAGACTATCTTAATCAGAAAAAGTTATCTGAAATCGACTACAAGCTTCATGGGTTTATCTTTGAAAATAACAAAATTAGTAGATATTTCGTGAACGGTTAAAAGTATTAAAAATTGGACTGAACCATCGTTTTTGCTGGAAAAACTTAGCTGAAAGCAAATACAAACTTCGTGGGTTTATCTTTGCAAATAAAAATGTTTGTAGATATCTCGAGAACCGTTGAAGGTTTTAAAAATTGGACTGGACCATCCTCTTTTCCTGGAAAATGTTAGTCGAAAACGAATACGAACTCCATGTGATTATCTTTAAAAATAGTAAAGTTAGAAACATCTCCAGAATAGTTAGAGGGTTCAAAAATTGGACTGAACTATCATCTTAGTTGAAAGAAGTTAGCTGAAAATAAATACAAACTCAATGGGTTTATCTAACAGCAAAGTTAGAAATATCTCCAGAACGGTTGATGGTTTAAAAAATTGGACTGGCCTGATGTTTTTGTTGGAAAAAGTTTAATGAAAACTATTTCAAATTTTATGAGTTTAAACATTGGTTCTAGTGATCCCAAGTATATATTTGACAGATGATTGCTTGGTGTGGATCAATGAAACTACAAGATGTAGAAACGCTGTATAATGTCTAGGTTTCGGCACTAAATTATTGCCATCTTCAGGACATTAAAAATTTGTATATACATAATAGCAGCAGTTTAACAAAAATCTTAATCGTAAAGAAAAACAGAAAGAGCGAAACAAACAATAAGGCTCTCTGTACTTACATAAAACACCAGCCACCTCCTGTCTATCACCCTCAGCAACAGCAAGACATTCTCATTTTTTTTTCTTTTCTTTAGAGATTATTATTTATTATATTTGGGTTCGAGCAACGAGAAGAGAGGACGATTCAGCTACACAGTACAGGGCAGAATGAAATTGTTCAGCCTTTAGGAATTTAGTATCCATTGGACAAGTGAAACCTACAAATAAAAAGGCAAAAGAAGTTCAGAGAAGAATCATGAGTTTAATTTTGCGATTGTCAAAATTAGTAGATATCTAGATATATAATAGAACGGTTAAAGGTTTTAAAATTTGGACTGGACCTTTGTCTTAGTTGGAAAAAGTTAGCTGAACACGAGTACAAACTCCATGGGTTTATCTTTGAAAATAACAAAGTTTCTGTAAGAGCCTCGCTAGATTTTCATTTGTTACCGCCTTGAAGCAAACATTAAATTAGTTCGGTTTTGTTTTTGAGCCACTTGCGGTAAGTATTAAGGACGTTCTTGCTAGTATTAGGCAGTGACTATAAACGTCGAGTAACCTCAAGCGTGATGTCAAGGAGCCCCAAACTTGGGGTCAAGTAGCCTTAATCAGTGATATAACCTTTATCTTCAATGTTTAGCTGAAATTCCGCTTATTTTAAACTCGTCCAATCGAGTACCAGGCAATTTGGACGTGATTTGGTAAAAAATAAGTTTAAAAAAAAAATACAGGATAAACGGAAAATAGCCACACGCTATTGCTAATCCTAATTTAAACCCACATCCTCTAAAAATAGAAATTATGATGTTTTTGGATAAAATCATTATTAGGACAAAATAATGCAAACGTGTCTTAGATATACAAGATGTTTTTGGATAAAATCATTATTAGGACAAAATAATGCAAACGTGTTTGAAATTTTGTGATATATGTCTTTGGTAAAATACACTTTTTGGACTAAAATATATGAAATTTGGCTCAAAATGCAAACTTTCCGAGAAAGTCAGGTTAGGGTTAATGCCAAAATTGGGTAAAACGTATAAGAATTAAATTTTGGAGTATTTAAAGAAATTCATTTTAAGAGTTTCGCCTAAACCAGTTTAAAATAAATCAAAGCATTTAAGCGAAGTTTTTTAAAAAATAACCAGATTACGATAAGGGCAAAAATCAGTAGAAACGTACTAGAGCGTTTAAAAATTTAGGACAATTGTAGGTTAAATTTAAGACTAAATTTGCAAAAAATGTTTCAAAACAATCTACAATTGTAAATTAAAAGTATCTAAAAATACATATTTGAAGTTATTGAGGTAATTGAGATAAGAATTTTAAAGCTAAAACACGTTTGAAGTAAGTGAAAGCGTTTAAAACAGCCAATTTGAAATTCTTGAAAAAAATACACACTAGGATCGGCTATAAAAGATTCAAAGCGTTTAAAAAATCATATTTGGAATTTGTAGAAAAGTTCAAGTTAGGATTGCATTGACATCAAGTCAATACATTGTTAGTAATATTTCTATTTACATACTATGGTATGACTTTTGTTAGCATACTGGCGTTGTTTTGTATCAAACTGATTACATATTACCGTTGTTTTTTTGGACCAATTGGACCAATTGCAAAATAGCGTTGTTATCTTTGTACTGACTATATTGGCATTGTTTATTATTATACTGATAGTTGATACCTATTTGGTGATTTAATTTTGTTTTTAGCGTACTGGTTAATTGGTTATAAAGAAAAGGGTAAGTGTATTGTGGTTGTGAGCCAGGAAATGTGATACCGCATGATTGTCACTACCCAAATTCTATCGATTTTCAGGGCAAGTTGTAAAATAAACAGGTGGCGCTCAGGCATTTAATTCTATGACCCCGACCCATATTCACTGTATAAAAGCTGGTGGCCCTCTTGTTCTTGGTACTTTTGGTTACCTGATTGCTACTTGCCTTTGGTTTTTAAACTTCTGTAATTTTTGTTATTATACTCTACTTCGCGTCATTCGTTTAACAAAGATTGCGTGCGGTAGAGACCCATTGTCCGCATTTGCTAGGTATTAATAATATAATTTTTATATTTTTCGAAATAACTCGGAAATCTCTGAAAATGTGGCAACTTTCTTAAATGGACATAACTTTTACACATTCAACCTGTAACTCGTTTTGGTGCTAGGAATAATGGCAACACCCAAGAAAATACCCTGTACATAAATTCAATTTATTGATAATGACAGTTGGATATATTGAAGAACGTAGGTACTTTACATCACATGACTCCTGTTTTTAATCATACACCAGCAAAACTAACCGATCATGGAGGGACCTTTAAATTCCTCACAATCAGCATTCGTGAAGTTAAGCCAGTTTCGTCGGGGTCCAATTAGGTTCCTGACGTCAGGCCGTTCGCAATTTAATTACCCATTAAGGGCTTTGCAACGCGGAACTTTCATTTCCTGGGGTAGCAAAAATGATAATTTAAATTTTTCCTCCCTGAACATTCGGACAGGTTTTAATGAAGGCTGTTATTGAAGGGGGACGCCTAAAATTTAAATTGTCTCCGAGCTAAGGGTGTTTTACTAGTGTCCCCTCGGGATTCTCATGTTCCCAATTCTAGCACATGACTTTTATGTAGGATGGTACGTAGGCGGGTAACTGTGTACCACATATACATGTATATGCAAATATCTAATTGTTTCCGCCTTGAGTATTATCTAATAATGACGAGCTAGCGCGACAAGCAGAGCGTAAACGGCATTGGACAAAAGCGGATGTAATCCAACGTGTAAAGCTAAAAAAAATATAGATTTGCCGAAGTTCGTGAAGCAGAGACAAACAAAGGTTAAAGTTCTATTAAGTGGTCACTAAACTGATCTAGAAGGTCGCACGAACAAACCGGGGCCGATGCCCGACCAGAACAGGATAATCATTACCGAGATGAGTTGCTTAGGACTGTGTACGAGAGTCCCATTATTATTATTATTACTAGGCATATAATATCTTGTTGCCTCATGAGATTTTTATTTTCCAAAGGATGGAATCTTTTTGAGTTCAAAAACCTTGGTTTAAATGCCTCATTTAACCGGAATTGCTCTTTTAGCGCCTGGCTTGCGGAAATAACTCCTGAGTCATGAAATTTACATCACGTACCTATTTCAGCTATGAAACTCTAGAGATTAGCAACTGTTTATGAGGATTAACCATTGTAATCTAATATTCAACTCTAAATTCATTGTTTGCCATTAGTAATTAATGAATATCTTACCAAAGCCAAATTCATTCAAGTATGAATATTATATGAGTTAGGGCCGGTATTTTGAATCGAGATTACGAACTAGATCAAGTAATCATCGGTCAAATGTTAAACCGCGTTTAGTATTGGTTGAGTATATTGGGGACCGTATTTTAAAAAGCAATTAAATTATTCGAACATTGATTATCTTTTTAATCGTCTGATTGGATATTTTAAGTGCCGATTACTCTTAATCAGATATCAAACATACGTTGATTAATTTTAATTTAATAATGAACTAGGCGCTAAATATTTAACCGTCGTTTGCTAACGTCATCTTTGTAATTATTGTTTCATGCTTTTATCAAATGAAGTAGTTTAAAACCTTTGTTGTTAAAACTGCGATAGCGGGAACCCCGAATGCTAGTCAACGATCCGTGCACAGTACGCCTATACAAGACATCTCTTAAAGTATGTAAGGACACCCTTATGATTAAAATATCAGCTGTTGATTTAAATATACCAATTCATTAGAAGTAGTGGTCCAATGCCACCATGTAGCAGTCAGTATGTTCAGTAACTTAACTGCACCGTAAATAGGCTGACAAAGCTGGAATATATCTAAAGTTCAATGACTGCCTACCTACAGGGAAGAAAACTATCAATAATTCTTGTTGTTAAAAACTGAAATTCTCACTGAGGATACCAGGTTTAACCTCTAACGGTACAAGACATAAAAAAACCCAAGCCAAGTTTCAACGAAAAGGATATAGATATACCAGAAATAGAAACTGACCTTAAATCACAGCAATATACACTTTCAACATACGACTCACGGTAAAGCAACACCACTGCCTCTCTTCCTTCTCCAATACAATACGATGCTCACTACATTGGACTGAAGATCATAGGATGAGCCGTTGCAAATCCAGCAGCAAGCTTAATGCACACCTACTATACGGTGTGTCCCAAATTCGAGGCTCTACATTGGGATCTCGGAAACTGTAACGGCTACAACAAGGTTAAATGGGGAATGTTTTGGGGAATCTAGTGCCGATTTCAGATCCGGCTTCAAATTAGATACCGGACACTTGGTTTCTGAGATATTGCAAAAAATACTAAAATGGCGGATTTTGTTTTTGTTTGCAATCGTATTGTTTGCCGGGCAGCCATCTTGTTGAAACCAACTTCTATTAAATTCATCTTGAGTTAAAACTTCTCGAAGAAAAGGCAAAATTTGATTTCTTAATAGATTTAAATATCTATCTCCGTTTAAATTATAGTCGTATAGAAACGGTCCTATGAGCTGATTCCCTGAAATAAAAAATAACCTGTTAAATACACCCACATATTGTTTTCGCATAGACTAACTGTATTCACATACGCATTTTAGCACGTTTTAAGTCGTTTTACGTCGAATTTTACTGGTTTTAGCTGAAAACTTAAAATTACACCAAAAAACCACTAATTGTACTGAAATACGCATTTTAGCACGTTTTAAGTCGTTTTACGACAATTTCTGCTGGTTTTAGCTGGAAACATAAAGTTACACCAAAAAAACACTAATTGTACTGAAATACGCATTTTAGCACGTTTTAAGTCGTTTTACGTCGAATTCTACTGGTTTTAGCGGAAAACTTAAAATTACATCACACGTGATAAACGTGCTAAAATGCGTATTTCAGTACAATTAGTGGTTTTTTGGTGTAATTTTAAGTTTTCAGCTAAAACCAGTAAAATTCGACGTAAAACGACTTAAAACGTGCTAAAATGCGTATGTGAGTACAGTTAGTGGTTTTCTGGTGTAATTTTAAGTTTTCAACTAAAACCAGTAGAAATCGACGTAAAACGACTTAAAACGTGCTAAAATGCGTATTTCAGTACAATTAGTGGTTTTTTGGTGTAATTTTAAGTTTTCAGCTAAAACCAGTAAAATTCGACGTAAAACGACTTAAAACGTGCTAAAATGCGTATGTGAGTACAGTTAGTGGTTTTTTGGTGTAATTTTAAGTTTTCAGCTAAAACCAGCAGAAATCGACGTAAAACGACTTAAAACGTGCTAAAATGCGTATTTCAGTGGTTTTCTGGTGTAATTTTAAGTTTTCAACTAAAACCAGTAGAAATCGACGTAAAACGACTTAAAACGTGCTAAAATGCGTATTTCAGTACAATTAGTGTTTTTTTGGTGTAATTTTATGTTTTCAGCTAAAACCAGCAGAATTCGACGTAAAACGACTTAAAACGTCCTAAAATGCGTACTTCAGTACAATTAGTAGTTTTCTGGTGTAATTTTAAGTTTTCAGCTAAAACCAGTAGAATTTGATGTAAAACGACTTAAAACGTGCAAAATTGCGTATTTCAGTACAATTAGTGGTTTTTTGGTGTAATTTTAAGTTTTCAGCTAAACCAGTAGAATTTGATGTAAAACGACTTAAAACGTGCTAAATTACGTATTTCAGTACAATTTTACTAATCAAGTCGCAATTTTTTTTTATTTTTTTTTAACACTTGATATTTTTTATCTTTTTATATTTCACCTAGGGAAAAGGCATTAGACATTATGATACTAGTTTTAAAAGAATAAAATAAAATAAAAATAGCGGCTTTAAAGAAAATATGCAGTATATTTGTCTGTGATTGCATAAGGTCTAAAGGGAAAAAAGTTGACAAATAAATTTACCATTGATTTCACACCATACATTAAATCCAAATCCAAGACTTCAAAGGGATTTTCTATGGCCTCTATTATTAAACCCCCACAGTTAGTAAACCTACTTCCGTCAGACCACAACACGTTGTTCGAAAAGTCTGGATCTTCGATACATTTATTTTTATAGCATTCTGAAAAACGCATTCTTTTTGGAAAATCAGTATCTATGAGCCCCTGAACAATCGTAGGTTTTAAGAATGTAATCTGTTTTTCTTTTATACTAAAATCCACGTTGTACAGTGGACTTTGGTATGTTTATGTTACGCTTTATTGTTCTGACAGATATTCTGGGATTTTTGTTGACAACTTGTAAAATATTTCGTCTTAAAGGAAGTTCTCACAAGAAATCTAACTGACTATATAAGAGGAATAGAATTTAACACGATTTTGCTAAATAACAGTACACCATACCTACGTATAATTATTTAAACAAAAATGCAAATGGCGCGATGTCACTTCATCATGTCACAGTCACAGTCATGGTCGACTGTTCAAATTTAAAAAAAGTTATTTTATCGTAACTTCCGAGTTTTATGTACTTGAGGGATATCAATGTATTGGGATTTTTTCGCTGGATCTGAAAATCGAAAAATCCAATATGGCCGTCATAAGAAAAACCAAAGTTGTAGTGCGTGTCGAAAAAACAAAAGACGATAGCGAGTTTTGACATACGCCTTATTGTTTGCCTCAAAAAACTGTTCTAAGCCGTATTTTCGCGAATAAGACGCAGTCAGCGCCTTACATCTTTCATATTTTCGCGCATAAGTCATGACGTCAGACCTTAAGACGCTGCAAGACATCGTAAGCGCCCTCACGAGACCGCCAGTAACATCTTAAGCGAAAAGAAATGGGGTTAGATTGGGTTTCAAGTTTCAACGACGTTTTAGGATTTTTGTGATTTGTCAGATCTGTTGATAATTAATGGTAAATTAGCAAATTTTTACAAATATGAAGAGCGAATTAGTAGAAATAAGTTTAGGGGGTGCTATACCTTCATTTCCTCATACTGCCACTAAATTTATTACTCTTTTTTAGACGATCCAATTTTCAGAGAAAACTATATAACAGCATTAAAGACTCATACTAATGTGTATGATATAAACAACAGAAATGAAAATGTCGAGGACGTAAGTATTTTTTGAAGTATTTATTTTAGGTAATGAGGCAGGTATGTGCAGCCCGCACATGTCCAAAGGCCATAGCTATTGTTATAATGTAATCACTGATTGACATAAAAACATAGGATTCAGCAATTATAGGATACATCTTACAGCCATTACAGCAGACATACTTTACCTTCATCCTACATTAGCAAAATCTTGGGTAGCCCCATTTTTAACATCAGTTTGTAACATTTTTTAACTTAATGTTCCTATAAACTGAAGATATTTGCCGACCTACATTAATATGAGCTTTTTAACTTATCAGAGGTTGTGATATGGGGTCATCAAGTCATGGGACAACTTTGTACCTAGGTTTTATGAACTTGTGAAATATACCATTAGATTAATTTTCTTTTTAGGCAGACGTGGTTGACGATGAACAAACGACCGTTCAAATTTCAGTGGGAGAGGCAAAGTCCCAAGAAGTTGTTTGGACTTTAAAAAGGCCAACTCCTAGAGATCATAATGCAACAGTGCTATTGTTGCAAGAACGTAAAAAATATGCTTCAGAATTTGATGATCGCAAGAATTCCAAAAGCTCTCTATGGCAGAAAGTTGCGAAAACATTGAATGACCAGATGTTCTTTGTCGGCTATGGACTGGAAGGGACTGAAAAATGTAGGAAAAAATTTGCAAACTTACAGGCCAGTTACATTAAGTACCAAGATAGTAAACATCAAACTGGTCAGGGAAAAATTGCAAAGCCTCCATTTTTTGATGAAATTTCTGAAATACTGTGTCACAAAGATAAAGTTACCCCACCTCTTATTATTGAGAGTATCAGTTTTAAAGAAATGCCTATCATGCTAGACGAACCAACAACATCTAAGGCTGATCCTCCTATCAATTACAGTGAAGCTTCTGCTTCTATATCAACATGGAACCATGTTGCCATTAAAGAACAAAAACCAGTAAATAAATTTGAAAAAATCAAACAATCTGCACGCCCTAAAAAAGATGAGCTTATTGCAACTTTAATTGGACTTCAAAAAAAAGACATGGCTGAACGGAAAGAAGAATTCAACAGAATTATGGGGTACCTAGAAACAAGTTCAAAGCAAAGACATGAAGAAGCCATGGCACTTTTTAAATCAAAAGGAACTAAGAGGAAGTGTCATCGCAGTTGATCGTCTTTGCAAAATTGGTAGGACACCCGGCAAAAATTCATTCTCACTGAAACTGAAAATAAAGGTTGCTTTGTTTGAGTTGGAGTTCATAATTAACTTTCCCCCTTTCAGTTTGCAAATTAATTTGAAATAAAAGTAACAAAATAACTTAAATAACACACAAAAGGGACGGACCGTTACAAACAACAACAAATAATGACAGATAATAGATATGACGTCAAGCGTATAAGACAACCATTTTCGCGATACAAATGGCTATGACGTAGTTCTGTAAGACGCTTAAAGACAAAACGTAAGACGCTTACTCGGGAAAATACGGCGCTAATAATGTCGCACTTTGACAGTTCTCAAATAAACTACTTCGAATTTATAAGAAAAAAAACGAAATCCGCCATTTTGTTCTTTTTACAATATCTTAGAAACCAAGAGTCCGGAGTCTAATTTGAAACCAGATCTGAAATCAGCACCAGATTCCCTAAAGTATTCCCCATTTAGCCTTTGTTGTAGCCATTATAGTTTCCGAGATCCCAATGTAGAGCCTCGAATTTGGAACACACTGTATACAACTGGAACCCTTGTTGCAGAATAGTACCTATATGCAATTGAAACCAGAAGGAAATCTTCTCTAACAATAGGGAAAACTACATCCACTCTGAAAACTTAAAATGTAAAACGTAAAAAATAAAACCCCAGAAAAGGATTAAACATCAAATCCTTTAAACGCTCATGCTGCAGGGGCCGTGGAGCAACTACTCAAACTCACATAATATGCAACCTCAAATGGCGATGGTTTGGGATGATGGCTAATTTGGACACGATTGGTAGTCTTGAAAAAAAGAGAAATTGAGAATTTGACAAACTAAAACCAGACATTCAAAATTCAACAAAAACGAAAGCTGATGTTACCAATTCTACAAAATGTAATCAGAGCAATTCCTGACTTGAATGTTCAATAACGAAAAGTACACGATAATTGGCACAATTCGTGGAAAAGAGAAGACAGGACAAGCAGAAAAGTAAGACAAGGCAAGACATTTCGAAAAATCTTTATTCATAAGACTAAAAAACTGTGGCAACACAGAAGTGAGATACGGCTTCCATGAAAGAACATACATTATTACGACAGATTGAAATCATAGAACTCAGAACATTGGAACAATGTAGGTTCACACCATCTCAAACGGCTCGCGGTAAGTCCGCCATGTTTATGGGGTTCATAGCACCGGAACGAAGACCCACATTGCGAAACAGGAAAGCTCCTCCAACCGTATACAAATTGTTGATCTGGAAATAATGACGTTGACTGATGACCGTTAAAATCGTACTGACATTGGCAATTTTCATAAAAAAAACAAAAATTCCAGAAAGAAAGTGTATTAACCATCTGTATTAAAAAAAAATGAAAAGAAAAAAAAAAGAACGGTTTATTTAAATTTTGATTTGATTTTATTTACTTCGTGTTAACTGTCGCCCTCACCTATTAGACCAGCTAGGTTGCCAGTTCCTCCCTCAACATCCAGAAACTAGGCCTTTTCGGAAGCAGTTAGTTCAGGTTAGTATCGGATCCCGCAATGGCTCCTAAGTTTAGGTGGCGAGGCACAAAGGTAAAGTAAAATTCTAGATCAGTTTTACTTTGCTTTTGGTTCAGGTTAGTTCAGTTAAGTTTGTCCTTTGGTTTAGTTAGTTGAGTTAAACCTGTCCTTTACGGCAGCTCTTGAGGGGCGCCTGTGGACCCGTTGGTTAGGTTAGTTTAGTTTTACTTTGCCTTTGGTCAGGTTAGTTCAGGTTAGGTTAGTTCAGTTTTGTTTTTGTTTTGGTTAGGTTAGTTTAGTAATGTTTTTCCTTTAGTTTGGTCAGTCCAGTTGTACTTGTCTGTTTAGAGCAGCCCCTTTACGGCCGCTACGAAGCTTGTTGATTGCTGCACATAATTGTGGGCTCAGTTGTTTAGGTTAGTTCAGTTTTACTTTGCCTTTGGTTTGGTTAGTTCAGGTTTAGTTGTCCTTTACGGCGGCCATGGGCCGCATATGATCCCTTGTAGCAATTACTTTAGTTTTACTTTGCCTTTGGTTATTTCTACTTCAATTCTGTTGTTCCTTTGGTTAGGTTAGTTTAGTTATGTTTTCTTTTGATTTGATTAGTCCAGTCTCACTTACCTTTTAGGCCCATTAGGGCCGCTACCGAACCTGTTGTTTGGTATACTTAAGTGTGGGCACTGTTAGTTAGGTTAGTTCAGTTTTACTTTGCCTTTTGTTAGTTCAGGTTAGTTCAGTTTTGCTGCTCCCTTGGTTAGGTTTGTATACATTAAGTGTGGGCTCTGTTAGTTATGTTTTCCTTTTCTTTGGTTAGTCCAGTCTTACTTATCTTTTATGGCGGCCCGTCAGATTATTATTTTCCTTTATTCCGGCCGTTATTCTTTTCCTTTCGTTTGATCATTCCACTTGTAGTTGTCTTTTAGGGCTGCCCATTAGGCCTCGTCTGCTTTTCTTGCAGCAGCTCTTTAAGGCTATCACGGAGCACTATTACGGATCTTTAGTTCGGTTAGCTCAGGTTTAGTTGTCCTGTGCGGCGGGCCATGGACTGCCTCTAGACCTTGTCGCAGTTAGTTTAGTTTTACTTTGCCTTTTGTTACATTATTTCATGTTATATCAGTTCTGTCTTTCTTTAGGTTAGGCAAAGTTTAGTTATTTTTTTTCTTTTTCTTTGGTTTTCTTTGATAGCGGCAGGAGCATTACAACGAGCTGTCATTGCCATGAATGTCATTTCATACTTGCGTTCTTTGTAGGTTGGAGGACAAAAATAAATAAAATAATTTCAATTTGATTTCTCGTTTGGTAATAATTATTTTATGAAATGAAAAAGCTTTGTAGATTAAAAGAATTTCATTTTAATTCAGTTTTTATGACCCCTATAACCCTTATTTTGTACTGCAAGCTATTGTTTTGTTTTTCTTGGTATAGGATCCTATTATATAGGGTGTCTTTTTTAAGTGCGTGCAGCGTGCAGTATTGCTATCTCCCAAAACGGCTGTAGTTATAGTCGTTTTCAGGAAAATATTCATCTAGCCAGCCATAGAAATATCGGTTTTGTAGTGGTAGCCCTTCTTTCAAAAAATGTTCAACTGATATCTGGGGAAACTCTTATTTTCTATTGGTACGCTTATGTTCTATCCTTGTTTTCTGCACGTATTTTGTGCAAGAAAGCATAATATTATATGTTTATAAATAAATGTAAATATTATGAATGCATTTCTCGTATTTCTTTTTTTCTTATTCCAATTTTCGTGAGTAATTATCAGTAACTACACTGCCTATTATCATCAAACAGTCCTGAAGACTGTAAGCAAAGTGCTTGATGCTTCCGAAATGGAAAATGCCACTTGCAGACAATAATAAAACCAAAGAAAAAAAGAATTGCCCAATGTGCAGTATTCAAGTCACATCATCAAGGTGCTACTGAATGATTTTGCATTATCCAAGATAAATGAAGAATGATCGTTTGACCATCTCAATTATCTATGAATGTGCCAAAGGAAGGACGGACGGACTAACCTGAACAAAACATGAGTGTGTTTCTGTTTATAAATTTAAATGTTCTGTTAAGTGATTGTGAGGGATCCAATTTGAGGGTGACCGTTGTGTTCTCAGTTATACAGAGTGCTAATTATGTAAGTGTTAATCTCTCCGAAGGATGCATATAACATTTGTCAAAATAACAACAATAACATATTATCATACTCCTGTATATCATATTAGGTATATTCATTTTTTGCTAATGTGATTGCTAAGGACTGGGCCTCCAAAAGGAGCCTCTTGAAGTTTACATCCTGGGTTCTGATATTTGAACCACCACACATTTTAAGTGTCTTGTATAATGTATTACCACAACGACCCTTAGTGTGCCTTTGATGTGGACCTTCCATTCTTAGAAGAAAGCTAGCGGAATGTGTATGTAATTATTTTCTTCTGCAAATATAAATTTTAATTATACTTGAGATTTTAACAGAAACCTTTTATTTTATGTCATGTCATGGTTCTTTCTCATAACTCATTTCACTAAAAATTCCAAAACAATATACAAGTTGGCTTGAAAGTTTGTATCCAAATCACAAACGCTCAAGTGCATCTTTTAAGCCCAAGATATGCCCTAGAGCCCATATTGAGAAAAACATTTATACGAGTAACTAGGTGACGTTGACCTGCCGTCTACACTTCCGAAATCATGTTATGGTAGACATCCTATGGTAGTGGAAGGTAAAGTCCTAATGTCAGATATAAAATATTTAAGTATACTATATTGTAATCAATAAAAAGCACCAATGTGTGAGTTATAATTTTTTAAATATCTTCCAAAATGTGAACAGGTTGGTTGTGAAGTTTTCATAGAATAGGATAGAACAATGAAAGTAGCTGGTAATTTATTAATCCAGCATTCCTGTCGCCTCACAATTTACAGCCAACTTAATAAGTTTTTCCATTAAACACATTACACTTGTTTTGCTTTGTATATAAAATAAAATGTTCTTGCAACTTCAATAGCATTTTTATTCCAGGTATAGTAAGTTATTTGCAAAGGGGTTCTTAATTTTAAACTAATAAATAGCCTTTACTTGTTTCTAAAAGTTTCTTGAAATTCTATGCATATACGTAAATACGAGGTGTTCATTATAAAACTTCATCTAGTTGGCTGTGAAATTTCAAAAGAAAAGGATGGAGAAACAAAAGTCCATTGACTTTGATTATGCCATCCTTTTCTGTAGAAATTGAGTTTGTAAGAAATGGCCCCTGCTTATGCTATTTAGTTTAGAAGAACTGTAGCTCTCTTTAGTTGAAAATAAGTTGGTTCCATTCCACCAAGAAACCATTCCAGAAGGGTCTATCATTCTTGACAACTCACTAATATAATATCGAAATTGAAATAAACAATGTGCTTGTCCAGAATGGTTCTACAACCATGTCAAGATGGTTCCTCATTTCAAATTGAAATGTTTGCTGGTGAGTTGGCCAAAATGATTTTCTCTAGCATGTTGAAACAAACCTAATATTAAATCAGACCACTACTAAATCACCAAACAAGCATTTTAGTTTTTTGATATTTAGGTAGTTTAAGAAATTAAATGCTCAATTGGGCAATACTTCTTTTAGTATAATCAATTTATAATGTAAAATCATATATATTTAACAAAACAAAAATACACTTCTCTAAATACCTACAAAAGAATGAAAGGGTTAACTTTGATTCAACAATGTAGCTTTACCCAAATGACATGTGAAATGATATAACAGTAAATTCATCAAAATATTCTTTTCGTTATCATGGGGGGTAATCTTCACTAATATTAACTCAAGATCCAAAGTGATCATAATTATGGATGGCATAGGGCATATAGGTACCTATATGAAAAGGCCACTGGGGCTCTCATCACGGATCATCACACAATCCAAACCATACGGCAGTACTTAAATTCAGTCTGGAAGAAAACCATCTTTTCTCAGATGCTTTTGCTGTTTGGAACAATTTTTACTTGACTGCAATCTGCATTCAATCTTAATCTTGGAAAGTGGTAGCATCGGCAAAAGCATAGTTAAATGTAACTCTAAGTCTATTCCCAGGGCATCTGGACACTAAGGTAATTTCTAGGTGAGTATATTCGGAACTTTTGGAAATCTTGTTCATGGTTGATGGTCCAGTTCAGTTCTTCCCTCTGCATATGCATACTAATTTAACGCTCGCTTTAGCTGGCAATAATCAATCATCAATAACTGCTTGAATGTGGTTTTGATGTCTCAATTTTTGTACTTGTAACTCTACTCTGGCATATTATTTTGCAGAAGTTGCGGAGGTTGCAGATGAGTTTTCTGGGTCATGCGATGAATCGTGTTAATAGTTCTGGGTGATAGTTAGTCGTTTATTAAGCCAGTTTACTTTTCCGATATTACAAACGCTGAATAATAATTGGATTTGAGCAAAATTTGAGAAATAAAGTAGTTATGTTTGAAAATTACAAAATTTGAGGTTAAAACCCGACAAATGCGTTCGTTAAGCTCGCTTCGCACCAATCTCAGATCTAGTAACTTTTCTGGTAACTTTTCAATTGTTTTTTAAAGGTTCATTTACAATGTCAAGGGTGGCTAGATGAATATCTTCCTGAAAACGACTATACAAGGTAGGTTAAAACAGCAATCAAAGTTGTCTTTTGTGGAGACTTTTTGAAAACTTTACAGCGTTGCCACATTTTAAGTAATTTTGGCTAAGACTAGTTGGCTGTGAAATGTCAAAAGAAAATGATGGAGAAACAAAAGTCGATTTATTTTGATTGTCATCCTTTTCTGTCAAAATTTCATAGCTTGCTAGATGAAGTTTCATAATGAACACCCCGTATTAGTGACACAAAAAAAGTTTAAATTACAAAGTTTTACTACACTTTGACCCCTCCCATATGACATCTCAATTAGCTTCGTGTGAGTTACTAGTATAAGTTAATTTGTTTTAAATACGGACCTGGTTATTGGTATTTTATACACTTTTTAAATATTTCAGAAACCACTCAAAATAAGGCAACATTGGAAAGGTTTTCTAAACAGGCTCCACAAAAGTCAACTTTTTGCTAATTTAACCGTCTTCGTAAGTATAGTCGTTTCGGAGATAGTAATACTGGACGCACTTAAAAAGGACACCCTGTATTAGCCAAATTTTTTCGCTTTAAACTACTTAATTTGATGACCTTTTTCTTTTAAATTTCAAACAACCTCGAAAGTCCGTAATGCTTAAAACCGATCAGACTCCAAGACGGCAATAGATAGACACAGCTAAGACAGGCAGCACCATTTCACTAGGTAATTTTTTAAGTCCAATATCTAGTATGCAATTGTGCTATCATCAGGCCAAGTAATGCTAAAACATGCCCTCTATTTACAGAAACACTTGAATAAAACATCAACAGTTGAATTTTAAATCAATCGATGACCCAGTCAAATCAGCTCATACCACTAAGGCTCGACTAAGGAACTGCAGAAATACTCGAGAGTCACGAAGACTAACTTTTCCATACTTAGGCTGTGGGTTTATCATTTGCAGATACCATTCCTGCAACAGTATTACTGTTGAACAAGAAAAATTTACAAAAATCTGAGCAGGATCAAGGACCGAGTAACTTCAGGAAAGATATTTGTATCAGTAAAAGTGCGGCAATTCAGAAATATCTTAAGGCTAGTGATGTCAGTGCCTTGAAAATGAACCATATGGAAAGCCTAAATTAATTGCATTTTACACTCTAAGGGCAAGGTAATTCTCGAAATCAGAACGTGCCTTAAAATCAAATTTTACTTCATACTATATCATTTAGAACACTTTTACGTACTTGGTTTTAATCAGGTATATAGCTTTTCACAGGATTGGATATCGTAATAGTAATTTACGTCATAAGTCCAGTAGGTGACTTGTTACAGTACGAGGTTTTTACGGACGAGGCGACGTCAGGAGCCGAGTCTGGAAAGTTATACGAGTAGTGTAACAACACTTAATGGACGTGTATCGTACAATATTTTATTTCATACTGATTTTATTATTTAGAAATTAAATGAAAAAATTACCACGTAAGAATTAGATTTATTGACATTTGGCGGTATCTGTATTGTTGTCACTGTCAAAATTCATAATTCGAGAGCTATAGCATAATGATTTAAAGTTACGCTATTTATGGTACCAAAATAAACTTTTGAAAATATGCAGCTACTAATTTTTAAGCTTTATTGTCACAAATTACTTTTTATTAAAATTATTACTACATACGTGTAATAGATGTTTCTCAAATTCCTTCCAGAAGTCTTTTCCTAGTGCTTGTGTTCAAATATATGTAGTACTATAAAATAAGCGGTTCTGCTGGACATTGGGGTGATTTTTGAATATCACTGGATAACTTAGAGGCTCGTTTCGAATATCAGGAAATGATAGTTGATTTTATTTAATGACAAGTAATATCAAACGTCATAACTACTACGCACAAATTTTGACGTCACCAACTGAGTATTTGACAAAATCTTAATCAAATTTAAGTAACGTAATATTTTATATTAAACAGTAGCTTTCTAGCATCGTTTGCCTAGCAACCTTTATTGGACTTGTCCGGTAAAGTTCCATTTACCGGACTCAAATCGATGCATGTAAGACGTATATACCGGACAGTATGAAATAATAGCTATTTATGTAACCAGTTACAAAAAGTCCGATTTTGTGGCTTTTCAAAAAGGGCTTTTCGTCACGAGTTTCATACAAGATTTTTTCTAATTTTTACTACCAATACCTACTTAGAGAGAGAGAGTTATTATTATTAAACTTCAATATTTACTTTTAAACCACTTTGTATCTACTTAATACTGTAAAACTATAGCAACGGTGCGCCACAACCGAAACCTGCAACTGGTGATGAAACGAACTTTTCATCACCAGTTACGAAAGATTTTATTTCTCGTAACTAGTTTTTTGTCAAAATTAGAAAATAGCTATTTATGTAACCAGTTACGAAAAGTCCGATTTTGTGTAACGAATGAATGTTTGCGGGACGAGCGCAGCGAGTTCCCGCAATTTGAATGAGATACACAAAAAAGGTTTTTCGTCACGTGTTTCATACAAGATTTTTTCTAATTTTGACTACAAATACCTTCTTAGAGAGAGAATTATTATTATTAAACTTCAATATTTACTTTTAAAACACTTTGTATCTAGTTAATACCGTAAAACTATAGCAACGGTGTGCCACAGCCGAAACCTGCAACTGGTGGTGCACCAACTTTTCATCACTAGTTACGAAAGATTTTACTTTTCGTAACT
The DNA here is from genome assembly GCA_951812265.1 of Taphrorychus bicolor. NCBI lineage: Eukaryota > Metazoa > Arthropoda > Insecta > Coleoptera > Curculionidae > Taphrorychus > Taphrorychus bicolor. The sequence continues at coordinate 29,964,922 of OX638297.1, forward strand.
AGTTACGAAAAGTTGGACGTTACGTCACTGTCATCAGTATTGAAAAGTGCCACTTTATATGTCAAAATTAGAAAAAGAAATTTTACAGTATTTAGTACCGGCACATCTTCAATAAATCCATTGTATCCATGGTAACCTGTACCGGTACCTGCATCGGTACCGGTACAAGATACCGTAATGAAACTATTTGTCAAATTGGCGGATTTGTCAAAAATATATTCGCCGCATTCAATCACAATACAAAAACATTATTAGATTTAATTCAACAACAATGTCACTTCAAAAATCCATTACTTCCTCATTAAGGAGCCCAAGTAGATGACTCCTTCTTTCCGCCTTTCTGCGAAATCTGTGTATTATTCAGTCTGCTGCATCTTATATCGTGAATAAATAAATCAGTCGTTTATATCGTCCAGTAATTCGTTTTCTTCAAACGAAAAACATACAGTATTAGACTGACTAAGGAGGGATGCAGCATGACAATGTCTTGCCTTATTAATGTTACGCACAGGTTTGGGTCCACATCTGTGGGTACTACAAAGTTGTTGGTATGGAAGATCATCAGGCTCTATTTGGCTAAATTTCGAAGTCGTTTCTAGTTTAGTATCGAATAAGACAAAATTTGAAAAGCCTTTCGTTAGATAGCATTGACTGGCATTATTTAATTGCCTGTTTTCTTCAATATCGTTCTTCAATCTGACAATCCACATTCGTGAAGATTGTTTAAGATATTTTTAAACGAGAAACTTAGTTTCCAGTGCATTATTTCCCCGCCTTTTCATTGGTTTTTCAATTGCAGCTGAAACTGTCAAGGAATTTCCATGGATTCATCACATAGATATGATTAGTGATGCAACAAGTCTATAAATCTACTTTCTCGCATGGAACGTTTTCAGTTAGATTCTACAGCTTTTCTACCAAATTTAATGTCTGTCTATTCTGTATCTACGCTTCAACTTTGGTAGAGCTGATAAAAAAATATGTTTTAATCATACATAAACACATCCACACTCTTTTGATGAGTGTTATTCTGAAATAGGCTAAATCGAGTATCATCAAATGGTATTAGTAAGTTTTGTTTCTTAATCTTCTGGTAAATATAAAGAAAACGAGGATAAACCTGGCACTGCGCTTTTGTTGGGATTATAGGTACTAATTACATCTTTGAGCATAATTTCATATAGCCCGATGATGAAAAACGTTCCATTATTTAACCGATAATTATCATCCTGTATAGTGTATAACTTCATTAACAATTTGCGCAGTATCGTGTGTAGTATCCTATAGACTATTCCATTATAATAAACATGACATCATTCAGTGGCACCAACAGGCTGTTAATCGTATTATTTTAATTAAATGTTAGCAGATGGGTCATTAAACTTGGAGATGTACCAGTAAATTTGTAAACCACGAGTCGTTGAACTGGAAGCAATTATCACTGCTTAGAACTTCTAAAATTTGGAATAACTTGAGCATTACTAGTGTTACTTTTGTTTTGACAAAGCATTACCATTGCTTTCTGATAAGAAAATATTTAATCAAAATTGTGGGCGTTTAAAATAGATTCAACTTCAGTAAACTCGGAGATATTAAAGCTTTTTAATAAATAATAAACCAGTCGGATTACTAAAAGTTGTCTGAACATAATAATTAAAACCTCCTGTCCGCTGTTCGAGCTATGAATTTACCGGGAAATTCAAAGGCAAAATTTTTAAACTCATTTCAGCAGGAAACTTCGTGTAAAGCGCTTACCGGGATAATCCCATTTGATGTGGAGGACTTATTTGTTTGTCTGACTGTCAGAAGGACGATCTCAAAATTTAATTTTCCATTTAATTCTATTACGAACTGCGGATAGATCACTATGGGAGCATCTGGATTTATTGAAGACAAAGTTTTTGTATGACAATACAAACTCGATGGCGGGGGGGAGTATTTAGTAAATATTTCTAATATTTCACATCTAACGCTAATGTTCAGCATATTTTACAGTGCTTTATTACATACAATAGAATAAAAGAGGCCGTTTTCCTAGCAAAACTGCGTACATTCACCGAGGCGGGCCGTATTCCGTTATTCATCAACTAAATTGAATAATATCTCGTCGAGAACACAATGATTAATTAAATATATCTCGGAGACAAAGTGAAAATTGCCCTCGAAACCCGACATGTTCATGGTTCTGTTTTGAATTCAATGTTTCCCCTATTATGAAGCGTCAGACAATGAGCCCGCATTGAAAGGGTTGAAATAAACAGCCCTGCTCGTCTAAATAATGTATTAGTTTCCACGAACATTAAGTCCAATAAAACATTTTGCTTGGGGTTTAAAGCAGAATGGGATTTCGAAAGAGGCAAAAAGGCGATAACTTTGTTTTTGGGAAAATAACAAATCGAGTTTGCCCGATAGGCTCGTTGCAATTTGCGTCGTTGTGCAATTATTGCAGCTGCATGAGTGCATGCAATTTGAATACCAAAGCGTTATAGTTTAAATTTAATCGTTTTCTGTGGTAATCCTCAATTACATAAAACCGTAAATGCGGATCAACTGAAAATTTTGTTTATAAAGCATTAAACAGGGGAAAAACTTCACTATTTGTATTTATTTTTAGGCTATTTTGGTGCACCAGGTTCATTATTCAAAAACTTGATTTTTGTAAAACATGATAGTTTGCTGTACTACTCCATATTTCATCTAGCCAGCCCTGGAAATATCAGGTTTCAGTAGCATCGTTGTCAAAATTTAAGAGCTGGCATCATGGAGGTTGGACCGGAGGTACCAAACTATTGCCGATATTATTCTAAAATGGTCCCGTTTTTTTTGGCCAAATATCCGTAATTTTTGAGTGATCAATGATGTAGTATCGTCATCAGAGTTCATCTATTGGTAAATCATGACTTCGAATCGATTGACGTAAGACGTCAAATGCCGACTCGACGCAGCCGAGAAGGATTTATTACCTTGTTTACTACTTAAACAATTAGCTGTATTCTTTCGTTATTCGATGAATGTCGAGTTAATTTTCTAGCTTTAAAGGCTTTATGTACAAAAGGTACGGACCACTGCGGCTTGATTAGAATCTGCGGCCGGATGTAAAATTCTAGTTATTAAACGATATTTGTAAGCTAAAAGAACGCGCGATATTAGAGAGTAACTAGTAAAGTAAAAGAATGCAGATTTCTGTAGATTGATTAATTGATTGATTCCAAATGAATGGTCCCACGAGTGGGTTACGTACACCGCGACCTACAAGATCTACTGTGCCTCAATATCAAAGACCCAGTCCTTTTAGAAAGTCCATTATCCTCTTGATTGATTTGTGGAAGTCCGGTGGTCGGATGTGTGTTACAGTCTCATCATCCTCCATGCACTGTCTGCATTCGGCATTTTCTGCCAGGTCTCTATCTGACAGTGCCCAGTGCGTATAAGCTGATAGCGGCTTTGAGCTGAGGTTTAATAAGTCTTTTGTCCTTTTCTCACAGGGCCTTGTATATACGCCTTTGAGTAGACAAGGCCCGGGCTGTCTATTCAGTAAAGTTAGGTCTGTTCTTCCGACATCTGGATTACTCCCTCCTCGATACCTCTCTTGCAATACCCAAGGCGGGTTCAGGCCATATGAAGGTAGCACTCCCCGCTTCCCTCGCAAGAATATTGGCGTTTTATTGCCCTCAGCGCCTTTGTGACCTGGAATCCAGACTAAGGTTAACGTATTATTCTCCCCATTGTGGTTCAGTATGACTCGAACTCCCCAGATAGTTCTCGAAGAGATCCTGCTAGAGTCAAATGGCGGTTGACAGTCCGAATATATTTTGATATTTTTGTTTGACCAGTTTTGAGTGCTGATCGACCTGGCAGATATTTCAGTAGCATGAAACTCCGCCAGAAATATTATTTCGTGGTTTTCAGACTCTCCTGGGGTCGGGGAAAGCACTACACCTCTGTCCACCGCCATACGCCCCAGCTCCCACACTCTCGGGACTTTTCGAGCCATCCGCGTACCAGCAGTGGTGCCCGCTCAGTAGCCTTAGTTTATTCTGGTCACACTCCTCCTTTGTAGGGAGGTTTACCTTAGAGGCTGAATAAGTGTAGGTGACTGACCGGGGGCATCATGTCCGAAGGCATACCCAGCAAAATATGGCCGGTTAATTCAGCGTGCAGTGGGTTTGGTTCAAATATATCCTCTTGTGTGTTGTGGAGTCTGTATATACTTCTCTTGGCTTCCCTCTCCACTAGATTGTAAAGCGGGATTAGCCCAAGAAGTCTTTCCATGGCCAACGTTGGAGTGGTGCCAAATGCCACACTGATGGCCAGGCAGGCTTGACGCTGCAAATTACTCAGTTTGCACCCCGCACTTCTTGGTCCGCCCTTGGAATACCAGACAATGCCTCCATACGTGATCATTGGTCTAATGACCTTCACATACAACCAGTGCATTAATTTGGGTTTCAATCCCCAGTTTTTTTCCACATATCCACAAGGATAATTTAGCCCTGTTGATCATTCTTTCCATATGTGCAATGCAGGTTAGTGTCTTACCGAGTATTACGCCCAGATATGTCACCTCTTCTGCAAATGGAATGGTTTTGCCCAGCAAGTAGGTGGCATCAAAGAGTCCATGTTTCTTCTCCTTGTGAACAGAACCACCATGGTTTTGTCCGGGTTGATAGAAATCTTCTCCCCAAGACACCACTCATCGATAGTGTTGATAATTCTCCTGGAATATTGCTGCTATGCGTCCTCACGATCAAGATGACAAGGTTATATGCATACGCAGGAACCTCTACATCCCACAGTTCAACCATAGCAAGCAGATCATCCACCAGTACGGATCTCAGTAAAGGTGTTAGAACTCCTCCCTGCGGACACCCTCTGGCGGATCTGAAGCAAATTCTGTTGACAGTTTTAGCATAACCAACGATAAAATTAAACCACTTAACTATGATGGAACTAGTTCTTGGGAAATCTAATCAGACCCAGCTAAGGGTGAAGCAGTAAAATCAGGTAAATATTTGCAATAATGTGAGTCGTACATAGCCAAGTTAATACAACTGGCATACCCCTCAGCACTTGAGTGTTTCTGGCCGATTGAAGATATCGACATAAAACTGTCAGCATTGACATGTAGGAGCTACTTACCAAGGATGGCAAGATTCAAGCCTGGCGACTAAACTTCAGCTTATTTCTTGCATGTCTTGCAAAGATTTGCAAATTCCATCGCCGTTGCTTAGAAGACCGAGATGCGACAGAACCGAACAATAACCCAGGAAAATCTATTCCTGTCAATGTAAGAGGGCAAATGACCAGCAAGGTTTATTAATTTATTGGTGTTGGACGTCCAAACCCGGCGATCATCGGCCTGTTGACACGCCGCCGCTGAGGATGTATTATTACCTTGTTTACGCGACTTTTTGTATTACTAAAACGTTTAGAGGTATTTTTTCATTGTTCGATAAATGTTAGGAACTTTTCCAGTTTTATAGGTTTAGGTATAAAAGGCACGCACCGCTGCGATCTGGTAAGTCTAATTGTTAAATCATTCTAAGTAAGCTAAAAGAACGAAGCTATAATAGAGAGCCACAGTAAATTGTTACTAGTAAATAATTGACTATAAGTAATAAGTTTTTTTGTCGAGTAAATAAATAGTGTTTTAATGAAATGTATTCATACTGGACTTATTTGAGCCAAGAGTTTGCAACAATATGTAATATACCAGCTCGCTTGCTGGCATGAAACTTATGTTGTATCCTCGTTTTCTGTACATATTCTGATAAAGAAGCAGAGCTGTAACTGCGTTACTTTTTAAAATGGTCATAAATTAACAATAACCTTGTAACATTTAGTGAGTAACGCAAAATAACTCACATTTCTAAAGTAACGCGCTAGTAATACGTCACTAGAAGAGTAACGTGTTACTAAAAAAAAGTAAAGCGATTCAAAACATTGTAGCCTTTTGTCATAAAGATTAAATAACTTCTTTATCTCAAATGCCAGTTTCGTGTCTGGCAGAAATTAGGGTGCCTGTAATTAGAATATGGCAATACTCTAGGATTAGAGCCACACACAACAACATAATAATGCATCTTGGACAAGAAGTCTATAGTATTATTCTTTACTTTTATAGTAAAGATTCTTATGTAACGCGTTACTACCTAATTTAATAGGGTAACGAAGAACGTTTTGGCATTGGGGAAAAAAGTAGCGTTAACTTTGAGTAACACGTTACTTTTCTCTCAAAGAGAACGCAAAAGTAATAGTTACTTTTTTGGAGGAACGCTGACATTTCTAAAAAGAGAACACAATATATGTAGATCGATTCGATGGAAACATTTGTGAATTCTCATATTTCTTTATTTTCTATTCTTAAGCAATTTTTTTAGTTGTTTTCAAAAAGACTAGTCTGCCTATATACTACTCTTATTTTGAAACTCATAGCGAAAGCGAGAAAATACATCTACGACAAATGTTGTGAGCCTCCTCTATTTTCCATTAGACATCCAGTTTTTTAAAGATTTCCGTAGCTCCAATAGCAGTTTTCATTGGCTGAATGAACTAATAAAGGCCAATGGAAGATACACAATTGTAAATGCAAGATGTGATGAAGAATTCTTACCAGGAGTGACATAATTCTAGATATTAATAAATGATTACTGATTATCATAAAGCAAACTTTTTTAAAATAGATGGAGGACAAAAACATGGCGTGTAGCAATTCAGCATTGCAAGTTCTGAGAAAAGTGGCAAACTTGTATACAATGATCAGAAAAAGACCCTGAAATTCATACTTGCGTGTGGGTTGAGGCTGGTTTTTTCAAATGACAAGATAAGGACAAAGCAAGTGAATTTTGAAGGCAAAATATTGATTCGAAGACAACTGAATCAAATTGTGAAAATTAAAATATGTACTCTTAAGATCGTTGATGATACTGACAGTGAGTTGACTAATAATGTATGAAATCATAAATTAAAATGACCAGATGAGGGATTGCATGGGAACAAATATATAGGATTTCTAAATTTGATAGTGACCACTGTCATCTTAGTTATAGAGAAGGGCAGTTATTATGTATAATATGTCAACCTCTCTGGAGCATACAGGGTATGAAAAAATTTCACTAAATCCCAAGTTTCAAAAAGGGCCTCTTGGTGTTTACATTGTGGGTTCTAACTATTGGATTACCTCTTACTCGTATTTTATTGGATTTGGTCTAGTATATTATTCATACTGTGCCTTTAAAATGATCAACCATTTAAATCCTGTAAGAATTTCTGGGCGAGTTTATTTAGAAGTTTTGTCTTGTTTATGTCAATGTCTTCGTTTCTCCATTTTTGTCATTCGTCTACGACGCTCTGGTCTCTCATCTCGTTTGGAGGAGTTGCAGGTTGCAGATGTACTTTTTGGGTTATGCAATGAATTGTAATCCTAGTTCTGAGTAGTAGTCAGTTAACTGTTAAGCCACTTTATTGCTCCTACATTACAAACGCAGCACAATAATTGGAATTGGGTAAATCTCGGCCAGTTGAGCTCTAAGCTTCGTCCTCGTGCAATATGGCCATCATATCTACTCTTGTTGTATAATATATTAGTTTCTAACCGTCATTACTAGAAGTGTTAAGTTGTTTAATCTGCAGCAAAGCCATAGCGAAAACCTTTTAACTAATCTCGCATATGTCTTTTTTTTACTGTCTATTGAATATGGTATAGAATTTTGATAGGTACCACCACCAAGCACTATTCCACCTTCATATGTGTGCTTCACAAGCATGATGTAACATAAAAAGATAAGAATAAAAGATAAACTCTGAAAATAACCTGAAAAGATAAAAATGGGATAGTTAGTAGCAATATTGTTATTCTTTAATAATTAAAGGTGCGCTCAAATTATATAATCACTTATATGGACTTCTGTATCTTCTGGGTCTTGGTTTCGCTATAGGCAAAGTAATTTTATTCCATTAGTAAATTGTTTTCTAATTAACGAACAAGTCGCTTAATGAAGTCGTGTACTGATTTTTACATCTTGTCTTGAACAATTTTCATTCTTTTTCACGTCTGGGCTTCAAATATGGCTTCAACGTTTTTTTTTTAATTTACTGGTTTGCTGGAAACTATTGGATTTTATATATCTGTGATTACATGCAAACGCCATATTTGAGAATATATTCTTTTACCCTGAAAGAATATAACTGCTGATTCAATCTAACTTTTCTATAAACTTTCCTAGCAAAGTTTTCTTCACAATCTGAAATATCTGATACTATTGCTTTATTTGCTGAACCAGACTTGGCGCTTTTGCAATCGTGCCTTGTACAAGAAACACGACCCTAACCATTAAATCGCTTACCAACTAAAACCCGAGCATCACGAGGCCTTAAATGGCAGCACATAATTTTGAAGGAATGCTCGGAGTACCAGTACTATTATCTCTTGGTAATGGTCATGTACCTACGCCTATTACTTGTAGCTTTGAACGAGGCGCAGGAAACTTACTGGTATATCTTGGTCCATCGCCCTCGAATAGGGTTGATGTCCCACGATTATTGTTTTGTGAACCCAAGGCCGACCTTGCGAGAACCTGCTTTACGACGAGTGACGGGTTGTTCTCGGAACCAAGTACCATGAAATACGCGGGTACCCGTCACGAGCGTCCGCGGACCTTTCTGTCGGTCCCTCAGTGGTATGTGCGTTTGTAATAATCTCATCTGCTGATTACACACTGGTTATGGAAGATCAATATTATTTAATCGCTCATCTAGAAACCATATATTTTTTCGGAGTGGTGTGATGGTAAAAAAAGTTCTAACCTTTTGGCAATTTATAGCAACAGAGCCGAAACCCAACTCAAAAACAAGGCACATCAAATATGCATTAGCTGTGTCTATGTATCCTGGTTAATTTCAATTGTATTTATTGAAAACAAACGTAGACACCCCGTTTGGCAATTTAAGCGGAAACGAGAGCAAACAAGCGAAATGAATTTGAATTTCTAGCTGATAGATGTGTTTGCATATAATTTGTTCAACTAAATATTTAAATACAACTGTTGTCTGCGAAAATAAAATGGGAAATGGTGCGATAAAAAATTGTATTATTTCCAAACACAAAACAAGGAGAAGGAATGGGAAAAACGAAGTTACTTTTTGCAACTGAATGAAATTGAATATGAATAAACGAGAGTAATTATTTTTATAATATGATCTGTGTGCGAGTAGACGACAAAAAACTTTCAATCTTTTATTCAAGAATGCTGACGTTTCGAGTAATAGTCTTTTTCAAAGGCTAAAAAAATAGAAAAATGCTCTCATCATCATCATCATAAATCAGCCTTGTCTTGTCCACTGCTGGACATAGGCCTCTCTCAATCTAATCCATCTTGCTCGGTCTTCGGCATTTTGAATCCAATTTGTATATATCCTGTTAATATCGTCCATTCATCGACCCCCATGCTTCGCTCCTCCAATATTTTCTTCATCTCCATCATATGATCTGTCATTCTTGCGGCGTGGCCTCTCCACTTTCATCTTAGGTGTGTTATTCTCTCAACAGCATCAGTAACTTTAGTTCTCCTACGGATCTCTTCGTTGTGGATTCGGTCTAGCAACATCATCCCCAACATAGCTCTCTCGATGGCTTGCTGGGTAACTCTTATTTTGTTGATTATTTTTTGTGTCAAAGTTAATGTTTCTGAGCTATATATCAGTACTGGGAGGATGCACTCGTCAAAAAATTAACACTTGAGGCATATTGGAGTGCCTCACTTGAATATATGTTTCCACAGACCGAAGGCAGCCCATGTTAGTCCTATTTTTCGGCTAAGCTCACAGATTTGGTTATTTCTTCCAATTCGAATTTCATGCCCTAGGTATTTATACGTTGTCACCTGTTGGATTTCTTTTTCATCTATTTTAAGGTTATAGCTAGGGACCAGATTTGTCATAAATTGGGTTTTGACGATATTGATTTTTAATCCAACTTTTTGGGAAGCTGATGACAGTTTCGTGAGCATTTTTCATTTGCTTCATCAAGTCGGTCTAAGATCAATAAGATATCGTCAGCCAAAAGCAAATGGTTTAATTTATTCTCCATTTACGTTTATTCCTTTATTGTCTAGTTCCATCTTGTTAAACATGTACTCAAGCAAAGTTGTAAAAAGTTTGGAAGAGATCGTATCTCCTTGCCTAACGCCTTTTTCAATTCTAAACTGGTTTGTTCTATCTTGCAATCTTACGTTTGGTGTTGCGTGGTTGTATATGTGTCGCAGTAACGAAATATAGCGGTGGTCTTTAAGACAGTTGACAATAGCTTTAAACAATGAGTGGTGGTCTATGGAATCAAACGCCTTTTCATAGTCAACAAACATTAGCACTAAGGGTTTATTATATTCCACACTTTTTGCGCTTGTTCTCTTGGCTGATATGCTTCTCAATCATTATCATTACTGCACATGCCTTAGAAGTGCATCAAATCATTACCGAACTTGTGCAGTAATGATTTTTGTAAACAGTTTATATAGATGCGTGAACAAAGTAATCGGTCTGTAGTTTTGCAAGTCTATGATGCTGCCTTTCTTTTGCATAACGATGATGAAGACATTGTTCCACATCTCTGGGGTTGTTGCTTCGACTAGACATTTAATAAAGAGTTTGGTTATTACTTTGAGTAACCTTTTTCCTCCTAGTTTTACAGTCTCTGCGACAACACTTATCAGTGGCATTTCTTCTGATCCCTGATTTAATATATGGGGTATATTTTCCGGTGTTCCTTTTGGCCTTTGTTAATATAAATATTTGTATAGAAGTTTTCGACAGTCTTTAATATATCCTTTCTGTCGTGTGTTACCTATCTTCTTCCATTTTCTAATTTGGTTATTTTGGTCTCTCCTGTGGTGAGATTATTTCGTAGTAGGTACCTTAATGTTTTTATTTTCTTCTATGACATTAGTAACCCATTTATGATTAAATTGTCTAGTATCAGCCCTTAGAGCTTTCGTTATATCCTTATTTAGTTGTTTCAGTTCGTCCTTATTTTTTCGATATTTGCCCATTAATTTCCTCCTCAGTTTCATCAATTGTTTGGTACTAAAGGTCAGTTTTTCTTCTTTTTCTGAGGGCTTAGTACAGTGTGTACTTTAGGCTAAATACTGCACTTTGAAAGAGGCTCTATTTTACATTATTACAGTAACTAGTTACTGTAATTTACCAATTGAACTATTTTTCATGAAACTTTATTGGCTGTATTAGGTTCATTATAAAACTTCATCTAGTTGGCTGTGAAATGTCAAAAGAAAAGGATGGAGAAACAAAAGTCCATTTACTTTGATTATGTCATCCTTTTCTGTCAAAATTTCATAGCCTGCTAGATGAAGTTTTATAATGAACACCCCGTATATAATAGAGATAGAAGGAAAGGGCTTATCGCTCTCTAACTATTTTTCTTTTCACTTTTCACGTTTCACGTTTCTTTTCACGACACAAAGAATTGCCACAATAAAAAATAATGTGTTTTAGAAGCACAAAGAAGAACGAAAATGTTATTAAAATATCTTAAATCACTACCTGTAACATGTAGAATGCATTACATATAATTCATCAACAAACCTAAACATATTTTTAATTTTCGTACATGCGTGGCTTATCAAAGATGTTAAAAAAAAGCATGCTCGAGAAAGAAGCCTTCAATGTAGGTTGACTTTACAACACGAGTGGTGGGCGCTTTCTTTTTGAATCTCAGAACCCTACACCGATACAATTACAATCATCCATTACAAAATTCCATGCAACAACTGTGATCAGTGCCACGTAGGTCAGACCAGGCACTACTTAACAGCCCTCACTTATGGACATCGTTATGGTTATGATGGTAGAGAGTGTAACTGTATAATCTCTTCAGAAGCAATGTTACAAACTGGAAAATCAGAAGAGAATAAATTAATCAGAAATCTCAGACACTATAAAATCTTAGAAATTGACCTTCTCTCTAAAAAAAACAAACTGATATATCACTTTTACTCTGCAAAAAACAAGCCCAAATTAAAAAAAAAAAAACAAACAACCATGTTGACTGATTTGCAACATTAAGAATGACCTGAAATGTTAGAAAGGCATTAAGAGATTTTTAAAGAAATTGTTACAGTAACCACATATAATAGAACATCACAGTCAGGATACTAGTTATGAGAGTTTGGACACCTAGAAATAACGCTGGATGAACTGTTTTCAAAACAAAATATACTTAGATCTCATATGTGGTCCTAGTGGTTAAATCGAATGGAGGTGTTTTACAGGTGTAGGATAAAATGAAACTCGCAAAAATTGCCGACTCGATTGTAATTTTTAGTCTTCATCAGGTTAGTTGGTTTCAATTATGGTTCAATCAGGTTTCAATTATGGTCAGAAAATTAAATTACACAGCAATACAAGATATTATCAAATTTTCCATTTAGGTAACAGAACAAAAAGGGACCTATACAATGTATACAAGATATTAAAATGTGTTTCTTTCCTTTCCTAAAAAAAAGTAACACATAAATAATTTAGACATTACATAATATACACAACACACTAGACGATCCCCAATGGGTAGTACCAATCGTTCTCCAAGCTGAGAGCAGAGTTCTGTCGAAATAGTACTTCATGCACTGGTATTGTTACGGAGATTTGGATTTATTCTTTTGCTTCCTTTCTCCGTTATTTTATGGAATTATGGCTGGTGATAAACTTGTCTGCCTTGATGGGAGCAGCGAACAACTACTGATAGTTTGATATCTACAGTCTGACTCGTGTTGGGCTGTTCTAGATTTAAGGTATTGTTTAGTTTGGGCAATATAACATTCATCGCAATCCGTACACGGAATTTAGTAGACGAGATTAGATTGCACAAAAAGCATAGTGATCGCCAGGGAACCACGCAGATGCAAACCACACCTAAACAACAGAACCATAGACCAGACTTCTGAATTCAACTATCTGGGAACAACAATATCACTATTTGGTGAACTCAAGGCTGGTGTTACAAAACCAGAAAAACAAGGCAGCCAGGATAGCAAGATCTCTACGAACAACCGTGTGGAAAAACACATGCATATCAATCCTGACCAAAGTTAGAATATATAAAGCATGTGTCAGGCCCGTAATGACATACAAGGCAGATTCACGAGCTGACACAGCGAAGACAAATAGAATGGTACGAAGTAGCGAAATGAGAATAGTAAAAATGATCACAGGGAGCACACTTTGGGACCAAAGGAGGAGCGAAATTACGGAAGAGTGCAGGCTAGACGAAGTGGTCAGATGGAACCATGCCAGAAGACGCTTCTGGAACGAATACATATCCAGGATGGAAAACGCAAGACTGGCAAAAATCGCCAGAAAGAGAAAACCAGCATCCAGCAGACCACCAAGACGGCCTCCCAAGAGGTGGAAGGACAGCTGGTCGTCGACAACCCAAGAGGGGCAAATGGATGTGTAAAACAAGCCTTAAGGCTTCCGAAAAGAAGAAGGAGCATTAGTTTGATGTTCCAACGGAGTTTTGTCTTTAAGTTTGGTAAATATCGCGCCTACTGATTTTGGGTTGTGAAAAGCTAGTTGGCAGAGTGGGTTGATTTTTAATATTCGTTTCTGGATTTCTTGTAATAATCCATGAATGTAAGGAAACTTGAAGTATATTTTATCAGGTTGTATGATGCTGGTTTGTTGATTTATTAATGTGTGTTTATACTCGTCGAGTAACCTGTAAGGAACTGAATAATTATTATTTATGAGTGTCTGTTTTACTTTGCGTTCTTCCATTAAATCCAATTATCTTCCATAAAGATAGTCCGTATCGCTTAATTTAAAATTGAAATTTTTTGAGGTGTGGAATGGGAAGATAATTGAGAGATCCGTCCGTGCCGCGGAAAACCAAGAAATCGAGGAAAGATAAGGTATTATTATTTTCAATTTCCATTGTAAATTGAAGTCTGGGGCGAAACTCATTGAAGTGTATTAGAAGTTGGTGGAATGGGTATGTTGAGCATGCCAATATAGTGTCATCTACTTATAATTTGATAATTGCTTGTGACATCCTCGATCAGTTCATTCATAACCAGGTTTACCAAGATGTGGCTGGCAGGGTTGCCCATGGATGAACTATCAAGTTATTGGTACCACTTATTTATTAAATTTAAAATAACTACTACGGAATAAGTCTTCAATGATACGAACAATATCTCGAGAGGAATAGTGGTGTATGACGAGATAAAGCTCCATCTTCTTTTTGTTATGGCGACTACCGGCTCTTTAGGTATATTTGTAAATACCGAGACGACGCGATGTCTAGCGAGCCTAAGAAGTAGTCCTTGCCTATTTGTGTTGAGTTCGCAAATTCCACAAATTCAAATTAGTTTTTTATGTTATATTTAAAAGTTGTTGTTATTAAGTTATAAGTATGCCATGAATATGTTAGAAGTTTGTCAGTTGGGGAATTCACACAGCTTTCGATGGGTCAAAGACACAGATTGTTCTTGTGGGTATCACGAAGGTTGTATAATTTTGGAAAACAGCCATTGTGGGTTTTTATTATTTTTTTTTTATTTTTTCTCGGTTTTTTTTCTCGATGTGTCCGTGCTCGAAAAGCTCATCCACAGTGTTATTAGCTTGAGTTTGGTACTTGGACGTTGGGTCCGTGTTTATAGTACGGTACGTACGTCGTCGTACATCCTCGCTTAACAATTCCAGCATAGCATTCATGCATTCCTCTCTAAGCATTATAGCCCTCTATTGCCTTTATCGGCTCTAGAAACTATACATTCTGGATGCGATTTTAAGAGTAATTGACATAACGGTCAGATGCTGTACAGAGCAAGAGCAGGCGACATCCACCAGCGTACTAGATCTAATGCTGCATGGCAGATGGCTCTCAGTTCGAGAACCAGCCCATATTGTTCTGTACCTAGCAGGTTAACGGAACCAGAACGAGGTGTAAAGAGTAGGTGGTCACCAATTTGTCGATCAACCCATCTGCATACTAGTTTCGGGGTCTACCGCTCATCAGTACAGATTTGACTGGTCGACAAATTAGAGACCGTCCGTTGGCGGCTTAGAGCCAAAAGTCTACGGAAGAGCGGTGTGTTGTACAGAGCAGGAGCCGGCGACATCCACCAGCTTATTAGATCTAATACTGCATGGCAGATGGCTTTCAGTTCGAGAAGCAGCCCATATTGTCCTGTATCTCGCAGGTTAACGGAACCACAATGAAGTGAAAAGAGTAGATGGTCACTAATTTTTCGATCAACTCATCTGCATACTGGTTTCGGGCTCTGCCCCTCATGAGTACAGCTTTGGCCTTGGCTGGTCGACAAATTGGAGACCATGAGTTCGCGGCTGTGCTGATGAGGGGTACCCCGAGAGTAGTATGTAGATGGGTTGATCGACAAATTAGTGACCACCTTGAATAACATAACCTGAAGTCACACATACCATGGTTACGTTCAGAAAAAGAAGGACTTTTTGTAGAATTTTTATGAGTAATAATATTAACACATGCAGCCCGGGCATATTATTATTATTATTATTATTATCTAGCTGATCCACACTTGATTATTATGATTATACAGTGTGTCCCAAATTGGTCTTCCATGTATTGTGATCTCGGAAACTATAGGAGTTACGAAGTCGGTTAAATAGGGAAAGTTCTAGACAATTATGTTATTAATGTAACGACAAAAGCGAAGTGGCTGTAACCAATCGGTTTTTCGAAAAATTTTGGGAAAACCAAAATGGTGCATTAAAAAAAACTGTTATAAATCCTTTATTTTAACAGATGATCGAAATTTGTAAAAACATTTCTAAAGCAACTTTTTAAGTGGACTATACCTGAAAAGGTACAATTTCGATACAAGGTTTCGGTTTTCTGGAACCATCATCAACTTCTATTTTTCTTACGACGACCATATTGGATTTTTAGACTTGTTTACAGAGGACAAGAAATGCGTTTCAATGATGTATATCAACCCTAGTAAGATTTTATAGTATTTTAAAAAATCAAGAAAAATATAGTTTTTACTAGTAGGCCATGGATTGAACTTGACAGTAATATGTGGTTTTTATCGCGAAAGCTTAAAAGCAATATCACAATGGCTATAGAGATCACAGAAGAATATTGGTGAAAGGTGAAATTGGTGAAGGTAACAGCTGAAAATTGAAAGGAAAAAAAACGAAAAGGAAAGGAAAGTGAGGGAAATTTTGACATGCTGGAATTTCATTTCCAAGAATAACACAGCAATGTTCAAATTTCTACAACTGACTACGAAGGAAAATATGCGAAACGAGGAACGACTGCGTGGTTTAAAACAATTCAAGTCTTAAAGTCTATAAATTGATTAAATTAAAAAAGAAAAATTTCTTACTTCAAGGCCAAGCACCTAAATGGCGAATACACGATAATGGCTCAACTAAAACAATTAATGTTGCAATCGGACATAGAATTTTCCGTTGAAGCCACCGAACGATAAATTGCGATTCGAAAATTATGCTTGCAAGGCTTTTTAAAATCATTCAAAAGACACTCGAAGAAAGCTACCAAAATCGATCTTCTCAGAGTGGTTTAAATGTTATCGCGACCAATTTGAAAACTTTAGATACCGTCAAAATAATTTGGTTAGATGGAAGCGGTACTAACGTTGACGAATCAACATAAGTTACCTCATATTGTGTATTGGTATACATGGCTAACTCAAAAAAAATTCTTTTTCAATTTAGGTACTTGGCCTTGAAGAAAGAAAATCTTTTTAATTTCATAAATTTATAGACTTCAAGACTTGAATTGTTTTAAACTATGCCGGAGTCGTTCCTCGTTCAGGATATTTTCCTTCGTAGTCAGTTTTTGAAATTTGATTGAATTGAATGAAATTATCTTCTTTTGGCTTGGAAATGAAATTCCCGCATGTCAAAATGTCCTTTAATTTAAGTAATTTGCAGCTGCTTCAATTTAATTTTTAAGAACTCTGCATTCAACAAATTTTGCTCTGTGACATCTACAGGCATTGTGATATTGTTTTTAAGCATTCGCGATAATAACAACATATTACTGTCAAGTTCAATCCATGGCCTAGTAGTAAAAACTATATTTTTCTTGATTTTTAAAAATACTATAAAATCTTACTAGGGTTGTTATATTGAAACGCATTTCTTGTCTCCTGTAAACAGGTGTAAAAATCCAATATGGCCGTTATAAGAATAACAGGAATTGATGATGGTTACAGAAAACCGAAACGTTGTATCGAAATGTATTTACAGGTAGTATATTCCACTCAAAAAGTTGCTTCAGAAATGTTTTCACAATATTCGATTATCTTTTAAAATAAAGGATTTATAACAGTTTTTCAAAAATGCACCATTTTGGTTTTCCCAAAATTTCTCAAAAACCCGGTTGGTTACAGCCACCCCGTTTTTGTCATTACGTTACTAACATAATTGTCTAGAATTTTCCCCACTTAACCGAATTCGTAGCTCCTATAGTTTCCGAGATCCCAATACACGGAAGACCAATTTGGGATACACTGTATACTTACAACAGACCCACGAAAAAGAATCAAGAATTAAGAGAGATAGATAAAGAAATCCAATGACTGATATGCTCTGGTTCATTATTATTTTTAATCCAATATTTATCAACAGTAATGATAAGTGCATATAAAATTGTCGAAAATATTGCCTGAAGTTGCCTAAAAAGTACCCTCTCCTCCGGATCGGGCACTTTTTGTCAAATAACAATATTTCTTCAGGACAACAAATCTGAATGCATTTTTTTTTTAATTTTACATGCACGAAACATACTTTTTCTAATTTTGACATATAAAGTGGCACTTTTCAATACTGATGACAGTGACGTAACGTCCTATTTTTCGTAACTAGTTACGAAAAGTAAAATCTTTCGTAACTAGTGATGAAAAATTCGTTTCACCACCAGTGGCAGGTGTCGGTTGTGGCACACCATTGCTACAGTATGTAGTATTAAGTACATACAAAGTGGTTTAAAAGTAAATATTGAAGTTTAAAAATAATAACTCTCTCTCTCTAAGTAGGTATTTGTAGTCAAAATTAGAAAAAATTTTGTATGAAACACGTGACGAAAAGCCTTTTTTGTGTATCTCATTAAAATTGCGGGAACTCGCTGCGCTCGTCCCGCAAACATTCATTCATTACACAAAATCGGACTTTTCGTGACTGGTTACATAAATAGCTATTATAGACAATTTCCTGAAGTTGACGGCCAATTTGATTACAATTGTAACTAAGGATATCCACAATACACACACCAACAGAATGCAATTTTCAGTTAGAAGTGCAATTGTCGCTGTAATTCGGTGACAATTGCACTGCAGCTTTAATGGATGAGGGAAATAGTCACTGCAACAATCTTGCGGTATTGTACTGTAACGAAGTTACTAATTTTCTTTATCAATTCTAGGGAATGACAAATTAATTGTGAGATAAAACTAAACGTGGACTGTATTTCGGAACGTAAATAATCTGGTCTCAAGTTAAACATACGACGTTAACAGTTTTTGGTTAATAGGAGATGCCAATATATAACGTAAAGTATTTTCTGTGAACCTCGTATGAAACTAACACCTTTGATCTCGGGACCTGCACTTGGATCCCAGGGGAGAATCGAAGGGCATTGTTGTTCAGCTATAAAAGACGGCTGCATGACAGTTTTCTGGATTCTGGCTCCGACTCTTAAAGAGTCAAGATCTAAATTTAAAAACCGTAGAAGGGATTCGATCGCCAGCAGTCCTCGAATCAACATCGGAAAAACTACCGAACTAACAAAAGAGCCCCAATTTGAGATCCGAAATTGTAAGCCAAATAATACTGTATACACTCACTTTCATTCACTACTCTGTGCCTTGGTACTCACTGGGCCCCTTTTATATAACTTGGCTTTGGTGTTTACTGAGCCCCCTTTTTCTCTTTCTGGCTTTGGTGTTTACTGGGCCCTTTTTCTCTCTCTGGCTTTGGTGTTTACTGGGCCCTTTTTCCCTTTCTGGCTTTGGTGTTTGCTGGGCCCCTTTTCACTCTCTGGCTTTGGTGTTTACTGAGCCCCTTTTTCTCTTTCTGGCCTTGGTATTTACTGGGCCCCTTTTCACTTTCTGGCTTTGGTGTTTACTGAGCCCCTTTTAGTTTCTTGGCTTTGGTGTTAACTGAGCCCCCTTTGTGTTTTATGCCCTGATGCTTACTGGGCCCCTTCTATTCTTTGGTCTAGGTGTTTACTGGACCTCTTTCTATAAGTCTTTCAAGCCCTGGTGATTATCGAGCCCCACTTTTTTTTATACGAACATTAACCTCAGAGAACATTTACCGACTGCTAAATAACATATCATATTTTACTGAACCCCAAATCTGAACCTCTCGATAAACCGTAGATGTGCCCGTTAATTTCGTTTCATGAACCGCCAGTAGTCGATCTACAAATTACTTCGCTGTTTTAAACGTTTAGTTTCATATTACTCACTGTATTTGGTGATTTTTATTAAATTGGTAATTATTACGTACCACTACTTGCATTATTCTTTTAGGCTCTAAACTCAATAGCGGAAACCCGAATTCTGGAAATTATTTCTCCACTGTCTAAAAGCATACCCGAAAGGCATTTGTGGCCCCTCTACCACTTAAAACCTATAGGGGGTGGCGTCCGAGATATTTTTGGAAATTGCATAGGACGTCAAAATATAACATCTCCAAAGTAACACGGTTACAGTACTGATTAGTACTACAACCAGCTAGGCCATATTGCACAATACTTCTTTTAATTATTTGTTCCTTATGTGGCAACAATAGTTAATATTTGAATTAATAAGAAACGCTGCTGAACCGGCAGAGGTGTTATAATAACCCACTTACAATAGCCTTCGTTCGACGAGTGTTAATACGAAATCCGATGTTATATTACTCAGCGTATACATTTGATTTCAATACAGTTAATTTAGCTTGAATAATAATTGTTCCATTCGCTGATTGTGTGTCATAATTAGAATGAGTGGTTCGTGAAATATTTTAACGACCCACGTATTTCTGCTCTAATCATTGAACCTTCGTTGAACCTTCACAAACTGATCATCATTTCCCACCACAACGGCCTTAATTATTACCGAAAAAGAACCAGGTATTTTCTTTCATAAAGTGAACCGCTAATTCCTCCATTGATGTAGGTGTAGCGGCAATAAAATTTCAAAGAGTTCGAGTGTATTTCCGGCATTTGGAAATTATCCAAGTCGAGTGTTGCCTCGGTTTAAAGTTCTTTGTTGGGTTCTTGTACGCTCCCAGGGTCAACAGGGACGTGCCAACGACTGGGTAATGAAATTAATTGCAAGTCTTTTTTTTACCATTTAATTACTCGAGAATTTATTGCCGGTGAAAGAGAAAGAAGAAACGGTCGTATTCGGTTATATGAGTGAGAGCAGTGTGATTTGCGTATACGTACATATCTGTGAATTATTACAGGTTCTGCGTGGCGAATTTTAATAACCGATAATAATCGCATACGGCAGTCAAGCATTAGCATTACAGTAAACATGAGAGTAATGGCCCGATTCCGATGACCAATTCCAGATTTCCCTTTGGCAACTGGCTGTGCTATGCATCAATTTCGACGTTATTGGATATTAATTGGGGTGTAAAGGACATCCGAATTAATGTAGTTACTGCCTACAATGATTAGGTACCCTTCACTGGATCAACTTAAAGCAAATTTAATGGTTTCAGTGTCAGTCAAGTTTTACGTTTAAGAGAGAATGTGCAACCCAACATTTACTCTTTGAAGGTTTTAGCTACCTAGAGGAGCCAATTTTAGCTAATAGACTTGCTCTTTGATGGATATCGCTTAATTGATGTTCCTTTTAGTGAACGGTTCAATTAACATTCAGCTAAGGGTCAAGGATTTTAACATCAAAAGATGCATATCTCTTAAGACACTAGATAAAGTGGATACCAAATAGTTCACTCTATCGAATACTGAATAAAGTGTTGTAAACAAAAATCATGCCACCAAAATACGACTTTCAAATAAATGCAAACTTAAAACAACGAAATCACAGATCGTAAAGATTTGATGTTACCCATTGTACTAACCTGTATATTTAATTAAATCAGGGCGTTACGTGATACCAGATGAACACGATAAGTTTCACTTTATTCAGTTTATTAACACAGTCGACTGGGCACAATGCCAAAACAATGTGGCTTATCTGCATGCAATCTAATAAGTACACAAATTTTTGGTTTGCTTTTTTGAAAGATTTTTGATGGTGACATTAATGTGACTGTTTAATCAAATAGAAAAATATTCCTAAACATGCTTATATGTTACTCTGTTAGCCTATTGAATGCTTAATGACTGTTGCACATAATAGCAACGAATTCAGAGACAACAAGCATTTTAAGCACACTTTTTTCCCTTTTTGCCTAACATAAGAGAAACTCGTTCAATATATCGCCGAAATAAATATTTGAATAGTCAAAAACATGTCAGTTTTAGAGAATATGAAATGGCAACGTGCACCAAACGTGCGTTAAGGATTTCTAACGTACGGCTATGTTTTAGTATAATTTTTGTTGCTACTATCTCCTACTGTTATGCATGTTCGCTTTCCTAAGTGGTCCTGGAATACTGCTATTTTCACATCACCTTCATAAGAACATTGAAAAGTATTTTTGTGGAAAAATTAGGAGTTGGCTCTTAAGTCATATCCTGAAGTTCTTTGCGGTTCCTCAATCCAATCTTGAATTTTATCTTAACCTATTTCACAAGAGATGTGAGAAGTTACACCCTAGCCCTAGGCAGATGATAAAAGTTTCAGTTTGAGATGTGTAGTGTCCAACATCATGTAGGTACGTTCGTACAGTAAACATCAAGAAACATGACGACAATCTGAATTGAAAGAAAATTAAGATGTTGGCAACATCTAAGCAGTGACTGTGTTGACGATGGACAAACCCCCAATAATGATAAATTATATCTCCGAATCATTAGAAGTGTCATATGATAAAGAATCTCTCTCATTCTAGGGAGATTCAGTCAAATCAAATCAAACTTAAATCTCAGATCCAAGAAGGAATAGCTAAACCTGTTTTGTAAATGTCATTTACACTTTTTAGTCTGTTTGGAAATTCTCTAAGCTAGTTTCCACATTGTGCCAAATCGTGCCGAAACCTGTTTGTCTTTAATGGGTAGTAATAAACAAATTCAAACCTGGAGATCATCTCTATAAATGACGGTTTATCGGTTTTTTTGGACCAAGCAGGATAAAGGAGATGTTCCAAGATATGTCAAGATATGCAGAAGCAACGGCTGAGTAATAAAGCCTTCCATAAGCATATGGTCATCCTCAGTAATTCCAGTCTACAGGAAATTCACCCAAAAAAATAGACATCCTCCTCGAATAAGAGTTGACAAATCGTTTACCATTTTTTGGTGGATTTTGTAATGCTTTAACCACATTTGAGTTGACTTAAATAGAGCTGCAAGACCCTACCTGGATTGAAGCTGGAAAATATGTTTGGTACACCTAGATGATTGCTTCTTATTTTAAAAGTTAGTTATTTTAACTTCAGGCTGAAGAAGTTTAGACTATAAAAGCTTTGGTGCTCCAACCTTAAATCGAATCCAACGAAGTGCAAGCAATAGATAGAATGTGTGAGTCATGAAATGTCTATAAAAATATTGAAGACATTAAAAAAACTTCAATTTTTGCTATTACCTGAAAGCAAACACCAGATGGAAAGATTTATTGTTTTATGCTCCCACTGCAGATCATTTATACAAGGCTTCACCTGCATATATGACTTTTTGGATGAGCTGAGGTGTATCGAGTTTCCAGAAGAAAGTGAAGAAGAAGCCGAAATTTATGTCATAATGAGGCAGATGACTCTCTTTCGTTACAGATTCAAATTCGAAATCTCGAAACAAAATTCTTTACCTAGGCATTGCGTACTATATTTCATGTTCAAATCGTAAAAAAAAACTTTTTTTATATTACTTTCTTCGTTTTGGTTTTTTTTGTTGTTTTTGGTTTTTATGTTTTATCTTTTCTTGTCTTCTCCCTTTCTTGACGAGTCAGTTCTTAGGCTATATATAGCCATGGCACCTGTTGTAAGTCAAGTGAAAAACAGTTTTTTGGCAACTAATCATGGCCATTGTACCAAAACCAGATGGCCGATAGAGAATTTTGGTCAAAAGTGCAAAACTATCAACTTCTTCTCCACTTACCGCTAAACCTAGAGTATTTTTTTTACGTTTTGAAATATTTACCGTACTTTCAAGCCATGAAATCGTGACAGAATCCCATCAGAATCAACGCCAATCGGAATTAAACTCAATGTTGAAATGCAGTTTGAATAGACTCTATGATCCAATCTACTTTCAGATATTTCTAGCGTTCAGGACATCAATTCGTCAAACTACTGATTATTAATAAGAAATTATAACATTGTCTGGGTCAGAAGGGCTCTGATGCAATTACCATATCCAGGTATAGCTTACCGTTGGTTTTTCTGATTGTTTTACTGGAAATGCTTTCGGCCCACAACTATAGGGAATTTGATAAGCTTCTGGGGCTGACAAAAGGTCTATTTTCTCTTTGGAATTCAGCAGATTTTGTTAAGTTGTGTGTGTTTGCTTAGATACCGTGCTTAAAATCATGGGTCTCTAGAATTTGTCGTTACTTTGCAACCGCTCTATCTAAAGGCCTCCCTCTAGATATTTTCGTTCTTTTTCGGCTCATAAGAATAGTAATTTAAGAATCATTCTTTTCTTGCCAGAGTAAGGGTTTACTTGCTTATTAGACATTTTTTCGTTTTTTTACCGAAAGAAATTTTTTTTATCCGAATCTTTACTTTGGTTCCTTCACACTAGCAGGGGTTCCCATTGCTACGCAGACACTTTGCTCGTACAAGCTTTCTCTTCAGTGATGATAGTGGAAGCTACCAATTATTTCCATTGCTCAATACCTCTGCGATGAGAGATATTGAGCAATGATATATAGAGAAATGAGAAATTTCCATAGATACATAGAGAGATGAGATATATAGAGAATTTTACTTTATTTAATTATTTTAAGGACATGAGGGTAATCGGGTAATCACCACACTCTGAAGGGTTACATTTTTTTAACAATGTTACGAATGTTGACCGTAGCCAATCTGATGGTATTTTACCGAAGTTACATATTTTATTGAATAGTGATATTATCAAGTCTAGGCTTTTGCTTTTGTTTCCTGAGATTACTTTAAGTATTTTGACGTTGATTTTGTCAAGAGCGGTAGCTTTTCCATTTTTTTGTGCTTGTATTGCGTGAACGACTTCTGGTTTGGTTATTTTCGGAAGTTTTTCATTGATCTTATTATCTATGGGTGGTGGAACACAAGGTCTATCGTCATCGAAAAGTATTTGTACACACTGTTCAGCGAGGGTTAAATATTACGTCATAAATTGTGACGTCATACAAGAAAACACGTCTGTCTCTGATAAAATGTCAGTTGAACAAAATGTCAAGTTGACACGAGCAGGTATTAGTTTAGCAGCAGCAGATAAGGAATATCCGCAGCAGCTTTACCATAGACACCTGCTATGATTCACCCGGTCATGAAATATCTTTAAAAATATTGAAGACCTTAAAAAAACTTCAATTTTTGCTATTACCTGAAAGCAAACACCAGATGGAAAGATTTATTGTTTTGTGCTCCCACTGCAGATCATTTATACAAGGCTTCACCTGCATATATGACTTTTTGGATGAGCTGAGGTGTATCGAGTTTCCAGAAGAAAGTGAAGAAGAAGCCGAAATTTATGTCATAATGAGGCAGATGACTCTCTTTCGTTACAGATTCAAATTCGAAATCTCGAAACAAAATTCTTTACCTAGGCATTGCGTACTATATTTCATGTTCAAATCGTAAAAAAAAACTTTTTTTTATATTACTTTCTTCGTTTTGGTTTTTTTTTTGTTGTTTTTGGTTTTTATGTTTTATCTTTTCTTGTCTTCTCCCTTTCTCGACGAGTAAATTGAGTACATAATCTAACTAAGTGTGGGCAATTTTTTTAAGACACTAACCGCAGTTTTTTTATATCTCTGTCGCAGCACCGTTCTTCTCATTTTTTCTTTAGTTGATTCAGTCAAACACCTCGCTAATTTTTATTAAAGTTTTACTCATTTCCACAGAAGCGGATCTAGCCTTTAGGTGACACCAGGGGAAGATATTTTTGTGGACCAGTAGGTGGTTGTTCAAGAACAGGGGCTTCTTTTCAACAATTCATAGTTTCTTCGGGACGTATGTTGATGGAATTTCTTCCGCCGCTTCATCGATTGTAACTCCTTGTTTCTCGACTATCTTGGAAATTTTCTCCAGTTTTTCTTCACACAATGGCTTCTTCTACATGATCTCTTAAAAGCGGTTCTTTCGTCTCTATACTTAGTTCTACAACAGCTGGACTCGGATTTCTAAATTTTGACGACATTTTGGTATTAGGCGTCAAACTGACTTGACTGAGTCAAGCTGTTGGTTTTAATAATAATAAGAACTAATAATACGCCTGTTTTTTTGCGAACTTTTTCTAATGAAATGAGATCAGTAATGTGACGTCATATTGATACCTCGCTGAGCAGAGTATATGTACTCTTTCCATCTCGTAAGTTTGTCTTCTGTCTCCAGGATTATTTCGTTATTACTGTTTCTTAAAATCGTTCCTTGCCGCTTTTTGTGTCTGCCTGTCATTTCTGCAGTCTCTGCAGTTGTTCAATTTCTTGACATTTTCTTGACATCCAATTTTCCTTGGCTTTCTGCATTTTTTCTGATGGTTTTATTGAGATGTTTTTCTAATCAACTAATAATTCGTCTGTTTTTTTCCAATGCCCTTTTAATGAAATGAGATGAAGAATGTGACGTATTACTGAAGTCTCTTTAGGGGGTGAAGACTCGCCGAATAGAAAGTACTTGCCAAGACAAAGATAAAA
The DNA here is from genome assembly GCA_951812265.1 of Taphrorychus bicolor. NCBI lineage: Eukaryota > Metazoa > Arthropoda > Insecta > Coleoptera > Curculionidae > Taphrorychus > Taphrorychus bicolor. Next base: position 29,990,913 of record OX638297.1, read on the forward strand.
TGTCGGAGTGTCTTTTTAACAAAAGAATTCCGTCATCGATATGGTTTTGGTAACAAGTTTTATAGCCGTGTTGGAGTCTAGGAATACAAAGTTAGTTAATAATGATCCCACATTAAGCATCATGGAGATAATAGAGAAAAACAAACGACAGGATCATAGAAGACGTAAGGAAGGGCCGCATTACTGCTAAAAAAAAGGTAACAAAAAATTGTAAAGAAGTACCTGCAAAACATGGTATTATTGGCTAGTGAGCGTGGTAATTGATTCTCTTAAATACAACAACACTTTAGCGAATTGCTAACCAAAGCGAAAATTAAATTAAGTAAAACCCGCGGTGCGACCGGCCGACGCTCTGAAACAGCAATTTACATTTCAAATTCAAAATGAAAACTGCTCTACAAAAAGTGAGCTTTAAGCTTAATTTGCTAATATCACAGCAAAACCACGCAGAGCCCCTGTGTTTCCATAGGGGCCAAACTAATTAACGTCCTTTTGGGGTATAACAAAGTGGGCATTATTTCTGCTTGATGGTGATGGACTTTGATGTTAGAGTAAATTATTTAAGGTATGAGGCTTTGTAGCTGGTGTATTAGCGAAGAAGTCATTTAGCAAAACTCTTTACGATACACCCTTTTACTAATTTAACACAACATGATAAGCCGTCACTTTTAGGTTTAAACCTTTCAAGTTCTTATTTGTTAAGCCTGAAACGCCCAATATTCAAGTCATGTAAAAATAAGTTAAGATTTAACGTGAAAAGATTATATGGCCACTTTTTCTTCATTAGTTGGACATACTCGCCTTCACTTTTTAGCAAGGCCGAGAAAAAGAAGCGCCAAGAAGCTGCATACTACAACATCTTCACTTTTCATTTCAAACATCGACCGCATATACATACAAGCGCACAAAGCAAAACTGTTGGCTTAAATAATAACCGGTCTTCAAATTCAGGCAGTTTAGTTAACCGGCTTTTTTATGATGCCCCAATTAGGCTGCAAATAATTTTAATGATTGTTGTAAGCTTGTCTCGTATAATCGCAACTTTGTTAAGTACTACGTTTTCAAGACAACCTGAAACGAAATGTCCAGTTCTCTAATCAACTTAAAAATCTTCGGCTTAATCAAGAATGTTTTCGTAGATCAACTGGCAAAAACAAAAAATTATAAGTCTTAGTTATAGTTTAATTGAAGTTAATCCGAGTTAGATCTCCCATACAAACGTGGTAAATCATTAATTCGTTTTGTAATGGTAATGGCTAATGGCTCGTCGTATTAAATAATACGCGTTTCGGATTCTACTTCCATGTTAGGAGAAGGCTTACTCACCTAATTCGTGTTCTGGCCACCACAGTGTCCGGCTAATGGCCTTCTCACGCTTTTGAATAAGAAAAAAATTAGATGTGGCGCCTTCAATTTGCCTTTTGAATAATTATGAACAATCGGTTCATAAAATATCTTCAAAACGACTATTTTATAAATCTTCGCATCGTTACTTAAAAGGCTAAAATATTTTAATTTCTTTTAAAGCACTTGAAATTGGTCATTAAAGAACTGACGCAGTAATTTTCCAAGAAAACTTGGAAAACTGAGCTTACACAATAAATTAGTTAGCAGTAGCTTACAGGTCGTAAAAATTATTTAATTAGTAAAACTTTTTTAGTTTAATCAATTTGTAGTTTCACAATCTTTTACTATAATATTTCTAGGTAGAATAAAAAGGTATTCATCCGGCTAATAGTTATACTAATTTAACTGCGATATTTTATATCGCTTCTCTCAACGTTTGATATTTTCTATTACACAAGGGCAGCCACTTTCCACTACTGGATTTAGTTCCTTACACTAGAATAGAAGAACCTTTTGATTTTTCAGTTTAAATCGCATTTTAGAATACAGAAGCCATGATGCGGTGTCCCCCGGTAACCAAATTACGTATATCAAACGTATAAAAAACGTCATTGACTGACTAGAGACGAGAAAGTTTTTTTTGCAGGCAAAAGTGTTTTTTTTTGTAGGCTAAATCAGAAAAATCAAAATTGATTTTTTTTATATATGAAGGAGCACTCTGAATTCTGATGCATAAAATATTATTAAAACTGAAAGACAAATACAAAAATAAGAAAATATACAAGGTTTTATTGAAAAAAATTAGGTTTATGCCAAAAATTTCACTTTGGCTTTAGTATGAAGCTCTTTTTCCTAGAATGTGCAGAGCCGGCAATATGTAGCGTCTAAATAGAGATAAGACAACCTGTGTTTAAAAATATATAAAAGAGATAAAATCTAAACTGTCTTTCGGGCTTTGAAGCCGTGGTCTAATTGAATTTCTCGTGACGTTACGTCTACAGCTGAGGAGACATTATCAAAGGCGATGAGGCAATGGGCGAAGTGATCTCCCGTGCTTCCCGACGTTGACTGATTCGACTGTGGTGAGCTCCGTGGTATTTATTCCTACTGGCGCGCTGCAGTGGAGGGACTGGGAGGTAGTGGTGGCGCAGAGTTTCGACGCACTTGAAGTATGTCGTAGAATTCGCTTCCAGTCTGCATTTAGAAACGTAATTTCCTCCTTTCTGTTGAAATTGTTGTCGTGTTTAAAGATCTCAATGGCCTCTCTCGTTAGTCTCGGTTATAAACGCTCGTGATCTAGTAGCTCTGCTACTGCTGACCTTTCTGTTTGTACCAACCTACAACTGCTCTTGTGCTCCGCAATACTCGTGTTGACACTGCATTTTGTGGTGCAGAGCATGCTCTCAGAAGGTCACGACAACCTTTTCAACGAGGTAGATATCTTATATCAATCGCAGCGTTTCTATCCGAGACCAAAGAGAGGCCATTGAGATCTTTAAACACGACAACAATTTCAACAGAAAGGAGGAAATTACGTTTCGAAATGCAGACTGGAAGCGAGTTCTGCGACATAGTTCAAGTGCGCTGAAACTCCACTCCACCACCACCCCCACTACCTACGGTTTTACGGACAAATTTTGAACCATTGTATATAGTCATAAATCCTCTGTGAGGCAAGTTAACCGGTTTTTTTAAGTTGAACTTGTCTTTCTTTGTTTAAGACCTGGTGTCTATTTGCTTCAATCAACCAAGTGATTTTTTAGTGGATTTTATGATTAGGCTTTGTAATATTATCAATATAGTTACAAAAAAAAGTTTCCTAGTGACTATTTTTTGCTACTTAATAAGTTTCATATTCTTCTTTTTCTGATGCTATATCAAATTTTCCTGACGATAGCAGTTACTTAGAGCATTTCCCTGCACTGCGTAGTCAATTCCAATTTCAAATGTTCTTCAGTCAACCCATCTGCTTACTTCCATTTCCTCTAGGGCACTCAATTTTACAATTCATTATAAGCTGAAGGATTCTGTATTGGTCTTCTCCAAGAACATTCCCCAGGTACTATATATTTCTTACCTTAATACTTTTTTCTAATTTTGACATATAAAGTGGCACTTTTCAATACTGATGACAGTGACGTAACGTCCTACTTTTCGTAACTAGTTACGAAAAGTAAAATCTTTCGTAACTAGTGATGAAAAGGTGGTGTCACCACCAGTTGCAGGTTTCGGCCGTTGCTATAGTTTTACGGTATTAAGTAGATACAAAGTGGTTTAAAAGTAAATATTGAAGTTTAATAATAATAATTCTCTCTCTAAGTAGGTATTTGTAGTCAAAATTAGAAAAAATCTTGTATGAAACACGTGACGAAAAACCTTTTTTGTGTATCTCATTCAAATTGCGGAAACTCGCTGCGCTCGTCCCGCAAACATTCATTCGTTACACAAAATCGGACTTTTCGTAACTGGTTACATAAATAGCTATTAAATCTGTTTCAACCCTCAGCATTGTTGTTCAGGGTAATCAGGGCTACCTTCCAAGCAGCCACATGTTGAACGCTTCCAAGCGATTGATCTTAGTAGCCTCTAGAGTCTAAGTCTCGTCATCTTCCATACAGCAACACAGATCAAATATAACAGTTGATCACTCTTTGATATCAGTTTAGGTTTAAATTGTCATTACAATAGAACGATTTTATTTCCAGAAGCGTGGTACGACACTGCCACCTAGACTATAAGGCCGTGAAGCAGAATCTGTGACGTCACAGGCGTGGTCCAAGGTCACCATTTGAAATGTGTGGATATCATATGATTTCGTGTATATTTTTCGTGATTTTACTGTGATTTTTCGGTTTTTTATTGCGAAATTTGTTTTTATGAACATTACTGGACTTTACGAAACGTATTAAAGTTTGGGTTATATTCGAAACTATGCAATTTAGTGTTTAATATAAGGTACCGGTCTATGTGCCGAGGTGCAGCACAAACTTGAAGAATGGACCTAAAAAATCGGTTTTTCAGTTTCCCAGGGATGAAGATTTAAGAGAAAAATAGACTAGAGCCATTAAAAGAGAAGATTTCGTGTCTGGAGAACATAGTAGGGTACATTTATACAGAAATAATAGCGACAAGAATTTTAGAAAAAGTTCAGTTATCCCTCAGATTTCATTTATAAACAAGGCCTGGATTCTTCAGAAACTTGTTTTATGTATATGGGGTGTATTTTCGCAAGGATGAAGTAGAGAGAAAGTCTATTTTTTATAATGAAGAAACAAGTCAGACTTTGGAAACCCCTTTGGACATTCCAAAATTGATCTGTGGTAAGAACTTATTACGCACGCAAAAATTATAGTCTCCATTTAGCTATTAAATCTCTGAGTAGAAACATAGCCCTGGAAGGGATACTTTTATTTATTTTTGAGAAATGAACTTGTACCATACCAGTCATATTCCTAGGAAAAGCAGAGCAAGAGAGAGAGAGCATTCATTCATATTTTTGTTAAGTCTTTTTTACAGTCTCAAGCTGCAGTGGCCTAGGCTGTGGCTTCGGCTGTGGCTATACAGCTATTGCTACTTAATATCGTATACTTAAAATATACTCTGTATTATTGAGCGACTACTGTTGCTTTGAATACATTGTTATATAAACTATACATTTTAAATAAAAGAAGTACGTTTCTTGAATTAACTGTTTTATTTTTCATTGAAAGAGCCAAATATTGTAATAATCAAAACATGTTTTATTTGTGTGGGTTTATCCAACTTCTTAGTTGTAGTCATAATTGTATTCTCAATTTTCACCCATTACAACCCATGTAAACAACATATTCGTGGCAAGGCTTGTTATATGGGTCGTTATGGATGAAAATTAGGAATATGATTACGACTATGACTAATAATAAGGTGAAAAACCTGGGATTTAATGCAATGAAAAGTTGTTGGCAATTTAATCAATATCACCTATAAATAAAAAAAAAATTACTTCCTGCAGATTACAACATTTTGAAATTTCTACACATCATATATAGCCTGGATACCCCCCCCCCCCCCAGGAGGGCCTGGATCGCACAAGATGACCGTGATATGATCATATATCGATGACTTGATCATATAGTTTGCCTTATCTGTTTCTTATAATACCTAAATAGTTTATCCTTAGCTTGGAGCATAGCGAGTAAACAAGTAACAGTTAAATCGTTTTTAGTATAACTATAAGCAGTAAGATCATATAATTTATTGTATCTTTTAATTTGATTACTTCCACTTTAATATTTCTGACTGGTGGTGACTTTTCGTAAATTGTTTGTCTCTGGTCTAATGGGTTCGTCCTTATACCTTGACAGTTGCGTGACTTATGGCAAGTGACAACAATCATTTTTGTCGTTTGGTATTTTTTTTTGAATACGAACTTTTCCTAAAACCTAAAGGCATGGAAGAATGCCTTTTTGCCTTCCTGACTTCCAGCAGAAAATTTAAGTGCACCAGATAAAAATAGTAGTCAAGGTCGTGGATAACCCGCCCATGACGGCTTAAAGCCCGAAATGGCAGGCCACACCAGCTCCTACATCAACATGCTTCTGTTGATGTAGAAGCTGGTTTCCTTGGCCCTGATGCAACTAGCTAACCTTGTCGTTAAGCAAATTCCTATGTCACCACCACTAGAAAAAAGGAGTAGATTATGTAAGTTTAATTTCACATCTTTTTTTCATGTTATTCAATTTGGTCATCAAAGTCAATAGTTTTTAATGAACTAAATTTAAGTCCAAAGTAACTATTTAATCTAAAGTAAACCTAAACTAAACCACTGTAAATGTAAATAATTTTTATAATATCTAAATAGAGTTTACATTTTGTTATTGGATAAAGCCGCATTTTTATTTGTCCCAAGCGCTAAGTAGTATTTACTCCAGGTTTCTGTATTTTACTGGATAAAACCAAATACAGTGGCGCTCAATAGCAATATCTACTCGCCTCCGACTAACCTGCACCCAGCTCTCCAACCCTTTGGACTGCCGTTTGCATTGTGACTTGCTCAAAGGATATGACCAATCAAATATTCATCACACCATCTTGTAAAGCTTGTTTGAAAATTGTATCTTAGAAGATGTTGAATTATAAAGAAGACAGAATGTATCGTTATCTGACACTTCATTGAAAGTCAATCAGTTTTCCATCGATTCGAATCACTGCTTTCGGTTTCCAATAGAAGTTTTCTATGATATGCAGGTCTCTATCGTTGACTCTTAATATTCTTAATGTGTTTAGAACCCTATCAAAAGTTTTTCCATAATCGATGAAAGCTACTGGCGACTCGGTTGAAGAAGTATATTTACCACAAAACGGGCTCTCACTGGGGCCAAGTGTATTTCTAAAGCCTGGGTCTTATCTAAAGTCATCTTCGTATCGATTTCTCAACCTTTCGTGTAATATGCGGAGAGAACTTTCAATGTGTGACTCATCGGACTAATCACTATGTATTCATTCATAACACCTCTTTGCCCGCTGTTTCTTCGGGAGTACTACCAGAACAGTCCTCGCCATTCCTCAGTCATTTCAGCAATGGTATCCACATCGTTCAAAACTTAGAGCGATAATGTAATCCTGAATGTTGTCTCGTTGCTCTCTTATTCTTGGTTGATTTCGTGGTAGTAATTTTAAGATTTCTGGGCCTTCAGTTTGATTTACACTATCCTGTATGCTTGACTAGTCGCGTCGTCTTGTTTCAAGAATCTCCCGTTTATCAATAATACCTTCCTTTCTGTCTTCTAGAATTTTAGTGGTTTTCTTATTATATATGTTAGACTCATACGCCGAATTCGCCAATTCGCCGAAATAAATGTTCAGTTCGCGAAATGATCAAAGCCAAATGATCGATTGCCGAAAATTGATCCTATTTCGGAATCTACTTAAACTGATTTACACATTTCGCGAACTGAGCTCTCCGGAGTTGCTCAAATGCCGAATATGAATGTATTTCGGCAGATTATCATTTTTAGTTTAGCATTTCGCCTATTGTGCAATTTAGAGATGAACCGAACTAACCTGAACAAACATGAGCTAACTGAACAAAAATCTCTCTTACAGTTGTCTCAAAGTGAATTTTTAACTGCAGAAGATGTTCCATCAACGTCATTTCCAATGAGACAGATTGCTGCTAAGGAAACTAGGTCCAAGCAAAGATTTATAAGATGTGATTGCAAGAAACAATGCCAAAATAAAAAGTGTAAGTGTGTTGCAAGCAAGATCAAATGTAACAGCAAGTCTCATGGTAGTTCTTCTTGTTGTAATAAGTAGATAGTATTAATAACTATTTGAATAATAATGAGTTGTTTCTGCAAAATAAATGTTGTTCCCCTTGATAAATGGCATTTTTTAAAAACCAAAATATTGTAATCGGCGTCTCAGCATTTCTAAATTGCACAATCGGCGAATTGCTAAACTAAAAATGATAATCTGCCGAAATACATTCATATTTGGCATTTAAGCAACTCCGGATGGCTCAGTTCGCGAAATGTGTAAATCAGTTTAAGCAGATTTCGAAATAGGATCAATTTTCGGCAATCGATCATTTGGCTTTGATCATTTCGCGAACTGAATATTTGTTTCGGCGAATGAGCGAATTCGGCATATGAGTCTAACATATATATTCGCGAACTTTTATGCACACACAACTCATTTCTCAACATCTATCGGTCATGCACTTCTCCTTGGCCGCTCCTATCTTTTGTTTCATTTATCATTGTTTTCATTGTTTTCCTCTGTTCTTGCACTGCCTCATTTGTTCTTTAAGGTCTAGTATTTGCTCACTCATCTATTGTTGTTTCTTGTGTCCATCTGTCACTCGATGTTCTTCTAATATCTTGGTTATATATTCGCGCTTGGTTATATATTCAAGATTTTTTGAAACTCTTCTTTGTCCTCGTTTCTTTCAAGTAATTGTCAACGCCTTTTTCAATTTTACTTTTGTTAACGTCTATTCTATCTCCATCTAAATACTTCTTTTGTTGGTGTTTCTTCTCTATCTATTTTAACTTGACTCTTATGTCGGCAATCAAAGGGTTGTGGTATAATATCCGCGACAGCGTATGTTGTGACTCTGTGGACGGAATCCACATCCATCTGATATTTTACTATATTTGCTAGATTATTGGCATATTGCGATAAACCCCTAATCCAGAACATGTATACTCGGCACTCTCAGAGGCTTAAATTTTTCTCTGATTTTTAGGACGATTAATAAAAGTTATAGAATCATGTCGTTAGAAACAAAGACAAGACAGATATATTATCTATTCACAACAGTTTGGCATCTCATTAGCTTAGGAAATTTGACTTTGACATTGTTTGTCTTCTTGATTGCTAATCTTCTTGTTCTTTCTAACATTCCATAGCTCTTAAGATGCCAAAAAAAGCCTGAATCGGATATATCAACAAGGTCAGGCGTATATACCCTGAGTTGTGTTGATAAACATCTTAAATGTTACACAACATGCAAATATACAGGTGTGCGAATCATTTAGGGACATACACTTATTTTTTTTTCGCTTAGGCACTGTTGAGGTTCCACTACCCGAGTGTGAAAAAGGGAAAAGATTCGATCTGTTGATAAATCTGGAAATTGATAAATCAAGAAAGAGTTCAAAACCTAATTTTTTGTAATTGGCGGGACTCCGATGACGTTTTCAACTGATGAAATCCTGTCTTATAAATAAATAAACAAGATTCTCCGTGCAAATTACTCGACACAATTTAATCCTTAACGAGCCTTTTTTAACTGTTTTGTATGTAACTAAGCTACGTCTAGTACGTTCTAATCTAAGCCCGACTCCAAGTCAACAAAAATCAGACATAAAAAATCTCTCGAGAGACATCAGAGAGTGATGAAGAAATTGGTGTGAACCGATATGTTTGACATGACAATTAGCAAAAGTGCTAATTCATGATCACGATGACTGATGATTCTCCAGAGCTTTTCTTTGAAAGCATTATAATAAAGTAAAAAATCAACTGACAAAGCACTTGAATCGTTGAACCAAATAGACATCACATTTTAAACAAGAAAGTTAAATTTTAAACAAAGGTTCAGAACAATGTTCAGCAGTTGGTTTAAAAGTTGGCCCTTAAATGTTAGATCTGGACTACCCAGGCCGTTGGATTAGAAGAGGTGTTAAACTATCTGTTAAATCATCGTGTAGAACACCTCTAAATATGTTCCTACTATACTTAAAAATTTTATAAAAAAAGGCTGGCCAATTGCTTTGCAATACTCGATTTTTGTACAAAGTTTGAGAGAGCATAACACTTAAATGGACCAACGGATTTCTTCGAACGAAGTGAACTTCAGTAGACCTCTCTTTTCTCTAATTTATGTATTATGTTTAAAGAAAGTAAGTTGTAAGTTATTCAAGTAAAATTAGACGGCATGGAAAATAAGGTGATGTAATTTTACTTACGCTTTTCGATTGCACAACTTTCAGAAAAAAAGTCAAAACTGGTTTTTTCTTACATATATATTTGCATACAACTGCTTTTTTGCAACAATTTCAAATGTTATTGTTGTAAAATGGACTTATTTAGAAAAATCGTTACACTTCTTAGGTATAACAAGATATCGGTGGAAACCCTATTTAATTTCACTTGAATTACTCACCTTCTTTAGGCATAAGATGTAAATTAGTTCAAGGACTCGGGTGTACTCGAATTCGTTTCGATCAAAGAAATCCAATTGGTCCGTTTTAGAGTTATGCTCTCTCAAACTTGGTGCAAAAATCGAGTGTTGCAAAGCAATTGGCCAGCAGTTTAGATTAGAAATGTTTTCAGAGATCTTGAAAGGGAAACTATTTTACGCGGTCAAGTTTTTACACCTTATTAGGTTTAGAGAAAAGAAGGCATAGCTTTTTATTTGAAAGTCCAAAGTTAATTTCCTACAACCTTGAAAACATAGTCAAGTCAAAAACCAACCTACAACACCGTTTTATTTGCCCCTCTTGACACTTCCTCTCTGAATTTTTCATAGAATATGTCGTTTTCGAAATGTATCACTTACCACTCTTGTGGTCCCTTTTATTGAACAACCTTCTGGCTGCTTTGGAACTATGGGGAGTCGAAGTCCAAGCATAGGCGGACGACATCGTTATCCTTATGAAAAACCTCCCAGACCAAAAAATCTTCAGCACGTTGCAAGAGGTGCTGGATGTTGAACACAGCTGGTGTTCAAAGGAGATCCTAGCAATAAACCGTAGGAAAATGGTGATTGTGCCATTTACCTGAAAGAAGAGGGTGGACTTCTGGACCCGCCATCTTTGTTCGGGACGATAATCCCTTTTACCAACGAACTAAAATTTCTAGGAGTCATCCTGGACAAATCACTCACATAAACTCACATGTGACTCGTACCGTTAGGAGGGTGCAGCTCTCCCTTTGTTCATGCAAGAACCTGTGAGGCAAATCATGGGGGATGGGGCCCCCAACAAACCATGTGGCTATACGTGACGGTAATAAGACCGATAATCACGTATGGGGCCATAGTTTGGTATCGAAAGAGCAGACAGAGCTCCATCAAAGCTAAACTGTCCTCTTTGTCAAAGACAAATATGTCTCTCCATCCCGGGAGCAATGAGAACGACGGCCACTGCAGCCATGGAGCGCAGGCTTGACCAGCTTCCACTTCCAATACTCCTGGAACGAGAGGCAATGAAGGCGACATACCGGCTGCAACATTTAGCAACGCACATAGCAGCGCAGCGAGTCGATGGTGAGACTAACAATGCCCAGGCTGGCTTGGAAGGGCTTGCGGTATTGAACATGATCTCCTACCTAATGGCATCAAAACGTACATTAGACACTCGCTAGGTCTTCAGGGTTCCCTCACGAGTAGATTGCAACAAGTATCCGCTACACGGACAGATCCAAAACCGACGAGAGGCCTGGCTCCGGAGAGTACGGGAGATCGGAATGCATCTGCATAACAGAGAGCCTGGGCCGATTTACCACAGTGTTTCAGGCAGAGATACAAGCCATTGAATTGTGTGCCCTACATCTATTAGAGGAGGGAGGGCACAACAGATTAATGAAGATCTACTCGGATAGTCGGCCAGCGCTTCTAGGGCTTATATTTTTGCGCTGCAATTCCAAAGCTGTTTAGAACTGCCACAGGACACTGAACACCCTGTCACAGGAGAACAGCTTCACACTGGTATGGATCCCGGGCCATAGTGGGCACGAAAGCAATGAGAGGGCCGACTCTCTAGCTAGGAAGGCGCTGCTCTGCGTTCGTAGGCCGGAGCCGACACTGGGAGACCCATACTCTCTGGTCAAGAGAAGAACAAAAAAGACACACACAACAACAAAGAAATCCAGAAATGGAGCAATGTCAAGTCCTAGGACTGGTGGGAGAACCTACCCGGACTATCACACTTACAGGGAAGGCAAAAGCCCAAACATCTCTCAGACTAAATAGGAGGTAAATCAGAATGGCCCGTGCTCTGTAGACAGGACATAGCCACCTAAGATTTCACATGCACAGACTCGTACTGTCCGAAGAGATGGAGTGTCGGCTTTGCTTGGAGGACGACGAGACGGTCGAGCACAAGTCCTATGTGACTGAGCGGGTATTACGAGATCGTGATACTCACTGTTCGGAAACACGATCATTGAACCTCAAGATGCAAAGACAGTGTCACCCGAGAGACTCATCAGTTTCGTTGAGGATCTGGGCATAATGGGTGGCAATTAGTGGAGCTAGCAGGGGCAACTTGATGGCAACACTTCGAGTTAGCCACAATAGACCGCAGATTGTATTGAATACAATACAATACATAACAATGTATCACTTTCTGAATTTAAATCTCAAGTTAATTTCTAAACTTAAAGACTAACATCAATACCAAACAAAAATAACCTTCAAATCAAAAAAATCTAAACTTTTGAAAGTAATTGCACTGCGATACCTTTCAGGCATTTCGATTTACAAGAATTTTTTGAACACTTTGTAGGATTAGGTTTTAAGTTGCTTAGAGTTAAATTAAAACGGTAGTGTTTAATTCCTAAAAAAATAATTTCTGGCTCAACTGGAAAAGAGGGGTTAATCGATTACCTTGACAAACAACGAAAAAAAAATCCGGAAAGCGAGAAAAAACGACTTTTGAGGCGCAATTCCATTAAAAACGAATTTTGTGACCCAAATAGAGGCAAAGTGCGTTCGATAAAAGCAAACCCCGTGGGACGTAGATGTCGGTTCATTTGTTTGTTTTGAGATAACCAGGACACGCTTCGATATCGGGAAGGTAATTTGGCGATCACTAGCCCTGTTGCCAACCAATGTTTATTGAAAATACCCTAATAATTTTAGGGATTTGTATCAGTCAGTACCTTAAATTTTCTATTACAGTTTTGCTATAATGCAAACACATTAATTACTAAACTATGATAAAAAGTCAACACAATTCCTCGTTGGCTGTATTTTGCCACACCCTGTTGCACAATTTAACGTACAGGGCACACAATGTGGCATAATGGCAAATGCGTGCGAACCACGAAGTCATTGAACTGAATATTTGCAGGATAAACATTGCTTCAGTAGATCGATATTCCCTGTAGATTCAATCGGCGCTGAGAGCTGACACTAATTCATTACAGAGAAGTTCTATGTTCTTTGACCAAAACCATCATGAAGTTCTAAGGTATGTTCAATTTCCATGCGGAGACTTTAATATTTAATTATAGCGTAACACAGGTCTAAAACAACTTTCGCTCTTTAAATCTCTTAATTACCGTGACCTTCCCTCATTTTGAGCGACTTTTAGAAGCTTTTTGCTGTAATTCCGGTGTTGGGTAAATTAAGCTTTAGCGAAATACTCGAGGGGCTGGTTTTTGTAGCTGAATTCTCTATTTCCGTTTTTCAACTTCCGTACTTACATGAGCCATCGAGATGGGTTAACGAGATGTGAGGATTCCTCGCATTATTCAATTTTCAAGTTGTGACTCAATATTGAAATTTTCTGAAAGGAACATTATAAACGCGAACGTAGGTTTAATCTAATATCTCGTTTTTCAAAGGAACTGCGTTTTGCAGAAAAATTGTAATAATAATACTCATATATAGCGAACTTGTTATGTAAACTTACAAACTATTTTCAAGAATAAATATTTGACTATATATTTGTTCACTGAAGGCTGAAAGGTGTAGTAGCACCAATCATGGCTTCCTAGTTATCGCCGTGGGGAGATAAGTAAATTTTTCGATGATTTAGTCGAGTGGAAGAAGTCTTAATATAATGAATGTTAACATAAAAAAAAATAAATGTTACCTATAAGAAAATCCCAAAAAAGTAGTTATTTTGTAAAAGAAGTGGTTAACGTCTTTTTAACCTAATGGCTCTTTTAAGTGTTACTAAACAAAAACAGCTGTCTTATTAAAAATATACATATTATTAACAATATATAAGGTGTTTCCAGAGTTAAAAATTTCAGCGCCCAAAACAGATTTTTTTCGGCAAAATAAAGAAGTAAAGAAAATTTAGTATTTTTTGTAGCTTGAAATGATTTAGCCGATTTGAATGGAACATGAAGCGACAAGGTCACTTTATCAGAAGCAAATGTAGCCTAAAAGTGGCCTCGTGGCAAGATATCATTGTGGGCCCCGCAAGTGGATGTGCAAGGACATGTACTTCTTGTGTATCGATTATTAGACAACTGGGAATTTACAATCTAAAGTGTTTTCCGGGCTTTGAAGCCGTGGTCCAATGGAATTTCTTTTCGCAGGATTCTGGATCGGCAGCCTACTGGAAAAGAACACTGTTAAAACTGTCTTTAAACTCACTCGTACAGTCCAACAGAGCTTGAGATCGGCCAAAGACCGCGGAGATCCCCTATCGGCACTCGGAGTTTACCAAGTTTACCGTTTACCGAGGCACCACAAAACGCAGTGTTAATTCGAGGATTACGGAACACAAAGAGGAGTTGCAGAACACACAAAAGTCAGCAGTAGCAGAGCACGGTCTCTCAACGAGGTGGATACCTTATATCAATCGCAGCGTTTTCTATCCGAGACTAACAAGAGAGGCCATTAAGAGCTTTAAATACGACAACAATTTCAACAGGAAGGAGGAAATTACGTTTCTAAATGCAGACTGGAAGCGAATTTTACGACATACTTTAAATACCACGGAGCTCACCACATTCGAATCAGTCAAGGTCCTGAAGCGAGGGAGATCACTTCGCCCATTGTCTCATCGCTTTTGATAATGCCTGTCGCAGCAGTAGACAAAACGTCAGGAAGAAATTCCATTGAACCACGGCTTCAAAGCTTGGGAAATACTTTAGATTGTATTTTGACCGGACGTGAAAGCCTTCACAGTGTTATATCTTCTTGTTTCTCCACCATCTACAAATTTTTGACGGGTTTTTCGTGGCAGTGGTTTCTCCTACAGGCTACATTGGAAGCAGTTCTTCAATTAGTTCTAGAACTTCTTCCAGTTTCGGAATATGACCTGTCTTCTCTTTAATGATGACTTTTTAATATTAATTATATTTCAACTACATGCGCTTCTCCAGGTTTGCGTGCTTTCTTTAATAAAACTGTTTCAGCTCTATTTCTTGTCGCTCCGCTGGTTGTTCTTCTTTGGTACAACTTACCCTTTCGGAATTTATTTCTTTCTTCTTCTTAGGTTTATATTTAAAAACTGCCCGGAGAGTTTCTTTTTCTTGTGGTTTCGTCCTTTAGAGTGACGTACCCTTTCGGTAAACGCACCTTCCTTTAGAGCTCCTTTTTTCCTTTTATTTAAGTCATCATCGATAGTGAACGAAATATCTCGTAGTCTGGTTTTGGTACCTAAAGTTTCTTTTGTTTCCACAGGTTTCGCTGGATGGGCGATCTTAACCACATCTTCTTCCTCTTGAGATTTCTTTACCAGTTTAAACTTGAATTCCTCGGGTATGGACTTCCTGGAACTTTCTTTGTTACTTCTTCTTCGGTGTCTTCTTCCCGAGACTATAAAGCACCCTTTTCGATTATTTTTTCGTCTGTTTTAGGTATCGGATTTCTCTGTTTTTTTTTTCTAGCAATTTTCTCTTTTTTTTTTCTTTAGAGGATTTTTCGCTCTACAGGACTAGAAGATTTATATATCTCCCTTTCAATGTCTTCATAGGGAAATTAAAATGGTTTGAAATCTGCCCTTAACGCGGGCCTTCGGTTCCTTTCCACTTTCCATCTGTTCTTTTCCAGCATAATGGCCATCCGTATCAACCTATTCCTCCCTGTTCCCATTCCTTCAGAGATTCGTTTCAGAGTTTCGAGTTTCTCCAATTCAGCAGTTTTTTCATTAGGCTTAGCGAATACCTGAACACACCAGAGATTCTTTCTGCATCGGTTTCTGGTGTCTTTGGATTATCAATTTCATGTCTGCCATTTTCACTACCTCGAGAGTAAGATTTAACACCTCAGCTTTTTGAGTTTTGACCTCAACAATTGTTAGGTTACTGAAAGGGGTACTGGTTTCGCTTTTTTTGGTTTCTTGAGCGGTTTTCTAAACTCATCGTCTTTTTCCAACTTTTCCAGCTCCTCATCCTTAGACACAAGATAAGCGTCCTTGGAATTCAAGGTTGCAGTCTCTTCAATGTTGCCAGACAATAAATCATTGGTCTTTGCTCTTAAGAACCGTTTTCTAGTTTTCTAAGGTATTTATAATATAGATACAAAACCTGGGCAATTCTGCGCTCATAAGTCTCTAACTCTCAAACCGAAAGCTACAGGTTTCTTTGTCTTTAGGATTCTTTGGTACTTCTTTCTTCTTATTTTTATCGTCAAAAGTTACCGTATGCCGAGGTACTGGTGCATCCATGGGTTTAACAAGGTTTTCCAAACAGTTTTAGCTCAAGCTTTTGCTGCTCCTTTTCAGGTTTGGGTTTCTGTTTGTATTTGCGAATAACTTCGAGATGCTTCTCATTTTCAGTTTTCTTAGGTTTTTCGGTAGCTTTAACTTATTAGCACCAAATAAAATGTTAGAAAAAAACATAAAACCGCGTTTTTGAATGGCATCTCTCATATCAAGAACCAAAGAATTTACAAGCGTTTAAACATTGTACTTTTGTATGATGGAGGTAGACAATGCCAAATAACAGTAAGAAAAGAAAATTAAAAAATTACATACCACAAAAGGCCCAAGCTAAGGAACCTGAAAAAATAAAGAAATTATAGAAACACAAATTAAAAATATTTTTTAATTTTGAGCCAAAACAATCTAAGAATTTTAAGAACTTTGCTAAAAGAGTTTTTATTTCTAACCAAAATTTTTTCAATAACAATCGATTTTCACCTTGTTGGTTCATCAAAAGATTAAAATCAATTTACATTATAATTCTAGTTTATTCTTTTAAAAGCATCAATTTACATCAATAAAAAAATTATTACAAAAGAATATTGCAGGAAACGGGACAAAAAATACGAATAGATAATGATGAACTATAAAAGACAAAAAAAATAAAATTTTAAATGGAAAGAGTCCGAAAGACACCGAAAAAAAGTTTTCTATATGCAGAAATTAGACAAAAATTGTCCAAACTAGACATTTAGAACCAGAAACGAATATAAAATATTTCTATTTTATGACAAAATCATGTAAAAACTTTCAAAACTTTGCAAAAAAGCTCTTTTTGGACCAAAATTTCTTAACTAGGAATCGACATTTGACTCGTGTAGAAGTATAAGTTTTATTCGTCGTAAAAGTTTTATTCGGGCAAGAATCGTATAAAAAAAAAATTAAAAATCAGGAATAAAATCGTTTAAAACACAGTTTTGAGCCAACATTGTCTCATTGCAAATCAATATACCCTACAAGTGTTCACTCGTTGGAACCTTTAAAGGATGAAACCAAATGAAAAGTACAATTCAGTGAAATTCAGCGAAGTCAATGAAAATAGAATAAAGAACAAAACGTTGAAAGAAGCATGATAAAAACATAATAGAAATATAAAAAATAAGAAGCAATGAGGAAGCAAAACTTGAAAAAGAAGACGGTATGAAAGAGAAAAGAGTAGAAGAAGGCAAACAACTCCAAAGCACAGTAAATTTTGTTGGTTGCTTAGCGAAAGAAAAAATATCAAAATTGCTGGAATTTTTCGATGAAGGACTGTCGCACCAACGAGAAGAGACAAGGTTGTAATAGAACAATGAGTGCCTAAAAAAATAACAAGGCGATAAATAGGAAAAAAACTGAAATTGTTACTCTATAGAGGTCAAAGTAAAAAACCCTAACGGTAAGGTTTCCAAGAGCTTAGAATTTTCTCCCGAAGAAGTTCCTGAGCAAATATAAGAGACCATCTTGGTTGAGAAAAGTGTTCCTATGAGAGCAATTAAAAAGAAAAGGAAAAAGGAAGTCAACGAAGAACGCGCACAAGTTGTTACAGTAGAGGAGGCTGAAGGAAACTGAATGAAGGAAAATCTGAAAAATAGGCATATCAAATTCAAGAATCACCCGATGGCTTTTAAGAAAAAACAGATTTTGAACACGAACCTACGAAGCAACTTGTAATTATTAAAAAGAAAAAGAGTGTCAATTAAAGAGGAGAAAACTAAATTTTGTGAGTGTAGATAAAGAAGGCATAAAACCTCAATCCATGGTGACTGTGGAAGAGTGTCATTTTATACTATTTAAAAGCTACCAGAAGAAGTACTAGAGACTATAGTTCTAGACGATGGTATTCAAAAAAAAACAGTCGTCAAAAAAAAGAAGAATAGAAAAGAAGGAAAAAACTGAAATTGTTACTGTTGAAGAGGAGAGTAAGTCACTAGAAACTGAGTGAACTTCCGCTCTCACTTTGAGCCTTCAGACTATCGTCCATGCCTATTTAAAAGAAATATTAGTACGCACTCAGGACACAACTGAGAGCATTGTCGACTATTACCCATTCACTAATTTTTGTCGTCTAGTTACCTTTGAAACCTTCATTTTTTTATACCCATCTCCTTTTAGCACATGTTGAGAAGATACGATAAAAATGTCAAAATCAAATTTCCAACGCCTACTTGACGACAATAATAAGTGAATGGTTTATACGGGGTGTTCATTATAAAAATTCATCTAGTTGGGTGTGAAATGTCAAAAGAAAAGGATGGAGAAACAAAAGTGCATATATTTTGATTATGTCATCTTTTTCTGTCAAAACTTCATAGCCTGCTAGATGAAGTTTTATAATGAACACCCCGTACTTGACCTCCATGCAGTCACTTTTCAGGAGTTATGATGGTTTATCAGAGACAGCACAGCTGAACATCTTGATTCGCAATCTGGCCCCCTTTTACTCCACTTAATAACCTGAGGTTGATACACTAGAAGAGGTTGAGGAAGAGTGTCTTAACCTTGAGACTAAAAAGTATCGGTCTGACAGTCATGTCCCTCCAAGTCGAAAAAAACAGCAGTTTGTGGAGCCTGATTTTGCCTTGGTGGCTGTATCCCCAAAACCATCTAATTCTACCCAATCTGATAGTAATATTCATGCCAATCCCGGTGATTCGAATAAGACTAAAGCCATGACATGCTTGAAGTGTCAAAAAATCTGGCCACCTTAATAGAGATTGCCCTAATTCCAGAAAGACTCATTGCTATAGATGTAGTTCCCCTAATGTGACAGTGCCTAACTATCCTAAATGCTCAAAGTCGAAAAATGAATTTGTCTGTAAAAAAAGGAAAAAAAAAATTGAATAATTAAAAAAAAATAACAAAGATAAATTATTTGCCAAATCACTAGAGCGATCAAAAAATCACTAAATCTTGTGAAATCTCACCAGACCTGAAGAGACCTAGCAACAATGATATACCATTTGTTGTTAAGAAATGGGAAATCTGCCACCTGAGAAATAATCTCATCCGAGAATATAATATAGAAAGAGATTGTAAGAAAGATCATCTAAACAAGGAGTATTCATTTGAAAACGTCATATAGTTGGCTGTGAAATGTCAAAAGAAAATGATAAAGGTAACAAAAGTCCATTTACTACTTCATTATATCTTTCTTTTATGTCAAAATTTCATATCCTGCTAGATGACGTTTTCTAATTTCTCTAGTTCCTGAACTTGTCCGAATAAAGCAATATTAATGTTTCTCGCATTAATAAGTATCTTGATATCAAGCGTAAGCAAACCATCTACTATCTTAACAATGAACAACTGTCTTTGGCTGCGGGTTAGTTAGCAGCATATTGAAATAGTGGTAAAAAGGATATAAATTTAATTTTATAAAAAAACCAACACTTGCTATAAAATTTATCAAGGTAAAAGCTTAATGAACCTGAAAACAATTAATTAAATATGTAAGTAAGCACTCCACCTTGAAGCGGGTGTATCCATATTTCTAGGAAGCGGAAGGACGGAGCACACCGGTAATTATTTAGAGAAGCGCTGCCTGCATTTATGGGGCTTATGTTTGGAACGTCCTTACTCAAGCGGCTTTTGTTATAAATATCTGGTGTTAGCTTTAACATTTTATAATGTGCTTCCTGAGATACCCAAAACTTCGCGAAAACAAATAGTCTTCTTTAAGAAAGTTTTGTTTTAATACCTAACTTGTACGTTTCTCTCAGTTTAATGTTTCTTTGATTCGAAGCCTTCGAACTTCTTCCGTAAAATTTTGCATTCAAAGTGGTAAAGTGCCGGCAAATTAAACTCTTTATTAAATCTTCAGAATAAACTCTTGGATAACTTTATATCTTGATGTTGTTATGAAAAAAATAATCTCGTATTAAATTATCTTAAATATTATGCTTGTTTTAATGTTAAAATTTTCTTAAAAGTGGTCACTTTCAAACATAAAATTTCTTTTGAATCATTTAAGAAATAATTATAATCAAAAAAACATCTATGTAGACGTTTTCCGAGCAAGCAATTTAAGATTATTTTAATTTGCTATTTTTCAAAAATGTTAGCGATGACCCGCAATAAAAAAAATTCTTAATTACAAAAAGTTTTTACTTATTTACTGTCTGTGTCCAAATTTAAAAGATCGTCAGCATACAGGAGTATAAAAATTTTCGACTTGCTTCAACCTCCACATAGTTTTACTATTATTAACGTTTTGACCAGGTAAAGACAAAAATCTTCACCCGTGACATCACCACATAAAAATGCACTCTAACAGTCGATTTGATACACTACGCCATTTTCACCTGTAGTTTAGAAAGTATCATTTGTATTTTAGAACTGTCACTTGGATTTCAGAATATATCACTTGTATTTCAGAAGAGTGATTTTGATTTTAGAAATCGTCAATTGTATTTCAGAATAGACACTTGTATTTCAGAAAACTACACTTGAATTTCAAAACAATCATTTAGATTTTAGAATCTAATAGTATTTCAGAAGGCGTCACTTGTAGTTTAGAAGAACTTTTCTGAAATACATGAGACGCTTCTAAATTCCAAATAATACTTTCTAAAATTCAACTGACTATTCTGAAATACAAGTGATGATTTTTGGAATACTAGTGATATATCTGAAATCCAAGTGACATTTTCTAAAATACAAATAATACTTTCTAAACTACATGTGAAAATGGTGTAGAAATTCCAATTCATTTGCTTTCAAACACAGGTTTTCCCAATGGCCACGGCATTTCCAAATCTGTGTATTTTTTTTAACTTCACTAACTTAATCAACTACCATATACTTATCAGCATCTCTGGCAGATATAGCTTCTTCCAGAGTCCATGGCTCTTCAGCCTCTGTAAACATAAAATTATGAAATAGTCCTTTAACCGACCGGGTTTCTCACCTCCCTTCCTCTTCTACTCATCTCTACAGGTTCAGTTTTACTCAGTTTTACCAAGAGTTTCACCTACTGATATTTCCGGATCTTCAGATTCATCCGATATTATACTTTTCTCAAAAGTATTGTTGAGTTTTATCTGCAGTTCTGGCGGATCCTTCAGCTGTTCTTCCCTCTCTTAAGTTCCAGCAACCAACAGGATAACTTTCTCCTTAGGAGGATGTAATGAATTAGGTAAATCATGAGGTAAGAAGCACAAATTGGTGTAAACCTCATCTTGATTTGTAACAGAAAAGAATACTGTGTTTTCTTTACTCTTACTAATATACCCATACTACTTTTTAGGTCCGATCTTACCCTTTTCCCTTTGGGTATATGGCAACCTCAAAGTCTTTCAAGAAAGAAATATTAAAATTTCTACCCTCACCCACTCGGTGGTAGTACAAAACCCACTGTATTAACAGCTATGACCCAGAAGATTTTATCCAATTCTCGGTTATACAATAGTAATGCTTTCACTTTCTACTAATATTCTGTTTTCGAAGTCTACGCATCCATTTTGTCCTCATCGAAAGACCTCATGTAGATCTCGTTTGTTTTCAAAGTTTTAAGATTATTTCTAGTTTCGATCTCCAACATCTTGATAAGCCGCACAAAATTAATCCTTTGTATTCAGATTTATTTTTAAGGAAAAACACTACGCTATAACAAAATAAATTATTTTTAAATATTAAAAAATATTTAGCTGAGGATTGCTATAATTTTTTTTTCTCAAAATGTCCACGTGAATCAGAATAAACCAGTTCTCCAATTCTAGTTGCCACGGACTGACCTTCAGTTAATGATAACTTGTGTTGTTTTTCTATAACACAGACCTTACAAAACCACTGACTGTCTTCCTTAACAACAATCTATTTTTTTTTAAAGGGCCATTTTCACTTTTGGTTTTTGTTGAATATTACATTGAGCAACATTTGGGTTAATAAAAATAGACTTGTACAACATTTAAAAAACTCACATTTTCTTCCTGCCACAGATCGAACCCTTTCTTGTTCAGAATTTCACTTTTACTGCAATCACTTTCCGACTGCTTTTTCCATGTAAGATTCACCAGTCCAGGCTTCCACCTTCACTTTTCCAATGGCTGAAACTTTTAATACGGTATTGCCATCTCCTGTCGTGTACAATTCCCTGCCAAAGCCACACTTTGTAATTCATCATTTGGAGTAAAAAAGGCATTTGACGAACCTCCATTTCGACTTTCGTTGTTCATTTGGGAACATTGTTGCCGTCAGATGCAGTATAGTAGGTTTAAAAAAAGAGTGGAGTACATATACTCAACAGCGGAGTAGTTTGAAAAATGTTTATCATTTTGAGGACACCAATGCTAATGCTAACAAGAGTATATCTCGCTCTTTCGGTTGCTGCCAGGGAATTGTGTAGTTCTCTTTCTTCTCGAGCTAAGCCCAAATCCCCAAGCACTCCCAAGTTTTTTAGGTTCCTTTTTGAACTAAAATTATCAAAAAAAAATTGGTTTTTGACACACAGTTGTACAAGTTGTATTTCAGGCCAAAACCGTAAAAAATCCATAATCATTAATTTGAAAAACGCATGAGTTGGACCAAAACTGTCTCAAATTAATTTACATTAGAATTACAGTTTATTCTTTAAAAAAGTTCAATTTTGTGGCAATTTTTTTTTTCAAATTTAAAAATTTGTAAATCTTCAATAAGATTTACGAATTTACGATTTAAGAATCATCGAGTAACGATGAAGACTAGTCTAACAAGTTTCTCTCCAATAAAATGAGTACTTTGTAGAAGGAAATCGATCTTCGATATTGGAAACAAAATTCGATTTTCGTTCACATTAAATCGATTCAAAATTTCTTGGTAAAAATAATCAATCTTCGATAAATGTTAATTCGAATCGTACATCCCTAATGCGACCACAACGTTTGCAACTAGGTTGTAGCGAAACTTAAGTTAGATCAAAACAAATCAAGTGGTGTTTTATGTTGAATCTATAAGCTCGGTGGGAATTATTCTTTAAAATAACGCAGTTCTTGTAGTTTTAAAGACCACACACATGGATATTCGGACAATCAATATAGTTTCACCACCAAACCAAACTTAAACTGAAGTTTATCCAGATCACAGACACTGACAATACTTAACGCCTTGTGTATAATATAGGTAGAGAGTAGAGTAATCTCAGTGCCGTCACAACGGTTAAACCACACTGACAGGGCGATGCTTCATTCACCGAAAAGGCGTCCGGTTAAGTCTTTCATTGTCAATGACCAATGCCGCCCATTAGTACCATGATGGAACGTCTCATACTTTCATAGAGTGTCAAATTTCCAAGCTTCAAGTGATTTTAATACATTTTTATTTTTAACTCGGAATTTAACTAAATTCCAATTCTAAAGTCGCAATTTAACTAATTTGTGACTTTAAACTCGGAGTTTAGGTTAGTTTCGTTCGAGTTATTCAATATTTAACTAAATTCAGATTTTAGACTGCGAGTTTAACTGGATTCTGATTTCAAACTTTTTGATGATTTAATGTTTTTGAACTCGGAATTTAACTAAATATCAACTTTAAAGTCACAATTTAACTAATTTCTGACTTTAAACACATAACTTAGCGAAATTTCGACTTTAAACTCGCAGTTCAACCCAATTCGGAATTTAATTAATTTCCAATTATAGACTGCAAATTTAAGCAAATACCATCTCTAAAGTCGGAATTTAACTGAATTTTGACTTTGAACTCAAAATTTTACTAAATTTTGACATATATGGAATTTAACTAAATTCGGATTTTCTAACCGTGGAAAAACGAAACTTAATCAAGTTTCGATGTTGTACCAGAAATTTAAATAAATTCCGACTTACACGGAGTTTAATCAAATTTTGATTTTTAACTCGGAATTTAATTAAATTTCAACTCTAAAGTCGTAATTTAACTAATTTCTGACTTTAACCTCGGAGTTTAACCAAATTCGATATTTAACTAAATTCCGATTTTAGACTGGGAGTTCAACTGGATTCTGATTTCAAACTTGGAATTTAACTAAATATTAACTTTAAAGTCGCAATTTAATTAATTTCTGATTTTAAACACATAACTTAAGAAATTTCGACTTTAAACTCGGAGCTTAACTCAATTGGGAATTTAATTAAATTCCAATTTTAGACTGCAAATTTAAGTAAATACCGACACTAAAGTTGGAATTTAACTGAATTTTGATTTTAAACTCAAAATTTTACTAGATTCTGACATATATGGAATTTAACTAAACTCGGATTTTTCAAACGTGGAAAACCGAAATTTAATCAAATTTCGATGATGTACAAGAAATTTAAATAAAATTCCGATATGTCGCAATTTAACTAATTTCTGACTTTAAACTCGGAGTTTAACCAAATTCGATATTTAACTAAATTCCGATTTCACACGCGAGTTCAACTGGATTCTGATTTCAAACTTGGAATTTAAGTAAATTCCGATTTTGAACTCGAAATTTAATTAAATATTAACTTTAAAGTCGCAATTTAACTAATTTCTGACTTTAAACACATAACTTAACGAAATTTCGACTTTAACCTCGCAGTTTAACCCAATTCGGAATTTAATTAATTTCCACTTATAGACTGCAAATTTAAGTAAATACAGTCTCTAAAGTCGGAATTTAACTGAATTTTGACTTTGAACTCAAAATTTTACTAAATTTTGACATATATGGAATTTAACTAAATTCGGATTTTTTAAACGTGGAATAACGAAACTTAATCAAGTTTCGATGTTGTACAAGAAATTTAAATAAATTCCGACTTACACGGAGTTTAATCAAATTTTGATTTTTAACTCGGAATTTAATTAAATTTCAACTCTAAAGTCGTAATTTAACTAATTTCTGACTTTAAACTCGGAGTTTAACCAAATTCGATATTTAACTAAATTCCGATTTTAGACTGGGAGTTCAACTGGATTCTGATTTCAAACTTGGAATTTAACTAAATATTAACTTAAAAGTCGCAATTTAATTAATTTCTGATTTTAAACACATAAGTTAAGAAATTTCGACTTTAAACTCGGAGTTTAACTCAATTGGGAATTTAATTAAATTCCAATTTTAGACTGCAAATTTAAGTAAATACCGACTCTAAAGTCGGAATTTAACTGAATTTTGGTTTTAAACTCAAAATTTTACTAAATTCTGACATATATGGAATTTAACTAAACTCGGATTTTTCAAACGTGGAAAACCGAAATTTAATCAAATTTCGATGTTGTACAAGAAATTTAAATAAAATTCCGATATGTCGCAATTTAACTAATTTCTGACTTTAAACTCGGAGTTTAACCAAATTCGATATTTAACTAAATTCCGATTTTAGACTGGGAGTTCAACTGGATTCTGATTTCAAACTTGGAATTTCACTAAATATTAACTTTAAAGTCGCAATTTAATTAATTTCTGATTTTAAATACATAAGTTAAGAAATTTCGACTTTAAACTCGGAGTTTAACTCAATTGGGAATTTAATTAAATTCCAATTTTAGACTGCAAATTTAAGTAAATACCGACTCTAAAGTCGGAATTTAACTGAATTTTGATTTTAAACTCAAAATTTTACTAAATTCTGACATATATGGAATTTAACTAAACTCGGATTTTTCAAACGTGGAAAACCGAAATTTAATCAAATTTCGATGTTGTACAAGAAATTTAAATAAAATTCCGATATGTCGCAATTTAACTAATTTCTGACTTTAAACTCGGAGTTTAACCAAATTCGATATTTAACTAAATTCCGATTTCACACGTGAGTTCAACTGGATTCTGAGTTCAAACTTGGAATTTAAGAAATTCCGATTTTGAACTCGAAATTTAATTAAATATTAACTTTAAAGTCGCAATTTAACTAATTTCTGACTTTAAACACATAACTTAACGAAATTTCGACTTTAACCTCGCAGTTTAACCCAATTCGGAATTTAATTAATTTCCAATTATAGACTGCAAATTTAAGCAAATACCGTCTCTAAAGTCGGAATTTAACTGAATTTTGACTTTGAACTCAAAATTTTACTAAATTCTGACATATATGGAATTTAACTAAATTCGGATTTTTTAAACGTGGAAAAACAAAATTTAATCAAGTTTCGATGTTGTACAAGAAATTTAAATAAATTCCGACTTACACGGTGTTTAATCAAATTTTGATTTTAACTCGGAATTTAATTAAATTTCAACTCTAAAGTCGCAATTTAACTAATTTTTGACTTTAAACTCGGAGTTTAACCAAATTCGACATTTTAACTAAATTCCGATTTTAGACTGGGAGTTCAACTGGGTTCTGATTTCAAACTTGGAATTTAACGAAATATTAACTTTAAAGTCGCAATTTAACTAATTTCTAACTTTAAACACATAACTTAATGAAATTTCGACTTTAAACTCGGAGTTTAACTGAATTCGGAATTTAATTAATTTCCAATTATAGACTGCAAATTTAAGTAAATACCGTTTCTAAAGTCGGAATTTAACAGAATTTTAATTTTGAACTCAAAATTTTACTAAATTCTGACATATATGGAATTTAACTAAATTCGGATTTTTTAAACGTGGAAAAACGAAATTTAATCAAATTTCGATGTTGTACAAGAAGTTTAAATAAATTCCGACTTACACGGAGTTTAATCAAATTTTGATTTTAACTCGGAATTTAATTAAATTTCAACTCTAAAGTCGCAATTTAACTCGGAGTTTAGTCTTCTGACTTTAAACTCGGAGTTTAACCAAATTCGATATTTAACTAAATTCCGATTTTAGACTGGGAGTTCAACTGGATTCTGATTTCAAACTTGGAATTTAACTAAATATTAACTTTAAAGTCGCAATTTAATTAATTTCTGATTTTAAACACATAACTTAAGAAATTTCGACTTTAAACTCGGAGTTTAACTCAATTGGGAATTTAATTAAATTCCAATTTTAGACTGCAAATTTAAGTAAATACCGACTCTAAAGTCGGAATTTAACTGAATTTTGATTTTAAACTCAAAATTTTACTAAATTCTGACTTATGTGGAATTTAACTAAACTCGGATTTTTCAAACGTGGAAAACCGAAATTTAATCAAATTTCGATGTTCTACAAGAAATTTAAATAAAATTCCGATATGTCGGAATTTAACTAATTTCTGACTTTAAACTCGGAGTTTAACCAAATTCGATATTTAACTAAATTCCGATTTCACACGCGAGTTTAACTCGATTCTGATTTCAAACTTGGAATTTAAGTAAATTCCGATTTTGAACTCGAAATTTAATTAAATATTAACTTTAAAGTCGCAATTTAACTAATTTCTGACTTTAAACACATAACTTAACGAAATTTCGACTTTAACCTCGCAGTTTAACCCAATTCGGAATTTAATTAATTTCCAATTATAGACTGCAAATTTAAGTAAATACCGTCTCTAAAGTCGGAATTTAACTGAATTTTGACTTTGAACTCAAAATTTTACTAAATTTTGACATATATGGAATTTAACTAAATTCGGATTTTTTAAACGTGGAAAAACGAAACTTAATCAAGTTTCGATGTTGTACAAGAAATTTAAATAAATTCCGACTTACACGGAGTTTAATCAAATTTTGATTTTTAACTCGGAATTTAATTAAATTTCAACTCTAAAGTCGTAATTTAACTAATTTCTGACTTTAAACTCGGAGTTTAACCAAATTCGATATTTAACTAAATTCCGATTTTAGACTGGGAGTTCAACTGGATTCTGGTTTCAAACTTGGAATTTAACTAAATATTAACTTTAAAGTCGCAATTTAATTAATTTCTGATTTTAAACACATAAGTTAAGAAATTTCGACTTAAAACTCGGAGTTTAACTCAATTGGGAATTTAATTAAATTCCAATTTTAGACTGCAAATTTAAGTAAATACCGACTCTAAAGTCGGAATTTAACTGAATTGTGATTTTAAACTCAAAATTTTACTAAATTCTGACATATATGGAATTTAACTAAACTCGGATTTTTCAAACGTGGAAAACCGAAATTTAATCAAATTTCGATATTGTACAAGAAATTTAAATAAAATTCCGATATGTCGCAATTTAACTAATTTCTGACTTTAAACTCGGAGTTTAACCAAATTCGATATTTAACTAAATTCCGATTTCACACGCGAGTTCAACTGGATTCTGATTTCAAACTTGGAATTTAAGTAAATTCCGATTTTGAACTCGAAATTTAATTAAATATTAACTTTAAAGTCGCAATTTAACTAATTTCTGACTTTAAACAGTTTAACCCAATTCGGAATTTAATTAATTTCCAATTATAGACTGCAAATTTAAGCAAATACCGTCTCTAAAGTCGGAATTTAACTGAATTTTGACTTTGAACTCAAAATTTTACTAAATTTTGACATATATGGAATTTAACTAAATTCGGATTTTCTAACCGTGGAAAAACGAAACTTAATCAAGTTTCGATGTTGTACCAGAAATTTAAATAAATTCCGACTTACACGGAGTTTAATCAAATTCCGATTTTGAACTCGAAATTTAATTAAATATTAACTTTAAAGTCGCAATTTAACTAATTTCTGACTTTAAACACATAACTTAGCGAAATTTCGACTTTAAACTCGGAGTTTAACCAAATTCGATATTTAACTAAATTCCGATTTTAGACTGGGAGTTCAACTGGATTCTGATTTCAAACTTGGAATTTAAGTAAATTCCGATTTTGAACTCGAAATTTAATTAAATATTAACTTTAAAGTCGCAATTTAACTAATTTCTGACTTTAAACACATAACTTAACGAAATTTCGACTTTAACCTCGCAGTTTAACCCAATTCGGAATTTAATTAATTTCCAATTATAGACTGCAAATTTAAGCAAATACCGTCTCTAAAGTCGGAATTTAACTGAATTTTGACTTTGAACTCAAAATTTTACTAAATTTTGACATATATGGAAGTTAACTAAATTCGGATTTTCTAACCGTGGAAAAACGAAACTTAATCAAGTTTCGATGTTGTACCAGAAATTTAAATAAATTCCGACTTACACGGAATTTAATCAAATTTTGATTTTTAACTCGGAATTTAATTAAATTTCAACTCTAAAGTCGTAATTTAACTAATTTCTGACTTTAACCTCGGAGTTTAACCAAATTCGATATTTAACTAAATTCCGATTTTAGACTGGGAGTTCAACTGGATTCTGATTTCAAACTTGGAATTTAACTAAATATTAACTTTAAAGTCGCAATTTAATTAATTTCTGATTTTAAACACATAACTTAAGAAATTTCGACTTTAAACTCGGAGCTTAACTCAATTGGGAATTTAATTAAATTCCAATTTTAGACTGCAAATTTAAGTAAATACCGACACTAAAGTTGGAATTTAACTGAATTTTTATTTTAAACTCAAAATTTTACTAAATTCTGACATATATGGAATTTAACTAAACTCGGATTTTTCAAACGTGGAAAACCGAAATTTAATCAAATTTCGATGTTGTACAAGAAATTTAAATAAAATTCCGATATGTCGCAATATAACTAATTTCTGACTTTAAACTCGGAATTTAACCAAATTCGATATTTAACTAAATTCCGATTTTAGACTGGGAGTTCAACTGGATTCTGATTTCAAACTTGGAATTTAACTAAATATTAACTTTAAAGTCGCAATTTAATTAATTTCTGATTTTAAACACATAACTTAAGAAATTTCGACTTTAACCTCGCAGTTTAACCCAATTCGGAATTTAATTAATTTCCAATTATAGACTGCAAATTTAAGTAAATACAGTCTCTAAAGTCGGAATTTAACTGAATTTTGACTTTGAACTCAAAATTTTACTAAATTTTGACATATATGGAATTTAACTAAATTCGGATTTTTTAAACGTGGAAAAACGAAACTTAATCAAGTTTCGATGATGTACAAGAAATTTAAATAAATTCCGACTTACACGGAGTTTAATCAAATTTTGATTTTTAACTCGGAATTTAATTAAATTTCAACTCTAAAGTCGTAATTTAACTAATTTCTGACTTTAAACTCGGAGTTTAACCAAATTCGATATTTAACTAAATTCCGATTTTAGACTGGGAGTTCAACTGGATTCTGATTTCAAACTTGGAATTTAACTAAATATTAACTTTAAAGTCGCAATTTAATTAATTTCTGATTTTAAACACATAACTTAAGAAATTTCGACTTTAAACTCGGAGTTTAACTCAATTGGGAATTTAATTAAATTCCAATTTTAGACTGCAAATTTAAGTAAATACCGACTTTAAAGTCGGAATTTAACTGAACTTTGATTTTAAACTCAAAATTTTACTAAATTCTGACATATATGGAATTTAACTAAACTCGGATTTTTCAAACGTGGAAAACCGAAATTTAATCAAATTTCGATGTTCTACAAGAAATTTAAATAAAATTCCGATATGTCGGAATTTAACTAATTTCTGACTTTAAACTCGGAGTTTAACCAAATTCGATATTTAACAAAATTCCGATTTCACACGCGAGTTTAACTGGATTCTGATTTCAAACTTGGAATTTAAGTAAATGCCGATTTTGAACTCGAAATTTAATTAAATATTAACTTTAAAGTCGCAATTTAACTAATTTCTGACTTTAAACACATAACTTAACGAAATTTCGACTTTAAACTCGGAGTTTAACTCAATTGGGAATTTAATTAAATTCCAATTTTAGACTGCAAATTTAAGTAAATACCGACTTTAAAGTCGGAAATTAACTGAATTTTGATTTTAAACTCAAAATTTTACTAAATTCTGACATATATGGAATTTAACTAAACTCGGATTTTTCAAACGTGGAAAACCGAAATTTAATCAAATTTCGATGTTGTTCAAGAAATTTAAATAAAATTCCGACATGACGCAATTTAACTAATTTCTGACTTTAAACTCGGAGTTTAACCAAATTCGATATTTAACAAAATTCCGATTTTACACGCGAGTTCAACTGGATTCTGATTTCAAACTTGGAATTTAAGTAAATTCCGATTTTGAACTCGGAATTTAATTAAATATTAACTTTAAAGTCGCAATTTAACTAATTTCTGACTTTAAACACATAACTTAACGAAATTTCGACTTTAACCTCGCAGTTTAACCCAATTCGAAATTTAAATAAATTCCGATTTTAGACTGCAAATTTAAGTAAATATCCTCTCTAAAGTCGCAATTTAACTAAATTCTGTTGTCAAACTCGAAATTCTGACATATATGGAATTTAACTAAATCCCGATTTGTAACTTAGAATGTAACTAAATTGTGATTTTTCAAACATGCAAGATCGGAATTTAAGCAAATTCCGATTTTATACAATATCGGGAATTTATGATCGTCTCTCTCGTCTCGAGCTAACCCCCAAATCTCCAAGCACTCCCAAGCCCACAATTAAAGATCTACGGTGTTTACGATGTCTAGTATTAGGTGCAACAATTGTCAACCAACGTTTATGCCAAAAACATTTTATTTAGTGATTATGTAAGTATATTTCTTACTACAAAAAACTCCTACAACTAAACCGTAAAAGTGGAGCAGGGTAGTAAATTAACACAAAAAGGAGTAGAAATACTCCGAACGGAGTAAGTATGGTAACACTGTGAATCCCTATGAGGTTTTTTATTCTGTTTGAACCAGCAATTTCCTTTTGTATGTCCTTGCTTTTTGCAATGCTTGCAATGCCTAATCTTTTCTGAGTTTTTCTCCTTTATTTGCCAACTTTGGACAGTTTTCTTGATCTGACCTTTTTTGAAAACACCAAACGTAACTGTAAAATTTTCTTATGTTGTCAAGGCTAGCATTGCATCGTTTTGCTTCGTTTCTCTTTCAAAAGTCTGAATGTTAACTTTGTCAGTGTTTGCTTATTGCTGGGCCTAGAATCCCAGGCGAACATAGAATGTCTAAGGTAGTCAGGGAGAGCCATTAAAATGTTTATTAAAGTAGATCATATTCTAAACCAAAAAAATATTTTGAGGCATAAATGCACACTATTATTTTCCGGCTTCAACTTTAAATTTGTCGCTACCTCAAACAGTCGTTTTGATTTAAAAGCAATCTATAGTAGTCATTAGTGACATAATTATTTCCTTTTTTATAATGATGACTGCTAGGGACGTGCAACTTGCAATCGATTTCATTGCTTCTAGCAACGTTAAGAAAGCAAATGTGAAGATGTTGCAGCCAAAGGCCTTTTTCATTTCGGTTACTGAGGTGGGCTGGATTCCCGTCCTTACCTTCTGGTCCTACATCAAGAGATGTGCAATTCGTCAAACGGGTCAAAAACACTGCTGCAAGCCTCTTTCTTCAAAGTTATTTTCATATCCTTCTTGAATCTTTTGCGGGACACATTAGTTACCACTTTCTATTCCCATCATGAAGCATCAAAAAGTGGTTGCCTCGTTCACGTTAAAATTATCACTTATATACTGCTGTCAAATAAATAATAACGTTAATTTCACGTGGTAATTCCCTGTCATATTTTATGAAAGAAGTCTTAATAAATAATATGTGTTCTTGCAAAAACGACATCATATTTGAGTTTCTCGGCTTCAAGACAACCTTTACACCGACTGCATTACAGCGGAAATATTGAACTTAAATCGTAAAATAACCATGAAAAACCAGAAAAAAAAACTTTGACGCACTGTAAGTCAAGATAGGGCATCCGTATTTTTAAATTTATGTAGCGAGATTACCCATTGAAACAAAAATTATCTTTTATTTGATGCCTTGCATAATTTATAACATCAGGGAGTCTGGTACCTAAGCATGATAGTAAAGGTGTATGAACGAAACAGAACTGACCTTGAATTTTTTTTTTAATGTTAAATAATGTACTTTTCAAATAAATGCACTGAATATACAGTGTTGTTCTGACCAATAAAGCTCTGTAGAAAATAAAAACCATCCAAGTGAAAAGTTTGTACCAAAGGTTTTGTTGAATCTGTTATGTACACATCAAAATATGGCTGTTATATAAGGTGCCAAACAAAAGTTTTTATTCGATTATCAACCTATATACCATTAATGTTCGGTTATTTTATAAGCTCTTCACCAATCAAGAATGATTTATTCGAACTAAAAATATCCCGATAAAAATCGAATTCTTCACAGAATCCGAACGTGAGTGACGTGACGCAATTTATCCTCGGGCAGGATGAATAAAGGCAGCTTCATTCACCGGCAAGATGCGCGAACTACGGACGAAAACAAAACAAAGGAACGTCTGGACCGTCTACCTGTATGGAACCTAATGCCGGTGGTTGATGATGGTTCTAAAGATGAAATCTTACCTTAAAATCGCCATGCGAATTTGCGATTTGAATTTTATTCGCAGGCCTAATTAGTCGTCTCGCCAGTGAAAAAAACCGGAATGGGGGCTCAACAGGGCAAAGTCAATAACACGTTGCCGGGGGGCCCGAGGGGTGTGACTGAGACGACGATATATCCACGACTGCGTCTGCCGGCGTCGCGGCGCGCATTTGTCGTCGGTATGCGCCGTTCCCCGGCATTTGTCGCATTGATGGTTTTGCGTTTTGTTTTTCCTCGTTCTTCGAAATATTACCGAAACGCAAATGTTGCTGCATATTGCAGGTGGAACGGGGTGGATGGTTAGTGTGGCAGTCGCATTGCTTACCATTTACACTGATTTATTCCCATTGTTATTAATAAGATGATATAGTAGTGGCGCAATTGGAGTAATGTCTAGACAGTAGCAAAGTTAAAATTTGTATCGAGGTTCACTTTTTTTAGCGAGAGAAAGAAATAGTTTTGAAATGAACAAAATACAATATTGGCAGAGATAAACATTATCTGCCAATGATTGATGTTGTGATACTTTGGCCAACAAAAATGGTTTACTTAGAGAATGAATATTAGAAGGTTGGGGGTGGAATTATCCACTTGATAAAAGGAAGACAGTTCTCATTTAAAGCTACGCGTTTCCGACGATTAGCTGAGCCTGAGCATAAACTAAATGTGTGTTTTTTGGAAATGGTACTATAGAGACCTCTTATTTCTATTTCTGAGGTGACTATAATACGTAAACAGACCTTTAGTAATGATGCAGATTACTGTAAAGTACAGAAATCGATTTTTAGCCGTCGGTACTGTGAAAACGCTGTTTTCGACCATTGTGTCCCCAATTCTGGGGATGGACACAATTAGAGCTTGCAAAATTATGGTTTATCAGTCGTTTAAAAAGTGGAAAACAGCGTTTGCAGACCTTTAGTAGTCCAGAAACATGTTAAAGGCTTCGAAACTTTAAAAGAAATTAAGGTGTCTCCTTTTACGCAAGCAAGGGAAGAGTCATTATTCTCGTATCAAAGAAGTAATTTCCCAGAAGTTGGGGAACTCGTACCAGCTATAATCACAGCACGAGTTGTCAGTTGTGGGGCCTTCACCATTCACCAAAACAGTTACAAAATGTCTTGATGGGCACTATTTGCTGCACTTTCCTAAAGTAGCTTTCTGAGTTTAAGAAACCTCAGAAACAAATTTCTATGTGGTTCCAGCTTCCCCACCATTATTTCAACAGGAATTTTACCTTATCACTGTGGTGCATCAGTCTAAACAGCGTTTTTCTATTTTGAAAATATTCTTTTATGAAAACCTTTTTTTAGTTAACTAACATAAAAAGGAGAGAGTGGAGAAATAGGCACCACTTCAATCATACAAAATTCAGGGTGTCCTGAAAGGTCATGTCATAAATAACAGGACGCATAGAGGAGGTGAAAGTAATGTGTGGACTTCATATAAAAAAAGTCCTATCTCTTTTGGTTGCCGATATACAGGGCGTCAAAATTACCATTTCAAAAAGAAATATGATCATAATAACCAAACTGCTATGATGCCAACAACGCAATTTTGGGGATGGATGTAACCAATGGTAACCAATGGAAAGACATCCAATTGAAATTGGATTTAACTGCCTTTGGTCATACAAGTATAGTCAAAAATAACTTTTAAACTGATAGAACTTTAACCCGTATGACCATTTTCACACTGGATTACCAAGTCTTATTCGTTTACCCTTCGCTACTCGTTTACTATTCCCTACAAAAAAAGGTATATCATGCCCTAATCGATAACGTTGTGCCGAGACCGAGCATCTAATCGAATGCCATTCTACTCCAGGGGATAACTTGAAATATATACAGTGAGATTTTTTTAACTTTGAACATATAACGGTAATTCCCCTATGTTCAATTTTAAAAAAACCATCTCAATGCATTGCTGTCAGACCTTAACTTCTAGGTTCAGATATCTGTACCAACACTCTCTTATCTATGATCTGTACAGTTAACTTTAACAGCTCGAAAACTTCACACTTTATTTTTTATAACGCTGCTTTTAGTAAACTTTTTGCTGAATATTTTTCATAGACTTTAGATAATGTATTCTAAACAGGAAAAAATAGAAATGTTTAATCTTTACAAAAATGAAAATAGCCTTAGGAGAGTGCGTGATTTATTTGCAACGAGTCATCCAGACAGGCCCATTCCTTCTATTGAACGATACATCATATCGTCAATATGTTTAATTCAGAGGGATGTGTAGTTAACTCTCATAGAAAGAGGAGCAAACAACCGCATGTTCTTACAGAGGAATTAAAACTGGAAATTTTATGTTTTATGGAAGAAAATCCTGGATCCACCTTAAATAAAACAAGTGGCTGATTATTTCCAAATTTCAAAATTTTCTATGCGAAAGACCCTAAAAGAATTCAAGTTCAAATCCTACAAATACTCTAATCATCAAGTGCTCTATGACGACGACAAAGAGAGACGAACAGATTTCTGTGAAAGATTCCTAAATTTACTCCATAGGGATGGCAACATTTTCCGAAAAATTGTATTTACAGATGAAGCATCCTTTTCATTAAATGGTTGTGTAAATTCCCAAAATTATAGATAAAGAACTTTTTTAGCAATCGCCTGAATTCTGTTTTTTAATATCCTAATTAACTACTGTTTTTAGATACTGGTCTCAAACAAATCAGCATTTAGGTACAAAATTTATCTCACTCCCAATATAATGCAAGAGTCAACGTGTGGATAGGCATAATTGGAGATACACTTTATGACCATTCTTTATTGAAGGGAATTTAAATTCGGCTAAATTTTTGAACCTGCTCCGTGACCAAATTATCCAAGAAATTGAAAATTTGAATATTGAAAATACGTGGTTGCAAATGGATGGCGCTCCTGCTCATTCCACGAACGAAGTTAGAAATTTCCTCAATCAACAATTTCCTGACAGGTGGATAGGAAGGTTTGGGCCTATTTCATGGCCTCCAAGGTCCCCTGACCTCTCCCCAAACGACTTCTTTTTATGGGGCTATCTAAAGTGGAAAATTTATAACAATGTTGAAACTGAGAATGTGGACGTTTTAAAATAACGTATCCGAACAGCCTGCAATGAATTTAATCAAAACTTCTTAAGAAACACAGTTCGTGCCTTTGAAGATCGACTTGCATATTGTTTAGAACGCGAAGGGGGACATTTTGAGAATTGGTTATAAACTTTAAATTTTCTAGTGTTTTTTAATAAATGTTTTCTTGTTGTTAAAATGTTATTTAATTGGTGGATATCATTGGCGGATTAGGACAAAGCAGCAAATTACACAACTATCTCTGTGCCTGTGCCTCTCTGCTTTGGCACAGAGATATTTTGTAATTTGCTGCCTTGTCCCAATCTGACAACCATATCAACCAATTACTTTTCTAAGACTGTATACCTTTTTATCAATGTTATTTAATGTTTAAAGCGATGTCTAAATTGAAATAATTAACGAAATATATTTGGAGGCTTTTTTGACGTTTTACCTTTACCTAAACATCAACGTCTGACTGATGCTTTGAGATGATTTTTTTAAAACTGAACATAGGGAAAATTGCTTGTATTTTCAGAGATAAAAAAACCTCACTGTATATATATATTTTTTTGGACTTAAATACCACTTTTTATTGGGACGTCGCAAAATGGACTTAATTGAATTTAGAAGCGAAAGCTTTTTCAAAATGCTTGTCCAAAATCCCGAATGGTTCCGATTCACCGAACGTTTTCCCAAAGACTGGTCGATTTGAAAATTTCGTGTCGGGATTCATGATGGTTGATGACGTCAAGGCCCGACCAAGCGATATGGTTTGTTTACATACATTTTAACAATCTTCACCTTCCCATAAGAAATATATTGTGCAATGCTTTTTAAACCGGACAATATTGTTTTCGTCATCGATAAAAGAAGGAGGCGAAAAAAATAGCCGTCGTAAACAGGTTGATTAAAGAATGGTGATATCTCTGAAACGAATAAAATTAGAGAGCTGCAATTTGGTACCATGGTTCCTTAGGGAATTAACTGCAAGTTGCAATGGGTCAAAACCTTTCTTAAGGTGTCAAACAAATGGGTACCATTAACGAAATTTTGCAAATAAATTTTCAAGCTTTTACGCGTGTGTTTCTCATAAGAAAAGCGTTGGTCAATGCGGATGGGCATATGGGAGGAATATTTAGGGTATTAGATGGTACATGGTTGAAATTCATAAATTGTAATATAGTTGCCGTAGCTATCATAGCTACAGTATCTGATTAACGTTAATATTTAGAGAACTACTAAAGGTACATGGTTCAACCTTGGATGCTGAGTGCCCGTGAGGGCCCATGAATAATAATATAGCTGATATAATTATGTAGCTAACAGTAGCTGGTTACAGCTAGCTACTAGTGTGTTATATATAAGGGGGTCCAGCAAATGATTTTGCTTTAAACTTGAGCTAAATTCAGAAACCCCTTCAAACGCCTTATTCATTGTTCTAAAAGAATGACTTCAATGACAGTCAAACTCGTGAATCGAAAATCGAACTCGAATATCGATCTTTCTTTCATCAACAAGAGCTTTTTTTTTTGGTTTTTTGGTGTTTATGTGCAACTAGGATATTGTTCAAATTTCTCATGCTGTATGTAAATGTTCTTGCACATCATACAAAATGTAGTTAATCGAATGTTCTCGCTTCAAACTTGAGGTATTCTTGAATTCCATTTCTTTCGAACACTTCTTTGTTGTTCTTTTAAAATAATGTTTCATTGGAACAATGTCAAGTAAACTTTTCATTTGTTCTTAAATTTCTATATAAACGTGATTTCCCCTTTTTGTTTTTTATTATCCAGGGCTAATATTTTTTATCATTTTTTTCATCTCTAATCAGTTTTTTTTCTGACAATTTTTTTTTATTGCTCTTCTAAGGCAATACTTCCTTAGAATGATGTTAATCAAGCTCTCATTCCTTAATCTTACTAACAAGCATATATGTGTCTTTTTGTTCCTGTTGTTATATTCTGCATATTATGCCATTTCTTTTTGTTCTGCTTTGAAGAAAAGCCTTGTAAACTTACCAAAAATTTTACATTTCTTCTTGCTTGTGGTGCTTCACAAATAATTCAGTTTTTTCTCTTCTTATGCTTAATCACTTTATTTTTTTGAATACCAATTTTTCCCCCCTCTATTAAGAATTTGTTAGTGCTCTTTAAACATCAACAATAATGTCAAATCTTTATTCTTTAATAATAATCTGATGCTTGAAGTTATCTTCTTTCAAAAATTTGTTTTTTTTTCAAACCCTACCTTGCAAAGGGTATGCAATCTTAAACTCTGAGTAATAAATAATAAATTGCTTTGAATTTCAACAAACAGATTACAAAATATCTCATTTTAGTCACTTTTTCACCATTCTTACCCCAAATCGCCCTTAAAATTATTAATCTAATTTCCTTAATTATTGCTGTTCTCAAAATTCACTATAGAATTACTCCTTTCGAAACATAGTAACTGAAAGATTTCTTTATTCTACTTTGTGGGGTATATTGCAATTTATAGTCAACTAATTTCTTTGATTTCGGTTTGTAAAATGGTCTTTATCTTCTTTATTATTGCTGTCTCCAAACAATGTTTTAGTAAAATATGTAATATCGGCCAAGTGGTTATGCGTAATCGCATTCAGATTTTAATCTTCCATTCTGGATGAAAATGATTTAAATTTTAAGTTCTTACTCTC
Organism: Taphrorychus bicolor; assembly: GCA_951812265.1. Classification (NCBI taxonomy): domain Eukaryota; kingdom Metazoa; phylum Arthropoda; class Insecta; order Coleoptera; family Curculionidae; genus Taphrorychus; species Taphrorychus bicolor. The sequence goes on from OX638297.1 coordinate 30,030,172, forward strand.
CTTTTGTTGTCCCTTCTAGCCTATTATAGCTGCTTGCTCTCCAAAGCCTCCTCAAACAGTCTCTCCGAATAAACAATAAAGAGCAGAGCACACATCTCTGTCAAACTCCCTGGCGTCATTCAAACTCCTCAGAGATCGCATTCTCCACTAGAGCACGAGCCCTTTTTTTCCAGTAAAGGTTAGATGTAATGCGGATGTCCCTGTCATCCAGGTCTGACTGTCTGAGAGTTTCCAGTAGTTTTGTGTGATTTATTCTATCAAAATCTTTCACGAAGTCGATGAAACAGGTAAAGACATTGCAGTTTATATCGCGTGCTCTTTGTATTAGAAAATTAAGGCTAAACAACGCTTCTTGTATCGCGAGTCCGTTCCTAAATTCGAATTGAGTCGTTAAAACGTGACTCATTAGACTAATTGATCTGTAGTCTTCGCATTTTGTAGCTGTGATTTTCTTCGGTATGGGAATAAATATTGAAATCAGTCATTCTTCTGGAATTGTGTCGCTATCATAAATGTAATTGAAGCTCTGAAATGATGTCCAGGTGGTTTTGTTCTATAAGATTTAGCAAATCTGCATAAACTCCATCGCGTCCTGCTGCTTTGTTGTTTTTAAGCTTCTTGGTTGCATTCCCAACCTCTTCTGCGGTGATAGAGGGCTCAGTTTCTACGTTTGGTTCCTTCAAAATGCCTCGGTTCTCATCATAAAGAGTGCCCGCATGTACTCCGTCCACCTATCTCTTGGTGAATCTATCCTTTGGTGAATCTCCAGTAGAGCCTCGCCATTCGTGTTTGTAATGATCCCTGGGTTTCTAGGTCTAAACATACCTGCAGCTTCTTTTATTTTTTTATGTAAATTAAACGAATCATGTTGATTTTTCAGTTGTTCGATTTCGGTACACTTCTCTGCCAACCAAGCCTATTCTGCCTCTTTGATCTTACTTTTAATCACGCTATGGATTTATCGATATCTTTCTTCGTTGTTGTTTTCATATTTTCTCCGCTACTTCATGTGGTCCAATATTTCCTCGATAATTCATCTGGATTTTTTTTCATCCTCCTGTGGCAAGTCTGGATTTTGTCGTCTCCCCGATGGCGTTCTTTGTATCCATTAATATCTTTATATACTTTTTTATACTTATTTAAGTTTTTGGGTGTCCATTCGTTCCGCTCGTTTTGATTTGTTAGCTTCTTTAATCGTAGGCTTAAAGTGGATAGTAGCAGATTATGGTCAGATGGTCAGATTATAGTCTGCACCAGGGTAGGTCTTTACGGATGTTATCGAGTTTTAGAACCTCTTGTTCACCGTTACAAAATCAATCTGATTCCTTACTATATGCCGTTTGCTATCAGCGGGAGACACGCCTGGGTGGTTGTTAAAACCAGTTCGTAATTATAAAATTAAATTACTTGAAGAATTGGACAAGTGCTTCTCCTCTTTCGTTTCGCACTCCTATCCCATTTCTTCCGACAACATCCTCATTTCCCCATATCAGACTTTGGCATTAAAATCCCCCATAAGAAGGGTGATCTCTTCTTTTCGTGTGTATTTAAGAGCTTCATTCGTGTCCATATTGAATCTATCCATCTCTTCCTCGGTGCTTTCCAAGTTGGTGCGTAGGTCTGGATTATATTTAACTTGCAAGGCTTTGCGTTGATCTTCATTATCCCTACTCTGTCAGAGATGGGTACAAATCCTAGCACGGCACTATCGACTTCTCTCCTTACTAATATTGCGACCCCATTTCGATTTTGAGGACTAACCCCTCCAGCAGAGTTAATCTGATGGTCTTCTATTTCACATTTCCCAGAACCAGGACATCGCGTTTCGCTAGTCCCGAGTATATCAATTCCCAATCGCAACATTTCGCTACACGTGTTATAGCCGCCTTTCCGGCCTGATACATGGTATACACATACCAGGTGCCTATTTTTCTCTCTGATGTAGCTGTTAGGATACTGGCTGACCGGGAGATTCTTAGCACCCTCTCCCCATTTGAGGGGTGCCCGGGACACCTTTTCAGCCATAGTAAGTATCCTGGAAAAAAGTGTTGTACCTAGGTAGTTTTCCGTTGCTTTCCTAGGTTTGGGTCAGACGCTATTGGAATACCGCTCCTGACATGGAATTCCGTCGTGTCTTGTGCTAGAGTGTTTTATTTCCTCGGTACCCAGCATATCTGTTGAGCATTCCCCTATCCGCCAGGAGGCGCTCGATGGGGGACTAGCAACCCCGCACGGGCAACTTGGATTCCTTTTCTTGATTTATAAGGAGGTAAACTTGCGAGAGAAGTCAACGTGGCTTCATTAAAAAAAAAAAAAAACAGAAATTTCTTGTTTTAGGAAAACTGTTAAGAAGTGGTCCCACATCTTAGAGAACTTGAGGTTCTCTTATTCTTGATGGAGAGCAAAGCAAAATCTAACTTGCCATGTTCTATTCGAGTGGAATTACTCCCTAGAAGCTCGTAGAGAGAACTCTCTTTTCTTGCTTTGAAGAATTAGGGTCCTGAGAGAGAAAGAGAGATAGGGAGAGATAGTGAGAGGAAGAGGTTTTCTTCAATAATTTAGTTTCTACTTCTAGTATTTGACGTGAAAGGCTCCTTGTTGCCAAACTACAGCAAGCTACAGCATGGAAAATGTATCAAAATATCTTGTTACCTACTAAATACACTGATGTATAAAGTTACCTTCTTTCATAACATCTATTCAATGTTTGCGATTTTAAGTGGAGGTCTTTCATTTCAGACATTTTTAGGTTTCAAGGCAGTTGAGGACCTTTGGTTTGTTCTTATTTTCCCTAAAAGATGAACCTATTCCTTTTTTTCTATAAGCTTACTTGGGTGCTCTTTTAGAAAGCAAATATACCATCGCATTCTGCCTTACAGAAAATTTAATGGTGGACAAAGAAATATGCGCCAAAGTTAAATTTATTCTATCCTTCAGACTTTTGATTTGAAGTGGCCTTTCCCTTTTTCTTATCCGTTGTCTTCATCAAAATCAAAATTGCCTTTCTTCTAAAGACCATCATCGCTCTTGAACACGATGCTTTAATGGATTTGACGGTTAAACAGACAGAATTTTCTGATGAACAAACATAAAGATTAGACTTCTACGAATCCCTGTATTAAGATTTTCTTCTGATGTCTGTCTAAGGGTGATGTCTATTATTTGTTCTAACAGTGAAAAAAAACCTTTTAAACCATTTTTTATTCAAAAAATTTTAAAAGTTTTCTCCAATTGTTCTTTCAAGGATCTGTAAAAGCATTCCTTACCTAAAAAATTCTAAGTTACAGTTTTGAAAACTGGTAACGAAACAGGTCTTCATTTTTTTTTTTCAATATTTTATTACATTTATTTTTATATTTATATTCGAATGGAAATCGATTTAAAAATTGATTTTTTTTAGACACTTTGTGTTAATCGTTTTTCTTTGAGGAAGACTCGAATTTTTTTTCTTTTTTTGGTAATTTGCTGTTTGAAATATTATGGTACAAAAGAAACCTTCATGAAATTAAAGTAGGTAGTTACTTCCCATCTTATTTCTTTCATTCTCATTTTAAAACTCACGTCTAGACATTTTCTATAGATGTTTTCTATGCAGTTCTATAACAATATTGGAACCATAACCATTAAGTCAAATATTACATCTTCGTCTTTTCGTCACCGGAACCGGTTCAGTATTATAAGCACCAGACTGCTCTCGAGACCGTCGCATGCATACCACCCAACACGTATGCCCAATGGAATGCATCCACCCATATAGACAACATTATGCATTTTTTCGGCTCACAGCTGGCCATATGATTTTTAGAACACCGAGAACCAGTTGGTCTTTTGCCTTTGTGTTTGACTTCTTGATTTGCTTAATTCACTAAATATCGAGTGCTAGTGTTTGATGTAGCGTTACATTGTAAATATCTCAAGTTACTTAGTACGATGCATATTATTAATATGGTACTTAGCGTGCTTGTCTCCATTTAGCATCTGCTTAATAGGTCTTAATGCAATTATTGTCATTTTACTTATTTTATAATCTTGCAGCACATGTCGGTGTCGCTGATTCGATGATTGACCTAAGTAAACTTGCAAGATTACGTCAAATAAGTTGCGATTAGTGTGACAAAAAATAGATTATCTCGCTCATCAATGGTTATGAGAATACTTACAATAATTCCAATGTATTTCCAATAATTGGCATTGCTGAGAGTTAGATAATTATCTCTATTAACGACTATATAAAATTTACTAAAATATATCCTATAATGATTCTAACCAAATAAAAAACAAAACTTATGATTTAAGTACTCACTTGTAACCCATATAACTAATCTATAATCCACTCATTATTTCTGCTTTAATCCACTCATTATTTCTGCTTAGACGATGCTCGTACCAAAAGTTCAAATCAATACAAATGTAAGGAATACTCTATATTAACGAAATTGGTTATCATTTCATGCGGTCTTGGATATTAAAGAAGTAGTTTTTCTAAAGCAATAATTCAATATTTACCGTTTTTGTCATATATCAAAAAAAATGTACTTGTGTTAACTAAATATCTAGCTCTTGATTTGGGTAATATTGTGCCCACATCAACAGTGTGACATCTCCTAAAGCTCCGACAAACATTTAGCTAAATCTTTTAGCGGTTGATATCTCCATCTAAAAGCAAACCGTGAGACAAGGTAAAACGATAATATTTTATCAGAAACCCCTCGTCGGTATCTCTTCGCAGCATTCTAGTTGTTTATCGGAAAAGCAATAACCGAAATGCCATAAAGTGGATAAATTATACGCCCCGACGTCCCTCAGTATAAATTATGGCGGCATTATAATTTCGAAGGCTTCAGGAGGAGGAGGAAGAGTGGAGTGAGGCACGGGCACGTTTCTTCCAGAAATATTGTTTAATCAGAGGCTGCCTAATAACTAGGAAGCGATGCCTCAGCAGTCCCCAGGGAGTTCAGCTCATTAGCGTTTTACTTTGTACCCGATGGAATGATTTTAGTGGGTTCGAGGTTTGAGAGATTATTGTATTTTATGGACTGTTTGCGTTGGCAAATTTCTTCATCTACTTTATTCTTTCACGGTATTGGAAAGAAATTGACGTGGAATAAATGAATGTAATGAAATTTAGGCCATAAGTTTCCGTTTAAATTATTATTTTATCGTAGATCCAAAAGCGGCCCTGTCCTTTTTTCCAATAACCATGTGCCTAGAGTATGGTTTTATTCATGTTTAATCTACCTTGGAATCGTATAGAAAATTCTCAAAGTTTTTAAATGAAAACTCGCATTGTTATTGGATCTACACTAAGTTAACTTTAACTATAATGATTATGTTCTAGTGCCGATAACCTGCGAGGTACAGAGCAATTTGGGCTGCCTCTCAAAGTGAGAGCCATCTACCATGCAGCATTAGCTCTAATTCGCTGGTGGATGTCGCCTGTTCCTGCTTTGTGCAAAATCTCACCGCGCTTTTTGGATTTCAGCCGCGAACTCACGGTCTCCAATTTGTCGACCAGACAAAGCTTTACTGATGAGGGGGTAGACCCCGAAACTAGTATGCAAGGTTGATCGACATATTAGGGACCACCTACTCTTTGTAATGATTATCACTAAACTATATTGATTCCAAATACAAAATCTGTTGTGCCTCAATATCAATTAAAGTTCACTCAGAAGACCCAGTCCTTTTAGAAAGTCCATTGTCCTCTTGAGTGAGATTTGGTGGAAGTCCGATGGTCGGATGTGAATTCTTTCGAAGTTACAGCTGCATGACATCCACTCAGGATGTGTTCTACAATCTCATCGTCTCACCATTTGTCGATGTGTAATAAGTCTTTTGTCCTTTTATCACAGGGTCCTTGTATGAACGCCTTTGAGTGGACAAGGCTCGGGCTGTCGATGCAGTAACGTTCGGTCTGTTCTGTTATTACCTCGATACCTCTATTGCGATACCCAAAACCGGTTCACGTTCTATGACGGTAGCATTTGCCGCTTTCCTTGCAAGAGAATCGGTGATTTCATTATTCACACGGCCTTTGTGACCTGGAATCCAGATTAAGGTTATTATGCTCCCCAATGTGGTTCAGTATGTTTCGAACTCCCCAGACAGTTTTCGAAAAGGTCCTACTGGAGTCAAGTACTTTGAGTGCCGTTTGACTGTCTGAATATATTTGTATGTCGAGTATTGATTGCTTTTCGACCAGACAGGACAGATATTTCAATGGCATGGAACTCCACCTGAAATATTGTTGCGTGCTTTCCCAGACTCTCCTGGAGTCTGTATCTCTGTCCACCGCCATACGCCCACGCTCCCACATTCTGGTCCCACTCCTTTGTAAGGAGGTTTATCCTGTAGGCTGAATAAGTGTAGGTGACAGGGGCATCATGTCAGAAGGTATACCCAGTAAAACATGACTGGTTAATTCAGCCTGCAGTGGGTTTGGTTCCAATGTAACCTCCCCCCGTGTTATGGAGTCAGTATATACTCCACTGCTTTCCTCTCCACCAGAAATTTCGATACAATTATTACTTCTCTCTGCAAGAATTCAAGCATACCATAGGACATTGCTACAAATATGGCAGTTTAATAAACCTTGACAGGGCTTGACACCTCGGTTGCCAAGTTTACGGAGTGCTTAGCTAATAGATAGAAAATCACTTCTGGCTGCAAGTTGTCGGTTTACATTTATTTTATCTTTTTGGACCAATTGGTCAGTGTCCTGGTAATATTTATTAGAAATATAATTTTCGTGGAAATGATAAACTAGCTAATGGTTTACATCCATATTTAAACCATTTCTCATAATTAATTATCTTCAAACTGAGAATTGAAACCCTGAAAGTTTAGGTCAAAAATTATGGAAAAAAAGTAGAAAGGTGAAAAAATAGGAAACGTAAAAGTTTCGATAAAAATTATCCTTTTGATATGTTGCCAGGAGGCTAAATCTTTTGAGCCTCCTGGCCTATTTAATATTAATTTCCTTTATTATAATTGTTCCATACATTGCTGATATTTCTAAACCATTTGTATGATCTTTGCATTTTTTTGTCATATAAATCTACATAAGAGCAGCCACGAAACTTTATCAACAAAATTTGGATCATATTAATGGATTTCCTTGTGAACTCTAAGGTCACAACTCTAAGATGCACTCTAGGGAACAAGCCTAGAAACACGGCAATTTAAGAAACCTTGACAGGGCTTGACAGCACTGTTACCAGTGGGGCCGTCTCTCTAACCAATAAGAATTCACTTCATGTCGCAAAAGCTAACGATAAGTTATAGGCGTGTCTTTCTACAGTGAAGACCTGGAGTCATTCGAATTATTTTTAATTAACGATTAGATGATTGGATTATTGAAGATTAGGTGTTAGAATATGAAGGTTGGTAAAAAAAATTTAAGTTCTATCTGTCTTGGACTTTCACTAGCGTACCAAATAATCATTATGGATCAGACCTTGATATGATGATGATGATGGGATATGTGTAGTTAATGTAATATACCTACCTTTAACGCGTGTACCTATTTCAAGCATTTTCCTGATAATTGAAGAGTAGAAGTAGTATGCGTCAAAATTTATAGGTATGTTGAGATAATTAGCAAAAAGTCGATAAAACGAAATGACTCACCAATTATTATTTTTACTCTTCAACTGTAAGCGTTGAATGCTATTGAAATGAGGTAATAGATCGAACACTATCCTCAGTACAAATGTCATTGAGTAACATATCATTGACGACAACGTGGCAAAAGGCAGGTTAGCTATGACTTTAGTGATAAGTCAGATAAGATTGGATTACCAATGGCCGAACTGTATATTTTTAAACTTGAAGTTGCCGTGCTGCAGTATTTCCTCAGTCTCTGCAAGAAAGAGATCTCATACATCACACTGACTCTTCTACCAAAATTACATAATTTGCATATTACTCAATTATTTTATCGCTTGTATTTACACCTACCCAGCTGTAAATACAAACTCTCGTAAAACATCATAAGCTCATGGTTCCAAGATTGTTTTATAGTTTTTGTTTCAATATCTGTGATTTGTTTATTAATTTTCCTATTGGATATGCTTCATCAAGATCGTAGAAAAAATCCATTTTTTCTCTAAGAGACTGGTAGAAATTCAGGTTTGAAATTAGTTAACTCTAAGTCAACAGTCTCAAGTTTATTATGTTGTAGTTGTACGGCTACATGTTTCGCATAAAAAGGCATCATCAGGCCACAATCACAACACACGTTAAAATAGTTAAAAATTCTAAAACACGTTCACATATTACAAACGTCTTCTAGGGGGGTCTTCTAGCCAGTTTGTAATATGTGAAGGTGTTTTAGAATTTTTAACTATTTTAACGTGTGTTGTGATTGTGACCTGATGATGCCTTTTTAGGCGAAACATGTAGCCGTACAACTACAACATAATAAACTTGAGACTGTTGACTTAGAGTTAACTAATTTCAAACCTGAGCTTCATTAAGAATTTTTACATTCGAGTTGTGTTTTTCACACAAACAAAGAGCAAAGAGCTCTATATTTCCAGCCTTGATAAAGACTGGATGCACAGTCAAAAGTCAGTTTGAAGCGTTTTATTTAATTTTGTTTGCCACCCGCTGAAGCCCACAACATTGATACCAACACTGGTCTCAGTTTAGTGGGTTTTAGCTTTTTTTAGTTTTGGATTAACACAATTCAAAGCTCATCTTACGCAAAAATAATAAAACAACACTGAATCTTCAATTCTCAAGTCGTGCAATCTAACTACTTACCTATAAAGTTAAAATATCAAAATATTGTAAACCAAAGTGTTCAAGGCATTAGATAATGAAAGTGAGTAGCTCCTAACAATTTTTATACGCTTACGTAGTCGCTCTATCCTACACCTGAATATTATTGAAATGCGTTACCCATATCCAGTCCCAAGAGGCCAAACTTTTAATTATTTTGTTTTATTTTCCAATTTTGATATAACGCGGGTTATACACTTAGTAATCAAACATTGTTTAAAGCAAAATGAATTGTTTTACATTGTTATCATTTCTCAAATAAAAAAAAAGAAACTGTTGCCACATTATCAAATATGTAATGGAGTTTCTATTCACTGAAATTCAATAAATAAACGCCGAACTATAACAGACAAAAATACAAAGATTATTTGCTTTACCTTAAATAGGAGTATGGGAGTATTTACAAGCAATAAAAAATATGAAATTCAATGCTGAGTGGGAGTGAAATTTTCTATTAGATTGAAAGAGTTTTTCAGATATATAAACAAAGGCGAAATAGGTAATTGAAGAAACTTTGCAACGTAACACACTGAATTGAAAACATAACTCAGTCAGCCAGATAAATCTTGAGCAAAGTTGTATTCACCATAAAATTCAGAAAACCAAAACTGCTGCAAATACTTCTTATAAACTTTTTTACAATAAACGGGCTTTTTATCATAAGCTTAGTACAATTTGAAATTAAAATTAAACTGTAGAAAACAGCTGTAGCAAAAACCTATATAACACTTATTTAGCAAATTCTAAAACTTTTTCTAAATATTGGCTCTAAGTCGGATATGTCTAATTTATTGACCAGAAAATAACCGATTGACTGGGTATTTATTCTAATCACATTTACACCAAACTTGGCACAACTGATGCTCCTGACCCGGAGCATACACTGTTAAAATTTCAGATTCGGATGTCCATTATAAAGAACACTACCCTCTAGAAAAATTTGATAAAAACCGATTATTCTGATTATATGTACGACAAACTTGGCACAAATAACCCTCCTGATTCGGAGCCTACACTCTTAAAATTTCAGGTTCAGATGACCATTCTAAAGGACACTATTCTCTAGAAAAATTTGATACAAAAACAATTGACTGGATATTTCTAATCAGATTTACAACAAACTTGGCACAAATGATGCTCCTGACCCGGAACATACACTGTTGAAATATCAGATTCGGATCTCCATTCTAAAGGACACTACCCTCTAGAAAAATCTCAAATTGTCACAGTCTGTGAACCCTGTTAGGATCATCTTAAATTTTAACAGTGTATGATCCGGGTCAGGAGCATCATTGTGCCAAATTCGGTATAGGTACGTATACATCTGGCCAGAATCAATACCCAGTCAATCGGTTTTTAACAATTTTTTTTAGAGGCCCTTTAGAATGGACATCCGAATATGAAATTTTACTCCGTGTCAGGAGCATCATTTGAACCAAGTATGGTGTAAATCTGATTAGAATGTCAATGGGTTTTTTTCTGGTCAATAAATTAGACATTTCCCTCTAACTCATAGTATCCAGTCAACTTTGAAGCAAGTGAACATCGATATGAAGTCGATCCATTTCAATAAGCGTCATCTAAGGCAAAAAAAAACATTTCTTTATGGTTCTAATGGGGAAATCACAATTCTACCATGGGACTTTTGTATTCAGACAGATTATTAAGCCTCATCACAAATCTTTATAGAAGCTTTATTAACAACTTCTATATTACTGGGTTTATTCTTGAAGCCCACGCATATCCGTCCTCTGAACATTCTCAAATTTTTGCTTGACATAACAATAAAGTAGTGAATTAAAAACAAAACCCTTCCAGTTTTCAGCTTATCCATCAGTATATCCAATAAAACGTCCTCTTTAAGCAGCGCCGTGGCTCACAAAGCCGGATAATCCCACTTTTGAATTCTATAAAAATATGAGCGAACAAAAAATCCTATTCATTTTATCCAGCAACTGGCGTAGTCATCAATTCGTACAGCTACAAGTGAATGAGTCATCATTTATTCAGAAGGGGGGTGTCTTTGTGTGCACTTCGACCCCTCGCCGACGAAGGGTCGGCCCGGGATTTGGGGTAGGTTAGGGGGCTTCCCACGCACGCGGTCCCTCTCTAGCTATATCGATTGACGGCCCACAAAAAGTATTCAAGACGAATCAAAGATTATAATATAGAAAGTTTTGTGTATTGAAAACTCTGTACATTGGTCAATCAATTAACTCCTCGTTGGTCCAAGTAAGTTGCACTACACTCCCTTGACGTGCAGATTCCTCTGCCGCAGTGGCAATTTTGGAAACAGCCAAATTGATTTCGGGGGTTACCAGTAGCTTTGCTTTGCGATCTAAAACATCGATAAAATGGTACAATTCCCTCTTGTAAGATACTGCATGTCGGGAAGGGAACGAGTAATCTATAGGAGCCCTTTTTATGCTGTCGTTGGTAAATGCTTCTAGGGTATCAATAGGTGAACGATTTTCCACTTTTAACATGCCTGAAACAAAGAAAGAAAAAATTAATGTTAATAACTGATCAATTTTAATTGCTAGCTTCTTTAGCATCTCAAGGCGAGACGAATAATATCTAATAATTTATTGCTTTAACAACTTAAATTGCTCACAATTTCTATATTATTTTAAAGCAAAAAAACACACGCTTTAAAACAAACATTTACCCAATTTACGTCCTCATAAACCTCTTTGATAAACGAGCTCCCGGTGGGTAGGATTTCCAAGTATTCCCGCAAGCAAATTTCTTTCAATAACGAAAGAGCTAACGAACACGATTAACCCATAAATTGCGAAATTTAATATACGTAAGACGCGTTTTCTGTCTGTACGTAACTGCTTCATAAAATAATATATTAAATATAAAATAGGATGCTTGAAATGTATTTGAAAAACAATATCAGATATCTTACCTTTCTCTCCAAACACTTCCAGTCTTTGATCGTATCCGAAGCAGCACTGGCGGCTTAAGTCGATCATTCCAATGGCGCCACTAGGGAAAGACATTGTGATTGCCACTGTGTCAAAATCATCCATTTCTTTGATTTCAGGAACGTTCTGGGTAGCGATGCAGGATACTTTCACTGGCAACTCACCTAAGGAGTAGAGAATTTGGTCGATGTCGTGGACGGCACAGTCATGGAAAATACCACCTGGAATTATAAAATAGTACTTTATATAGCTACTAAGAAAGCGTAGTGAGTTTTTTTTTGTAAGTAAAAATGACCACTTCACTTCTAAGTTGTATATTTGGTTGACTTGTAACATGTTCTGTGTTGTATCTTTTCGAGATATAATCAGGTTAGTTCAGATTTAATCTTGAAGGTGAATGTTCCTTAGCTTGTTTCAATATTATGTGAAGATGGGGCGCTTATATATCTAGAAACACCAAAGGACTTAATACCAGCACTTTTAAAATTTTGAGAAAAATAGTTTGTATAAGGCAATTAATCATTTGAACCTCCGTAAAATGCGGACTCCTCGACTTGTGTAGAGAACTTTTTCAAGAATAATTATCATGATCTACCCCTAAATAATCATGAATAGGCTAAAATTTGTATTATGCAATTGTGAGGAATGAAATATAATTAAAAAATATACCGTAGATTGGAAGACTTACCTTATATACATTTTATCTACAATCATATTGTTACGATTCGCAGCAACGCCGCATGGGAGGCGGGGCAACGCATAGGAGCATGTTGGTTGGTGGAGCTTCGCGACCTATCCGCGCTGCGTCATGGCTGACACGAGTGATTTATTGCTCGTCTGGCTTAATCTAGAAGGCAGTTATTTACAACCGTTTTTTTTTATGTGAGATTATTCAAGAATTCTTATAAAGAACTTTCTAGGTTTTTCTGTAATTTTAGGATTGTATATAAATGCGCATAGAGCGCGCAGAAGAGGATAGTCTTATTTTAATCGAGCTATAAGTAAGCTAAAGTTACGAAACGATATTAGAAGGCTATAAAGTGTTGAGGAGTGAGTTATTTAGTACACGAATTGTACATGTGTATATTTGTGGGACAAATAAATAGTGTTTTCGTGTTGAATCGTTACACTGGAATTATTGAACCCCGAGTTCGCAACAATTGGTGTCAGAAGTGCGATTCCAGTGGGAATTTGAGGACTAATATTGCTGAACTGTAAGTGAGTGCTTTATTACCGGACATTACGTGTTTATGCCAGTGACTAGAAGCCAGCATCAAGCGATGGAGGATCAATTTGCCACCCTGCTCTCGCTTATGCAAGAACAGAAGGAAGAGCAGAAAAAACATTATCTTGAACAGGAAAGACGTTATAAGGAACAAAAGGAGGAACAAGAAAAACGTGATCAAGTACAGGAGCGACGTTATCAACAACAGAAGGAAGAACAGGAACGGTTCAAAGAAGAATTAGTGACCCATCTCGCAGCTAGGGAGCAACAGTTGGAAGAAAGAATAATGCAATCCGTTAACGAATCCGTTAACGGCGTTAACGAAGGACTAGAAGCTGTCAACCAGAGGGTTCTCGAGCTAGAAAAGAAATTCCGGGAACAACTTGAGGACGACAACGTGTCTACAGAGAGTTTTAGCACAGCCAACGCTAAAATTAAGCCTCCCGATTATGACGGTACTACGGCCTGGGAAATTTATAAAACCCAATTTGGGGCAGCTGCGAAAGCTAATGGCTGGTCCGAGCCCCAAAAAGCTACATCACTAGTGGTAGCACTTCGTGGAAAAGCAGCTGAATTACTCCAATCTCTGTCGGCAGCGGATCAAAGTAATTATGCCGTTTTAGTACACACTCTGCAACTACGATTTGGAAATGAGCACAAAGAAACCGTGTTCCAGGCCCAGCTGAGGATGAGACAGCAAAAGTCAGGTGAATCCTTACAAGAATTTGAGGCGGACATAGACAGACTCATTCACCTGGCATATCCATCGGCCCCTGAATCTTTTCAAATGCAATTTGCCGCCGAAAGGTTCATTGAGGGAGTTTGCGATAGTGACATGAGATACCACTTACGTCTAGTAAGGCCCAAGGATATCAGCGAGGCACTAGTTCGGGCCCTGGAATTCGAGGCGTCACGAGTGTCATCTAGTTCATCTCCACGTGTACGAATGGCAACTTGCGGTGAAGAGGAGAATACGTCTATGGCTGAATCCATGGCCAGTTTACATAAAGCGATGAAAGATATGGCAGTCAGTATGCAAGCCCTGTTAGAAAGAACGCCTCGATCAACAGACAATCGGGGCATAAAATGTTTTAACTGCGGTAGACTGGGTCACATCAAGAGTAACTGCCGTAATAGGGCAAGAAGTCCGTCGCCGTCATTTAGAAGACCGAGCGGCGACCAAGACCGCCCTAGGTCCCAGGAAAACTAATTCCGGTCAATGCAAGGGGGCAATTGACCGGGCCCGTTAAGACCCCCAGGATCTTTAAAGTCAATAATTTGGGTGGCAAAAGTCTTACAGTGGCCGGACGCATTAAGGGACAGAAAATCCAGATTACCATCGATACAGGAGCAGATGTGACCATTGTAAGGCCAGATAAACTTGTCGGATATACCATACAACCATTGCCCAACCCTATTATGTTAAAATCAGTCACTGGAGAGTCTTGCCCTATAGACGGAGAAGCCGATGTAACCATCATAATTGGAGAAAGACTCGAAGTTCGGCATAAAGTGTTGGTTACCAGGATCAAAGACGAGTTTATTTTGGGAATGGATCTCATCAGGAAACATGGATTCTCCTATGATCACAAACGGGATATTCTCTCATTTGGAGATGAGGAGTTTGCATTAACCAATGGAAATATGGAAACTAGTGTCCGTCTACTGGTAGTAGAAGATGTGAAAATTCCTCCAAATTCAGAACAAATTATCACAGTGACTTCTGAAAATGATCCTGGGTGGTCCATAGGACTTATAGAACCTATCCTGGATTTGACGACTGAAATCATGGTAGCCCGAACTTTGACCGACACGAAGAAGACTATGCCAGTACGAGTTGCCAATATTGGAGAAAGGACCATCAAGCTCAAAGAAGGAACAGTTCTTGCCCATTATGAGCCTGTACAATGGGTAGGCAATTGTGTCGAAGCAGAGACATCCAAAATTAAATCTTCTAACCAAGCTTCCCCAGAAGTTATTGATGCTTTTAAGCGACAGTGGAGTCACCTGTCAAAGGAACAACTTCAATCTGCTATAAAATTTGCTATGGATGAATCTGATATGTTTAACTTCAAGAGCAACGACAGTCAAACCGTTTTAGTTGTCCATAAGATCAACACAGGAGATGCCCAGCCAATACGACAACATCCACGAAGGGTCCCTCTGGCTAAACAACAGGAAGTTAACAGTTTGCTGAATGAAATGTTAAAGGAGGGCGTCATAGAAGAATCATCTAGTCCATGGTCGTCGCCTGTGGTTCTTGTTAAGAAGAAAGATGGTTCAACGCGGTTCTGTGTTGACTACAGGAAACTTAATGATGTGACCAAGAAAGACAGCTACCCATTGCCACGTATAGACTACACCTTAGCAACTTTATCGGGATCAAAGTGGTTTTCCACTCTAGATTTAAAAAGTGGGTACTGGCAAGTAAAGATTGCTCCCGAAGACAAAGAAAAGACTGCATTTTCTACTGGTTCTGGACTTTACCAATTCACTGTTATGCCTTTTGGATTGTGCAATGCTCCATCAACTTTCGAGCGACTAATGGAACTTGTCTTGAGGGGGCTGACTTGGAAAACTTGCCTGGTATACTTAGATGACATAATTGTCATGGGACGTGATTTCGACGAGCATTTGAAGAATCTTCAACAAGTTACGGAATGCTCACCTGAAGTTAAACTACAAGAAATGCAGCCTGTTCCAAAAGCAAGTCGAGTACTTGGGGCATACTATCTCAGAACAAGGCATTAAAACTAGCCAAAGTAAAATATCTGCCATTAAAGATTGGCCAGTTCCCCGAGACAAACACGAAGTAAGGAGCTTTTTGGGACTATGTACTTACTACAGGAGATTTGTAGAGGGATTCGCCGACATCGCAAAACCGCTGCACAAATTAACAGAAAAGAAAACACCGTTCTTTTGGAACCACGATTGCAGTCAGGCGTTTGCAAGGCTTAAAGCTGCCCTCTGTTCTAGTCCAATCTTGGCTTACCCTATAAAGGACGGACTGTTTATTCTGGACACGGATGCAAGTAACTGTGGTCTAGGTGCAGTACTCTCTCAAAGACAAAACGGGCAAGAGAAGGTCATTGAGTACTACAGTAAGACTTTAAGTAAGCCAGAAAGAAACTATTGTGTCACTAGAAAAGAGCTATTGGCCATCCTTAAAGCAGTCGAACATTACCATCGCTACTTATATGGAAAAAGGTTCCTGATTAGAACTGACCATGGAGCCTTGAAATGGTTATTACAGATGAAAAACTCTGAAGGCCAAATAGCCAGATGGATAGAGCGCCTGCAGCAGTACGATTTCCAAATTGAACATCGACCAGGAAGGTCTCACGGAAATGCCGACGCATTGTCTAGACGGCCTTGTAAAGAAGATTGTCGGCATTGTCAAAGAACTGAGCAGCGTGAGGGACTTCCTTCTGTAAGGAGAACGTCGGTAGAAATAAACGATGGCTGGACCACACAGACGCTTCGAGAAGAACAAATGAATGATCCAGATATTGGACCCATCCTCTCTGCAAAGACTGACGACAAGAGACCAGAATGGCAAGAAATTGCTGGTAAAAGTCCCAACCTGAAGGCGCTATGGGCCCAGTGGCACTCTCTTAAAATAGAAAATGGACTACTGAAGAGAGCGTGGGAGAGTCCGGATGGCAAGTCCGTAGTCAGTCAGTTGGTTGTTCCTGGTAGCAGAAAATCGGACGTACTACAGGAAATGCACGACGGAACCAGTGGAGGTCATTTTGGAGTCAATAAAACCTTGGCCAAAATTAAAGAGCGGTTCTACTGGGTGAATTATCATGAAGACGTCGAATCTCGGTGCCGCAAGTGCGAAGTTTGTTGTGCCACAAAAGGACCTCGAACAAGATCACGCGGCCGGATGGTGCAGTACACTGTAGGTGCTCCATTCGAGAGGGTAGCAATTGATGTCGCGGGACCGTTTCCTCAGACTGAGTCGGGCAATAAATACATCTTGGTCGCCATGGATTACTTCACTAAATGGCCTGAAGCATACGCCCTGCCTAATCAAGAAGCAACGACTGTGGCAACGGTGCTAGTAAATGAAATGTTCTGCAGGTTTGGAGTCCCTCTCGAACTTCATTCTGATCAGGGCCGAAATTTTGAATCGGCTGTTTTCCAGAAGGTCATGGAACTTCTCGGAATTTGCAAGACCAGGACAACTCCTTTGCATCCACAGTCGGATGGGATGGTAGAGAGATTTAATCGGACCATGGAACATTACCTGTCTAAAATGGTGGCAGATCATCAGCGTGATTGGGACCAACATCTACCTCTCATGTTGATGGCATATCGAGGCTCTACGCATGAAGCCACTGGTTATACTCCGGCGAAAGTGATGTTCGGAAGGGAAATGAGGCTTCCTGCGGATTTGATGTATGGAACACCCGAAAAAGACTCGCTCAACTCTGAGAACTTTGTGGAGGAGCTCAAGGAGAGGCTGGACAATGTTCATGAACAAGTCAGGAATAAACTGCGGATATCCAGTGATCGAGCCAAAGCAAGATATGACTTACTAGCTAACTCCCGTGGCTTCCAGGATGGTGATTTGGTGTGGCTATACAATCCGCGGAGAAAGGTGGGGAAGTCGCCCAAACTTAGCCAAAATTGGGAAGGACCTTATACAATTATAAAGAAGATTAATGATGTGGTGTATAGGATCCAGCGGACCCCTAGGTCAAAGATGAAGGTCGTTCATTTGGATCGATTAGCACGATACCATGGAACTCTATCTGTTCGTGACGAACAGCCTTAGGAGGAGGGCAATGTTACGATTCGCAGCAACGCCGCATGGGAGGCGGGGCAACGCATGGGAGCATGTTGGTTGGTGGAGCTTCGCGACCTATCCGCGCTGCGTCATGGCTGACACGAGTGATTTATTGCTCGTCTGGCTTAATCTAGAAGGCAGTTATTTACAACCGTTTTTTTTATGTGAGATTATTCAAGAATTCTTATAAAGAACTTTCTAGGTTTTTCTGTAATTTTAGGATTGTATATAAATGCGCATAGAGCGCGCAGAAGAGGATAGTCTTATTTTAATCGAGCTATAAGTAAGCTAAAGTTACGAAACGATATTAGAAGGCTATAAAGTGTTGAGGAGTGAGTTATTTAGTACACGAATTGTACATGTGTATATTTGTGGGACAAATAAATAGTGTTTTCGTGTTGAATCGTTACACTGGAATTATTGAACCCCGAGTTCGCAACAATATATTTCCTTACAGCATTAGGATAATTTGAGTAGTTAGTAAATATTAAAAATACAAGTAGCAAACCGAATAATAATTTATATTAAAAAAAAGTAGGTTTTGAGCCGGATTTGAACCTGGTAAGAGCATCTGCCCGACTAGTATACTTAGACATACTTTTTCTTCAATTTAAATTATTATTCTTCTGTCGGCCGAAGCCACTAAACATTTCTTGTAAAATTCGTACGGAGGTTAAAATGTCTAAATATTAGAAATACAAATATGTCTATAGTTAGATAGTAAACATATAAAATAATTAAGCCACAAATTTAACAACTCTTGCGGGTGTAATTGTGTGCGCCTCTAGTTTGGTACTACATAGTAATGGTAAAGTTTTATTCATTTTATTAATACAGGATTTCCCAGTGAAATTTAAAAAACTAAATTGATGATTCATTTGGTGCAAATTACTTAATATGAATATTGCGAAATATAATAAAACCCAATAGGGTTTTACTATATTAATAAGATATAACCCACGAGAAACATGTGTTAAACCCCTTTTCTCGTAACCTGAGCGGTATTCCTATTATTGTTGCTTTGAATATCTACTATGTTGTTATCGATCCTCTAGTTCAATATAGGTATGATGGGTTAGTATATCTGCGAAACGTAGACTAATTCTAATAGTTGTCTTCGTCATTTCTTTATCCTGTTCCTGCCTAACCCACCATATGCTGTACTAGAGGATCGATAACAACATACCAAATTTACTAAACAGGGAGTAAGTAAATTGTACAGACCGGTAGGTACGTGAGCGAATCTGAAAAAATGGATTTCCTACTATAATATTTACTTTATACAAATTTATTGGTTACTCTTAAAAATCTCCCACCTAATTTATATATTATTGTGCGGTCAGGTACTCCAAAAGGTGTCACCACCTCATTTTTTTGTGATATTTTACCGACATTTGTTTTTGAATTAATATAAAACCAAAAAAACTCAAAATACAAAACATAATACACATTAATAAAAACCTTCCAGTTCAGGGTGCTGGATACCCGAAAGACAGGGTGTTAAGCCCTGTTTCTCATAACCTGACCGGTATTCTTATTATTGTTACTTTTGAGATATTTAATTCAAGTTTGGTTGGTTACTCTTAAAAATCTACAACCTAACCTACCTATTTTTGTGCGGTAAGGCACTCCAAAAAGTTTTACCCCCCCCCCCCCTCCCCAACCTTTGATGTTGCACTGCTAAACTCAACAAATTTATTTGAATCTATCAATACATTTGCCATACCGTTCCTAATGTATTGTTTTGAAATAGTAAAATGGTCAGACACGGACCTAAAAAGACTCAACATTGAGACCAGAGTACAACTTAGTAAGCACAAAAAACCTAAACCACACATGATCCACCCAAAATCATGTACCCAAAGATTGATAATAAAAAGGAATTACGGCGAAAGGGGACTGATTGACTCGCATGAAATCCATGAAAACCTAGTTAAATACCTAAGATCCTACTTCTACAAAAAATATAATCCACTACACAAAAGTGTCTGCGTCTTGGATAAAAACTACAATCCGCTGGGAATAGAGCCAAGATAAAGCAAAGAGAATGGGCAGGATCCATGGAAAGCATTATGGAATTGTCAATCAAGAACACATATAGTTCGTACACTATATTGACTTTATACTACTAGACCCAAGTATGGCTATACGTCGCCAAAATACACGCTGTTGGTTGGCAGATTTTGAAACTGACATGGAAACATGCTTTATTTACAACCATATATGTAATGCTATCATTACAAACGTCATAAGAGGGAGGGAAATTACCTATTACCTACCTCTAAATTAGACGTAGGTAATGGGTATTCATTACCACCCAAGGGCGGTAATGGCTTATTACCTACCTCTCTTTCAACCCTCATTTTTCATGCTTATTTCTTGGCCCCTAAAATTTAATGTCTTTATAGAATTAAAAAGGTGTCCCTAGTAGCATCGAACTAGATAAGATAGTTAACTGGTAATTTTTAAAAAAGATAGTTAAAAATAGTATAAATATCTTATAGGAAAAATATAAATTCATATTAATGTTACGATCGCAGCAACGCCGCATGGGAGGCGGGGCAACGCATGGGAGCGTGTTGGTTGGTGGAGCTTCGCGACCTATCCGCGCTGCGTCATGGCTGACACGAGTGATTTATTGCTCGTCTGGCTTAATCTAGAAGGCAGTTGTTTACAACCGTTTTTTTTTATATGAGATTATTCAAGAATTCTTATAAAGAACTTTCTAGGTTTTTCTGTAATTTTAGGATTGTATATAAAAGGCGCACAGAGCGTCCGAGTAGTAGTAGTCTTATTTTAAGCGAGCTATAAGTAAGCTAAAGTTACGAAGCGATAATAGAAGGCTATAAAGTGTTAAGTAGTGAGTTATTTAGTAGTCGTGTGTAATTGTGGAATAAATAAATAGTGTTTTCGTGTTAAATCGTTACACTGGAATTATTGAACCCCGAGTTCGCAACAATTGGTGTCAGAAGTGGGATTCCAGTGGGAATTTGAGGACTAATATTACTGAACTGTAAGTGAGTGCTTCATTGCCGGACATTACGTGTTTATGCCAGTGACCAGAAGCCAGCATCAAGCAATGGAGGATCAACTTGCCGCCCTGCTGTCCCTTATGCAACAACAGAGGGAAGAACAGGAAAAACGTGATCAAGTACAGGAGCGACGTTATCTAGAGCAGAAGGAAGAGCTGGAAAAACGTGATCAAATTCAGGAGCGCCGTTATAAAGAACAAAAAGAAGAGCAGGAAAAACGGTATAAAGAACAAAAAGAGCAGCAGGAAAAACGTTATAAAGAACAAAAAGAAGAGCAGGAAAAACGTTATAAAGAACAAAAAGAAGAGCAGGAAAAACGTTATAAAGGACAAAAAGAAGAGCAGGAAAAACGTGATCAAGTGCAAGAGCGACGTCATCAACAATTCAAAGAAGAATTAATGAGCCACCTCGCAGTCAGGGAGCAACAGTTGGAAGAAAGAATAATGCAATCCGTTAATGAATCCGTTAACGAAGGACTCGAAGCTGTCAACCAGAGGGTTCTCGAGCTAGAAAAGAAATTCCGGGAACAACTTGAGGACGACACCGTGTCTACAGAGAGTTTTAGCACAGCTAACGCTAAAATTAAGCCTCCCGATTATGACGGTACTACGGCGTGGGAAATTTATAAAACACAATTTGAGGCAGCTGCAAAAGCTAATGGCTGGTCCGAGCCCCAGAAAGCTACATCATTAGTGGTAGCACTTCGTGGAAAAGCGGCTGAACTACTCCAATCTCTGTCGGCAGCTGATCAAAGTAATTATGCAGTTTTAGTACACTCTCTGCAACTACGATTTGGAAACGAGCACAAAGAAACCGTGTTCCAAGCCCAGCTGAGGATGAGACAGCAGAAGTCAGGTGAATCCTTACAAGAATT
Source organism: Taphrorychus bicolor (assembly GCA_951812265.1). NCBI lineage: Eukaryota > Metazoa > Arthropoda > Insecta > Coleoptera > Curculionidae > Taphrorychus > Taphrorychus bicolor. Next base: position 30,051,815 of record OX638297.1, read on the forward strand.
TGAGGCGGACATAGACAGACTAATTCACCTGGCATACCCATCAGCCCCTGAATGTTTTCAAACGCAATTTGCCGCCGAAAGGTTCATTGAGGGAGTTCGAGATAGTGACATGAGATACCACTTACGTCTAGTAAGGCCCAGGAATATCAGCGAGGCACTAGTTCGGGCCCTGGAATTCGAGGCGTCACGAGTGTCATCTAGTTCTTCTCCACGTGTAAGAATGGCAACTTGCGATGACGAGGAGGATACGTCAAGGACTGAATCCATGGCCAGTTTACATAAAACGATTAAGGATATGGCAGTCAATATACAAGCCCTGTTGGGAAGGACGCCTCGATCAACAGACAATCGGGGCATAAAATGTTTTAACTGCGGCAGACTGGGTCACATCAAGAGTAACTGCCGTAATAGGGCAAGAAGTCCGTCGCCGTCGTTTAGAAGACCAAGCGGCGACCAAGACCGCCCTAGGTCCCAGGAAAACTAATTCCGGTCAATGCAAGGGGGCAATTGACCGGGGCCGCTAAGACCCCCAGGATCTTTAAAGTCAATAATTTGGGTGGCAAAAGTCTCACAGTGGCCGGACGCATTAAGGAACAGAAGATCCAGATTACCATCGATACAGGAGCAGATGTGACCATTGTAAGGCCAGATAAACTTGTCGGATATACCATACAATCATTGCCCAATCCTATTATGTTAAAATCAGTCACTGGAGAGTCTTGCCCTATAGACGGAGAAGCCGATGTCACCATCATTATTGGAGAAAGACTCGAAGTTCGGCATAAAGTGTTGGTTGCCAGGATCAAAGACGAGTTTATTTTGGGAATGGATCTCATCAGGAAACATGGATTCTCCTATGATCACAAACGGAATATTCTCACATTTGGAGATGAGGAGTTTGCATTAACCAATGGAAATGTGGAAACTAGTGTCCGTCTACTAGTGGTAGAAGATGTGAAAATTCCTCCAAATTCAGAACAAATTATCACAGTGACTTCTGAAAATCATCCTGGGTGGTCCATAGGACTTATAGAACCTAACCTGGATTTGACGACTGAAATCATGGTAGCCCGAACTTTGACCGACACGAAGAAGACTATGCCAGTACGAGTTGCCAGTATTGGAGAAAGGACCATCAAGCTCAAAGAAGGAACAGTTCTTGCCAATTATGAGCCTGTACAATGGGTATGCAATTGTGTCGAAGCAGAGACATCCAAAATTAAATCTTCTAACCAAGCTTCCCCAGAAGTTATTAATGCTTTTAAGCGACAGTGGAGTCACCTGTCAAAGGAACAACTTCAGTCTGCTATAAAATTTGCTATGGATGAATCTGATATGTTTAACTTCAAGAGCAACGACAGTCAAACCGATTTAGTTGTCCATAAGATCAACACAGGAGATGCCCAGCCAATACGACAACATCCACGAAGGGTCCCTCTGGCTAAACAACAGGAAGTTAACAGTTTGCTGAATGAAATGTTAAAGGAGGGCGTCATAGAAGAATCATCTAGTCCATGGTCGTCGCCTGTGGTTCTTGTTAAGAAGAAAGATGGTTCAACGCGGTTCTGTGTTGACTACAGGAAACTTAATGATGTGACCAAGAAAGACAGCTACCCATTGCCACGTATAGATGACACCTTAGCAACTTTATCGGGATCAAAGTGGTTTTCCACTCTAGATTTAAAAAGTGGATACTGGCAAGTAAAGATTGCTCCCGAAGACAAAGAAAAGACTGCATTTTCTACTGGTTCTGGACTATACCAATTCACTGTTATGCCTTTTGGATTGTGCAATGCTCCATCAACTTTCGAGCGACTAATGGAACTTGTTTTGAGGGGGCTGACTTGGAAAACTTGCCTGGTATACTTGGATGACATAATTGTCATGGGACGTAATTTTGACGAGCATTTGAAGAATTTAAGAGAAATCTTCAGCAAGTTACGGAATGCTCACCTGAAGTTAAACTACAAGAAATGCAGCCTATTTCAAAAGCAAGTCGAGTACTTGGGGCATACCATCTCAGAACAAGGCATTAAAACTAGCCAAAGTAAAATATCTGCCATTAAAGATTGGCCAGTTCCCCGAGACAAACACGAAGTAAGGAGCTTTTTGGGACTATGTACTTACTACAGGAGATTCGTAGAGGGATTCGCCGACATCGCAAAACCGCTGCACAAATTAACAGAAAAGAAAACACCGTTCTTGTGGAACCATGATTGCAGTCAGGCGTTTGCAAGGCTTAAAGCTGCCCTATGTTCTAGTCCAATCTTGGCTTACCCTATAAAGGACGGACTGTTTATTCTGGACACGGATGCAAGTAACTGTGGTCTAGGTGCAGTACTTTCTCAAAGACAAAACGGGCAAGAGAAGGTCATTGAGTACTACAGTAAGACTTTAAGTAAGCCAGAAAGAAACTATTGCGTCACTAGAAAGGAGCTGTTGGCCATCGTTAAAGCAGTCGAACATTACCATCGCTACTTATATGGAAAAAGGTTCCTGATTAGAACTGACCATGGAGCCTTGAAATGGTTATTACAGATGAAAAACTCTGAAGGTCAAATAGCCAGATGGATAGAGCGCCTGCAGCAGTACGATTTCCAAATTGAACATCGACCAGGAAGGTCTCACGGAAATGCCGATGCATTGTCTAGACGGCCATGTAAAGAAGATTGTCGGCATTGTCAAAGAACTGAGCAGCGTGAGAGACTTCCTTCTGTACGGAGAACGTCGGTGGAAATAAACGATGGCTGGACCACACAGACCCTTCGAGAAGAACAAATGAATGATCCAGATATTGGACCCATCCTCTCTGCAAAGACTGACGACAAGAGACCAGAATGGCAAGAAATTGCTGGTAAAAGTCCAAACCTGAAGGCGCTATGGGCCCAGTGGCACTCTCTTAAAATAGAAAATGGATTACTGAAGAGAGCGTGGGAGAGTCCGGATGGCAAGACCGTAGTCAGTCAGTTGGTTGTTCCTGGTAGCAGAAAATCGGACGTACTACAGGAAATGCACGACGGAACCAGTGGAGGGCATTTTGGGGTCAATAAAACCTTGGCCAAAATTAAAGAGCGGTTCTATTGGGTGAACTATCATGAAGACGTCGAATCTTGGTGCCGCAAGTGTGAAGTTTGTTGTGCCACAAAAGGACCTCGAACAAGATCACGGGGCCGAATGGTACAGTACACTGTAGGTGCTCCATTCGAGAGGGTAGCAATTGATGTCGCGGGGCCGTTTCCTCAGACTGAGTCGGGCAATAAATACATCTTGGTCGCCATGGATTACTTCACTAAATGGCCTGAAGCATACGCCCTGCCTAATCAAGAAGCAACGACTGTGGCAACGGTGCTAGTAAATGAAATGTTCTGCAGATTTGGAGTCCCTCTCGAACTTCATTCTGATCAGGGCCGAAATTTTGAATCGGCTGTTTTCCAGAAGGTCATGGAACTTCTCGGAATTCGCAAGACCAGGACAACTCCTTTGCATCCACAGTCGGATGGGATGGTAGAGAGATTTAATCGGACCATGGAACATTACCTGTTTAAAATGGTGGCAGATCATCAGCGTGATTGGGACCAACATCTACCTCTCATGTTGATGGCATATCGAGGCTCTACGCATGAAGCCACTGGTTATACTCCGGCGAAAGTGATGTTCGGGAGGGAAATGAGGCTTCCTGCGGATTTGATGTATGGAACACCAGAAAAAGAGTCGCTCAGCTCTGAGAATTTTGTGGAGGAGCTTAAGGAGAGGCTGAACAATGTTCATGAGCAAGTCAGGAATAAACTGCGGATATCCAGTGATCGAGCCAAAGCAAGATATGACTTACTAGCTAACTCCCGCGGCTTCCAGGATGGTGATTTGGTGTGGCTATACAATCCGAGGCGAAAGGTGGGAAAGTCGCCCAAACTTAGCCAAAATTGGGAAGGACCTTATACAATTATAAAGAAGATTAATGATGTGGTGTATAGGATCCAGCGGACCCCTAGGTCAAAGATGAAGGTCGTTCATTTGGATCGATTAGCACGATACCATGGAACTCTATCTGTTCGGGACGAACAGACTTAGGAGGAGGGCAATGTTACGATCGCAGCAACGCCGCATGGGAGGCGGGGCAACGCATGGGAGCGTGTTGGTTGGTGGAGCTTCGCGACCTATCCGCGCTGCGTCATGGCTGACACGAGTGATTTATTGCTCGTCTGGCTTAATCTAGAAGGCAGTTGTTTACAACCGTTTTTTTTTATATGAGATTATTCAAGAATTCTTATAAAGAACTTTCTAGGTTTTTCTGTAATTTTAGGATTGTATATAAAAGGCGCACAGAGCGCCCGAGTAGTAGTAGTCTTATTTTAAGCGAGCTATAAGTAAGCTAAAGTTACGAAGCGATAATAGAAGGCTATAAAGTGTTAAGTAGTGAGTTATTTAGTAGTCGTGTGTAATTGTGGAATAAATAAATAGTGTTTTCGTGTTAAATCGTTACACTGGAATTATTGAACCCCGAGTTCGCAACATTATGTAGGTTGTAAATAAAATAGTATACACACCTCGGTAGGAAGTTTCCCTACCGTCTCGAGATTATATAGTAAATCTCGACGCTGCGCGTCTCCATAAACTATCAAAACTCTCGACAGTAATGAACGACTTCCCACCCCGGTATGTAATATACTATTTTTAGTTCCACAGAAGAACGAATCACCTTCGAAGAACCTTTACCGGGAAAAGACAGACAAATGTGGGTGAAAGCCATGCATCAAGAAATGCAGGTGTTAAATCAAAATAATACTTGGACACTGGTGTCGCGTCCAAAAGATAAGTCCGTAATTGAGAGCAAGTAGATATTGAAGGTTAAAAGTAATGGTCAGTATAAGGCCAGGTTGGTCGCGGGAGGTTTTCAGCAAAACAGTTGCTAAGCTTTGTACCTTTAAAATATTGTTGCTTAATGCATGTAAATTGAAAGTGTCTATTCATTAGATGGATGTGCAAGGTGCCTTTTCATATGGAGATATAAGGGAGGAGTCACGATGTCATTACCAGGTAGCACAGATGATGATGCTGTATGTAAGCTCAATAAATCAATCTATGGATTGAGAAAGTCACCAACATGTTGGAATGTCAAATTTGCCCTGTTAATAAATAATAGAGGTTTCGTTAGATCTCAAAATGATCTATGTTTATACATTAAAATTTCGGAAACTAGTAAACTGTATGTATTGTTGTATGTCGATGACATTTTAATTGTTGGTACAAACCAGGATGAAGTG